>VWZX01005072.1:849575-1449575 GCA_013399015.1 Galbula dea
CCCCCCACACCCACCCCCCCCCCCGCTACGGCCCCAGCTTTGTAAACGTAGGTTCCACTTGTCCATGCCACCACCATCAGCCCACAGCCTAACCCAAGATGCGTCCTTCCAGGTACCAGCTGCACGTCTCAAAGGGAGTTTCATCTAAGTGCTTATCCCTGCTGCTGCCCTCCAGACCTCATCCATCTCTTTCCCCTACCTGATTTGCCCCCTTAGCACTCCCAGTCTTCAGCCAGGCACGTGACAGCCCGCCTCACATGCCCACACAGCCAGGGGGCAGCCGTCTATTACCTGGTTCCCAAAGACAGCAATGGAGCAGGCGGTGGAGACCTCGTGGGAGCCGAACCAGACAGAGGCGATGTGTGAGGGCATGCCCAGGATGAAAACCTGAGCCAAGGAGCAGATGACCTGCCCCAGGACCGTGATAGGGAAAAGGTGCGGCTTCAGGCTGCCCAGCTTCACCCAGGCGCCCAGGGCATTGAGGGCCGAGCCGGCCAAGGCAATGAGGCGCAGGCCCTTCTTGTCCAGCAGCCAGGCGACAGGAAAGAGCAGAGGGATGTAGGTCAGCATGTAGCTCATGGAGAGCCAGTCAATGGCGAAGGCGCTCACGTCGTAGAAGCGCCCAAAGATGTTGTTGATGCTGCCGTACTGGATCCACTGGAAGGCGTTGCACAGGGAGTAACTGCTGAAGAGCAGCACGACAACCCAGCGACGCCGGGAGAGCCGCACCTCGACTGTGGCAGCAGCGGCCTCCCCCGCCACGGCCGTCGTCGCCATCGCCAGCCCCGGCGTTCCAGCAGAGTCCTGCTGCACCATGACGGCAGCGCAAGCCACTCGGCTCGACTCAGCTCCCCGCTGGCACCCACCTGGCCGGGAAACCCCGCCCAGCCGCCCCCACCGAGTTCACTGCCTCCCTCCGCGCCCGGGAGACGCCACCACCCCCGGCCTCGTCCGGCCCGGCCCTCCCCGCTCTCCGCTCCGCCCCGCCCCGCCGCTGGGGCGGGCAAGGACCTTTCGTTGCCCGGCAGGGACGCGTCCAGTCGGCAGACCCGCAGAGGTACCTGTGGAGCGGTAGCCGTGGAGCGGACACTGCCCGCGCCGCAGTAGGGGATCCGAGGCTCCCTCCCCACAGGCACCACCGCCCCGCCACTTGAGGCCCCGCCGAGCAGCTGTCCCGGCAAGAAAGGCCTGGTGCGGGAGAGACTCCGGTAGTCAGTGCGTAAAGCGAAGTGATGAACTGGACGTGGACGGATGTGTGCCTGTGGGCAGCACCTGACCCAGCTAGAGATGCCAGGGCGGTCGCCTGGAGGATGTGAAACAGTTTAATGTCTTATTTGGGCTGGTTTCCAGTGTGACGTGGCACACTATGAAGTTAAAACATCCAGTGAAGTCCAAATTAAAACATCTCAATGTGACTGAAGCGAAGAGCCAAAAGTGATGATGCTTGTTTTCGTCCTCATGGGGAAATTGCAGTTAATGAGTCAGCTCTTGTTTTCCCATCACTTTAGCAACAAGCCACTCTGACAGATTCCTGCTTGGAGACTGCTTGTGAGCTACAGTTCATTTAATGAACATCATGTTACCTGAATTGTACAAACATTACCCATCGAGAGCTTTAAAACATGGGCTTGGTTGCATGACAGTGTTGTTCAGCTTTCTTTGAGTGTTAAACATGCAACTCAAAGTTCACTCAGAAAAAATAGAATCCATGACCTGTCTTTAGGATGTTGCCTTCCTGAAACCAAGATTTCGGTCAAAGAATGAAAAAGTGAAGTTTCTCTGGCTGCCACAAAAATGCTTCCACATTTTTGGAGTGCTGTCAATGATTTTTGACATTGAGTTGTCCACCTGACCACTGCCAGGAGCAAAGGCAGACACTCACTTTTGGTGCCTTTGTGTTCTTATTTCCCACACAAGGAGTGGGGAGGGGAGGAAGCTTTTGGCAAATTATTCCCAGGAGACCGAAAGTCACCTTAAGTGGATCTTGCTGTGTATCCTCACAGAGCTGTTTCTTGTCACCTGCTTGGGTTTCCCGCTCCCAGCACAGTAGCCAGAAGCACAGCTGGAGACAGCAAAGCCAGTGCAGCGTTGCTCTGCTGAAAGCACAACAGGGCAGAGCTGCAAACCTTCTTAGTCTGTCCTTCCTCAGCCCACAGTTTTGCAAATGAACCTCCAACCTCATCTGGGATACTCATTACAATGGTAAAACATAACCATAAAGTAGCCTTTTTGCATAATGAACAAGAAAGGCAAATTCAGAAGCAAGAACCAGAAAAGAGGTTTTCAGTCCCATTGGGTTAGGCACCAAAAGTTACTTCAGATTCTATACTGAGACAACAGAAAGAACAGAGGTATTTGTTCTAATAAATTTGTAATTTAAATGTATCAGGAATGCTATGAGCAATGACAGTGGTGCAGAGAGTGCAGAGGTGAAATGGAGCAGGAAGAGGACTCTCGTGGTCCAACAGCTGCCTAGTCTGAGAACTCTGAGGATATAACAGTAAAATAGTGCAAAAAAAATTAAGTTTTGGGTTCATCAGATTTGAAAAAGTCTTTACAAAGTTCTCCACAATATTATAAATAAATCAGTTAGAGCTAATCGCTGTCATTCATTAAAGAGCAGTCAAAATGCAAGAATCTAGAAAAGAAATAAACAGGCAATTTTTAGCTTGGCAGACCGGATTTGCTTAGAGAGGTGTCATTCATTAATCATCCCAAAAGCAGAGCAAAGAGCAAAATTTGCATATGGTAAGACATTAATTTAAGTTGCTCAAGATTTAACTTAAATGTGTCACCTACATTGTATTTAGGTCTGTATGACTTTAGGACTGTAGCTGTAGCTGTAACTGAAACTGTTACCACAGTCCATGGCATCTTTAATTTGTAAACTTGGATAAATGCAGGATGATGGAGTTAGGTACTGCATGGCGGTCTGCTGTGGTCAAAGGTCTCTGGGCATCAGTGACTAACAGGAACTGAAGTTTTCTGGCTTAGGTCACAGAAAAAGAAAAGGCAAAACAAGTATAAAGAAAAAAGAATAAGAATTTGAGGACACACTCTCATATAGCAGGAAAACACTGAGAACAGTTCAATTTCTTTAATGTGACTAAAAAAAGATCATACACATAGAAAAATCTTTAGTTATATGGCAGAGGAACAAGTAACACACACTGGGTCCTTTGCCTCCTGCCAGCCCTACTCCAAACTGGAGTCAGAAACAGTCTGCTATGTTGTGTTGTATTTTAGTCCCAACTTCAGCTCCTGAATTTCTCTCAAAAATCCTGTTTTATCCATCACTAACAAAATGTCCATAGCAAGGCAGAGCCTGCCAAGCAAGGAGTGGTTTGCTCACACTAAATGAATGTCTTAGTCCAATCAGAAAAGTTAAACAGTAAATCTAGAATGACTAAAACACAGAGCCTGCTGAAAATAATAGCTGGAAGGAGGTAGGTGAAAGCAGCGCTCAGCTTCTGGTGTCTGCAGCCTGTCAAGTGAGCATGAGCCAGGCAGAGAAGCAACCCTGACTTCTCCAAAAGCAATTTACTCAAGCATTTTTCATACCTACAGGCCCACACTTCCCAGATCTCCTCTCCTCTGATTTCAGGGCTGGTTTGTTTTGTTTCTGGCTCTGTGAACTCTTCAATCATCCTTTTTTATCATTTGTCCATTTCTGGACCAAAATAAATCTCCTGTGCTTTGCATTTCTTCCTCTATCCATTGCCGCATCTGTTTCTACTCAGATGAGTCTCTTCCCCTCCTTGAAGCAATGCAGCAGCTGCTTTTGGATTTCCCTCATCAGAGCATCTTTGCATAAAAATTTCTTAGCCATGAAGAAGTATTTATATTTCAGGACAGCCCCTTGAAGTGGATTTAAAGCTAGAGGGAAATCTCCTTTACACAGAGATTGACACAAGTAGTAAAGAAGGTTGCAGGATCCTGTAGCCAGTTGTGCTTAGAAGGCCTAGCTAGCACAGCTCTTAAGTGACTCAATCACATTTTGACTGATGTTAGAAGATCTCCCAGTTTATCCCACACAACCTTTCACAACAGACATTGCAGGGAAGATTATAAGACCTTTGCTGGTGGATGATGAAAACAACAACACCCAAACTGCATCAGTGGAGGTCTTAGAAGTCAGATAATTGTATCATCAGACCAAATGGCAAGACTTGAACAGCTGGTAGAACAACTCGCTTCTTCTGGGTCACTCCTGGATGCAATGCACAGCTGGAGACATACCAAACAGAGACCGCTGGCAGGGGCTGCTGTGCTGGACAAGGGCAGCCTTGTTCCCTGAGAAAGGATGGCTGCAATCCTTCTGCTGGCACCTATGGTTTTCTACGTACCAGAAGCCATCAGAAAGCAGGATCCAATGTACAGCTGATAAATGCAATGGATTTGTTTATTATTTTGATACCCTAAGCCCATATGAATCTTCCCTGTTACTTTTCCTGTGTAAAAATCTGGGCACACGTACAGTGACAGACAGCTACAGTTGTAGCAGTGCAGCATGCAGCCTCTGCAGCATTCAAAATTTTGCAATAAATGCCTTCCTCTACACAAAACATGATGGTTTATCTCACCCAGAGAAGATCACAGACATCAGAACCACCAAAGCTGTACGGGGAATAACTTTGAGTATCAAGCCTATCCTCCTTGAAGATTAAGGCTTTTCAAAAGTATAACTCCAGGAAGGGAAATAATGTTTTGTTCCCCTTCAGGATATCTCATGTGTTGCTCTCAGAGAACTTCACTGGGACAACATCACCTACATCTGTTTTACAGGGGAAAGGAGGGCACAAAGAGTTAAGGTGATTTGCCTGTGAGCCTGCCAAGGGCAGGACTGTTGTTCCTGACTGCCAGTTTGACTCCTTCCAACCTTGGTTGCAAGGGCTTTCCCAACTGAATCTTGAACTACCACCTCTTTACAGACCTAATCTCCCTGTTCAAAGCCTGGCTTTAACACAGCAATGGCTTTAATTTAACCCTGTCCAATTAAGGTGTGATGTCTTTATGGATGAATCACACGTCTGAACTGCAAAGAGTACCTGGGAAGGCATAGCTGAAGTGTTAATATTCACAGCTGCCTTCTTGCAGCAAGAAAAGTGTGAAAAAAGAAATGCATAGCATGGAAGAGCACTGACTCCCATGGTACCTCAGATGTGTGGAATGTTGGTCAGTGCACACCCCTGTAGACACAGGGTGGTTATGCTACCCCTGCATGGCCTTCCACAAATAGATACCAGCTTACTCCACCACAACCTCTGATCTGGCCAGATGAGAACCAGCTCTAAAAGCTATGCAGCTGTGGTAAGCCGTGCTGCTCAAGCATCTAAGCCCAGCTCTCAAACATTGCTTGTGAAAACCTTTGGAGGTATAGATAGTTGTAAGGCTCTGTTTGCTCCATCATTGGAGCAAAGCCAGCTCACTCCTCTGCTGTGCACCAGGCATAAGCATGGGACATGAAGATCACTCAGCTCAAATTAAAAGAAGTGAAAAAGGAGCCAGCTAGACTTAAAACCCAGCCACAGTATAGATTTACATCCCCAGTCCAGATCAGGGTCACAAATTAACCCCAAATACCAAAAACTCAAAGTATATAAGCCCTTCTTGCTCAGCATCCTCCAGCCTCCATCTCAGTGAGTCATACCAATTCATGCCAATGACACAAAAAAGGTTTTCATCTCCTAATGCTTGCAGCTGGCACTAATTAATATTTAAAGAGTGCTGGAAATGTGCATGGCTCACTGCTGAACTCAGGCCCTGGTTCTTATGGGGAATTTTAACTACCTAGATATTTCCTGCAAGCCCTTCTCAGCCAGACATTCACAGTCCAGGAGGTTCCTCCAGTGCGTTGATGATAACTTGATGCAAATGGTGGATGAGCCAACTAGGAAAGGAGCGCTGCTGGACCTGATACTCACTAACAAGGAGGGTCTGGTTGAAAAGGTAAAGGTTGAGAGCAACCTTGGCTGCAGCAATCATGAGATCATAGGGTTCAAGATCTTGTGTGGTAGAAACAGGATACCTAGTGGATCAAAACCCTGGACTTCAGTAGGGCCAACTTTGATCTTTTCAAGAAATTGCTAGGGGAAGTCTCATGGGACAGGGTACTAGAAGATAAAGGGGCCCAAGAGAGTTGGTTAACATTCAAGGACCACTTCTTCCAAGCTCAAGATCAGAGCATCCCAACATGTAGAAAGTCAAGGAAGGGAGCCAGGAGACCTGCATGGTTAAGTAGGGAACTGTAGGGCAAACTCAAATGGAAGAAGAGAGTCTACAGATCATGGAAGGTGGGGTTGGCCACATGGGAAGAGTATAAGACTCTCAGAGGATGTAGGGAGGCAATTAGGAAAGCTAAGGCCTCTCTGGAATTAAACCTTGCAATGGAGGTCAAGGACAACAGGAAGGGCTTTTTCAAATACGTAGCAGGAAAAACTAATAAGAGAGGCAATGTAGGCCCACTACTGAATGAGGTGGGTGCCTTGGTGGCAGATGATACAAAGAAGGTGGAGTTACTGAATGTCTTCTTTGTGTCTGTCTATACTGTTAGAGACTGTCCTCAGGAGCCTCAGAGCCGCGGGTGTTGGCAGTAATTTTCGTCGCCCTTTTCTGTATCCTCTGCAGAAGTTCCTTGTCCTTCTTGAACAGCGGAGACCAGAACTGGACACAGAACACCACAGAGAACACCATAGTGATGACAGCTGGAATCATAACAGTCCCATACAGTAGGATGAATACACCTTCCCCTGAACTGGCTGAATCTGTGTCTCCCCAACTTGGCACCTGGCACGTTGAGAGGCTGTAGCTGAGCTGAGAAGGATAAAGCAGGAAGGGAATACTAGGCATACAAGATTTGCCCTGGGCTTCCCATCTAAGAAGATAAATTAACCTCAAGTCAGCCCTGAATGTCCTATTTTTGTTTATCTTACCATAGAAGCAGCCCTGAAATGCTGATACCAAGTGCTTGTGAAGTGCTGAGCCTATGCTTTTAGGGGGAGTGTATCCACAGTAGAGCCACCAACATCAGGCTGCTGGGTAGAAACGCAGTCCAACTGCTTTTACAAAAGGTTTCCTGGGTATCAAGACACTGAAATCCACTGTTCTCACCTCAAGCCTCAGTGAAGGTGACTACAGTTTATCAGGGCTGCAGTCAGACCTATGTTAATTTAAGCAAGTAGCTGTTATCCGTACGCCTGTAATGCTTCCCTGTGCGCAGTCCGCACATTCAGACCGGCCCTGTCTGAATACAGCTCTACAAGCCCCACAGGAGCTGAGGAAGGTGAGGGACACCAAGTCAAGCTCCCCACACCCTCACGCAGCAATGGACATGAGCTGCAACACAAAGCAGAAATGGCCCCTGGCCCACACTACAAGATCCTTGGCCAAGGGAGACCACAGCCCTACGTTTCCACTGGGACCTTTACGCGTCCTTTCAGGCAGCCTCACTCAACCGCTGCTGTCACACACATTAACCTTGAGCCTCCCTGTTCTTTCCCCAGTCTCTGACAATGGCCAGGCTAACCTTCAAGCCAGCTCTGCCACAGGGGAGCACAAAGAGGAGGTCGCTGAGCAGTGCTTGGAGAGCTCAGCCTTTGCCCAGCAGAGGCCAGCACAAACCCGGTTATTTTGGCAGGCTGGGCTTGCAGGAAATGATTGACTCTCTGCTTGGCCTCTCCGGCTCAAAAAAGAGTCTCTAAGGCTCCTATGAGCCCTCATCTCTTTATTGCTTTGAGAAAGCTTTTCAGTGAGGGACTGACTGTATAGTGCAACAGAAAGACACTAACATCCTACCTGAGTAAGGACAAGCTGCCACAGGCTCAGCCATCACCCACTTTTTCCATCTGTGTGCCAAGAAGTATCCCCTTCCCTTGGAGCAGCAAGTATCACTGTGCTCCTGGAGGCTGTGCATGATCAGATAATACCCACACAACGCTTTAGAAATGCCAGATGATATGATGTAATGAAATTCAAAGGAATTGCACTACAGGTAAGAGAGAGCAATCGAAAGCAATCGGAGTGATTGCCCTCGCCACCACCCTGCCCTTTGCTTCTCATTTGAGCTCATTAACAGCTCATTTTCTGAAGACAACGAGAGCCACAAAAGAGGATAGGCACTTGGTTACTTAGAAATCAAAACTAGTTGAGTGAGGAGTCTTGAGTAGAGGCCAGGACTCTGGGGAAAAAGAAGCAAGAGACAGCACCAGTTAAACAAGGAGTTTGTGCAGCTCTGCAAATAGCCTCAGGAACAGATCTTTTTTATCTACTACTCTTTCAAAGATCTGACAGCCCTGAAAAGGATCTGTTGTCCCTTGTTGCTTGAGTGACAACGATGGTTTCCCAGGGGAACTATTCTTCATAACAAAGAGACACTTCATTTGAGACATCTCACAACCAGAAACAACCGATGTCAAAAACCGCTTGAACCATACAGATCGTCTTCTGTGATCAGGTTTTTGAGGGCGAGACTGAGGTAAAAACAAGTCAGATTGGAAGATGTGTCCCTTAGCACCAATATACACCCAGTGTTTTGTCAAAGTGGCTGAGCACAATGCTTCTTGGAGGCCTTCCAACTCACAGTCAGTTATGCAGAGAAGGGCACCTTAACTGATGATGCCAAGAATATTTAGGTAGAATGTTTAGGGTCTGGAGAGGATGTTGCAAACCCATCTCCCAGTCTTGCCACTTACCACTTATTTTCGTTCTGAATTGCAGTAGTAAGACTGAGACCTTACCAGTGAGTAGTCTAGCAATTCTGTGGGCATTACACAGAACCCCACCCAGCCTGCAGGATCTTCGACTTTGTCAGCTCTGCAACACAACTAGTGGCTTTGTGTCCATGTGGGCATAGGTGATATGTATACACCACAGTAGGACCTTCTCCATCTGCAGCTAAAACCAAGGTTAGCACAAAAAGGTCACGGCAGTGATGGAGATATCTCATTATTGTACACAATACTATATTTTAAGTCAGTGCAAGCTTTGCTGGGGCTGTGTTGCATCCTCCAGCAAGGAACATGAGCCTGTAGTGCCCTACACAGCAAACCCAAAGTGAGGAAGCAGTAGCTTTTTTTCTCTGATTCTGTGTAACCCAGGAAGCATAGAAGCATCAGACCCTAAGCAACAGCAAGTGAAAAGTCGGAGAGCAAACTCACCAGAAACTGAAGGAGCAGAAGCGGAGCCTGTAGAAACAAGCTCCCCCAGAGCTGCAGCCTTTTGTCCCTCCCAGGCTTAAAGGACCAAATCCCAGAGATAAGCAGTTTGAGAAGGGCTTTTGTAGCTTGGGTGGCAGGGAGTCAACAGCTCTGGTTGTTGTTCCAATGGATGGAGTGAAGCCTACTGGTGTGAGGTCTAGCAGAGCAGGGTGGTGTGTGACACACTGAAATTGCTCCTGCTGCTGTTTTGTGAATGCAGTTAGAATCTTTTTGCTGCCCATAGATGTATTCTGTGTGTCCTGTATGCAGAAACCCAACAGGTAGGCTGGAGTAACCACTTCCTCCACCATGTGTGAGCATACCCCTCCGGGCAGGCAGCAGAGCTGCACAGCTGAGGGCCAGTTGTAATCGCCTGTTGCCTCAACACTGCTTTTGTAGAGTGGTGACACTAAGGCCAATGTGCTGATACCAGGCATCCCTGGGCCACGATGCTTACCATGCTAGTGCAGAAGCTGAAGTCAGGAGGTTCACCAGATTCTTTACAGGACATAGTAGGAGAAATTGCAGTGCTGCCTGTGCCTTTCCTGAGGACAGCTAGCTGAGACATGGCAATGTTTGGTTATCATCCCACTCATGTGAGATGAAGAGAGAAAATGAGCACAGCACATTACAGGCTTTTCCTAGCCATTCTTGATGATTATGATGATGGGCCCAAATCCATCTAGAAATGTACCTCTTCTCTGTGCCTGAAAGAAGGGTATCTATATAAGGTCCATTCAGTTCAGTTAAAAGCCTATGTTACCCTATGCAGCAGATGCTCCCTGGAGATGGCAGCAGTCCCAAACCAAGGTTAACAACCAGAGTTGCCCTGGTAGGTGGGCTTCAGCCTTGTGTGTAGAGTGAGCCTGATAGGCAGACTGCTAGCTGCAGGGGTGTTCGGTGCAGGTACAATCTATATGGACCAGCTTGTGTTTCAACCAGATCAGACCCAGAAGAATCTACTCTTCAATGAACTTTCAGGTTTCATCTGCTTCTGCACAAGAGGTAGTGCAGCAGCCTTTTGTGGAGCTGTAACCGATGGGGAAGGGGAAACAGTATCTGCTGCAGCTACATGGCATATAGCAGGGTGCATTGGAGCAAGGGCCCTGCTTCCCCTGCGCACCCCAGCATCACCCCTCTCCATGCTGCAATGCTCCCTCCCAGCTGTGCTTCTGGGCAAGCTGGAGGCTCCACCAACCCACCAAGACCCATGAAGTAACACAATATGGCAGTTCCCCTCCACACATGCAAGGGGAACATGTAGAGGTTTGCGGGCAGCAGGGAGCTGAGGGGTCAGCGGGGAAGAGCCCTGTGATGCTACGTGGTATGTCAGATTCATTAGCCCAGTCCAACCCTACAGCAAAGAGAGACTCATCTCCTCTGGGGACCCCATCACCCCACAAACCATAGCTCCTCAGCCCTTCTAAATGCAGGGGTCCAGCTGCTGGTCCTGAACTAGACACCAGTACATGCAGGGCTGTTTCCTGGACTCCTAGCTCTCCCCTCCTGCTGCCTGCATACTCACGGTATCATGACAGGCCTTAAGAGTAACTCAGGTCCTATTTAAGAAACAAAGAGTTAAGCATTTTTCCAATCTTTATTTTACAAAAATAAACCAGTTTTGCCCTTGTACGCTGTGGCCCCCAACCTTCCCCTCTGCCCCTGCTTCCACTCATCTCCCTGGGCCTCTGGTTCTTGCATGCCGGAGCCAGCTGCTCACAGGGAGACTGCCAGTGCCACACACTCCTGCGATTGTCCCCAAGCAAGCACTGGGGAAGGGGGTTGGTGAACTTTTGCAAATGACTCCTCTTCCCAGGATCAGAGCTGGAAACTGCCTGAAGATGCCTCCTGGTGGCTCTGCCATTTCTGCACAGGGATCTAGTCTTAGGCAAGTCAGAGTACACACTGTGCGAAGAGCTGTCCCTCTGTATGTCCCTCTCCCTTGGATGGAAAAGGGAGCTCCACGAAGTTGCTTCTTGCCATCAGTGGAGCCAGCAGGCTGTCCTACCACCAGCCGGCTCAATGCTGGAAGCGTGGGGAGCTGATGTGAGGCTGATGGAAGGAGTGTGTGGCATAAAGCACTTCTGGAGGTGGCGGAGGGGAGGTCAGGATGGAGCAGAGCGGTTCGTGGGAGCTCAGCATGGAGGCAAAGTGCTTCATTTCCTCTGTCAACTGCTTAATCTCCCGACGCAGGGCGGCATTCTGCCTCTCTAAGTCTTCGCTCTCCTGAGGAGACAAAACCACAGGGACTTCCTCAGTGCAGGGGCCACAGGGATGAGCTGCGGACATGAGGGTCGAGGTCTTGCACCTCTCTGCCCTGCAGAATTTCCAGAACAACATGTTTCCGGTAAATTCGGCACAGAACCACGCCTGGGCAAATCCCCGTCCCCTAGCCAGCCGGGCAAGGCAAGGGTGCGGATGCGATGCTGATAGCCCCAGACACGCTCCCCGGCCCTGGCTTACGAGAATTGACTGTGCCGTGCTCCCGCCCAGGCTTTCTCGCTCCCTCTCACGCATACGCAGTCGCCTGGCCGCTTCCCGGGCCACCCGGCCGGGGTGGGGGGAGGGCGTGCTGAATAACCGCCGTCTTTAACCAGAAAACCACCTGCCACAGGAAACCTGTCATTGCCCTGGAAAGAAAAGACTCACTGCTTCCTGCTAGCAGACGGGGAAACCAGCAGCAGAGTGGGGAGAAGGGGGAGACACTTGAGTCAAAAGAAAAGAGAAACCGAGGCCACAGAAGAACTGAATTAATACTGTTATTAATGAGAATAAAAAAAAAGATGTTCATAATGATGTTCTGCCTTGTCTCAATGATCCTGAGAACATCGCAGCCTTTGTTACCTCTACTGCTGCCAAAGTGCAGCCAGCTCCAGGTAGGAGTACCCCAGGCACCAACGGACATTGGAGCCAACAGCCTGGGCAGGACCAGAGGAGGGAGAGAGGATGTGGCAGCAGGCCCTGCAAATTCAGCTGAGCTAGATAAAGTGTGACCCAGCACTCTGAGATCCTGGAAAGCTGCACCATCACCTCAGCAAAACAAACCTGTCACCCCTCCACTCACCCATCTGCTGCCACGCTGACCTCTGATGGTGCCCACTCCCTGCACACAGGCTGAAACACACCCAGCAGTTAGAGTGACTGTCAAAGGAGAGGCTTACATAGCAAATGAGCATCTCTCAGACATGACTAAATACTTCGGAAATCATGACTGACATCAAACTCAGGAGCTAATGGGAATCGCTTAGGGGTCCAAGAGCCTCAGCCTTCCAAAGACTTAGTCCCCTCAAAACAAAAGCTACTAAACCCTGAAGCAAATGGAGCTTCTGGCTCCTTTCATACCACCATAGCCCAAGATGTGCCATGCTCTTGTGTGCAGAACATCAGAGAAGCAAAGTCCCTGACGCAGAGCTGACCAAAGGCAAAGAGCACTCAGGGAACAAACTCAGGATCAGCAAGTGTTCACTGTCCACCAGGAATTGGGAAAACTTCAGCAAAAATTCACCATCCATCATCTACTTGCCTCCCTGCATTGCTCCAGCTGCCTGCCGGGGTTTTCTCCATCTGAACCAAACTGCACTTAGCCCTTCTGCTTGTGTCCCCATGGGAAGGCAAGGAGTGTGTGCTGTTGATGCTAGCAGTACAACAGTAATCTCATAAGCAAGTGGTTTGTCATCTGCTCTAAGATGAGCAGTCTAATCTTTCTTGGTGCACAGCTTGGTAGGATTTTCCCAGGGGAGGATCAGAGCCCATATCCAACTCTTGTATTGCCCTGGAGAGAACACCAATCCCAAGAAAAGGGTGTCTCTTCCCCTGTCAGGCATAGTCGCCCAGAGCCATTGCTGCTGACAGACACAATACAACCAGTCTAAAGCCGTGGCAGCTCCAGAAACATTACTAGCTCCTGAGAAAAAAGTGACATCTCAATTTTAAACCCAACTCCAACCACGGACTGAGGGCACTATGTGACAAGAAATGTTCAGAACTGGCATCTCAAGAATTCTTCCCAAAAATTGAGATCTGGGTGAATATGAAGACCACAAAGTCAAAGGATTTTTTTTTTTTGAATATGAGCTTGACTACCACTTTTCAAAGGGTAGCCAAGACCTGAGCAGGGACAAAGATGGTCTCTGCCCACTGCAGGCTCCATCCTGCCTGCCAGTGGCCCAAAACACACAGGACTGCACTTACCAATGAGTAAAATACAAAGGAGCTCAACCGCTGTGCTCCAACACTAACCACATACTCCTGCCCAAAAACACCTAGAAGTGATCAAACCTCCTGAAAAGCAGGCACCTAATTCTTTGCACTGAGAAGAGCCACAAGGCTGTCCACAGTGCCACAGGAGGGGAGTGGGACAGCAGAGTGAAACCAAAGAAGGAAAAATCCATGCTAAGCAGCAAGAAAAGCCTCCAGGTACTCTACAGTGTTCAGATGTAGAAAGGGATACAACCATTACCCTGGAGACATTTTAAGATATTAGAAAATGATTAATATTTATCTACACTGCATAGTGTCTCAGAGAACAGACCAGAGAATGTGTCTACATTGCACCATCATCCACACCAATAAATACAAAGTGTTACCATCTCAGAAAAGCATCCTTGTATGGTGTTGCACACTGCATAAGTGATGGCATGAAGTACAAATCCAGGGTGGGCCAGCCCAGGTGAGCCTGTGCTTTCAAAGAGCTTCTGATTGAGCTAGTCAGAAGAGATTAGGAAAGGAAATTGGTAATGTCAGACTGAGAGATAAAGACGGATTCTAAACTAGCTGCAAAATAAAATGCTTCAGCAGCAGTCATCCTGGGCTGTGTGTTCCCTCTGCAAGTACATCCTGCTCTGGTCTCACTTTTCCTGTCCTACCTCGATCATCTCTGCTCTGAGTCCCCAGGGGAAATACACATTGTCCCTTGTGTGAGATCTCAGTGCTGGGGATGGGGACTGCTAGGAGTGCTCACCAAGTGCAGTGTGTCTGCTTTCTGGGTCTGCCTCAAGCGGCTTTTCTGGGCAGCGATACGATTCTTCTCCCTCCTTTGGACTTTCCTCATGTCATCAGAAGAGTCCTAGAGAAATAAGACATGGAAATGACTGAGGCATCCTCTCCCTTGCCCTTCTCCTCCTGCAAGGGCAGTAGGTGAGAAGGGAACACAGCAGACAACATCATTGAAACACAGGATGTGGGATGCACACCCTCAGCACCAGGATAAAGCCATACCCCAGGGATGTGTGATGCTTTTGGCATTCCTGTTGCCAGGAAGGACAAGTCTGGTACACTTGGGCATCCTGGCACAACTATGAAATGACAACTCTCCCTTCAACAAGACACTGGCCTGGGATATGGATTGAGGGACCAGAGTAAGGAGGTCTCTCTGGAAGAGAGACAATTTGAATTCCTTCTACAGAAAACCTTTCCCTTCTTTGTTTCTCTCCTGGGATATGGCAATGCAGACATTCTATCTCCTTGGGTGAACCACCCTTCCAGAGATTCAGCCTGCATTTTCCTACTTTCATCCCTGTAGGTCCCTTCCCCTCTCCATCACCCTTCTCCTTCAGGCTTTATCTTTTTCAGACCCTTACAGTGCAGTGTGGCACCTGTTTCATTTAACTAGACAGGCTCAGAGCTTTTACTCTTTCCCTAGATCTCATTTGCTCCAGGTCTCTGATCTATGTGCTTGGTCTTTTTTGAAGTTCCTTGGAAGCAATGCCTGCAATGCTGACTGCAACACTCCCAAGCCCCTTGTGGAGGGGAGAGCACAGGTGTCCAGGCTCCAGGTCATGAGCTTCATGCAGCAGCCATTCTCTGCTGAGATCTGGTCCTGCTCTTGCTTCTGACTGTTGAAACCGTCACATAGACTCTTTCATCTTCTGTTTTCATATTGTACTGCCTTTTTAGGGGATTCTCAAACATTCACACGACTGCTTCTCCACAGAACTACAAAACTTGGCCGCAAATGTTATCTTCCCAGCCCATTGGTCTGTCCACATCCTCTCCCAAGACCTTTTCTTTTCTTTGAAATTAACCATTTTATCCTTGCCTTCAATACCCTACAAATGTCTCGGATACAGCAGCTCCCAGGTTCTGCACCAAGTCCAGTTCCTATCTTTTGGCAACTCCTGTGCTTTATCCCGTTGTCTACCAGGATGCCTCCCTGTCCCTGGTTGCAAGCCCAAAATCAGCTGCCCTGACCATCTCCAAGATTTCTGAATAAAGTCTTACGTACTTGCCATTGTTGCCAGGCCTAGATAAATGGTAAATGACAGATAAGCTCTATGAATCTATGATTTTATGTAATAAAGCTTGGACAGAAAAGGCAGTAGAACTATCTTAGACTTGTGTCAGTATCTGCCAGCAAAAGATCTACTATTTGCCAAGCATTACTGAGATGAGAAATCTCCTAAGCTGAACAGAAAAGAAAGCAGATTCAAAGTGGCAGGGCTTTTCTGTGTCCTGAGTGCTGTCTGTGGCAGTGAGAAGAAGGCAGGCTGCCCCTGAGCTACCCCAGTCCATGGTGAGGAGATGCATGCTCAGGATCCTCACAAGAGCACCAACTCTGGCTCCTGAAGCTTCCTGCCTGCTACCTGCCTGGTGTGCATTGCAGGGCCCAGCAGTTGCCCCTGGCACAGCTCCTGGTGATCAACACTCCTCTCTCCACCTGTACCCAGCTTGGTGGCAACAGCTTCTGCTGCGTCTGTCAGCTCAGCACCACATCCCTCTCAACACAGCCATTCCTAGAAAGCTCCAGCATACTGCACTGTGAAAATGTCATCCTTCCTCCTGCCCACCCATGGCTCACCCTGAAGGATTCCCCATCTGGGGAATGGTCCTTGCTTTACCTGCTTGCTGGGCGGGGGAGACTGGCTGAAGCTGCTGGAGTCACTGCTGTCGGAGCTGTGGGGCATGGCTCCTGTCTTTGGCTCCCAAGGCCTCTTCAGCTTCCTTTGTGCTCTTGGCGTGCCTGCCTTCTGTCTTGCTTCCCTTCCCTTTCCCTTGCCCTCCTCTGCCTCCCTTGAGATGGCCCTTGGCTTCTTGGCTCTCGCCTGTTCCGGAGGCACACTGTCCTCCTGCTCTTCACTCTGTCTCTCCTCCCAGAGCCTCTGCACCTTCCCTCTAGGTCTCAGCCTCCTGTGGTTTCTCAGAACCTCGGGGATGTAAGTTGAAAGTCACGTGGCCGGAAACTTTAAGGCGAAGAAGAAAAGTTACAGAAGAAGAAAAAAAGAAGAAAAAAAATAATAAGAAAAAAAGCACATCTGGGAAAAATGAGCTTCAAAATAGCCTGAAAAACCCCCGAAAAACACCTTCAGGCAGTTGAAAAACAGTGAGATGGGTTTTCTCTGAGAAAAACAGCAGAGATGGAAAGGAAGAAAAGCCCCAGCTCTGGCTGTGAAACCTGGACCCTCAAAAGAGGACAGTGTGGAGGAGGTGTTGCTGGGAGCCCCGGAAATTCCAGGGGTACCACGTGCTGTGTCAACCCTGCGTGGCAGGAGGTCGATCCAGCCCTGGATATCCTCTGTTACCCCAGCCCAAACAGGGAAATTCCCAGGCAGCCACCCACCTCCCCACAACTTAACCATCCCCTCCCATCACCCCTGACACCATTGACGTGGGTCCTGGGGAGGGGATGGGTACCCTCAGCAGCTGCCACATAAACGCTGTTTGTGCAGATGGCTTGCACGTTTACAGTGATAGGCCAGTCGCACCTAAGAATCCTATTGGGATCATACAACATTTGGACTGGTTTTGATAGGACTTTTACTTTCTCTAAGACAAAATTCTTCTAACACTTTAAAACTTCAACTGGCCCATAAGGGGAACATCAACCCTGTCACAAAAGTGCTGTAAACATTAAAAGTCTTTGACCCAGAAGCTACACCTGAGATCTATTTCTCCTTTCACACTGCAGTATGAGCTTGAATACTCCCCAGGGGATGCAAGACTGTCATGCATTGTCCTAAATCCCTGCCTGCTTCCCTCTATCCTTCACTCACCATAGCTGCCAATAGAAGACATGGGACAGGACTACGGAGAGACAGGAGAATTATGACACATTGAAGGTCATTGCCTTGCTATTCTCACTCTGCCAGCACCTAATCTGATCACAACCCAAGCAGAGAGCAGCAAAGAGAAGCTGCTTTGTATCCCCTTGTTTCTCCCCTCATTGTGCTGTGCGGGACTACTTCCATCTTTAGTACAAGCCTCAGTAGACTGAAGACAAGCAAGCAGCTCCTGGGACAGCAGTGCTTCAGGAGTTCCCTTAGGGTACTAGCAGCTCTGGAGGTGCCAGTACAGGAGCAGGGAGCACCAAAGCATTTGTTTTCTGATCTGCTTATAATGCCAAAGCCAGCAGGGTGAACAGAGGCCACATGTCAACAGGCTCTCCTTCCACAAACAGGAGCACACCTCTTTGGAGCAGCTAAGTTCTTACTTTTGTCATGAAAAGCAGACACAGAAACAGTCAAGAACCCATCCATAGTAACCCACTCGTGTGGAGAGCAGCAATTCCCAGTTCCCACTTACTGATTTTTGTTGCATATTGGTGTTTAGGTTGAGTTTCTCCTGCCTCAAGCAGGAGGACTGAGCAAGTCTCAGCAGCAGGGCAAGGGTATTTGAGATGCAGTTGTCATTAGGGCAAAAATATTGTCAGCATTGGGTTTGCAGCCTTATTGCAGCACAGAAAGTACACACAGAGAGGAGCATACACCTGGAGCACAGTGCAGACTTGCATGGGCATTGGTCATACTTCTTCCCAGCCCTTCTGCTCATGGAGCCAACAAAGGGGCAAACACTTCCAAAATCAGGAACCACTTGGGGCTGTCTATGGGCTTGATGGCTTAGAGAAATCACTTGGCCTATCTCCAGCAGCAAAGCTACTCCATTTTGGCCCATTTCCCTCTTTAAAAACATCCTGTACAGGGCATTAGTGTGCTACAGTTGGCACTGTCACCTAAACATTTCACAGCCTTTAGTGTATTTCTTGGTGCTGTAAGAAAATGCTAGGATCCTCTACATTTTCAAAAGTGACTGCAAAGGTTTGCTTGCTTGACAAAAGCCATCCTGATGGACACCATCTCCTGGCAGCATAGACCCTTTATAGCAGGTCAGGCTCCTCCAGAGCAGCCATCTCTGGGAATGGAGCAGCCAAAGGCACCAATGAGACAAGGTGATTGCAGGACATTGAGTTCAGGGCTCCCAAGGCAGCAGCTAGTGATACAATCAATGAAGCATCCATTCACTTGAACTCCAAACTCTGCAACCCTGTGTGGCACCTCCTTTGCAGGAAGCATGCTGTTGGTTTCCCCACTCTCCCAAGGACGCTCCTCTGCCAGCAAGCAGGTCTCAGAGGCTACCTGTCCTGCTCTGCTCTACATTCTGCTGGTGCTCAGGACAGGATGGAGGAAGCTCCTTCCCCAGGGAAAAATATTTTTGTTCCATTGTTGGGCAAATAAGCTGAATTGCCTCCTTTTGAACCTAGGGAGGCCAGCAGGGAAGCTGGGTGTTGACATTTTTGCTCCTGCTGACAGTTAGTGTAAAAATGTCCAGAAAGTGTCTATGGAAAAGGCTATTCTTTGGTCCACATGAGAAAAGTTTTGAGCTGCACCCTGGTTTTCCAAGAGCTGGGCTTTTATTGACAGCTGATGGAGAAATCTCAGGAGAACAAGATTACAGGAGAGGGTTAGACTGTTTTGCTGAGCAGGTGTAAGAAAGCATCCCTCTTCCCTTTTTGCTCAAACACACTCCTTGCTCTTGATCTGGCAACAATGCTAGTGAATTCCTGTTGCTTATTCGCAATGAGTAAGTGTGCTGTAAATGAGACAGTGTCTCCCAGCAGGAAGGTGGGCAGAACCTTCACAGCCCTCCCCTGGGCTCCCATGTTGCCTCCTCGAAGGCAATGCCCCATACCATTCCTCCAGAGACAGCTGCAATCCCCCAACCCAGAGCAGCAGAAACCACCACTACGGCTCCACCAGCATCTGCTCATGGCTCTCCGGGGTCTGCCCTTGACACATGCTGCCAGAACAACAGGGAGCTGATATCCTGCTGCCCCTTCCCAGGCTCCCCCTCTCCCTTGCTATCAGGAGGAGCCTCAGGAACCAGCCTCCTAATCTCTGCCCCTAATTTAGGTAACTAAATTTACACTGTGAATATCATCCCTTGATTTTCTCTCCAGGATCTTTTAGGTTTCTTGGTCTTAATCACAGTAGCTGTGAAATTGCTGTCAGTGACACAGGATGAACTCATAAGCGTTAGGCTACTGCCATACCAGCAGCTTGACAGAGCAGGGATATTTCCAGAGGTTTTTATGGGAAGGATGGGGTCATCCTGCTCTGTGTTTGTCCTTTCTGAATAACGGTGGCACTGCTGAAAGGAGTCCTGTTCTCTATCATACAGAGTGGCTGCAGGGACTCTGGAGGCTGGGCTTAGGCCTCAGCTGCCAGAGAAATGGTTTGAAAGCAGTAAGATGCTGTTCAGCAAAAACAAATGCAAATGTAAATCCAAGCGAGAAGTAAGTAGAACTGAGGAATAACCGACTGGGCAGCAGAATGGCAGGGGAAAATCTGGGGGTTGCAGAGCAGTGCAAAGTGACTCCCTGCCAGCAGTGCAGATGTGTTGCAAAGGGGCTGGGGTGCTGGGTGTGAGGCACAGGAGATGGCTGCCCTGCACTGCTTGTGCAGGGCCAGGACCCATTCAGAGTCTTGGGTCCAGAAGTAGAGAAGTCCAAAATAAAACAGTACAAAGGATAAATACACAGAAATCTTGCACTAGGAGAAAGGAGTGAAGAAGTTGGGCCCATTTAGCCTACAAAAGAGAAGTCTTGAAGGCTGGAAGTGGGTGGGGAGGAAGGAGCAGTCTTTGACATGTTGTAATGGAAAAGGTGGTCAGTTGTTTTCTGTGCAGCCAGCCAGAGTAAGAAGCACTAGGCTCCAGTTGCAGCAGGAAAGTTTCAGGTCTGAGGTCCAAGTAAATGAAGTTAGGAATACCTAGTGATGGGCAGTTCAGGAAAGTTATTCAAGCCTCTTGAAATGGCTGGGAACAAACCTCTGCTAGAAAGCATCCAGGTTAAAAACTTTCTCTGTAGGATGGGTTGGAGTTATGTCCCCAGGGTTTAAATAAGGAAAAATAAATTTTAAAATTTAAAAGATACTAAGATGGTCTCCTCAGAGCCCAGAGAGCACATGGGGCATTTCTCAGCCTTAACTTAACCTTTGCCCCCAAAGCCCAGTAAGGTCCATATGTCCCACCTGGTGCAAACAGCTCCCTCAGCACAGGTGGTTGGTAGAGTTTCCTTGTAAATCTGCTGCTTCAGACTTACAGCAGCAACATTCAAAACTGCATCTCAACTCCATCCATCTCATCCATCCTATTTGCATGGCCATCCAGTGCAGAGTGCAATTTAAAAATCCAACCTAGTGTAGCTACCAACTTTAGTCTCCTGTAAACTTTGCAAATAATTTGTTACAATATTTGGGCAATTGCAACATTGTCTGATAAGAGACAGTGCTTATCATTCACCAACTGAATGGTGGTGTTGAACAAAATCCTCACTCTATCAGAGAAGCTTCTGTCATGTCATGCTCTGTTAGCACTTGTTGGTTAAGGCTGCAACGTGGGCAGCTTCCCCAGCTGGCAGAATGGCTTCTCTCCCTCACCAAGGTTATTTCACCTTGGCTGAGTTGAGTAAGCGTGAGAGCCAGGTTGTGCCAGGAGAGCTCGAGCATAGGCACAAAAAATTCATGTCACCTAGCAGAGAGCAAATGCCCATCACACAAACACATTCAGTCCTTAGGGGTGCAACGTGCCAACGTACAGAAAACACATACTCTACATCCCACATGTTTGATAAATGACAAAGGCTGTAAGTCAAGCACACAAAAGTATGGAAATTCCAGAATTAGCTCCCTTAAGTATGCTGCATTTACACCCCCATACAGCATAACATGCTATGCTCTGTAACTGTGTGATCCACAAATGTTTCTTCCCTTGGATATTTGTGTTACCTTCATCGCTGTCTTGTGGTCAGAGCCTGCTCTGACATCCTGCTTTTCCACTTCTCCACAGACTCTTTCTAGTCCTCATCAGTTCAGAACTGAGTACTTTAGGGCTATTAACGAAGCTGTTTTCTCAGCCGCCTATTCAGGTGTGGGGGCGGAGTTATCCCTATTTAATTGTTGCACTTAAAGGGACAAAGATTTAGGTCATAAGTACTCATCCATTTTAGATACCCAGTTTGAACCAACTGAGATCTAAGTTTTCAGAGGTTTTGCCTCTATATAGTACTTTATTTAACCAAACACCAGCTCTTGATGTCTGTGACTGCAGCTGCAAACTTTCAGCACTTCTGTAAATCAGCCTTGGCAAATGAGGAAGACGTGGCTGCTCCTATGAAAGCTCTTGCTTGTGTGGCTTACCGACTCACAGATTAACTTCGAGGCAGGGTGAGACACAGACCTAGCTCTCCAGGGAGGCACCAGGTGTCTGCTCAGGACACCCTCCCTTCTTTCTGCAGAAAGAAGTCCCTTGCTTCACCGATGGGATAGGAGTTACCCAGCCTTGCTGAGAAACGAAGCAGCCTAGCTGACCAGCTCACGGTTCCCTCTAGCTGAGGTCCGGTATGGTTGATGAAGAGGTGACAATCCAGGGCAAAACACAGGAAGCGATCATATGCACAAGAGAGTTGAAGCGCAGTTGCCCAGTCAAACACATTTCTGGTAATTTCTAGCTCTTCAGTACTTGACTTTGCATTTATTTTTTTTTAATGTCCTTAGTAATGTTTTTTATGCCTATGTTTTTAAAAAATGGAAAATACAGAAAAGAAACAACAAATGTGCTAGATTTCCAGGTATGGACATAGAGCTTCAGGTAGTTGAGGTCCCTCTGACCCTGCTGGAGGTAAAACCAAGCCTAGCCAGAGACTCCCAGCTGAAGGTTGGCAAGAGGTTGTCAGGGTTTGATTTCTAACACATACAGGAGGTCAAGGAGTTTTCAGTCTCAAGACACAGAGAGAGTTCACCCCAGGCTATTGAAGGGTTGAACCAAAGTCTCCTTCTCCTGTCCTGTACATAGTGACTGGATGGGTAATCAGTTGAGCAAGGTCTAATCTGTTCCTGGCAAGGACTTAGCAGCTCATGAGCAAGTATTCAGATGTGCACTTACATAACTCTCCAGGTCATCACATCCCAAATCCTGGTAGACTACATTCCTTTAAGGTCAAACTTTCTCTCAACGATGTCTTTACAGGCCCTGTCTAGCTCCTGAGACCTGGTCAGAAACGGACCAGACCACCCAGCCATGCTGGATACATACATGCTTGGGGCACCAAAAAGGCTCAGCTGCCAGACATCCCCCCAGTCAACCAGGGCTTCTTTGTTTCCGCTGCCTGGGCTGAGCCCACCGGTTGAACTATCCAAGCGCATGGATGGGGCGTGTGGAGGGTGCAGATGTTGTCTGACAGTTTGACTCATCTCGGTGGCAGTCTCATTCAGTGATGATGGGGAAGGCCCAAAGAGGAAGGGCAGTGACCCGTTTAACCAGAAGGGCTGATCCACCCAGGGGTAAACCTACCGGTGCTAGTAAGGGGCCATAGCCCCAGCTTCCCTCATGCTGCTCAGTGTGCACACTTCCAGGCAAAACAAAGGCAGGAGAGGCACATGCTGTCCAGCCCTGCTACTGTGGCAGCAGAACCCTAGTACCGCAGTGAATCCAGCCACATCAAACAACCAGCAAAAATGGTGCTTTGAGGGGATGACCACAGTCGGAAGAAGGCTAACTGTGTCCTGGGATGCATCAGGAGAGGCATGACCAGCAGGTCTAAGGAGGTGATTCTGCCTCTCTATTCTGCCCTTGTAAGGCCCCACCTGGAGTACTGTGTACAGTTCTGGGCTCCTCAGCATAAAAAAGATGTGGACCTCTTGGAGTGGGTCCAGAGGAGGGCTACAAAGATGATCAAAGGACTGGAGCACCTCCTCTATGAGGACAGGCTGAAGGAATTGGGGTTGTTCAGCCTGGAGAGGAGAAGGCTTAGAGGGGACCTTATAGCAGCCTTTCAGTACCTGAAAGGGGATTATAAGGCAGAAGGAGAGAGACTTTTCTCCTGGTCTGATTGCAACAGGACACGGGGCAATAGCTACAAGCTGAAGGAGGGGAAATTTAGGCTGGAGATTAGAAGGGGGTTCTTTACCCAAAGGGTGGTGAGGCACTGGAACAGGTTGCCCAGAGAGGTTGTGGAAGCCTGATCCCTGGCAGTGTTTAAGGCCAGGCTGGATGTGGCCCTGGATGACCTGGTCTAGTGTATGTGGCGTCCGTGCCCATGGCAGGGGGGTTGGAACTAGATGATCTTTAAGGTCCCTTCCAACATGAGCCATTCTATGATTCTGTGATGGGGCATTTAATGTTTGCTGGGCGTTGGTTGCAGCCATACTCCATGGCATGGTGATGGAGGGTGAAGGCATTGCTGCTCCATGACTCCATTCAGAGGAGAGTGTTCTTCAGCATGACCCATCACCTCAATACATGTTCAAGCCTCCCAGGGATTCAATACGCTTATTTAGGTCATATTCTTGCAGCTAGACTCCAAGACATCCATCTCAGTAGGAGGTGACTGTGAACAGCTTTCATCCTAATACTGTACTCCCAACCCAATGGAATGTGCTTCACTTCTGGCTCAGGGTGGTATATGCAGTGGTTCTCTCTTCCTTCCACCCCATTTGGTGGGAACAAGTGCTTCCCAAACCCTTTGGTTCACACAGCATTGTTGGAGGGTGTGTTCAGCATAAATAGCTGGTGGGTGCACATGCAGTGAGCTTGCGGCTGGAGCATGTGTGGTGCTAGTGCAAGAGTGCTGGAGTGCAGCATGTTGGAGGCAGCACAGGGAAGGATGGGCAGCATGGAGCAGAGCAGCAGAGGCAGAGGAGCTGTGCAAAAGGTGTACTTGGCACCTGTGCAAGTATCACTGATCGGCAGTACCACACTGGCAGAGTTACCAAAACATGCACAAGTGTGGATAAGCACCAGCACATGCTGGCACTGACACCAGCTGGCAAGCACAGATCTCTTCTGCTGACAGCTCTCTGGGACAGAGCCTGCCCCAGAATGGGGTGCTGGGAAAGGCAGTGGCAGAGCTGAGCCCCTGCCCTGTGCCTGGTCCGTCACTCAGAGCCCCCAGCTGGCTCAGGGCTCCTCAATGATTTCTTGAGAGGGGGGAGACTCATGGTCTACTGTCCAGACACAGAGAACCTGCTTAGTGCTGGCGATTTCAGAGGGGCTTGCAAATCCCCACAAGTTTCCCACAGGTCTCGGAGCAGCAGATGGAGGGAGGGAGAGGGGGCAGGTTTAGATGACCACTGATCCTGTGCTTTCCAGCCTTGCATTCTGGTTTCCTGGCATGACAGATGTGATCCCAGCCTCCTGGGGCGTGGCTGCATGGCTGCTTTTCCTAGAGCTTTGGCAGTGGCTGCCCATGCCAGAGGCTCTCAACAGCACTTTGTGCCCAACAGTCCTTTGGAAATGGGATGGGGGAGAAATGCTGCACCCTAAGCTGTGCTAGCAATGTTGCTGAAAGGCCCTTGCTTGAAAAGCTGATTCCTACTGCCATCGTTAACAACTGCCAACACTGGCTTCAAAGTGGGGACATGAAAAAGACAGAAACTCCTTCCTGACCTTCTTTACCTCAACCTAAAGTAGGTGTCCAAGAACCATGACATCTGGCTTTTTTAAGCCAAACTTTTTGTCCTGACTTTTGTGTATCCTTGTTTTTCATTTCAATAACCGATCCCTTGTAAACCCTATGAAACTGTTGGCCAACAAGGCATCGTGTCCACCTGTACAAACCAGCTTGCTGGCTCTGTGAGAAGTGTGTCAATTTACCAGTTTGAAATGAGTTGTCTTTCCATTTCTTTGAACATCTTGTGAGGGGGTGAGCAGAGGAACAGACTTATCTCTAAGCCAGGCATTGCACTAAATGTCTCTATCATGCGGCATTTCACTAGTTTCCGCTCTAAACTAGTAGGACTTTTAATGTCAGTGTAGGGAAATTTTCCTGCAGCCCTAATTTAGGTCAGCACCCATCTTTGGATGTCTCCTATTTTTACAGTGGGACAACCAGAAGCAAACACAGCATCCCAGAAATGCTGCCCCACAGCCATTTATGATGGCATTATGGTTGTAAAGGATGGATGTACACTTCCTCATCCCATTTCTCTCGCAGCCTTCCTCCTGCCCCCACTGCTGCACAGTGAGCAGGATCCACTGGCTTGCTCCACCCTGAATTTGGAGCACAGCTTTGAACCCACTGGCACTCTCATCTGAATCACCTAAGTGCCAGCTGGCAATTAGGTGTGCTCCAGAGCCTGGCTGGGAGAAATGCTGAGGTGCTTATACCCCAGCGTATGAACCCAGCTACTGAGCAGCCCCAGCCCTTTTAGCCACAGTGGGTGGTTGCTATTAGGTGAAGAAATATGTCCCAAAGGCCTGCCTGAACAAAGCTCCATGTAAGTTGCAGGGTGGCCCAGCAGGGTACAGTGGCAGCTTGTAGTGCTCCTAAAACTTGTGCATATGAGCCAGTGACCTGCAGGTGTCCTATAGGCAGCAGAGCACTTGTCTGCAGCCACATAGAAATCAGCTCTGCACCTCTCCCTCACAGACACAGCAATCACCTTGCACATGCACCTGGGAAATTTTCTTTGAACCAGAGAGTTTGGTTTCACCAGTCTTTTACACTGGCAACATGGGGTGCCATTGTCCTCCCTAGTCACACAGCAGTGCCATCATCTTGCCCAGTCATGCAGTGGTGCTGTCGTCCTGCCTGGTTACACAATAGTGCCAGAGTGCACCAACACATGACTAGCTTAGCCACTCATCCATCATCTGCTGGCTGGAGCTGGTGAATGCATCAGATCACCGTGCTTACAGGGAAGGTCTGCACAGAAGAAAAGAGATATCTTACTTGACGAACATCTACATAATGCAGAGTTTGACTATGTCACAGAAGCCAGTAGCCCACATACTGGGGAGCACTTGCTGACACCTACACTTAGCTCTAGTGCAACCCCCCCTCCTGCTAACTGTCTGGTCACCATGCATTCAGCATCAGCTTGCAATGAGCTGTCTGCAGCCATTTTATCCTCAACGAGAAACTATGTGTTAGCCTGCCTAAAGGCTCCACTGGATTTGGGAATTCATGGACCTGTGACGAAGCCTTGCTGCCTGCTTTCTCCTGGTGATGCACGGCCATTTCAGCACAAGCAGGCGTCCAGCAAATTCAGTGAGCCTGTACAACGTCACTGGAATTGAGGCCATGGCAAAGCAGAGGCAGGAACTGCAGTGTCAGGACTCAGGACTTCCCCTGATGGTGCCACAGATGACAACTCAGCAAGTGCATTCTGCAGAAACTAGATAACATCAGCACAAGGTGGTGGTTACTGGCAAAGGATCCTGTTCCTGAAGCTTCATCTGAGACATGTCAGGCTGCAGTGAAACCTTGCTGTCGCATAGACCTAAAATCTGCTTTTTCTATGACCCACACAGGCTTCTTTCTGGTATATCCTAGAAACTCCAGCTTGCAGTGCTGAGAGCCAGGGCTATAAAAGTTCATCAGCTTGCTAACACAGGGCCTTTTTGTCTAAGAGTCCCTTGATCTGGACAGGGATGTGGAGCTGCCAGTCCTACTGATGGTGAACCACCTCCTGCCTTGAGTGACAAGAGTTATTCCTCCTCTTCAGGGGCTAACCTTTCACCAAAGCTCATGACACCCTGCTCATGCACTGTTCACAGACAGCTGGACACAGGGCTGGAGAGAGGAAAGCCATTCCTTTACCTACAGGGAACTGAGAGCCTGTCTGCACAGAAACATTCAGAATGGCTAAGCTATATTAAACTTGGAAGCAACTGAAGTGCAATAAACTCCTTGGCAGATAGTCTTATTCAGAATTAAATTTGTCTTAGTATAACTTGCTTCACTCCCCTGGGCAGGTTTTGCTTATCACCACAGATAGTCATGTGCACTGCCCTCTGCCAAATACATCCCTGAGGCTGGAGTCTATTTGAGTTGGTCACTCCACTCAAAAAAACCAAACCAAAGTAAATCCACTTTAACTCAGTAGCTGGGCGTCTACAGAAGGGTTTTACACTACCACAGTAGCCCGCTGCTTTAACTAATTTGGATTAACTTCTGAGCCCTAACAGACAAACCCAAAGGCTCACTGGCATTAAGATCTCTCATCCTACAACCGCACACTGCATCTGCAGACAAGCTCCCACCCAAATTCGCCCCCAGGTGGTGCCTGGGCTGCACGCCCTGGTTTTGGTCTACATAAGCCGCTCTGTGCCTTCCTGACAGCCCCAGCCCTAGCTCCAGCCTCAGCCCCAGCTCCAGTGTGTGGATGAGAAGATGAAAGATGTCAGCACTGGGCAGGAGACCCAGCTGCATGCAGGCTGAGGCTTCTGTGGGTGCCAAAGCTCAAGGAAACACTGGCTGGGGAGACTGTTCCAGGAGGTTCAGCCACAGAGAAAAGGCAAATCCCAGCCATGCTGTTATGAGCCCTAACCCTTCCCAGCAGCCCTCCCCAGTGAGAGCCAGGGACACCTCCTTGGCTGCAGGAAAGAGGTTTTAGATCAGATAGAAAAGGTAGTAGCAGAGCCACTGCCAGCAAGCTCCCTGCCTGCGGGGCTGGCTACACTTTTGGCAGCACTCACACTGCCTGCCCCAGCTGGGAAACGCCACATGTCATCTCACTATCCACAAGTTGTGGAGAGGCTCATGCCCTTAACCACGGGCAAGTGACCACCTGGCTCTGCCCTCTAGGGCATTTTCCAAGCCCAGCAGGAGCATGGTGTCTCCACAAGGGCAGGGGATGCCCATGGCCCCATTCCCAGCTGGTGCCAGCCTCTGGCCAGCTCACCATCACATTCCAATTGCTGGTGACCCGTGATCACAAATAAGCAAACAATTCACAAAGTCATGGGGAGCCAGGTGATATTTCCAGGTTGAGGGAGGTGGCAATTGTTTTTTCTCGTTTCTCTGCATTCATCCTGGCAGCTCAGGAGTTTTCCCTGGCTCTGGTCCTGCCACCCAGCCATAGGCCACGTCAGTGCCCGCATCTGTCAGTGCAGTCTGGCACCCATGATAATCAGAGCAGTTTCCATGTCTCTTGGTAAATATCAAAGGTGGGGAATTTTGGGGCTTGTTTTCCAGCAAGTTGAGTAGAAGAGCCAATAAAGACAAAGACAAATTAATACCTGTTGCCCTTGGCTCAAAATGAAACAAGAGAGGCAGGTCATTGGCAAAGGTTAGTTAAAACCACTTGCTGCAGTGTCACGAAGTCGCCCTCAGCCCCTGCTGAGGAGGGCAGAGGAGGCAGTTTTTCAAACACAAAGTGAGAACAATGCTATGAAAACCTGCAAAGTAACAGCCTCCAAGCACCCTTTGCCTGTGACCAGCTGCAGGCTGAGGGGGCTAGATGCCCTTACTCCCAGGGCAGCACACAGAAGTTGGGGAATAGGGACATGGGGTGGAGAGAGGGTGAGGAGGAAAGGAAGGGAGCCACGACCAAGCTTTGAGGAGCACAATGGGCTGCTTGACTGCTCCAGAATGAGCTGGTTGCAGGTGAGAGGGGTGAGGAGCTGGTGAGACTGGAGTGCATTGTGGAGAAACTGGGTTCATGCTGCCCATGGGTCCCACCACTTGCCAGGGGTTCGTTGAGAAGGTACTCAGGCATGAAGCATGGAGTGCTCACACCAGCCTTCAACAGCTGGATCCCAGGATTGCCTCAGGACTCATGCTTTGGGGCAAAGTGACCCCTTTCCCTAGGGGAGAAGAGGTGAGAGTGGCTTTGCAGAGGGACCCAAGGGTAGTATGTGAAGGACACCAGGGAGCTGGGACAGGCATCTAAGTAATGGCAATGTGACAGGGGTCATCTGCCCGGGCTTCAGGAAAAATGTGGCATCACGCCCTGGGGAAAGCTCCTGCTTGAACTGGTGAGTGTGGGGAGGAGTTTATGCCTTAAATATGGATCTCACAAAACAGCTAACTGACAGGCATGTGCTGGAAAGGGGCTGCTGACACCCCAGGAGTTACTGTTAGTGGTCCCAGTTGTCAAGCCACCTCAGGTATCTTGAAAGAAGAGGGGCCTGCAGGTGAAACGGCCAGGAAGCACCTGCAATGCTGAACAGGCTCATGTATCTAACAATAACCATTTGACACTGCAGGACAGCACCACGACCCATAGAATCACAGAAAGGTTTGGGTTGGACAGGACCTTTAAAGATAATCCAGGTGGGCTCTCACAGCTCAGTGGTGCTCCGGGACAGGCACCCCGACGCCCGGTACAGAATGCCGGTTACTGAGAAGGGGAACGGCCGGGGCTGCAGCTTGGCAGCAGCTCATCTGCTGTGACCATCCGTCGGGTCCGGCTGCGGCAACCCAGTCCCTCTCCCCGCTCCCGGCAGCAGGCGGCGCCCCGGCCTCAGGCCCAGCCCCGTCCCTTCTGTGGCCGAACAGCTCCCCCTGCCGGCGGGCTGGGCTGCTACTGTCCTCTGCTCCTGGCCAGGCCAGGCTCCCGCCGCCTGCTCCTGGGGTGCGTGAGAGCAGCCCTGCTCGCGACCGAGGGAGGAGCGGGACCGGGCAGTCAACACCGGACCAGGGTGTTTCAAGGGGATGCAGGCAAATGGCAAATGGCGAGGCCACAGTGGCTCCGAGAGGGACTGGCATGGAAGAGCAGAGGGAGGAGGGAGTCGAGCGGTCGGCCGCCGGCCACTCCTCACGCGTCCTTCCTTGATCCCCGTAGATATGCACTGCAGCGGCCTCTCAATGGGCTCATGAAAACCTGTTTCCCACCGTCTCCCGCGCAGGTTTATGCGAGCAGCAACGAACTTCATAATGGAGTAGCCCGTGAGTAAGACACGAGGTCTGTTCCCTTCTACGAGGCTGCAGTTGGCAGGGCTCCGGCACTCAATGCCAGCAACTGCCGAGACCATCTAAAACCAACTGTGGGAGGCATCCACAGGTCTGTATGTGTGCGGGACCATCAGGTCAGTCTGAAGGTAAGTGGGACCAGGGGACAAGGGGCTGGTATCAGCCTCACATCTATCAACCCATCAGCTCCAGCAGTACTGGCCCTAACCCATGTCCCAGAAGTACATACCATCAGCTCTGCTCTCAGTAGCATCAGCTCTCATCTCATAGCAGCCCACAGTGCACTCAGCACAGGATGCATGAGTGTAGGATGGCCATCAGTTGTCGGCCTGACCTTTGCAAAGTGTCCCTTATGTTTTTCCAAGCAAATCCACGTTATCAGCCTTTACATGAAGGGAACACAGATGGGAGGACATTGCCACAAACCATTGCTCTTTGTATTTGGGAGCACCATTATGGCATGGAGCAACGTGGGCTGTGTCTGGCATGTGCCCACTGCTCCTGCCCGTGCCCAAGAGATGCCACTGTAATGCACCAGCCTAAAAAGTGTCCAACTGGACTCACTACCCCATAAGGATATTTATACCTCTGCTAAGGGGAAACTGAAAGGACATACGCTACCTGAGTCAGAACATCAAATAGCCCATCTCCTACAGGGACCAGGAGGGGTTTTCAGCCCAGCGCTGTGCAGGAATGGAGCCTTTCCTATTCAACACCCACAGGCTGTGGTCCAAACCCTCTGTTTTAACTTCCTCGTGTCTGAGCCTAAGCAAGTTGAACTGAAGTAAAAGAAATTTTACATTAGCAGAAGAGAATTGTACTAACAGGCGACAATCATGGCCCTGAGAGAATGGAATGTGGCCTTAGGATAAGCCTATTGTCTAAACTCATGACACCTGAAATAAGCAAAACCCCTTTTCTTAAGCTGGTTATCTACATTGTGATAAGGTAAACAAAGGCCCCTGAAGACCACTTAAGGACTATAATATATATGCTAAAAAGGATGGTGACTCATATAGATGACTTCTCGAAAACAGTATAATTATTAACAAGGGTCTTGGAAAATAATATGTATGTACATATAGTATATAAGAGGTGTGAGCAATTAACAGAGACACACAATTTTGGAGGAATGATCCCTTATGTGTCCAGCACTGCATTAAAAGAGTACCTGCTTAATAACATTTCAGTGTTATTGAGTTTCTTCAACTGAACACCAAGCCCAGCCACACCTAGCCTGCCACTTCGGTGGGCAGTGTTAGAAAGCAAGGGTGTTTGGAGGCTCATTTTCTTCAAATCAAAGTCCTCCAAAAAGAAATGCCCTAAACTGAGTGGCAAATCCCTTGGTACTGACCAGAATGCAGCAGAAGGCTGTTTGGAGGATATACAGAAAACTGCAAAAAAATCTGTCTGGGCACTACTAGGACTGAGATAGATGCTGCCTGAGCTTTGGCTGGAGTAGCTGAGCATTAAACTGATGCAGATCCATCTCTTCTGCTGCTGCCTTTGCTAGCTGCTCCTAGATTGCTTGGTTTCACAGGGCACCTTAAATTTCTCTTTCAAGATAGCTGTTTTCATAGCAGGAAGTTCTACTGCAGTGTGGCCATTTGCCAGAGTAGGGCCATTGCCTGCACCCGAAGCACCACTGGAAGGCGAGTCCTCCTGCACGGAGATGAGTACACAGGCTCTCCAGGTGACTGAAAAAAACCACGAGATGCCTGTGGCTGGACTATATGATGTCCCACAGGAAGCTCCCACTGACCACCAAAGAAGAAACTGGTAATTGCAGGATCCTGGAAATTCATTATTTCCCTTTGCAGAGTGTACATGGTAAAGACCTGAAGAGAGAAGCAGGTCCAGCAAGTGCTCTGTGTCCTTTCAGCAGAGCATGATGTTCCTCACATTGTGAAGAATGACTCCTGATGGCAGCTGAGAAGTGGGTCAGTCACCACTGCAGGGTCTGGGCAGAAGGAAGTGCAGAGGCAGAGCTGTCCAGCTTCAAGGGCTGCACAACAGGCAACGGTAGCCAGGCTAGACACTGCTTTTCTCCACCAGCTTTGTTCCATATCCTGTCCTTGCATCTCCCTCTAGAGCATCTTAGCCCACAAGCCCTCCCAGTGAAAAAAAAATTTACCTGTAACAGATACAACATGCTTCACACTAAATAAGGCAGCTGGCAGCATTTTGCAAGGTCCTAAAGACAGAAATTATGGAAAGGGAGAGAAAATCCAGGAAGAAAGGATGAAACAGGGAAACAAGTAATGCCAGATATTCCTGGAGGTTAAGGGTTAGAAGAGAAGGCTAGAGCAAGAGAAATATGCACAAGAGAAGCAGCCATGCACAGGGAAGACCTCCTTCAATGGTGTTGTCATGTTTAGGTCAAGCTAATTTCTTCTTAACAGTGTTTCACTGCTTCTGGCTAGAGTGTGCATCTGTACAAGGTGCTGAAAGCTGCTTTCACTTGCAGTTTGCATCAAAGTAGCCTCATCCACACCTGTAAGGAGTAGGACACCAACTGGAAGACTGGGTGCATTGCTTCTCTGAGAACTCTCAGTGGTGCTCACATGCAAGATGGGATCTGTCCCAGTCCAGATCAAGGCATCCTCCCACAGCCTTCGTATCCAAGAGTGAGGAACACAGCAATAGTGCCAGGGCTTGGTTATTCATACAGGGTAGGTAACTTTCAGTCCTAGCATCTGAAGCACACCCGTGTGGTTATCTTTACACTGTCCAAAGCTCTAGGCAAGCTTTAGGAGCTTTTCCAGTATTTCAGTTAGAGGCAAGGTTAGGACCTGGCAGAGACCTGAAGGAACTGTTACCCGCTTTCTTTTATGAAGGAATCACCACCACAAGGATGTTGTGACAGCTTCTTGATCTCTTTTTTTGTCCCTGAAATGACTTCAAGTTGCTATATTCAGGCCTGAAACAAGACAGACCAGGTAAGGATGAGATGGTCTCCCTCTCTCACACCTCTGCCTTTCCATCCAGCAATCCATGCCACCTGCCCTCTCTGGTGGAGCACTGAGCTACTTCTTGCTTGACAATGGTCCATGCTGACTCAGAAGTTCCCAGCTTCCCCAGGGTGAATTCCTCTGGCCTGCAGCTGCTAACACAGAGAACCATCAAAAAGCTCTGGGATCAGCTGCACTATCCCACTCAGCCAGGAACACACCCAGCATGGTCAGGCATGGCACGTACTATCATAGTGCTGAGCTCTGACCACAGCCCACCATGGCCTGACCCTGACAGAGCACAGGAGGACAGCATATGTAAAGGTAACATTTACTGAGAGATACAGAACTGAGTATTATGAAGGACATACATGGATGGAGAGGGTAGCAACGCCACTGCAGAGGGCAGCTTGGACCCCCTTCCCAGCATGCCAGGAAAGGAGCCAGACACTACCAGACAATTAACACAATGAAGATAACTGTGGCATATGCATTTGTAACGAACAGACTGTCATAACATACATTTCTATGGGATCACATCTAGTGATTATATAAATCCATATAGAGATTGCTGTATAAAAACTTTGTAAAAAATACTTTAAAAAAAGTGTAAAAATGTGCATTCAAAAGCACGGCCGACACGGACAGCTGGGCTGTAAACATTATACTGAGTGTGCTTGTGGGGGGCGCCTGCGCCACCAAGCCCCAACAGGCCTGCCCACCAGATGGGGCTGCGTCAAGTGTTTGTGGTTCTTGGGTTCGAGTTCCCCTCAGGAGCCTGTGCCTGAAGCAGCAGCAGCCTCTGGCCAGGGCACCCATGGGTACCGAGCAGCTGCCGCTCCTCTGCCTGTGGCCCCTGCTCCCCACAGGGCATGTGGTCCTTGCGGGACATGCTGCGGCGTCATGGGTCCCCAGGGCCATGAGCAGGCTGAAGGGCTGTGATGAGGTATCACAGGGAGGTTGCCCTCACCAGCACTGCTAGCCCTGCTCCCAGGTTCAGCCTCAGAGTACATGGTTGACAGGTTCCTGATCTTCTCTGTCCCCACATTTGTTTGGTCTGTAGTTCCCAAGGAAGCCCACTGGGTCCTGGCTGCAACAGGCCTGGGTGCACAGTTCTTTATACAGTACATACATTAGAGACCCTGGAAGACCCTGCACCACTGTCTCCTCCTCCTGGCCCAGTGCCACCTTCACTTCTTCTCTAACTGCTCCAGCAGCGGGTTGGCTTCGCTCTCAGGCGTCTTGATGCTGTCTGTCCGCACAATGCAGGTGGGACGGTGCCGGTTCAACATCAGGATCAGCTGCTGCCTCTCCTGTTTCAGCTCTTCTATCTGGGCCTTCAGCTCAGCGTTCATGAGCTCTAGACGCTCCGACTCCTAGCAGGATAGAAACACAACCATATGCCATTTTACTCCAACAGGACAATATGCAAGGAGAAAATTTGGCCAACAAGCCGCCTCTGTTCAGTGCTGCCCCTCAGCCCCTGTAGCATGGGAGCCATCTGAAGACCTGCCAAGGCACAAGGTCCCTCCAGGCCCTTCATCCCCAGCTTTGCTGCCTTGCACCACTGCAAGGAAATACACTGCCACCTCCTAGGAGAGGTCTCTGCTGCATCACAGCAAAGCCCCTGCCTGGCTGCTTCCCATGGTCTGGAGGGGTGTTTGGAAAGAAATCTGCATTTAAGATTTTACTTCCCATCTACGGGATCTTGTGAAATGGCTTGCCCTTGTGAAATGGTTCCTTGTCCCCCACTGTGTCATCTGCCCATGTCTCACCTCCCCTTACAGAAAGGCAGCAAGGTGCTGCGAGTTTTTCTGCACCTTGGGGTGAAAGGTGAGAGGTCATCTGGCCTCTGAATAGGAAAACCTTCAGGAATTTGGGCAAGGGGCCAGAACGCTGTCAGCCTCTGTCCTTTGCCACAGTCCCACAGGCGCTCCTGCTCCAGCACTGAGGCACAGACACTACCAGTCATCTCTCCTCCAGGTGCAGAGCCCACCTCCAGCCTTCTTCATCACTCATACCATGAGCACAGGAATGCCCGTGAGCTCTGCCTAGGGACACACATGGCCACCACATTCACAGTCTTATGGAAAGGCAGACATGTGCCTGTATTTTCCCAGATAAAGGCACACAAGCAGAGGGGCAGTTCAGGAAGGAGCACTGCCCACAGCTGGGGACCTTTCTAGGGAAGTGACCCTGCTAAGGTCCCCATTATGCCCTGGGACAGGTGAGGGGACTCACCCTCTGCAGGAATTCTGTCCTCTCCTTCTTCTTGTTACGACATCGTGCTGCTGCTACTTTGTTTTTCTCCCGGCGCCTTTTCCTCCTCTCCTCTTCTTCATCCAGCTGCAACAAGATGAGGAAACCCAGGTCAGAGCCAGCAGGTGTGGGGTATGGTAAGAGGTAGGGGTGAGCACCTGGCAGCCACGTGTCAGGTGGCCACCAGTGACATGGTCTAATCCTCACTGCTGCTGTGCACACTGCTGCCACAGCCTCTAAACTCCACACTGTGGGGTCATGGGGAAGGAGACCAGAGGAGTACCCACAGCTGGGAACCTGTCTAGCAGGGGACATACAACTCTTTGCAGGGCTGCTCCCTCCCTGACAGAGAGCAGAAACAAGGGCAATACAGCCCCATCCCACAAAGACACAGTTTATCACACAGACATCTACAGGCACAGCTCATTGAGCAGTCAAAGTATCACACAGGCAGACAAGCACAAGAGGCAAAGAAACCCAAAAGATTGCCCAGCTGGGCCCAGCTGTTCCCCCTCTTCCACTACATGGAAGTGTCTACTGCAGCTCCAGTGTTAGCTGAGTCACAGGGCCACCACAGTAAGTAGGGATAGGTCCTGCATCCTCTGTAAAGAAGCAGGACATAGCAGTGCCTGTGCTATCTCACTCATACCATATGGGCCAGGCCAACAAGCTCCACAGGCTGGAAACTCATAATCCAAGTATTCGGAGATATTTCCAACAAAGCCTGTGTGAATGGCCTATGACTTGCTTACATCTGAGAAGCCAACCCAGCTCCTTCAAGAAAAATCTGAGTGCTGCAAAGCTCTGCAGTAAGCATCCAGGTTACACTTTGTAGCACAGCTAGAGAAAAGGTCCCCAATGTCTTAATCCACATTTGGCCTGGGACTCCAAAATTTGAGATGTCAGACTGAAGTGCCTCATTACTGTCAACTGATACCTGACAGCACACTTCTTTTCAAATGCAGTGGCAGCGCTTCATAAGCACTTCTACAGCCTATTTGCATCTCCTTTAATGGCAGCTTCAGTCTGAGAAGGCAGCTGCTTCCCTCCTTTGTACCTCCTTAACAGTGTGCTTGAGGGTGTCCCTCACAGAATCATTTCGGCCATTTAAAGAGACCTTTAAGATCATCAAGTCCAATCATTAACCTAACACTGCTAGGCCACCATTAAACCATGACGATAAGCATCACATCTACACATCTTTTAACTCCCTCCAGGGTTGGCGACTCCACCACTTACCTGAGCAGCCTGTTCCAGGGCTTTACAACCCCTTCTGTGAAAAAAATTTTTCCTAGTATCTAACCTAAACCTCCCCTGGCACAACTTGAACCCATTTCTTTTTGCAACATCACTTGTTACATCACAGAAGAGACCAACTGCTACCTTGCTACAAACTCCTTTCAGGTAGTGAAGAGAGCAAGGAGGTCTTCCCTGAGCCTCTTCTCCAGATGAAACAACTCCAGTTCCCTCAGCCACTCCTCATAACATTTGTGCTGCCCTTCTCTGGACATGCTCCATCACCTCAATGTCTTTCTTGCAGTGAGGGGCCCAAAACCGAACACAGTATTCGAGGTGTGGCCTCACCAGTGCGAAGCACAAGGGCATGGTAACTTCCCTCATCTTGCTGGCCACACTATTTCAGATCCAAGCCAGGATGCTATTTGCCTTCTTGGCCACCTGGGCACACTGCTAGCTCATGTTGACCAGCAACCCCAGGTCCTTTTCTGCCAGGCAGCTTTCCAACCACTCTGCCCCAAGCCTATAGCATCGCATGGGGTTCTTGTAACCCAAGTGCAAGATCTGGCACTTGGCCTTGTTGAACCTCATCCCATTGGCCGCAGTCCATTGATCCAGCCTGTCCAGATCCTTCTGTAGAGCCTCCTGACCTTCAAGCAGATTGACACACACCCACGCACACACACCCCCCACAACTTGGTGCCATGTGCAAGCTTACTGAGGGTGCACTTGATCTCCTCATCCAGATCATTTATAAAGATACACAAGAGAGCAAGTCCCAAGACTGAGCCCTGAGGAATGCCACTTGTGACTGGCAACCAACTGGATTTAAATCCATTCACCACAATTCTTCGGGCCCAGACATTCAGTCAATTTTTTACCCAGCAAAAGCGTATGCACATCTAAGCCATGAGCAGCCAGTTTCTCTAGGAGAACACTCTGGGAAGCAGTGCTATCTCCCAGATGAGCCTCTTGCAGCACGCACCTTCTGAACAGCCTTGTTGCTGTAGCACCTCGGCTTAGTCACCTCAAAAGGAAAGTCAGATATTCAGAATGCTAAGACCACAAAGTGGTGGTGGTAGTGAGGGGCCACCAGATTACCCCACACATGGGTATACCAGTGGTACCTGCAGAAAACAAGAGCTGCAGGTGCCATCATCCGCAGCAAACTGTGCATACTGCTAACGTTCACTGAGTCCAAAGCCCACTAATCAAAAAAATATCAATGGGATGTGCAAGAACAGGATGAAAACATTGACTTGGCAGAGTTAAAGTGAAGGGGTATGTTAAGTAAGCTGCAAGTCCAATATGCAGCACATCACATGCTTTCAAAGACAACATCCAAGCTTTATAGCACTAATAACTTTTACATCTTCTCTACCTTACTTCCTAAGCATTATACCACAGTTGCTATTTTAGCTGTGGCTAAAATATTAAGCAAAGTCAGCACAAGCTATGCACAGACTTCCATAATATCAGACTGTCACTATTCCTTTGCCCAGGCAGTGCCACAGGGCATTATGCACCACATTTGGGAAAACTAGGATGGGAACTGCACTGATGCCCCCAAGCCCAGTTAGAAATGGCCAGCTCTCACTACACCCATTTAACTCAGACGTGGCAGGCATCAGTAGAAGTGTGGCAGGCATCAGTAGAAGTGTGGCAGGCATCAGTAGAAGTGACCAAGAAGGCTCTAACTCCACGTTCTGCTGCCTCTTCCTACTGGCAGGACCAGGATACCTCACAGCAAAGGCACAAACAGCTCTTACAAAACCTCCACACAGCGTTTAAGAGGAGGCAGACACCAGTTCTAGTTAACTGCTCCTGGTTTAACATCTAGTTAAAGATGTCCCTGCTTACTGCAGAGGGGTTGGACCAGATGACCTCTAAAGATCCCTTCCAATCAAAAGCATTCTATGATCAGGGTAGCCATCATGCCCCTCCACACATTTGCCAACCACTCATCTACCCCCCTAGATAGCATTTTGGCCTTTGAGTTCAAGGATTTCTAGGAAGGTACAGAAAGAGGACACATGCTCAGAGCTCCGAAGCTCAAGGAACACCCCAAACTTTCCTGCAAAGTACGTCCTGGGTTGTAACACAAACTGGAAGAGCAAATAGCGACTGCACAAGCCTCGCAGAATCCCTGGGATCTGCTGACATTTCCATACCCTATTGCTTCATTCAATGAGAATCAAAGAATAAATGACCATCCCTGTCCCTTTCAGCTTCCCCTCCACCCTACAGAGGGCCCAGCAAAGGGCCATGTCCTTTAGATGGGTTACAGACATTAAAGGAGGGTGGCTCAGCACACATAGCAGCAGCTTGAACTTTTGGCTCTGCTTTTTGACAACACAGCTCCTGTAACTTCAAGAAAGCAGGTTTCATCCTCTCCGCTCATTTCAATCTTTTTTTGCTTGATTTCAGTTGAAAAAGGTGGCAAGACCCTGGTGCTGATAATTAGGACTCAAGAGGCATGAGGCACAGCGATGGCCTATCAACCCACAGCATGTTTCAGTAGTTGATCTCTGGAGGAGCCCAGTGGGTAGAACATCAACTTCTGAATTGCTTTAGTCAGCAGCATCAGGGATGGAGGTGATTATCAGCCTGAGGGGCAGGGCTCTATCCCAGATGCAGCACCCCAGACAGGTTTCAATGGTGGAAGAGCCAGACAGCACCTGTCTCCAACTGCCATAAGAGGAGGGCATTCTGGCCTGTGCCACTGCCCACCATCCTGTGGGGAAGCCAGTGCCCAGCACCCACTGGGTTGGTTTTGTGCACTCTCCAAGGGACAAACACCACAGTGTCAGAGGACGCTGGTCTGCCCAGCACAGAAGAGAAAGCTGCCTGTGGCCCCAGCTCATGAGAAGCAGTCTGCCCTCCCAGATGCTGTGCAGAGTATGGCATGCCAGTACCCAGTGTCCTTGGGCTCTTACTCCTTCCAAGAGCAAAGCAGCTGCAGGCTGCATTGCAAAAGTTATGCATAGGCAGTTTCTTGGCTACTCATGATATAAGCAGCTACTGCTGCAGCTCCCCCAGGCTTTCGCTGCAAAGCCTGTGCCAGGACCAGATCAATTTGCTACCCTCCGCTCCTTGGCTTCATAGCCCATCTAGGGGAGGAAGAGGCTACAGAGAATATGGCCATGCATGGGCTGCCAGTGGACTTCCCCTTATCTTTCCTCATGTGGTGTCTCCACAATTGGCTCAGAGGACACTCAGCCCTTCCAGTACCTTCACTGGGGCAAAGCTGACCTGTCCCTGTTACACAGAGGCCAGTGAGACCATATCTCTGTACCTACCAAGCAAAAACAGCTGTTGCAGGGCCAGCTCAGAGATGCCTAAGATTCCCCAAAAAAGGAGCTGTGCCCAGGAAGTCAGCACAGCTACAGACTCCCTCTTTCTTCCCCAACTCATAAAGCAAGACGGGCACTGCGCCCCATTCACTGCACGATACCTAGGCCAAGAGCTTGGGACAGCATTTGGCTTCAGCTGCCAACCCATGAGTGCTCTGCCCATGAAAGGATCCAAGCCACCAGCATCTCCCAAGCCCTTCCAATGTCAGGCCTCTGACAGCACCCTAGCCTTAGCTCCTGCCATGTGGAGCTGCTCAGTTCTTCCCCACATGATCTTCACAGGGTGCTGTACGAGTTAATTGGACATCCCATTCAGCACAGAGCTCCTATGCAACATGATCAGGTGAACTGTCATTTAGCTTGGAGAAAAGCAGACTAAGGGATGACCTCATTTATGCTTATAAATATGTGAAGGGTGGGTGTCAAGAGGATGGGGTCAGGCTCTTCTCAACGGAGCTCAGTGACAGGACAAGGGGCAAAGGCTGTAAGCTGAAGCATAGAAGGTTCCATGTGAATACAAGAAAAAATTTTTCCCAGTTCAGGTGCCAGGGCACTGGAACAGATTGCCCAGAGAGGCTGTGGAGTCTCCTTCTCTGGAGATATTCAAAACCCATCTGGACACGCTTCTGTGTGACCTGGTCTAGGGAATCCTGCTCTGGCAGCAGGGTTGGACTAGATGATCTTTTGAGGTCCCTTCCAACTCCTAACATTCTGTGATACCAGTTCTTTATGCACGAGTCCACTGTTAAAAGGCTGGGTGAAGGACCAGAGATCATACTCACAGGTGGGCCTGGGTGCTGCTGAGCTTTTGACATAAGAATTGTGCCAAATCAACCATCAGCACCATTTGAAGAGTGGTCTGCTCCCTGAAACTGATGTTTTAACCCCTTCAGTACACAGCTCATCACAGACAGCTTTTCACATCATCTACCACCTCCTCACTGATTTCTCCAGAGAATACACAGCATCATCTGACGTATCCTCAAGCAGAAGCAAATGCACTGTTGAGAAGGTTTGTTTATTGGACCTTCTGACAGCAGCCACCACTCTCACCAACGTGGGGCCTCTGAATTTATGGGTTCCCAGCTCCATCTGCAGGCAGTGAGAGGTGCAAGCACTCACCACTAGCGAGTGACAGCAAGAGTCAAGGAGTCAAAGAGAGGACAACCAACATATGAGACAACTACACAAGAAAACATTGTGTAAGTGTTTCCCAAGCCACTGTAGCCTGGTTCTGACACACAGCCTGTGGTACTGAGCAGAAGCCAAACATCTTCCCCATGCCAGGAGCCGCAAGATGAAGCCAGACCCTTCCCCCCGAGCAGTGGGACAGAAGCAGCCTCAGCCAGCAGCACCTGTGACACAAGCCAAGTCACCACTGCCACTCATCACCACTCGCCCGCATGCCTCAGCAACACCAATGCCAGCAGCACCAAGGGCTCACTTGCACTGGAGATAAGATGAAAGCACTGCACAAGCCCTCTGACAGACTGTGAGGTTTCTCCTTTAGGATGGTACCCCAACAAAGGGGTCTGCTGGCTCTGCAGGCAGACTGAGTTCAGATGGATGCCAAAGACTGCATGGGACTGGTCAGTTCTGGGACGCAGACTACCACCCCCAGTCCATGCCACAGAGGCAGAAATTCAGGAACATGGAAGAGGCAGCTGTTGGAACAGCTGCCAACATGTGTGCATACCACCAAACAGGCAGCGCCACATGCTTATAAAACATGGTGCTGGTCACCATGGCAGGAAGCCCAAGCACAGGCAGGACAGAAACACAGGCAGGTGAAGTCAACGACCCTGCAGGGTCATCTGCAGCCAGCAGCACCCAAGACTCACCTCACTTTTCACAGGCTGGGGTCTCTTTCCAAGCTTCACCTCCAGGAAGTGGAGTGGCGAGATCATGGCCCCGATGTTGCGGATGTCAGCGTACTTCAGCTCCTCAGCTGTCAGTGCTGTGCCAGGCAGTCCCGTCAAGGGGCCAAGCCCAGGCAGCGCACCGGCCGTCAGGGATGGGTCAGGGATCTGCCCTGGCATCATAGCAGAGGAAACAGCTTCGTAGGCTGGAGGAAGAGTAAGACATAGCCCGTTACAACCCACCTACAGAGCTTCACAAGCTAAAATTTCTTCTACAGTGCTATCACCCAGCAGGGTAAGAATCCAGAGAAAGTAGTTGCTCTTCCTCACAGATGGAAAAGACATGGAATAAACAAAACCTGGATGACAGAAACCAAAATACATGAATCCTCCTAGGAAGGATATATTACTGGTGTGCATGTCAGGAAGGGAAGAAACCTGAGAGGCAAACCACCAGGAGAACAGGAGCTGGCTGCTGTGATACTGCTGTGACAGTGACACGGTCCCATGGACTACTGGTTTTGTCACATCTTTCTCTGGAGTGCAGAAGAAGGTTTACTTTTGACTGAGTTTGGATTAACTGTAGGTTATTAGGACAAAAAGAAAATGACAAAAAGGACCATAATATGCCTTAGTCTGGGTTTCTTCTGGGCAGATTCAGCCCACTGCTCAAGGTTGAGACATGGCACACAGGACCAGGGATAAAACCATGAGAGAAAAACCTGCCACAGAACAAACATCTCCAAGCACAGATGGGAGGAAAAGAAGACTGGAGAGGAGGGGAAACAGAGCAAGGTGCAAAAGGCTTCTATCAGCAAAGACAAAAAATTGCAGCACAAGTGAAAATAAGGCTGGGACAAACATTGGCCAAGTCACAGGCAAAAGAAAGGGAGTTACCAGGAAATGTGAGGAACAAGCAGCTAATAGATAAATAAAATTATACCTAAAAGGGGAAGTCCACAGAGCTAGAAGTGTTACATCAACCAAAAAGCAAAGGAAGCAGGTGGATGTTGGCTGCTGCACATGCACATCCCTGATTGTATAATTGGCCTGTGACACTCAAAAGTGACCAAGTTACAACATGCAGAGCCAACTTCTGTCTACAAAGCAACCATTTCTCTCCCTCCCTCAACTCAGTCTACTTGCTCTGCTCAGCCAGCCCAGTCCCAGCATACTTCAGGAGCCTCCAGGCATCCACCCCATCCTGCCCCCACACCAGAATCATCGAATGGCTCATGTTGGAAGGGACCTTAACGATCATCTAGTTCCAACCCCCCTGCCATGGGCACGGACGCCACATACACTAGACCAGGTCATCCAGGGCCACATCCAGCCTGGCCTTAAACACTGCCAGGGATCAGGCTTCCACAACCTCTCTGGGCAACCTGTTCCAGTGCCTCACCACCCTTTGGGTAAAGAACCCCCTTCTAATCTCCAGCCTAAATTTCCCCTCCTTCAGCTTGTAGCTATTGCCCCGTGTCCTGTTGCAATCAGACCAGGAGAAAAGTCTCTCTCCTTCTGCCTTATAATCCCCTTTCAGGTACTGAAAGGCTGCTATAAGGTCCCCTCTAAGCCTTCTCCTCTCCAGGCTGAACAACCCCAATTTCTTCAGCCTGTCTTCGTAGAGGAGGTGATCCAGTCCTTTGATCATCTTTGTAGCCCTCCTCTGGACCTGCTCCAAGAGGTCCACATCTTTTTTATGCTGAGGAGCCCAGAACTGTACACAGTACTCCAGGTGGGGCCTTACAAGGGCAGAATAGAGAGGCAGAATCACCTCCTTAGACCTGCTGATCATGCCTCTCCTGATGCATCCCAGGACATGGTTAGCCTTCTGAGCTGTAAGTGCACATTGCTGGCTCACGTCCAGCTTTTTGTCTACCATGACCCCCAAGTCCTTCTCTGCACTGCTGTTCTCAACAAGTTCTTCTTCCAGCCTATACTCATATCTTGGGTTGCTCTTACCCAGATGCAAGACCTTAGACTTGGACTTGTTGAATTTCATTTGATTCTCACAGGCCCACTTTTCAAGCCTGTCCAGGTCCCTCTGGATGGCATCTCACCCTTCTGGCATGTCAACCACATCACTCAGCTTGGTGTCATCTGTGAACTTGCTGAGGGTGCACTCAATACATCTGTCCAAGTCATTAATAAAGACATTGAAGAACACCAGTCCCAAGACAGAACCCTGAGGGACACCACTCGTCACTGGTCTCCACTTAGACAAGGAGCCATTGACCACAACTCTGACTGCGTCCATCCAGCCAGTTTCTTATCCACTGGATGGTCCACCCATCAAATCCACATCTCTTCAATTTTGAGATAAGGATGTCATGCGGAACTGTATCAAAGGCTTTACAAAAGTCCAGGTAGATGACATCAGCCGGTCTTCCTTCATCAACCGTTGCAGTCACTCCATCATAGAAGTCTATGAGGTTGGTCAGGCACGACTTGCCCTTAGTGAATCCAAGTTGGCTTCTTCGAATCACCTCTTTGTCTTGCATGTGCCTTACCATCACTTCCATGACAATGCACTCCATGATCTTTCCAGGCACAGAGGTGAGGCTCAGCAGCCTATAGTTCCCTGGGTCTTCCTTTCTACCCTTTTTAAAAATGGGGGTGATGTTACCCTTCCTCCAGTCACTCAGGACTTCACCTGACCTCCACGACTTGTCAAACATTATGGAGAGTGGGCCTGCAACTACACCAGCCAGTTCCCTCAGGAACTGTATGCCATCAGGGCCCATACACTTGTTCTTATCAAGTCTCATTAGGTGATCTCAAACCTGCTCTTCACTCACAGTGGGAGGCTCTTCACTCGAACACTCACCTAGGGCTAGGCACCCACACAGCTAGGAGAGGGACAAGCAATGTCAGGAGAGAAAATTAGGCTGATGGAGTGGACCCAAAATCTCACTAAGCAGCTTCACACATGACAAGGCAGGATTCAATGAGCAGTTAGTTGCACAAATTCATGGAAGAGGGATCCACAAAGGACCATCAGTCACATCAGTATGCACAAACTCCTGGAAGCTCTGCAGCACCAATCACCAGAGTGAGGATGTGCAAGGGATAACATGCACTTGCTCGGCTGTTTCCAAAGCATCCACTCTCAGCTGCTGAGAGACCAGGTAACAGGAATGCAGACTTTTGGTCCAGGCAGTATAGCTGTGCTAAGCAGAGGCACGTACATATTGTCAAGGCAGCTTCCACAGTTGCTCAGCATTTGTCATCTTGGGGTGACAAACTTACGTCAGTACCAGACTGGAAACTTGAGTAAAGCTGCATGTGAGATAGACCATGGAGTCACACAACAGCTGAGGTGGGGAGGAATCTCTAGAGATCACCTAGTCCAATCCCCCTACTCAAAGAGGGACAGTGGAAGCAGATTGAACAGGGTTAATCATGACAAGCAGAAGAATTAAGGATATCTTGGTCCTGGCACATGTCTTTATCCAGGAGATTTAGTGTATTTGTGAATGTGAGGGAACAGGAGATGAGCAGAAGGGAAGAAAAGCCAGTCACGCGGGTTAGTCAAAGGTGGAGAGGCTAATGCAAGCTCCACAGATCCCAACATAGGTGCTGTGCAAGCCACACTGGTGTGACAGATAAAAGGATTTACATCAGAGAGTGTCTAAAAGCTGCAATATACTGTGAGCAGTCAGACTCTGTGCCACTGAAGAGGTCTAGGTATCAGCACAAGATGTCTCCTGGCAGAGTTTGCTCAGACAGCAGCAGTGACCCACAGGACTTGAGGAAGTGTGGAAAGCAAATGCAGCAAGACTGTGACCATAAAGAGGTGGTGAGCAGGATCAAGGTGTCCTTCAGGAAGAGATATCAAAAACGGGAGAGCAAGCCAGTGCTCAACAGTGCTGGTATGCAAGGAGTAGGAAGCCAGGCCTGGAGGAGATTGCACACAGAATCATGGACATTAAAGCCTGAAAAGGAGAAGACGGGAAATATAGAAGAGATGAGGCACTTCTGAAGCAAAGGGATACTACCTAGTGAAACAGACTCCTGCCCCTTTTGTGACAGAAGGGAACACTTGGTAGTGATACTTGACATCAGAGAAGACGACATGCCAACTCATTTTGATTACAAGGACCTAAACTGATCCAAAGTATTCATTCTTCCATAGCAATCTCTAAACCAGACAGCTGTAATTCCACATCAGCAGTGGTCACTAGTACAGTGTCAGGAGATGTCCACTCACAGCAGCATTCTGAAACTGCACACTACTGCCCTGCCTTTCAGGACTATACATGACTAAGATGCTTCATCCAGAAACTAGGCACCATCTTACCCTAGACTGCACTCCAGACAGAAAAACGCAAAAAGTTATTTGGGGACTGTGCCTAAATCCCTACCACCTTCCTCAGAGACTGTCCCTCTCCAGCAGAAAAATGCTGGGTCAGTGAGGTGGCATGGTAAAGAGAAGTTGACTCCAGAGGCTCTTCCCAGAAGATAGTGCCACAGGACTTAATTGTGTGTAGTTAAATTCAGTATAGCATTTTGGGATAGCTGCATGCACAGCAGAGCTAGCCAGTTCCACCACTGCCAGTAAGACCACCTGCTATGGCATTGGGAAAAAGCCTGCCAAGAGCAGTGCACCCTAGGCCAGATTCTGCACACCCCCTCACCAGCAATCTCATAGAAGTTTATTCCCAGCTTGGACAGTTTGAGTTTAAATAAAAACAAACAAAAAAATCAGTAGTTAAAGAACATGATCACTCTCTTGAAGTCTCCTTCTTACAAATACCATGTGCAAGCTGCTGTGGCACATTATGATCTGGGGCCCTGACCCTCACCCTTTCACAGGCTTCAGGGTCGAACCAACTTGAGCCCAGCACTGGATGGATGCCTAACTCCATTCTGGACTTTGAGAACCTCGTTTTAACTTGTTGTCACCCATTATGACATGCAACTGACAACATTCATGCGCTGCATTGGACAGTCCAGGTCCTCAGCTAGACCAAACTCAGAGTCACTGCAGTTTATGAAATAAGGAGGGAAGAGAAATCTGTTCTCCCAACTGTGGACTACCTGGCCACTGGGCACCTTCCTCCACTCCCGAGCCTGGCAGAACTCCCCAGGGATAACTGGCTAAAGGTTTGAGAAAACATCGTGGTTTCTCTAGTCCACCTTTTCCCTCTTACCCCTTTGATATGGTAGCTTAGTATGCCTTGAAATAGCCTCCTTAATAATTTGACATCAGACACAGGCTGGAGTGAAGGAGCTGGCCCAGTACCTAACATGCTCTGAAAGCTTATCCTGGATCCAGGGACTGCACTGCCAAATCCCACATCACACCCACATCAGTGTAAACTAAATCTAAAGCTGTTCAAACCAAAGCTGCAGAAGCCACTTGGAAGAACCCGAACATTAAGATGAGACAAGAGCTACATGGAAAAGGAGAAATTGACTTCTGCAAGGAAGACTTTGCTCAGGGGTGTCGAGGGTCCAGGCTGTGCCGACCACCAACCCAATGACAGATGCTCCCTGTTACCCCCTCCCCCAAAAGGAAGGGAAAGGGGATAAAAGAGAGAGACTTGTGGATTGGAAAAATAAAACTAAAACTACTTTAATAATGTTAAATGAAATATATACAAATATGTACAGAACCCAATTCCAAACCCAAACCCCCCTCAATGGTAACTACATCACCACTGATACTGCGGCAGTAGGCCTCAGCAGCAGATGAGTCAGGCTCTGGGGCTGGATACTGTTAATGGATGCAGGAACTTAGGGATCACTGAAACACAGAACAATCTAGCAATCCAGAAATCAGGAATCTGGAATCTCAAATCTCCCAAGAGAATCTAGCAAGGGGGAACTGACCCCCAGTTTATATATTGAATATGACGTACATGGGATGGAATACTTTTAGTTGGCCAGTTTGGGGTCACCTGTCCCATCTGCTCCTCCCTGAAGGTGCAGTCTTTACCCTGCACCCCCAANTGGGGCTGGATACTGTTAATGGATGCAGGAACTTAGGGATCACTGAAACACAGAACAATCTAGCAATCCAGAAATCAGGAATCTGGAATCTCAAATCTCCCAAGAGAATCTAGCAAGGGGGAACTGACCCCCAGTTTATATATTGAATATGACGTACATGGGATGGAATACTTTTAGTTGGCCAGTTTGGGGTCACCTGTCCCATCTGCTCCTCCCTGAAGGTGCAGTCTTTACCCTGCACCCCCAACAGAAGACACAAGATTTAGCAGTGACCTTGCTTTGCATACCAATCCCTGGTAGTAAATCTAAACATTAGGCCTTATCACTGCTAGAAGCTGGCAGTGTCTGTGAAAACAGACTATCTGCTAGTTTCAGAAAGTGCAGTTTTTTAGAGGAGCTTCAACTAAAAAGTAAAAATCACTGAACAGAATTAGTTCTGTTCTAACCCAAACCAGGACAAGGGGTCAGGTAGCTCAGGAGCACATTGAAAACTGCCAAGAGTCAAGCTGAGTTTAGACCTTGGAAAGGAACATAAAACCATTTCCAGCAGGGTTATAACCATGGAAATAAGAAAAGAACCTTAACCCTCTCTGCAGAGTAGGGGTACAGTGATGGATCATCCCACCTAGCCCTCAGTGCCCCTCAGCCCCAGGCACTGTCACTCTGATGTTTGGAAACTCCTGTTCCATTCTTTTTGCTTCTTCCTCCTGTAGAAGAGATTTCCTCTCATCCCAAGTTCAGGTACTTTCAATTTCTTTTCTGGTTAAAGCTAGAGGTAAGAAGTCGTGTTTTTACTGTGTCAAAAAAGCCAAGGTATGTAATTCTATTTAATATTTTGGTCTTCTTCTCAAGGCACTTACCCTGGAAGACATTCACATACCTGCCTGTATCTCCAGCATATTTCTACCACATTTGCATGGTAAGGCAGAAATAACTTTGAAGTTCAAGATCTGAGTTTGACCTTTAAGTTGAAATTTTTCAACAGCCACATCTTGCTGGAAGGGGTAAATACAGCTGGTGTTTTGCCAATTCCTAATTGCTTTCTGGATATTCCCTTGCAGTGTTTATTTCCAAAGCACACGAAACAACTCATCTTGGTACTCCTTCACTTTCTAACACAGTGCTTTATCTGGGGTTTCATTAGATTTTTTCTTTTCATAACTGATTAAGAACACTTTTTTCTACTCAATGCCAGGCAGGTGAGAAACTTTTGTCTTCAGTAAAACCTAGTTTTCTGGCATCCTATGGCTGAACCACACAGTTCCTGCATCATATCAGCTATGATTTTTTCACATAATGAAGCCAACAGCAAAGCAAAGAAGTGGGAAAGAATGTGCAGGCTTACATCTGACACTGGGATTTGCATGACTCCAGCTGCTCAAGTTTACATTGACTGTAACTGTGCCTTCTGCACTGAAGCTATTCATCATTTCATGCCACGACATCAAAATGCTCCAGAGTGAATTAGGAGACAGAGGAGGCTTTCTTAAAACTTCAGTTCAGTGATAAGCAGCTTGTCATTCAGTGCTCTCTTCAGCAACTGCTCTTGCAGCAAAAATCTGGTCAACACATGACTTCATGGGTCAAAATTTGTTTTGTATTTCTTTAGCTTTGCCTCTACACTCCCCTTGTTCCAGTTAAACTGCTGCAACACAAAGCTTGACCTCTAGCGGAAATGCCTGTAAACACTCTTAATTATTGCAGTCACTTTTGCATCCTTGCCTTGGCACTATTCACATTGTGCTCTCAGTGACCCTCAGGCCAAGCTCAGTTATTTTATCAGCAGTTTAATCCACAAAAAGCTGAGTGCAGGACAGCTTCCTTTGCTCATGTTCATTTGGCAGCACCTTTCCTGCCAGTGATGACTACTTCTATGCTTTGTCCCCCAATTATGTCCTTATGGTCAACAATCCGTGACATTGGTTGATTTAGTATTCTTAAAGATGGTGCCTACTATATAGTTTTTCTCCTACTGCCAGGGTCTGGTATCTTCTGGAGGCTGCAGCTGAGTGGGAAGAAGCTCTACCAAGTTGTTACTGTCCCATACAGTTGCTCAGCTTTCTCTGTGACATTGTCTGTGCATACTCTTATTCCTTCTGCTACAGTTCTAATCTTGATTTGCTTGGGTTTAGGGGGTTTGTTTGCTTTGGTTTAGGTTTGGGGATTTTTGTTTTGTTTTGTTTTTTAATTCCTATACTGATTTTGCTGTTGCTTTTTCTGAGGACTCTTTGGTGTTTTTGAAGGAGATGTTTGCAGCAGTTACAGCGTAAATCTAAAATCCGTTAAGCATAATCCATGTAGCCCCATGTCCCCAGGGGCTTGTATATTGGTTGTTAGCCTGTGTTTACACCCTTCCTGCCACCTCTTCAGTGCTACTCTTATCCACAGATTAAAACCAGCACAGGAATGCCTACCTGTATTGAAATCATATTCATTTTCCTCTGCAGAAAACACCTTAGTTTGTATCCACCATTCCCCCAGGACCATCCTACGAATCCTCACTCATCCAGAGGTGCTCTTTGCTTCTTTATAAACCCAGTGCAGTTGCTGTTGTTGCACCAACAGCATTAGCATTCAGAGAGGACCACAACATCCCAAAGCAGGCTCTAACAGTCAAACTTCAATTTATATTGCATTACTGTCTTATCTCTGCCATCAGCTTTCTTGGTGAGAGTGAGGGCTATTTGCAAACCTATTTTCAATTTTGCCATCTATAAATCATGGTTTCTTCTAACATAAGCTATTTTGCATGCTCTGACATCTGCAGTGGTTGATCCAAGTATCCTTCCAATGCTCAGAGAGCCAGTCTAGCACCTAATATTGCCAGCCAGCAGATTCTGACATTCTGTAAACACCAGCATGTTTCTCTTTTGCCCATGTTAAGCGCTGCGCTAAGGCAAAGGCTGTCCTACCAGCACTTCTCTGTGCTGCCTGCAGAACCAAGGCCGTGCTTGCCTCTCACTCCAGGCTGAAGCTAGGAGTCTGTCTTTGCTTGTCAGCTGCCATGCATGGGAGCAATGCCAAAGTCTGCAAGCCACCATATAAGCGATCTTTGATCTCTCCAGTGTGTTAGCACTTAACGTACTATTGCCATTTGTAAGCACTATTTTGGAGCACCTAAGACACAGCAATTGGCCTTTCATCTGCTTCTGGCCAACAGGCAATAATTCCGCTATGGAGATCAGAAGTAGTGCTACCATCTATGAGAAACAACCTCTGACCCCTTGGCTTTTACTACAGCTTTTTTGTCACTTTTTAGGGTTGTTTTTTAGCTCCTGGATATCAAGTTTGCTCAGCCTTCATGCCATACATTTCATCTTTCTAGTTCCTTCTGTTGGTAGAAGGATGATTTATATGAAAGCCCTCTCCTGACATGCCAAACTTCTCACGCCCCAAGAATGTAACTTCCTAAACAAGGACAGGGCAGTTGGCTACTACTCCTTCTCTGAAGTACAGAGCCACTTGCTTTTTTCCATCTGAACTCTTCTGACTGGGGAGACTGCAGGATGCTGCAGGTCACTAGAGCTTACAGACATTCTTCCACTTCAAGGTGCAGCCCCCAGTAAGTGCCAAGTTAAGCATGACGAAGTCAAAGGCAGAAAGCCACTACCCATACTCCCAGTGCCATAAGTACCTACCCACACAACTACAGTTTTCTTCTATTGTCTAAATTAGAACTGCTCAGATGCATCTAGTTTTGAGTAGTACCTTCAGCAGACCATTCCACCTCCTACCTAGCTTCTTCTGGTCTGCATTGTTAAAAGCAGTAACTTGCAGTGCCACTGCCAAAGGCCACACTGATCAGTATCAAAGTTATTTGCCAACCATCAGAACACAGCAGCAGCTAAGCTGTTTGGTCGTAACCAGTCTTTTCAAATACCCCTGAAGTAGTGCTAGCAAACACAGACTTTAACAGCTGCTGTGCACGCATTCATTGATTCATCTGCTGAAGCCAAGGAACCCACCACCTGTAGTGTACTAAAGAGCTGACGTGACTATCACTGATATAAAACTCTGCATGCCCTCTCTTCACTGAGGGCCTAACATTACTTAGTATTTTATGGCACCAGTGAGATTCCCCTTTCTTTAAAGGCCAATTTAAAACACAATCACAGCATGGCTTACCAAGTGCCCTGAGCTGTAGATGCCAAACACTATAGCACCTCACCACCTCCACACTCCACTTGGCAGAAAGACCATTTATATGAAAACCCTTTCCTGACATGTCTAGGATAATTAAATGCCCTGCTCCTACAACCAGGCCCTGGAGCATCTGTGCCCTTTCCACAGACACTCCCAGCTGCTGCCCTTGCTGTTCCCTTCCTCCCACAGGCAACCCATGTGCTGGGAGAAGAGCTGCAGCATTTGTAAACAGCCATACATGTAATGGCCCATCTCAAACCCCCGAGCTCCTGTGAGTGGACTGCAGGACCACAATGCTGAAGAGACGAAGGCACTGGGAAGGACATTTTTTCAAGAGATGGAAGTCAACCCATTTCATGAGTAGGAATGATCTGGCTCAGTCCTGTACATCTAGTTTCACACAGATGGCCAGAGGAACAGCCAAGTCACTCACAGATAGAAGCCTGTGAAAAGCTTTCTGAAACCAGGAACGCAGAGAACCAACTCCCTATGCTATACCCACAGGGCAGCCCAGAGCAGACAACCTCTACTCAGCAGAAGTGCTATTTTGCAGCCCCAAACCAACCAAATCCCACCATCAGGCCTCCACACCTGCCTGTCTGATGCTTTGACTCATCCCCATTATGAGGAGGGGAGATACTGGTCCTCCAGCCCTTAGCTTTAGAGATAACGCCCCCGCTCCAGCCTTGCTATTAGCAAAGCACTCAGCTCACAGTCCTTTCTTTCTGAGCATCTTTCTCAATACTTTCACAGGGTAGTAAAAAGCTCCAGTTTAGCATTACACTGCCCCCATCACTGCAATGCAGCGATTGACTTGTAAGCAACCTGTGATAGTGAGCTTTTGTACAGTACCTAGCATAGCAAAGCTCCTCTATTTCAATAATTGCAGTAACTGAAAAAAATTCAAATAATTATTACAGTATTACAATTAGAGATTTCAGTTAATTATTTGTAGTAGACATTTAATAATGCTGCACCACCCACTGGACGGCAGTGCAGAGAAGGAAGGTAACAGCTACCTACTTCTGCCCGAAGCATCTCAAAGGGATTTAAGAAGGAATATCCTGGTCTGAGCTAGGCTGTAGTTCAGACACTGAGGTTAACAACTGACTTGTTGAAATCCCTCAGGACCTTCTATGACCGCATGTGGTCAGGGCTGGAATCTTCTTCAAGAAGACAACATTACTCCAGCACAGAGTTCTGCCCTCAGGGGCCAAGGATGGCTTCAGAGATGAGAGGCCCCCCCTACAAACTCCTCAAAATTATGCCCTGAATGCCAAAGTCATCCACAAAGACCTCTAATCCATATAAAGATCAGCTCTGGCTAGTTTACAACAGCCCTGCTCAGCTGAGAGGCCCATACAGACCTTAAGCTCCCTGGCTGCAGGTTAAAATAGCCTGCAACGTTTGGATTGATACTCTGGACAGTCCTAGTGACTGAGAAATCCATGCAAGCAGCCAGAGACAGATGGCATCAGGTTTACTCTGCCCCCTCCCTGCTGCACTGGCACTGCAGGACCACATGCAGGCTGGCAAGGGATTCATACCACACACCATGGGTCTCCCTCCCTCACTCTTGGGGCTAGGTCCACTGGGAACAGCATACTGGTGGGTAAAGAACCTCTCAACAGATTTACATTTAAGGCACTGCGTGCTGCCAAGTACCTGGCCCAGGCAATGCAGCTGAAGTATCAAATACCAGCACGAGGAAGGAGACTGCAGAGCTGATGCTCAGTGCTGCTTGAGCAGCCTGGTTGAATACATTGCTCAGATAGAGAAGGCAGGAGGAGACAAGAGGTGTAAGGGTGTATCTCTTCTTCCTTGGCAAGGACCACAGTACAGAGACCTTTGCAAATTTTAAGAAGGGAAACACAACGCTCAGCTGTGAAGAGGAGGGTGAAACATCCATAGGTGTCTCAACGAGATAGAGGCAGCAACCTGCACGTTAACTTTAAACATATCTTGTTAATGCCCCAGACCTCAGGAAGCTGGGACAACCAACTACTGCTTGACACAGGGACAGTTTGGATGGCAGCTCCTGCCTCCACCCACTCATCCCCCAGGGATGGGCAGGTTTTTGCTTTTTTAAATAGCTAGGAATAATACTAAGAATCCAAAATCCAATGAGTGGCATTCCCAGATGTCTCCACACAAGCACTCAACAGCAAATTCCCAGCGCAGACTCTGGCAAAAAACTCCAAATAAGAGTTTTTCATGCAACTTTTCTCAAAACTAGCTAAAAATTCCTGGTCTGAGCTGCAGAAGCATTTGTTTCTGCTGAGCTCTCAGAGTCCAAACACATGCACACACACACACAGTTTGGCAGTGGTTGTGTTCCAGGGCTGGTAATACAAGCCATGGAAAAGGCTGCCAAGACAAGCAAGAGAACGAGCCAGGCCCCATTTCATTGGCCACCATACGCTGCATATGGCCCTGGAACCAGCCAGCACAGTGTTCTCACCCTCCTTGAAGGCATAGGAGACCCTGTGTTTTCAAGTACACCTCCACAGGGCCTTCATTAAAGGAAAATGGAAACATAATGTGGCTCTTACTCTCTTGGTATTTCTCCTTTTCCCCCAATTTGCTCTCAAACCTATTTCCCTCCCATGGAAAAAGAAAAGTACCTCCTGGAGCAGACCGCGCAAAAGAATGCAACTTCCATTCAACTCCATGCCTGACTGCTAAAGCGGACTTGGGACCGAGCGGTGCGGGCACCTCCTGGGCCCCTTTCCTTCCCGAGGCCCCGGGACTCGGAGGCAGGGCTCACCACAACGCCAGCCCGCCCCGCAGCACCCGCACGGCGGCCGGACGCAGCCGGGCCCCTCACCTGCGCCGACAGGTGAAGCGGCGGCAAGGAGGACACCTGACCGCGGTGGGGGGCCGTTCCTACCGACCCTGCGGCAGATCGGTGCGGAGGTGGCAAACCACCGCTAGGCACCTCCGAAGAGCAGCCCTACCCCCCGCACAGAGCTGGCTGCGGTGGTAGCAGCCCTTGCTCTGAGCCACCTGGGCGGCTCTGCCCGCCACCCTTTCATATCCCTACACCCCAGAAGGGTCTCTCCATACCTGGGGGATGCGCCTGACCGCCGGCAGCCAGACACGCTCCCCGCCTGGAGCACAGCACCCTGCCCGCCGCCGCGGGATGCTCCTTCGGGCACCCCTCGCCCCAGTGCTCCGCTGCCCTCGCGGAAGCCCCGCGCCGCCGCCCTCCCCCTGCCGCAATCCCGGCTCGCCCGGCGCTGCCCCCTGCCCGCGCCCTCACCCACCGTGCAGAGGGACCGGGCTGCCGGGGTGCCCGGCCGCAGGGGCCGGGCGCGGGCTGCAGGCTCAGCCCCACCGCCTCCGGCCGGCGCTGCCCCGACCCCTGGGCCCCGCCGGCTGCCGATGTCGGTGTCGGTGTGTGTGTGCCCGGTGCCCGCTCCCCGGTACGCGCCTCCCGCAGGCTGTGGCGGGCGGCGGGGTGGGTTGCATCAGCCCCGGTTATATAGCGGCCCCGGGCTGCGGGGAGGGGCCGGGAATGCGGAACCGGCCGGGCTGCCAGCGCCACACGTCAGGGAGGGCGGGGGAGCGGGGCCGCGGGGCGGGGAGCGCCGCGCAGGGGTGGGACCAGCCGGGACATCGGCACCCCGACATGCTACACTCTACCATTCTCGCATCCAGCACCTCACAGCCCAGCATCCCCGCATTCTGCATCCCGAGGCTCCACACCCGCCACCCTTTGGCACCCCTGTACCCTCGCAGCCGGCACCCTCCGGGACCCTCCGGTCCCTCCGAACCACAGCGCTCTGGCACCTCATACCCCCCAACCGGATGCGCCCCCCCGTCCCCCGCTCTCCTGTTTGCGCTCCCCCCGCTCTGCGGTCCGGGCACGGCGGGACCTGGTCCCAGCAGCCCCGGCGACCTGGCCCAGTGCCACTGTAGCTCTGACCGATCCAGCCCGTAGGGGCTGGCTTCGTGCGGAGCCCCTGCTCCTCCGTCCTGCGCCCGGGAACAAGGAGGCGAAGAACCAGAGAGAGTGGCCAGGCCTCCACTGGGCCAACCCCACCTTACCGAGGTAGCAAAGACACACGGGCAGGGAGGGCTGCAGGGCAATCACGCTGCTCCATGGGAAGCGAGCTCTTTCTTGCCCCAGTCCGGCCTGCTCACACCCCACACGATGCTGTCTACACCATACTCCCATCAAGGGCTGTCAGCTACAGCTCTGCCAGCCCTTTGACTGAGATGAAGAGGAGCCAGGAGGAAGCAGAAGGGTTCAAAGGGGTTCAAAGCTTCCCTGTGCAGCATTATTTCTGGGACACTCCAGGAGGGACATTGCCCAAGGCACACTTGTGGTGCCCCATGCTCTTGCACTATGATGTCAGGTGGAGATGGGGGAGCAGGTGGCTGACTGGGGCCTTCCTGATAACTTATTTGCATGGATTTTAATTGTCTCCTTCCTCTTTCTTTCTGAGATTGGCCTCTTCCCACATGCATATGCCAAACTGTTCTGGGAAGCTGTTCTGCACAGATACAGGGCCACGCTGGACATGCCACAGTTACTGGATGCTCCAGGGCTGTTGCTTCTAAAGCATTTCGGGACAGAAACACTCCTTTTTATTTAGAAAGAAAAAATACTAGAGTGTTTAGCAAAACCACTGGGCTGAGCAGCACTAACCAGCTTCCTCTGCCTGAGCCTATGCCCAGTGTAACAGGGAAAGAGATGAGACGTATGTCCCAAATAGGATTGAACCACAGCAAGGACTCAACAACCAACAAATTCCTCCGAGACCTATTGCCTGTCCCTGGGCCTTGTGGCCAGGTCATTACCAACAAGTAGAGTCTGTAATGGAGCTAAGTGACAGGGCCATCTTTTTGACCTATTCTCTTCACCCACCTAGCTGCATAGAGAAGCATCATCCAGACTACCTTGTTTTCCTTCTCTTGGCTTCTCAGCTGTTGTTTCTTTTCAGCATTCACTGATTTAACTTCTTTTCATTACTGACTAGATGAATTCATGCTATTCATCTTCCACAAGGTCTCATTGCTCGTCCAGCGTTGTTCTCTTGATCTGTTTCTCAGCAAGAGAAAGAGAACCCAGTCAGGGAGCCAGGGCTGAGCAGGAGAAAGGGACCAGAAATGCTGTGTCCAATATAAGATATACTTGACACAAGTTGTCCTGCAGAAATAGGTGAGAGCCTGGCTTGGCAGGACACTGTGCTCATATCCTCATTCCTGCTCTCTCATGCTGCTGTTCGTTTATCTTTTTGTTTTCAGAGAGGCAAAATATTTTCTATACACCTTTGCATACGATCCCAATATTTCTTTATCTTCTGGGGGGGAAGGGAGAAGTTTGATCTGAGATGTGATTTTCCCACATGCCTGCCTTTACCTTCCTGTATCAGATAGGACAGACTTTTCTGGTGCCTTAAGGTGGAGGGATAACAAAGTGGTTGACAAACAATATCTCTGTATAGCAATTTACACAACTTGCATTCAGGTCATGGCAGCTCCCTTACAGCTGTGGTGTCCTGAAGGAAGGGAGAGGGAAAACCAGGGGGATTTCAGAGGAGGCTGATGACCTGGCTGAGCAAGGTTCAGTTCAGCACGTGGTTCCTCCGGCAGCCCTACCCTGGCCTGGGGAAGGTGGGAAAGTGCCATTTCCCCGTCTTTGCTGGGGGCTGGAAGAAAGCAAGCTCTCACTGCTCTATTTTCTATTTTTTTCCCTTTTTTGTTTCCCTTTTTTCTAGTGGGTAGAGTTGGGAGATCTCATGGCAATATGGACATCTACAACCCCAGATTCAAGTACTGACCTCTTCATGGGTGCTTCCCCACCCTCCCGGGCACAGGAGCAGGGACCCCACATCTACCAGTCTGTATATGACTAGCACTAGCAGCATGTTTGCAGCGCATGGATTTCAAAGCTATATACCCAAGACTGTGCTGAAGAAGGTCAGGGAAGCAGGGAGGAGATGGTATAGCCGAATTCTGCCCTTCAGCCTACAAAGTCTTCCCTTCCCAGCTTCCCATTGTCAGGTCCTGGAGGCAGCTGAGCCTCCATTATTATGATAATCCAAGTTAGTCCTAACTGGAACTTGTTTAACTTAACTGTTGAAGAGCTAGTTCCAGGGAAGCATCCTCGTTCAAGACAGTGCTTACGCACACGTTTAAAGGGACAAACTTGCATCATCTTTCTTGAGTTGGGAGCTCTTGTCTCCCAGGGGAATTTTTCTCATTCTTGCAGCCGCCTGTGCTTGAACTGGGTTTTTTTTTTCCCAGGCTGGGTTTTGCCTCATGTAAACACCAAACATGTTTACTTTTGAGATAGTTTCATTTGGGCTAGAAAAAGCATAAGAATTCATTGAGAATTTGTGGCTTCAGTGGGTAAAAGTGAACAGAAATGTCATCAGCAATAGGCTTCTTGCCGAAGGATGAGGAGCGGTAGGGTAAACATGGCTGGCCCTACCAGGGCTGGTCAGTCTTGCCACTGCTGTGGAAACATGTGCTGACAAAGAAGTGGGAATGGCAGCATCTGCAATGGAGGCAGGACTGGCTGAGAAAAAAGTAAAAGTTCCACTGCACAGAACATAAAAATCTGTTGGTACCTCGCCACTTGGAAGACGGCTTTCTCATCATACAAAATAGATGATTTGCATTTTTTTGTCCAAAATAAAGTGTGTGGAGGGTGAAGGCTCATGGTTGTGGAAACATAGCCACTACAACACCAAAGAGGGCCACAGAGTTATCAGGAACAGAGTGAACTCTAGAGCAAAACAGAGCTGCGTCAGCATCAGAGTTTGATTGCAAGGGACTTGCTTTCAGTCCTTGGGAAAAGTCTTCACTTTTCTCCTGCCAGCACACATTTCCCTGCCTTCTCCACATGGATAAATTGTGCAGCTCATTGCCTGGATTCAGGCCTAGGCCAGGATGCCACATGGCATCCTTGTCCTTCTCACCCCTCTCTTCTGGATTGTCTGGTGGCCCTCTCACAGCAGGAGTGGATACTTCCTGGGGTACATGTGTATCCTTTGAAAGTGGGCAGGAGACTTAGAGTCAAGATGTAGCTGCCCTTTGGCCACCTCTGTCTGCATGTCACACCACCCACGACTCAGTTCTGATTGAGCCATTCCCTCTCACAACCCTACCTCACTTCTAGTCTGTTTTTTCTTTAAAGAAAGTTACTTCCAGTTATCTTGCAGAAATGGGCTCAGGACCTAAGAGACAAATCACACAAGCAGTAGGTGTGAGAGGATGGTAAATTCCCCAGAGGCACTGGGGAAAAGCAGCTGGATCTGGGCTGGTGGCAGTGCTGAGGCCAGAGCAAGTCACCACCCCAGCAGTCAGACAGCATCCTAGTGCACAGAGGCTGACAGAGGCTGATTGATTCCCAAGCTGCTTATTTATAAAAACATGATTAGATACTGCGGCTGGCAAATGCTGTGCAAGAGCTTGCCTCTTACAGTGCTGCATCCTTAAATTAAATACATTGGACAGTTGTGGAACAACCTCTTCAAGAGGAATTTCCTTCTTTCTTAGCTTTGTCAGTTAGGCATTGGTTTAGACTTTGAAATAGATAATCTTTTCTTTAAAAGTTATAGTCCTTTCTAATTCATATCCCTTCCTCATTTGTCTTCTCTATAAACTGACATGGTGTGTTCCTGCAGCCCCTGCTTGTGTGGAACAGGCTTAATCTTTTCAGTAACTTTATCTGCCTGTATCTTCCCTATTTTGCCCAGCAAGGGTGATGAGAAGCACTGAGAGTGTTCCAGCTGAAGGTTTATCCCAGACTCACTCATTAGCATTACAACACTCTCTGCATTGGTTTCTGTCCTACTATAAAAGCTACCTCTGTACAGCTCCCAGAAATAACACCTATGAGCCTTTAGGGGCTTTGATTTCTACTTCTTTGCAGTATTTCAGCAGTGCCAGCACAAATCACCTCGTGGCCGCTTAGCCTCCTTGAGAAGTGAAAGACACTATTCCTGGCTTTTTGAAAGTCGGCATCCTGCTGTTATTTCCTACAGCAGGAAACACTCCATAACTTCTAGCATCTCCAGGAGTGTGATTTTCCTTTGCAAAGGAAAGCGAGCTGCAGATTAGTCACTGCAACGTAGCAGATCAGGTGGGTGTGAAGGCTTGGAGATCCTTAATGAACATCCCAGAAATTTATCTGGGATCAAAATAAGACCTGTGTCTGCAACTCCTTTTCCCTATCTGCCATCCCCTATTTCTGCACAGAGCTGCTGATCTCTAGCACTCTTCTCCTCAGGTGCTGGTGCCTAGTCCTAGGGACTGTTGGTTTTGACACCAGCTTTTGCTGTTAGAAGTTCTCTGTGCCTGAGGTTGTCTTATCTATTGCAGCTGAGCTGTGCTACCAGGAGGGGTTTCTTTTCGTTTTGGTATGATTATGTAGCTTCTCTGCAGTGCCCTAAGATTCCTTAGCTGCTCTACTTTCTTCCCTGTTCTCAGACTTGTCAGCCCTCTCCCTGGCTTCTGGCTTTCAACAGAATGAAAGAAGTTCCTGTACCTTTTTCTGGGTCTTTGTGCTTCACGTTGTTTCCTTACCCACCAAATTCCCATCTAGCATTTTTCTCTGCTGCAGCCTGTGCTCTTAGTGGCTGCTCTAGGCTTGGATGTTCAATTTCTGAAGGATCTCTTTGCCTTGAATAACCTCTCACGCCTTGTGTCCCAGGCAGATGAAGGGGGAGGAGTACCGTGCCTGCCTCTGTATATTGCTGTCTGCTGCAACAGTGTTATTAATAAAAGAACCAATGAAAAATCATTCCTTTATATTTATCCAAAACTGTTTCTCTCCACAATGCCCTCTATCCTCCTTACCCATTTCATTCCTCCACTGTTACTTCCTTACCCTGCTCCCCTGCACACTTTGCTTTCTCACTTTCCTGACCTTCTCCATCCCACCCCTTGTCCTCCCTCCTTCTCTCACCGCCTTCCTTCTTCCCTCCCTCTACTTGGCTCAGTATTCAAAATCCCTGCCCATAGCGACGAAAGGAAAAACAACAACACAACACTCCAGCCTGAGGAGGCCAGCACGGGATTCCTTCCGAGAAAACTCAGAAACCAGGGAAAAGAGGGAAAGCAAACAGTGAGGCTAGGAAGGAGTCTGAAAAGCTCAAGGATATTTCAAAGGGGAGGGATGAGCTAGTATCTCAGGGAAACTTGGTGGGCTCTGAGACAAACACATAGACACAATCACAGGTCCAACTTAAATATGGCAGAGCAAGTTCTGTATTGTGGGGGAAGAAGCTGGGTCAGAAAATCTAGGTCCCACAGAATGAGCCTCAGTGCACAGTTATGCAAAGGATGGAGATAAATGTACAGATGGAGAGAAAAGAGAAAGCAGTGACTTGATCTAGGGAGTGGATAAACCAATGCCCCAGGTCACAAACAGGAGAAATCCTTGCAGCAGAGAGAGAAGGGCTGATTTCCCCAAGGATGGTAGGGAACGCTCCCTGTCAAATGGAGACTGTGGGCCTGGGGATGAAGAGTTAATACCCCACTGGAGGGCCCTGGGGAATCCACTGTAAATAGGTGTGGTTTTCTCTGCAACTCCAAGAGGCATTTTCTCTCTGTGCCAGTCTGGACAGGTGAGAAATCGGAAGAAGTTGGAGCCTGTGCTTCCCACTAACACAAAGCAGGGCTGTTACTACAGGTCTCGCTGTTTGTTTGCACACTCCAGCCTGGCTGCTTAACTCCATAGTACCTACTGCCAGGAATCTCTGGCAGTCAGCATGGTGGTCCCCTGGGTACAAGCACCTGCCTGTTAATGGAAATCCACAGATTAATGGTGCAGCACAAGGAGCCTTAGTCACTTACTCATTGCAGAAAAGATAAATTCTGTGATAAGTAAAAGAGCCAGATATGGTATGTGCAGAAAGGCAACTCTCTTCCTTTCTCCTCTTTCCATAATCTTACAGGCCTGCACTTCCTACCCCAGTATTGCACTTGGCCCTTCTTCCTTGCCCAATCATTCATGATTGCCCTCCTCAGGGATCTACCTTGCCCTCCCAATGCCACATCTCCACACCAAACTACAAGAATTTTGTTTCTTTACACGAGCCTACCCTCTCACTTTCCTTGGCTCTGCAGCCTGCCTACTACAAGGCAAGGATAACCAAGAAACAAAGTTTTCAATCACCTCTGCTCCATTTTCCATTTTTAATTCAGGACATTTGAACCTTGAAGCTAATTTTTTCTTCTTTAAATTTTAAACATAGCTGGCTGCCAGAAAGGTAGAACTGAAAGAGACACTGGATCACTAAATCCAGCCACAAGCCACAATTAAGTAATCTCCTTCATAAACTAACCAGGCTCAGTCTTGAAAACAATCAGTGTTTTGCTCTCCTTGTTCCCACTAGAAAGATGCTGAAGGATCTTAATGCTATGAAAGGAAGAAATATTCTGTTAATCTCCAGCCTAAATTTACTCATTCCCATTTGCTCTGGCAATGAAAGACAGCACCAAATCAGCAAAGTGCTGGGTAGGACATAAGCCTCAGAACAGAATTCAGACAAATCAGATTGAATCAAAAAGAATAAGGCTGAGGAATGAAAGCAGAACTGTTTGCAAAGCAGTTAATCTCAGGCTTGGAAGTCCTGATTCTCCCAGCCATTTTGGATCTTGAACGCTCCTTAGCCCCGTAGAGTCCCCACACGTGTGTTAGAGCCATGATCCCTTTACCAACAGCTCTTCTGTAAACTGCTTTCAGACCTAGCCTCCACCCAGTTCGCCGAGTCCTTCCTAGTAGAGCTGCTGCCAAACTACAGCTGAGCTTCAGGCCAGGAGAGCTGCAGGAAAGGAGAGTACCAATGTCTGCAGAGAGTACAAGGTGTATATTGTCCAAAGTTCAACGTATAAAACAGTAAAATGAGCTTGCAGAGGGCTGAAAGCTTAAGGAGAGATACTACCAAGCCCTGAGAAACAAAATTGCAGGTGTTGAACCTTTCTTCTGCCCACTGCTCATAGGTATCACTGAAGTCAACAAGAAGTTGTTTATTTTAGGCTTTTGGTCAAGTTCTGTTTGCAAAAAGATAAAATGGTGATGTTAGACACAAAGGTATGTCACATCCCAGCAGAAACATGGCTCTCCAGCTCACTGGGGTAGATAAAGCCAGGCCACAGAATCCTAGATTCCTGTCATCCAACTATGGACAAGGATAATGGGAACTACAACAGACAAGATGGGGGAAACCATCTGCTCCTCTTGCTTGATTGCACTGTGGAACCATACGCTCTGTTTGGGATAAAACAGCACTTATTTCCAAGGCAACAAATTGCCATATCATAAACAACAGAGGACCAGGAGATGCCTGCAGGTTGGAAGCTGAGAGAAAGAATGCCCTTTGTGGAGGCACAGGCAGACCAAGAAAAGATGAGGCAGGACTCTGAGGTCTTCCTCAGGGTGCTGGTGTTGCCAGCACCACTGTCATTCAAGACTTCTCTGCTCCTCCCAAGTAGAAGGCATCTTTGTGGGAGTGCCCCCACCACTGACCCTGTAGTCCTGCTGGGTGTTGTCACAGCCACAGAGGGTCTAAGTTGCCTTACAGTCTTGTGGGTGTATTTATCTACCACCTGACTGAGGGAATAGCTTAAAAACTATAGATGCAAAGGGTCCTTTTGGTGCCCACTGCCTAGAGCTAGAAGCAGTTGTGGCCAAATCACGTCAGAGAACTGGGACAAAACCCATGTATTCTGCTGTGCCTCCATGTGACAAGTGTTCAGATACAATCAAAGGATCATAAAGCTGGCACTGATGGCTTAACGTCACAAAGGCAGAGCTGGACAACTGTAGGTTAAGGCCCAGGGATATGTAAGGTAAGCATAAACTGAACACATTTTATTGGCATGACTTGCTGTAGGATTGTCCCACCTCCAATGTGGTGACCTTTCTGAAGCATAGTTCCCAGGCTTGTGTAGAAGACAAAGTGCAGCTGGACATGGGGGAGACTAAGGTGGATAAAAGCTGGAGGAATAAAACAGTGCAGAAGACTTCAGGGGAGGAATGAGGCTGAGCAGGAGGAACAGGAGTGATAAGCATAAGCAGCACTGATTTGGATAAACCACCGAGGGCTAAAAAGATAACGCCCTGCAGAAGAGCACAACCAGTTCAGGAGAAAAAGGTAAAATGGAGGAGAGCTGGACAATTTACTGGGGATAGAGTATATTCTCTGTGGGGCAGATGGACCAGCTAAGCACATGTAAGTTCAATTTGTGGGGCTAAAATGTGGGGTGCAATGAAGACAGAGAAATTAGTGGGTGAAGAGAGGGAAGCCAAACCAAGAAGAAGAAAGAGGAATGGGACTCAAATAACAGACAGCAGAAGCTGTAATCACAGGAGGTATGAGCTACAGGGATTTTGACAGCTTAGGTGTCTGTTTAAAACGCAGACTTGGGATAAACAGCACCTGACTAAATTGGTTTCTGTACATCCAGCTGCAGAATGGGGATGTCTTAAATGCCAAGGAGCTGAGGACTGGTGTTCTTTTCACTCATAGCGCCCCCATTGCAATTCCTGAGATGCTCGCTTCATGTCTTCCTACCACTCCTGGAACTATCAACCCTGACACAATACAAGCACTCCCACCTTAAGGCCAGGTGAGTTTTGCTCCCACATGGCAGATGGCAGACCACAGAGCTGAGAAAAGCCACTCTGCACAGAGGGCAGGGAGGGAAAGAACAGCAGAGTAGGGAAAGTGCTCTGGAAAGGTGCTGAAGACCTGTAGGTGAGAAGAAGGTCATGCATATGAATGGTCCCGGGAGGAATCCCAGGAAGTGTCGAAGTGAAATGAAGAAGGGTAAGGGACAGGACAGTCAAAGCTGACCTGTTGAGTCTGCAAAAAGCAAACAGAAGAAACATGAGAGAAAGGGCAGGGCTTGCAACTGCCCACAGAGAAAAGATGACAGATGGCCAGGGACAAGGTGCAGTTGTTCACGAGCAACTTTATTGAAGGCTCCTCTGAAAAAGTCATTAGTAGCAGAGTGTCAGAGTGAGAACAGTTAATAAGCTACAGGAGAGATCCCAAGGCAGAATCAGGATGGGACAAGCAAAAGATCCCATTACGCACATCTTCAGTGGGGCAGACTACAATTCCTTGGTGAGTTTGACAGTGAAACAAGAGGCAGAAGGGAGAAGCAGATGCCATCCTTCTAGACACTTGAATGATCTGGACAGTCTGGAGTTAATGGGCTGCCAGGAGGGCCTGTATGAGCCAGCACTGTTGTACAAGCTGGTCTGGACTTTCCAGGAACTGAGGAAAACGACAAACCATCTTTGTGAGGGGGACAAAGCATGTATGAAGTGGACAAATGTTTGGCTCATTCCAATTGATTGCCATCAATCAGATCCCCAAAGGCTAGGGCAGATTTAGCCCATGTGAGACTGGATTCTTCACTGGCACCATTACATATGAATTATGAAACAAATTTTAGCCCATGGCTGCAAGAAGGATTTACTGGCCCCTTATGGGTTTTGCCCTGAGAAATGCAGTGCCTCCATTTTAGAGTGGGAAAGGTTTCTGCCATTCCTTTCCCTGCTCAATTCTTCTGTACAAACCTCTTCCTCCATACACTCTATGACTCCATCAGGGCCTCCTATTAACAGACACTGCAAAAAAGGATGTCTTCCTTCTGTACACAGTCAGCCCTATGTCACCACTGGTTGTATTTGTGTTCCAGCTGTCCTGAGGAAATCAGACAGAGATGTGGCTAGATGTTCATGGTCAAATAGAACAGCACACAGAGCCAGTACACATTGCCCTCAGGTGTGTGAGGGGTTAAGTCCACCAAGAAAACACTTTTGCTGCTTAAACCAAAATTACTCTTTTTCTTACCCTTTTTTCTTCTTTCTTCTTTTTTTTTTCTTTTTTTGTTGTTGCTGTTGAGTTCATGAAAAGGAGCGAAAAAAGCTGCTGCTTGTTTTGCCCCTGCTGGAGCCATGAAGGGAGCTCTGCAGAGTGGACAGTACAGTCACTGTGGCATCACAGCAGTGAGGGAGCTGAACCGGGAGCTGTGAGGTGAAGGTCCCTGTTTAACAGCTTTCCGTTTGTTTACCAAAAAAATATTGTTCCATCATAAAAATTCCCAAAATAGTTCACATCTTGACAGACTGACTGGCAGCTGCCCAGCTCTGCAGGATTCTGCTAAATGAAAGGAAATAAAAAGAGCTAATCTGGTACCCATGGCACAGTGCTTGCAGCTTGGGAATCTGCAAAGTCTCAGGGCTCAGCTTTCCCAGTAGGTGTGGGGTACAGTAGAGAGTCCTCCAGTCAAGGGGTTGGGTTTACTGATGGCAGTAGCTTTTCCATGGGTGCTAGAAGGCTGATGAGGGACGCAGCAGTTGCCTTGCAATGAATTATCAGTTTCTGCTTTATTTTTAAATCAAGGCTTTTTTTCCCCCTCCACCCAGCTTTGTAAAGCTCTATGTTGATAAGGCAGGCTGCTCCAACAAAAATGGCTGTCTCTCTCTGAGGACTTCAATTTCTAAGAGCTGTAAATGGCTCCTTTGGGGAAGCTTTTCATACAGGCATCGTCCTGCACCAGCACAGCTCCTGGCCAGCTAACGTATTGCTTGTTACTGAGAAGATCTTAGGATGACAATCTACTGTTGCTGCAGATTGCAGTGATCTTATTACACATAAATGGAAAGTGTCAAACAGCACATGGCAGCCAAGTCAGAGAGAGTCATCCTCTATAGGAAGAGCAAAGGCCATTGTGAAGTCCTGCAGCCTGCCACAATGACCAAAGACTGTGTGCACTGTGACTCACAGCACAGAGAAGCAGCAAACCCAGATTAGGTCATGCAGAATTAGCAGCCTCTGTGGAAAGAACCTATTCTCGCCAAATCACAGATGTCTCCCCAGCTGTGGAGTTAACTTCCCCGTGGCCCTCATAGTGCCCAGGACAGGTCTGCTTTAGGGAGGAAAAGAGGGAGATTTGCACTCCAGATTATTCCCAGCATCGGCCTCATGGACTCTCCAGTCATTCCTTAGACATTTTAGTACCTGGACTCCAAACCATTCCATGCTCTAGAAACGAAGTTGAGGGAGAGTGGAACGGTAACCATTCCTCTGGTGCTAGCTCACATTAGTAGTCTGTAAAGCCAGGCTGGGGGTCCCTTCACCTATTTTCATCACCTGGGAGAAAAGCTGACCAGTTTTCCACCACTGGAGATATATTGCCATTGCAGGCTGGCCCTGCCCATAATGTCCCACTCTTCTTGGCGTTGTTCTTGTGGTAAATTATCCGTTTCCATGTACTGAGCTTGCTGTCAGTGAGCCATGCAGCTTTATTACGATGGAAGATGGACCCAAGGGCACTGAGTATTACTTCCATCCTTTCAGTCTCAAAGGAAGAGAGAACTAAACCCTTCATAGGAGAAAAAAGAGGAAGGCAGTCTTTAGCTGAGGAAGGGCTGGGGAGGAAGAGAAGGCATGGCTTGCACATCAGGACAAGCTGGAAATATCCTTGGAAGGCCCTATAAGCAACACGCAGATTGACGCCATCCCACAAATGCCTGGCTAGGCTGTAGTGGGCTAAGTCTGGGGAAAAAGAGAGCCTCCATGACTTTCCAGCTGGATCTTCAAACAAGTATGCTGTGCTCCCCCCACCCAGGCTGGCCATCCCATCCAACCCAGCACTCACTGTTCACCCTCTGCACTCTGCTCCTCCAGGCTCACCACAGAAGTTCAGCAAGCTCCTGGCAGGAGCATTCTGGGAGTCTGGTTACTAGGTGAAGGCAGCAGGACTGGGGGAGAGGAAATGTCTCTGAAATGATGCAGCCTCTTTTGGGATATCTATGGACAAAGATCTTGCTGATCCGGCTGATCAGCAGTGCCTGATTCTTATAGTTTATTTTCCCTTTGTGCTTCCTTCTCTGTGGACTATGAGAGGACTCCATGCACAGATGCGGCTGTACTCCAACAGACCTGCTCAAGTATAAAGAGCGAATTCAAACACCAGCCCCGTTCTTGTCTTTTTTTCCCCATGTTTGCCTATGTCTCACATTCACACAGTCAGGTGCCCTGTGGTCTGACATTTCCATGAGGTGTGGTTGCTGTAAGGCTGAGCTGGAAGCTCCTCTCCTTCATCACTTGCAAAGTTTATTGGGGAATGGAGGCAGACCACCATGCATGGCATTTAACCACTCTCAGACAGGACCCTCTAAGGCGGTTGCCACCTCCCTCCTGCCCCTGCTGTGCTCCCAGGCCCTGAGTCACCCATTTCCTCTTCCAGTAGTGGGGCAGATGATGCACAAGACTGGTGCAGTTCTTCCAGCACCCTCTCACTGATATTTTCCCTCATATCTTATGACTACGACTTAGGAGATACTCATCAACAGAACCAGTGGGCAAGGAGATACATGAAGACTGTTTCACCTTTTAACCCTCTAGGGCTGACACTACAGCCCATGCTAAACAAAACCAAGGCTTCCAGTTTGGAAAGAAGACAAAATACTGCCATCATGCTCCAGGATTACCAAAGCAAACCAAGAACTCATCATTCACCAAAACCAAAAGCCCCAAAATACTAAAGATCCTTGGCCTTAACCCCATTATTATGAACAGTGCATAAATAGATTATTACTAGTCTGTTTCCAAGAAACTAGCTGCAGAGGAACCTGTGGGCTTGGCCCTGTAATTTGGGTGTCTAGGGCTCACACTTGCCCATGGGCCCAGTTGTTCCTCTCATATACAGCTCTGCCTGTGCTGCAGGCAAGGTTGGCTTTGGCCAGGGTATCTAGGTTCTTGGCAACATCTCAGAGGAAATGCTTCTCACATACTCCTAGAAGTGATTGTCCATTTAAGACCCCACTTCAGCCCTTGGCTCATATCGCAGAACATACTCTATCCAAAACATACATTTGTCTTTCTGCATTCTTTACTTGGAGATCCTTCCACTTCAAATAGCATGGGAGTGAAATAAAGCTGTGAGGCAGTCTCAGGGATCCCACTGCCAGCAAATAAAGCACAAACTGATTATTGTCATACCAGATGCCTCTTTCTTCAAAGGAAAAACCTCAGAGAGATTCCCAGGAAGTGAACTTACCTCTGCCCCAGAGTATTGAGTGAACAAAAGCCTAAATACAGGCTTTATGGCTCAAGGATGCCAACAGAACTCCCAAGCACACCCTGCTAACATTAGAAACCCCCTAAGTCCCACCCTGCTCATCCCCTGGCTTGTGCACTTGGTTGTTATCAGAGAGCTGTAGCTCTTTATCAAGACTCATTTTACACTATTTGTTATCATTACATGGCAAGTAACCAGAATGATTTGTTATTACTTGTTGCTCTTTCCATCTTGCCAGATATGGGACTCCCACCCCCTCCCTGGGGAGATACAGTTCGCTTCTAGGAAGTACTTTCCTGATGCTCAGTCTAAATTTTCTCCTTTGTTAACACAATTGCCATCTCCCCACAGATGTTTGGAGGCAAAAATGCTTCCCTTACTTTAGTCATCTTTTGGCTAAACTAGTTAGCACTATGCTCAATCTATCTTCTCAGTCTGTCAACAGGTCCAATATCCCCGGTTCAGATCATAATATTTGTTGAAATGTTCAGAGAAAGATTTTCACTCCCCTCCTCGAAGAGGAAAATCACACTGACCTTTCCTGCACTGCAGCCATAATGCAACACAGATCCCCTGCCTGACTTGCTCCCCACTGCTGTCCTTCAGGCTGCACTCCAAAAATCAATGAAAATTATTGGAAAATGAGTTCAGTCTCTTATCTTCCTATTTTCATAAAGGTAGGACCATGCTTGCTACCAAGCTGACGCTCACAAGCATAAACAAATTAGTACAGTCCTTTTTTGGCCAGTCTGTGGACAAGTGTCCATGCTGGAATAGGTGACTCCAGGACACATGGATTTATGAAAGCTGTAGGGAAGGGTTGTTATCTGCCTTGCCAGTTCCTCTAATTGTCCACAGTGTTGGCTTTTTTTCGAGAGCGGGAGGGCGGGAGCTCCCTGTTGATCTCATCCATTGCAGATGGCAGAAGGAAGACCAGCCCATGCTCCTGAGCGCTGGGGAAAGTGGAGAGAAAGACTCTGTGTATTGGCAAAGAGGAACTGGGGGTGGGGCGGGGAGTGGGGGAAGCGCAAAAAAAAAGCTCCACCTGTCAAAGCACCTTAGCAGACCCTGCTTTCACTTGCTCTCAGTACAACCCACCAGCCCTGTCAGGCTACAGGTCTTGCCACATGAAGGTCTAGGGGGAAATATTTCACACACATTCTCCACATTTTGGTTTGAGAAAAATCACAAAGATAATTGCCTAGTTTGTACAGTCACTGGTTGACATCATTCTTCATGCTCCTTTTGCTGTGCAGGGTAATTCACATTAACTGGCTGTAGCTTTAGTCTTTTCCTTCCCCCCCTCCCAAGGATCCTGTGACAGTGGGTGGATCATGTTAAAAAAACAGAGCTGAGAGCAACTAAGCAATCTCTGCATGGTCTTGCTCCCAATCTCCAGAAAAAAGATGCTTTCTCAAGCAGAGGGGCTGTGCTGGCCACAGCCACAAGGAGCAGAGAAGGCTTTGCAATCTATCAGGCCTGCAGTGTGGGATTTGGAAGATGCTCAGATAGGGGCCAGCCGTCATGCAGGGCAGCTGAGGGGTATGGAGAGCTGCAAAAAGCAAGCAGCCACAAAGGAGAAATAGCATGGGAGAGCTCCTGCAGAACTTAATCTTTTTTCTGCATTCTCTGTGGCAGCACTGAAAGCACCATTGCTTGTTTATCAATTCTGGAAGTGGATTAAGCAAAACTGCAGGATGGTATAGAAACATAGAAACATCTCACGGTTGGAAAGGACCTTCAAGATCATCAAGTCCAACCGATAGCTCTACACTACTGCTATCCCTAAACCATCCCCTACACGCCACATCTACCCTTTTTTGAAAGCCCCCAGGGATGGTGACTCCACCACTTCCCTGGGCAGCCTGTTCCAATACTTCACCACTTTTTCAGTGAAGAAATTTTACCTAAAAAATGCAGAGTTCAATGTCCTTACAGGAAGCTTATGCAGAAGATACACTGCTCTTACACTCTCTGCCCTCAGAACTCTCTGCTACATGTGGTAAAGAGATGGCAGCAGCAAGGAGAAATAAAAATAAAACAAACTGATCATTTTGATGTCTGGATGTGAATGAAAGCCATTTCCAAGCAAAGCAGTGGGGATAGGAAGAGGGAGCATTAATTCCTCTCCTTTACAGATTTGGAAAGGACTACTGAACATTTCCTTTCCTGCACTCTGCTGTTAACAGTTCTGCAGGGTGATATCATTGGGGTCTTTTCCAAACTCAGACCGTCTCAGACATTACAACACCAGATTTTGGCTGCCTATACATATCACCAGCTACACCCACTTCAGCCCCCACCCTGCAACACCCCTCAAGGGATCAGTGAACCTCCCACATCTGGACTCACCAGAGTTCGGCTCAGCATCTCAGTAGCCCGGGTTCCCAAAAACTCCTCCCCAAACACTGTACCTACACCTACTCAACACCTCCTGGAAGCAGCTCAGCTAAAAATAGACCCAAATTGCTCCGAAGAGTCTAACACTCTGAGCCCCATTGTCATGACAGCAAGCTACCAAGGCTACAATACCAGGCTACCAAGATGCTGATGGGTTTGGAAGTAAAAAGAAAAAGGAAGAGAGCAAGTGCCGCAGAAGAACCTCTCCAAACAGGCCATGGTCAATGCAAAGGTCTGTTTGCCTTGTGCTTTAGAGCACGTACTGAGGAAATCAACAGCCCTCAGTTGAAAAGCTGCTCTTGGTGAGGCCACCTGCAAGCCAGAGTAAGGAGAGTTGTCCTTCCTAGTCCCTAGCAGTTATTCTTATATGTGCTTGTATTCTTCATTCTAGCAAGCTCACCTCCTCTGCACAAATCTTGCTAGCTGCAGCAGGGAACAGTTCTAGCTCTCTGTTATGTATGGTGGGGGTTTACATCCAAATTAGCTCTGTGCAAGCATAAAGGGGAAATGTCACAACTGACATTAATGAAGTTACTCCAGGGTGTTAAGTTAGGCCAAGTGAGAGTAGAGTCAGGGAAGCTCAATATGTTCAAGATTTGCAATCACAGAGCAGCCTACCAGCACAACAGACAAAAGCAATGTGTCAGGGAAAATGTTTTTATTTTAAATTGTCCAAGAATCACACAAAAGCAGCAGTTATTTCAAAAATGCCTGAGCTCAATTCTTCAAAATAGTGGGAGCTTCATTCAGTGTTTACCCCAAGCATTGTGGTAGCAACACACTCAGGTCTTCTTCTGTAAAGAGCAAAAATACCAAAGGCAGAACTAAAATAAACAAAGCAAATGTTTGGGCCATTCCACTGGCCAGCACAGATGTCAGATTTGCTGTAAATAATGCCAATGATTTGACCTGCTTCCCTGCCTGCAGTCATGTCCAAGAAGGTGTGAGGAGCCCCTGGAGATGCAGACAGCATGCATTCAAAGTGTGAGATAGTCCCCCGAGGGGTTTGTATGATAGCCTGGCACCATTCCGCTACAGATGTGCTCTGTCAGTATAAAACCTCCCAGGGCTGTCAGCCTGCTCCCAGCAGCCTCATCCACTCCCCCTTGTGCTTAAGGATCACAGAACTGCAAGGCTTTCTTCTGTTTACTGTAAGGAGATGTTGCCTAGATCCTCTTTGGATGGAAACTCTCTGCTGCTTTGCTCTCTAGCAACCTTGTTCAGGGTTCCCCAGAGCTTTTTCCAGCCCACTGGACAGTTTAGTTGCTCCAAAACAAGACTGGTTTGGTTCAAAACCAGTATTTGATCCAATGGCTCTGCTACGTTCCTGCTAGGATATTGCCCTCAGTATCACCACTCAGCCCGAATAGCAAGCAGTCCACCGATGAGAAGGACAAGTACATGCCAGCAGTTACTCAGTTCACCAAAGCAAACTAACCACAAAGGTCCAGAGCTGGCAGTCTTTAGTCGGGAAGAGATCTGCTCCTAAGACTCTGTTTTCTGCTGCCATTGTTTTCCTTCTCTCTCTTCAGAGATTTATTTTGGTACTGACAGGGACACTGCAAGAACCTTTCTAAAGCACTTTCTTTTGTCTCTCTCCCACCCTTCATGTAGAGAAGAGAGCCCATTTCCCTGCAGTGATTAATTCCTTTTGGCCCTTACAACTCAGAAAAACTTTCTGTTACTGCTGGCTTTGTCCCTCCAATTTAACATGCACCTTGCATCATACAAATTGGCTCCAAGCACTTCCCTTTGGGAACACGGGTTAAAATCCAGCCTGAGTCCTCATAATAGACATTCAGAGAAGAACATGGTGGGTAAAGGAAGGTATGTGACACCAGTGTACAGCACTGGCAAAAGCATTTATTGCTTTCTTTAAAACCAGTGTGGACCACTGGGGATGGAAGGAGAAGAGAGACTCCAATGGCTGACAGCTGCACTATTTACTTCATAGTATGGTCAATCTGTTTAGCGTCTCAAACAGAAGAAAGCATCTTTATCCCACTGTAATCCCAGGGAGTAAACATGGGACACTCAAAAAGTCTTTACTCTCTTGAAGAAAGGAAGAATGGGAACCACAGCTGGATGCCATAGCCAGGCAATTTCTGATTAGAAATAAAATACTGTTTTGTAGAGTGTGGCTGATCAACCCATGGACATGGTACATTCCCTGCCTCTATTTGATTCTGCACTGAGGCTGGTTAACCTCCCAAAAGCACTGCTGGCAAGCACATATTATTGGGTGTGGGACAGGGGTAACTACATGAAATGAAGGGGCTGGTAATGTACAAGAGGTGAAGTTGGATGATTGCCTGTCAAACCTGGGGAGTCTGTGAATTACCAGAGCTCTCGTTTTGCCTGTGGCATTTCTGTAAACCTGCCGCAATTTCTTGGTGTTGGTTCAGTGCTGGCACTTGTCCTGGAAGCACACCTTCTCCAAGCTGTTCATTGTTCCAGGTCTGCTGGAGACTGAATTTGCTCCCCTGCCTCTGGCAAGAAAGTTTCAGCTTTCCTTGTATAACCTTAAAGAAGCAAGGGCATGGCGACCAGAGGGGGCTGGCTGCACCCTGGAGCCACAGACAAGAGGCCATGCACTCCCAATTCAAATGGAAAGTAGGGTGGCTGGTCTAGGTGACCCTACAGTCACAGAGCACACAGATAACCCAGCAAATCAGCCAGATGAGAAGTGCGGCAGTGTGGCACAGAGGAAGGAGGAACCCCTAGGTTGTGCTTAATTGCAAGGATCCACTGGCATCAGATGTACAGCAGGAAATCACCATGCAAAACAGAGCTACAGTCCTCACAGAGTAATGTAGTAAGATACTCCATAAGGCAAAAACAATGGTTCCTGCTTGAGTACGAGGTTGTTTATGCAAAAAAAAAAAAAAACAAAAGAGAAAACAAAACAAAAACACAAAACCCCCAAACAAACAAACAACAAACAAAAATACCACCCACCACATCCATAAATTTGTGGGCCCATAAAGTTTCTGTATAGGCAGTACACAAGGAAAAATTCACCTTCTACATAGTACCCCCCTAGTCTTTGCTGTTGCACACACCGGAGGCAAGGGGACAGCGTATATAGACCAGGCAGCCAGGACTTCTCAAGAAAAGAAGCCATGCTATCCTGGATACTTCCCAAGAGTGAGTGGGCTGCATCTAAATCTCCACAAAGTCCCTTAGGATGGGGGCACCATTTTCAAGCTTCAAGCCTGGTTAAAGAGGAGCTTAGTATGCAGCCAACCAAGTAAGTTTCACACCCAGTACATGAAGCTACAGAGGTGTATCTAAATCTTCACTCATGACCATGTCTAGATTTCTTTCCAGAATTAAGAGGCACAAGCTGCTCTGGATAAGGATCTTGGAACAGCAAAAAACAACTGGTGAGCCAATTTCCACATTGGTGTCATCTGCCTTTATATGCCTCTCCCCAGCTGCATTAATCCTGGTGTTCTCTTCACACCTCTTCCCATTGCCTCTGGCTAGTCCTTGTATGTGCATGCTGGCTGTTGTACCAACATGCGCACCCTGTGTAGACAGGTCAGAGATGCCAGACCAGGGTCCATATCAGCTGCACTCTCCATGCCTCTCCATGACATGATTCTTCTGTCCACCTATAGAGTGTCACAAATCCGGTACCATGTAACAATCTTAGAAATTTCTATTCTTCTTTCAAATATGATTGAAACTGTCCAGCATGTGCAAAAGTTGACAGAAGGGCCCCTTGATAAACAGTATGATTACACAGGCTTTGTCACCTTAGGAAACTGGCCAGAAACAGCTGAGAGGCCCATACACTACATTCAAAGCCCTGTAGGTATCTTGCTGCAACAGGAAATGTCAAGGAGGAGGTGTTCTATGTGCATGGAGCACAGGCAGCTGCTTGCCAGTGGTGCTTTGCTGCCTTTCCTGCTTACCTGCACTTTGTAACTTCAACTAGGAACAAAGTGCTTATTAAGCAGCAACTCCAGGTTCATTTTTGTTGATGGTGGCTGTCAATCCTCAATGAGATGATCTGACACTGTGCTCCCCTTCTGTCTCCAGCCAGAGCGCCTGATATCCTTGGCTCCCAGCCAGGGTGCAGTGTGAGTGTCTCTCACTTGTTTATAGCAGGGCAGGGGGATGTTTAAACGAGGGTGGTGATGGGAATCTTGGGAATTTCACAGCAGACATAACTGCAGCTACAAGCCTCCCTGCAGCCAACAAGCTTCACTTAGGGCAGAGTATAGAAAATTCTTTAGATAAAGACAATCTATTGACCAGCTACTTCTGGAAATGAAGGCACTCTTAGGGATCACACTAGTTGCAAAGCAAATTTAAACCCCATAATCATTCACAGCCTCACCTCTAAAAGGCAGGAGTCCAAAGCAACAGGAAAAACTGTGCGTGCAGCTGCATGCTTAGTTGATACATGCAGCTACCATGATTGCCTGCACAAAGAAACATGCTGAACCATGCAAGACTCAGCAGTGATGGTGTCAGAATAAAATCCCACCTTCAGAACAAAAAAAATCTCCAGTCATTCAATTAGTAAGGAAGAACTACAGATTGTTACTAAAGCTGACAGAATTTGTTTATATCCATGCTGTGTTTCACTGCAAATGTTTCTTTTCTTTCAGCGCTTCACTCAGCCTCGACAATGACACCAAGCTAATCAGTTTCACATTTGTCCATATTTATAATTCCTTTTCAGGATTGTATGGCTGCAATATCAAGGTTGCAAGCATGATGAGCAAAGGCACATTTGCTTTTTTTGAGAAGGTCTTCACTTTATTTTTGATCATCAAATGATTCCATTTAGTTAGCTGCTAGCTAAAACCCACACTGGAGTGCCAAAGCTGAACTGATCATGTTTCCTTGAAAAAAAAAATTGACTGGCTTAGGAGACTGAAAAGCTTGCAAGCAGAAAAGCTCTTGCAACCAGAGGAAGAGGAATCAACTCTGGCTTGTTAGAAATGCCTTACTACTTGAAGGCCAGTGGTATACTTGATGGCTGGAAGCACACTAAATGTCAAGACCCAGCAACACCATTCCTGTCTACTCTTCCAGTTCAAGATGACAAACACTTTCAGGGTCTCTGAAGGACTGTCTGTAAATGAACCTTTTCAAAAAAGCGCTTAGACTTCTTACAGGGCACTCTCAAACAGAGTAGTTTGGGGAGCACATGGACTAACAATGTACTGGACCACCTGAATCTCCTTTTTACATGGGCAGATCTGTCTGAAAGCACAGGTAAGCACTGGCTCAGTGATGGATTGCTTATTTTTGGGGAATACAACACCAAGCACATGAGGCCCAGACCCATTACTCGCAACAAGCGCCTCACAGGACAGTACCTGGAAGGCAGAAGGAGCTGGGCAGCAGTGTGCTCTAACTCTGCTACATGGGTTCCCTGCACTGGTATCACTATCATCACTGGCAGGAGCAGTGGCACAGCAGCTTGGGTGCTGAACTTCTAGGGATCTTGGGCTCACCTTGCCATGGACTTATCATTGCTGAGGAACTCCTGGAGCAGAGCTGGTCTCCAGCTACCGTATGGCACCCTCAAAGTGCCAATGCAGATCAGGCTTAGACCAAGTAATTCCACAGGATAATAGGGGGTGTGCTCCCCATAAAAGCCAAAGTCACACATCTTTTACCCTCCCACAATTACCCTGTATGAATTTCATTTTCTCCTTCCTCTGCTTCCTTCCCACATTCTCCCCCAGCTTCCACGTCTCATCTTCAGATGATAGACAGTCTTGTTACCTACCAATGACAACCTTATGAAGAATAAAAGCCCCATACAGCTGTATCACAAGCAACTAGAGATCCTGCGCTGCATATATACAAAATCCAAGGATGCAGCAATTGCTGCTGTCATTGCACACATCACAAGAGCAGATTCATGCACTGGCAACAGCCACCTGCATGCACATCCCAGACATCAGCACGTTGGGGCTTCCTCTGCTATTGCTTTCACAGATCTGGACAAATAATTTGGCTCAACAGATTACTCCCAACAACAGTATGGTTGATAAGTCTTATCAACTGATGATGCAACATCAAGGTGATGGGCTGCATGGGGAGATGAGTCAAGGTAGATTTGTAACAGCTGAGACTGAGTAAAACTTGCAAACAAATTCTAACCTAATGTCACAGTGGTGAGAATCTGCTGAAGCTTTAGCAAAAAGGGTCCTGATGACTTGTCTGAAACTCCCTAATTTTCCTCCTCTGCTGAAGACTGAAATAAAGAACAAAAAAGTGTGTTCCCTGTAGCAGAGAGCAAGAGACAAAATCCCCCCCCCCCAAAAAGTGCAGTATTTTCCACACTGGTGGCTGTCTCATTGTGGAAAAGCATCTGAGACACTTCATTAGTCACTGCCTGCAGATTGCCTCCTCAACCATGTCCCCAAATCAATAGAGACCAAAAATACAATGAGAAAAGAGGAATCTCTGTATCTCCTTGAAAATGTGGAAATAACTGCAGTGGCAGTTTAGAAGCCAGGCAAACAATTTTCTTAATTTTCCTTGTATATTTAAGGGCCAAACTCTGACCTTTTCTCCAGGGCTATTTTCACTCCTCCACAACGGGTGCCAGGTCCACAACTGCACTACTAAAACAGCCTAAAAGTCTTTTTTTTTTTTCTCTTTCCCAAACAGGTGTCTCTACTATTAAGTCCAAATCCTACAAATAATTCAAAGCTGACAGTTCTCACTGGAGCTTCTCTCTCAAGTTTGGAGATATGCTGGTAAAGAAGCCCACATGCTGAAAGGTAGGCTGGATGTGAATACTCAAAGGCCTGCCAACTGTCTCCATGAAGGGGCTGCAAGTCTTCACTGGCAGGATCACCACAGACCACTGGGAGAAGCCAGAAGAATGGAAAAAGCAAGAGGAATGGAAGAAGGTACTGCAATGCCTAAAATATTTCTTTGCAACTCTGACCTGTATTTTATCAACATTTTAAGAAACAGTAAGGTAATAGACAGACATCCCCCTTTCATCTGCTCTAGGCCCTAGTCTGCATATACAGTATCAATCCGTACACAAAATAAATGCCAAGTGAAGTACGGAAAAAAGCTCAGTGTCTTTTCTGAATGCTAACAAAGGGCAAAATCACAATGCCAGTTTCCCAAGCTCCCTGGCATTCCATGGTTCTTAACTATCCTGCATTCATCACTTCAAAATCAAGCAATAAAATTGGACTTGTCCTTCCAGATCTAGCAAAGATTGCATGTGAGAGTGCTGCACTGGGAAGAGGTCTCCACAGCCAACCAGACCTATCAGAGCAACCAGATGACTTGGCAGGGGGGAAACAAGACCCTGGTTTCTACAGCAGTTTAATTCATCTACTCTTGCAGTGCTCAGCTCTTGCTTGGACGTCCCTCACTGCGGCTGGTACAAGGAAAATTTCTGTAGAGCCGAGCTAGGCTGCAGAGCACCCCTGCGTTTCCCGCAGGTACGGCGAGTGCTGCGGCTGTGTCCCACCCCGGAGCGGCAGGCCCATGCCCTGGTTAATATAGACGAGCTCCAGGAGCGCCAGCACAGGCCCAAGCCACGCCATCTCCCCAAGACTCCCCGAACTACTCGCCATGGCCGAGTCAGACTCGATCGGCACCAGGAGCACGCAGGCCGAGGAGCTCGAGAGGGCAAGGGGCAGAAAGACTACCCTTCCACCCGCCCGCTGTCGGCACCGAGTTTGAGTTCAGACCCCTGCCCAGGCCCGGGCTCGGACGCGCCCTCTGCCGGCCGCGGCTCGCAGGCGCCGCCGAGGACTGCGGCTCCCGCGGCGCCCCGCCGCCTTTACCACCGAGCCCCGGGGCCCCCCATCTAGAACCGAAACGGGCTAAAAGAGAAGGGGGAGATATTTCATTTCGGGAACCGCGGCTGTAACCGCGGCCTGGACACGGCACACGAGAGAGCTGCTCACGCTGAAACCTCCAAGTCAAGCCTCTCCACCTTCACATCCGAACCTGGAGCACTCCTGCAGGGACAGAGATCTTCCTTCTGCTTGGGTTCCCCTTCTGGAAGAGCAGCAGCCCCAACTGTATCAGACCAAAAGCACTGCTTTTGTTCTCACAACAGCTGCAGACCCTTAGATTTTGTCACCAAATCTTCACTGCAGGGTACTAATTAAGCACAAAACCAGCATGACTTGCTAAACCACAAGGCCTGGAGCTCACTTAAAGAGCAAACATCCTGCCACCGGCCCAAGCGTGCTCATTTTGCTATGACCGCCTTCACCATCACAAAGACTAAACTTCTGCTTAGGTACCTACAGTTCTATTAGTGCTCTGCAGCCTCAAAACAGGATCCAAGGAGCTTCCAAAAAGGAAACAGAGCAACACATATTTCAAAGAGGGCAAGGGAAACTGTGATGTATCTTTTTCCTGGTGGACTAACACCTATTAGTTAATCAGCTCCAACTTTCTGCAGTGGTGGGGCCCCATACAGGTGTACAGCACTCTCCACAGCTGTCAACTTACAGTCCCTGCAGGACAACATACTGTGATACACACACTATCAACCTCAACACAAAAAGATTTGCCTTTTTCCTCACCCCTAGTTTCCCACAAGGCAGCTTGTAATTCCCAGAGGCAGCTAATAGCACAGAGTTTGTTATCTAGAAATGACTGCTTACTGTTTCAGACTATGATAGATGGCACTCATGGGTAATCCTTCCCTCCCTCTCTTCACTAATACTCCTCCTCCCTTACTTACCAGAAAATTTGCTTACCAGAAAATGCAGCAGTGCTCCTTTCTGCCTGCCCCTCTCTCCTTCCTCCAAGCTACTCCTTAGGAGAATTGGCTCCACAGCTGGATTGTAAAATAATCCAGCTGTTCCTATGACAACGTGTTGGCAGTGGGCAGAGATGACGCCAGCACACAGTGTTGGCCCATTCCCTACCAACACCCAACTCTGTTTGTTTTGGTTTGGGATGCATTTGTTTTTCTATGTGGGTAGCTCTGCTGAGTACATTTCTGAAGGCCGGAGGGGCAGGAGGAGCCGCAATCCCAGAGACACCAAGAAAGTTGTTGGTTCTGTGATTTACCGTTTTTTTTGGTTTTTTTTTTTTGCCCTGGCTCCATCTGATGTGAGACTAAAAACCCCTCCAGCAGTCTTGTAGCTGCACCCAGTCTTTGCAAGATTTGATCCAGAGCCTGAGTTGAAAGGCACAGTGCAAGACTTTGCATGTAAGGCTTCCACAGGAGAAGAAAAAAAGGCTTTGGGAAGAATCAATAGGGGCCACACAGCCTTTCTTTTAATATCTGGCCTGTCAGCAGTAGGATTGCAGTGTAGAGGGAAGCAAAGAAAAACCTTGCTCCTCATAAAACATTAGCCAAACACCTGCCTGGACTCACCCAGCCTCTCCAGCTTTGATAGGAGCTAGCTCATGTGCTGATGGATTTGGGCAGAGGCCATTAGTAGGAACAGAAGGATCTCGCTATAAGGCTCAGCAAAAGGAGGACACTCCTCAGGTATTTCAGTTATTAGAGCACCTCAACAAAGCCTGCTCCTTCTTCATCATTGAGATCACTCTACAGACACCACCTAGAGCTCTTCAATCCTTCAACAGAGCTCCTGAAGGGAAAGGTAGGATTGTGCTTGACTGTCTTCAGGACAGTTAGTCCCTGGGACCAACACCATTCACTCACAAGGGAACTCAGCACAACAAAATGCCACTGCACCCAGCATCAGCTAAATGAGAGACAGTGTTTGTTACTGCCTATGCATTTCCCTATGTCTCCATTTTTATTCTGAAGGTCTTAAGAACAGAGTAGAGCATGTAAGACAGGCAGGACTCTGTAGCTGCATAACTGCTAACAAACTGTTTCCTTCCAAACCCAAGTAATGAACCATCGGTACAAGCACAACAGTAGCCACTTCTATTGCACAGCTAACTGCAGTGACCAGAGCTCCCACTGCTCTATTTTCAACATGCTGAATGCCAGCAGACAGCAGTGAAGAAAGACGGTTCTGAGTGAGAAAAGAAAATAAGGAAATCAGTTACATTGTTTTTGAAGAGAGACCTCCATGGGTCACTCTGGAGGAAGGGTATGAAAGGCCAATTAACTTAAGCAAGTGCAACTAAGCAAATGTGTCTCAAACGACACAGGGCTGGTTCTCTGATCTGGCATAGTGAGCAGCTGGGCATAGTCTGCCAGGTACAAGGGAACTTAAGAGATCAGATTAGCTTAAACCTATAGATGCTTCTTTGATGACAGTAAGGGAAGAAAACAACAAGAAACATGACTGTTTCCAGAAATGCCTTAGAAATCACAGACCCAAGGAAGCACTGTAGAACCCACCATCCAGTGGTCTGTTGGGTTTGGACAGTCCTTTACTGGCTCAGGAAGTTACCTCTCTAATGCTGCACCTGGCATGTGTATAACTGCTGCCTCACCTCCTCAGCTCTCCACAGCTATTTCCAAGTTGCTTTCCACATCTGTCCTCCGCCAACCCTTCAACCACATAAAAGTCATGGCCATCAGAGATAGCAGCAGCAGCATCAACAGGCCAATGCTGAGTTCAGAAGTCTTCTAACTTGCCTTCAGTCTTCCATTGTGCCAGAAATGAAGACAAGCTAACTTGAAAACTGTTTTGCTGTGCTGCTGCTCATAGAGCAGGAAGTTCTACTGTACACTTTACCCAAACTCTTATCCAAGTCTTACTCTCTGCTTCGCTTCTCACCACACAGGGATATTTCTGTTCTGGGCTCAAAAGATCAGAAATAAATGTCACAAGCCATGCTATCCATTTTGCAAGGACATAAGTAATTTAATAGCAGTGCAGAAAGTTTTGAGGTACCTTGCACCAGGGCTGTATTTTCCTACATTTTTACTTACTTGAGAAATCACCTCCAACTTTTACACACAGCACAGTGTTTAAGTCCAGTAAGCTCTACAGCCTCTTCTATATCCAAAGAGCCCTTCAGCCTTAGTGCCACCTGAACAACCTCCTGGCAGCACCATAATTACAGCAGATACTCCTTCAAGCATCTGGCCTCTGTCAAATGTTCAGTATTGCTCTCTCTCACTGGCCCAAGACAAGCTTAGCCTACAATCTCTCCAAGTCCTTCCTGCAGAAGATAGTTCAGAGTTGAAAAACAGACTGCAAAATAAACAAACACAAAGTTCTTCCCCTCACTAGCATAGCCTCTGGGAGTCCAACCTCTTTGTGTGCTGTGCTTTAGTCTTCCGTACTTTTCAGGAGTGCCAGATCCCAGCCTCACAGTTCTTGCCAGATCCCAACCCCACAATGTTTCTCAGGCCTTTTATTATTTCCTAGGGTAAAATCTGATAAAAGGTTGCCACGCCCTTGGTCTGCATGGTTGTTTACAGGAACAGACCACTCTATCCAAAGCTTCATTTAGGTAAACTAGACTCAGTATCAGCACATGTGTATATTTGAGAAGATTAAGAATAAGATTTCATCAAAAGGTATTTCACTTATCGGACTGCACAGCAGATACACAGCAAGGCAAGGACTCTGAGAGCAAGTCTGGTTATATATCAAGAGCTTGTCCACTCCATGAAAGTCTACCTGCCTACCTATTCCTGCCCCAGGAAGCACCCTTGTGAGGCTTTGGCAATCATTGCAAAGCAGATGGGTGAGAGCAAGGAGGGCAGCCTGAGAGCAGTGTCAGTGTAGATGGGAGGTGGGAGCAGGTGAGTGACTGGGGTAGACGTTTTGTGGAGAGAACCCAAGGGTCTGTCTGGGGCAGCTGGCAAAGCGGACTGTGGTACTGGGGGAGGAGCATCAGCTCTTTGGTTTTGATTGAGCTGGTAATTGACTTCAGTGAAGCTCTCCATGCCATCTTCCCCTAGTACCTTACAGCCAAATTGGTGACACAGTCACTGTGTAAAAAAATAACAAGGTGGGTTGAAAACTGGCTGGACCACCAAGCTCAAAGCTGATCAGCAGTACAAAAGCCAAATGACACCTAGTGTAGTTGAGCAGCATCTTTCAGGGATCAATACTAGAGCTGTGATGCCTTTGTTAACACCCCAAGTGAGGTGACAAAGCATATGGGCAGCAAATTAATGCACAATAGCAAATCAGAGGCAGTGTCTGATGCACTGAGAGAGCAGTGCTACCACTTAGAGGAATCCAAATAGGCTGGATGAATGGCTGATAAGAACCTTGGTGAAGCTCAAAAAGAATCAAATCCAAAGTTCTCCACCTGAGAGAGAATAACTCCATGTCACAGCACAGGGTGCCACCTGGTTGAGGAGCTACTTTGCTGAAAAAGTGGAATTTGTAAACAGTTTGGGAATGCAGTCAGGAAATACTAGTTCTTCAGAGCATGTCCCTGAGATCCTGATTGTTGATAATTGCTGGCCAAACACTGGAACAAGTTGCCCTGAAATGTTGTAGAACCTCCATTCCCAGGGACATCCAAAATCCAGCTGGACAATATATGAGCAACACACCCTTGTTTGACCTGCTTTGGGCCAAGGGCTGGAGTAATGACCTCCGGGGTCAGAGCATCCTAATGCAATTCTCCAGAACTAGAACTAGTCTCTTCTGCTTCTCTCCCCCATTGCTCAGCTTCCTGGAGACCAGCAGGGAGCAGCCAAAGGCGAGGAATGAAGAGTTACCCACTGGACCAGCATCATTCCTGCAGAGGCTGCAAAAACACGCTGGGATCGAGCAGGGCTGCAGCTACCAGTGCCCAGCCCACGGAAGCGGGGCAGGGATCCAGCCCGCCTTCAGCCATGAGGGGGCACTGCGGCATGTCCTTACCGGGGACGGACAGCCTGGCAGGGGTTTTACCAGCGCCGCAGAGACACGGGGCGCTGAGAAGCCGCAAAGAGCCTGGCAGCGCCGTGTGGCAGGAGGGGACATGCGAGGGGAGTTGACCGAGGCTCGGCGCGTTCTTTTCAGCCGAGGAACCCCCTGGAGGGGGCTGCCCAGCCTGCTGCACCAAAGGGTGCCAGCAAAGCCGGATCCCCTGTAACTCCCGAGATCGGCTCGATATTGCTGCTGTGAGCGTTGAAAGTTGTTGCTTGTTGCTTCAGGCATCTGGGGCTACAGGGTTCGTATTGCCCAACTCCCCTCTCTGATCTCGAGATCTAAACACATGCTTAACAAAACCCGAAATTTAAATTCTTACATAACCACATGACTCCAGGCACTTCGGTGATGAAATCCCAAGTAGCACCAAGACTCTTCCACTGACACAGGACCTGGAGGGGACTGCGAAACACAGGGGACACAGGCAGCCCTGTGCCATTTTACCAGACAGCTTTGCTACAGCTCGGGATTGTGCTCACATCCATTATGCAACTGAACACCAAAGCCATAAAGAGATTGGCATCCTTCTGTCGGTTTCAGGAAAAACGATAGCATATTGGTTTAAACTACAGCACTTTATCCACAAGTGATAAGTATGGAAAATCAGGCACAGGGGAAAGAAACTTCAGTGAATGGATGTCTCATGACCCTAAAGACCTGGTTTTAGAGGTAGATGAGCCTAAAAGTGCTGCCTCAGGTGTTTGACTGGCGTGTTGATGGAACTGGCTGGGGTAGTTTCAGGCATTCCCATGCCAGTCTTTCTCTCCACCCTGCTCTAGGTTAAGATATCCACTCCAGGGGAGGCAGAAAAGAATGGGAACATCAGCCTTTGTCACTGGGCAGTGGAGACGTCTACACCAGCCCTTTTCCTTAGTCACTTGGTTAGCTAACAGCACTGGGGATGGGGGAAGTTACAGCATGGGTTCCTTTCTGTCACCCACTAGGGAGCTAGCAACCCACTATAGACAGCAAAGACAGTGTTTTAAGCTGCTAGCTAGATCTGTTAGAGCATGTCATCCAGATTGTAAAGATGCTCATACATATACATGGAGACATTTCATACATCTGGAGTAGTTCCTTGCCACAAACCGTAGGTGTTACCACTTGGCTGCTTTCACACACACCACCAGTGCATTACTCCTCTACTCTCCCTGACCCAACCGATTCTGCTGATGATAGACCCAATGTATGATGTAGGTTGGAAGTGGTCCCTGGAGGCCATCTAGCAGGGCCAGTTAGAGTAGGCTGCTCAGGGCCTCTGCCAGTCAAGTTCTAACTACCTCCAAGGCTGGAGGCTCTCTCTGGGCAACTTGCCCTGGTGTTTGACCACCTTCATGGTAAAACAATAAGATTTAAGGACACACTCTGAAGAGTGCAGCACTCCAAACTGAATTCAGACAAATTGCTTATGCCCTCAATATGCTGTTCCATGGCAGTTTATACAGCTGAATTAGCTACAGGGTCCACTTCTTCCACTGCTCTGGTATTTGCAGTTGACTGATCTTGCAGTAACTTTAGTCAGGGACTCAGCCCAGCTGGAACTTAACCCTTCCACAGAAAAACACATGCACCAGTGTAAATTCCTGAACCATTTAATTGAGAGGTCAGACAAGTAACTGTGTAGAAGCTACGAAGGAAACAGAATCACATGGTTGGGAGCAGAGGAGATAGCAGGAGCACACACATGGATTGATCTAAGCTATCCTGAAACCATAGCTTCAGTGCCTCAATTTACCTGGCTATTTAGAGGAGATCACACTCTTCACCTTCACATGGCTTCATATGGCTCTAAGGCACACACATGGATTGATCTAAGCTATCCTGAAACCATAGCTTCAGTGCCTCAATTTACCTGGCTATTTAGAGGAGATCACACTCTTCACCTTCATATGGCTTCATATGGCTCTAAGGCACAGCTAATTGAGCCAGTGCAAAGCCAAGGTTGTCACCATCAAGGCACTCAGTGGCCTGCCACAAGCACACAGAAAAAAGAAATCTTCTGAAACACAAAGATAGACTGTAGGCAACAAATCTGGCCCTCTGCCACAAGAAGATTCTGCAATATATCTCCAGTCCAAATTTGGAGAATGGACTGTCTAGGGACTAAGGACCCTTCAGTACCTGCCCATCCAGACTGTAAACTATGCTGCTTTCACCTGTAAAGTGAACACACTGCAACACAAAATCAGCTGAGCAGAGGAGAGGGGAACAAACCACACATTTGCGTATTAGTCACATTTGAGGTTAATGGGAAAGTACTCAGATGTTGCTCTGAATGGCTCCTGGTAAGCTGCAGAACAGAACAGAACAGAACAGTTCAGTGTCACTAGTGCCCATAAGGAGCTCCGAGATCCTCAGGTGGAAATCTTTACATAATACTTTGTCCTCATAAACACAGCTGATTCTTTCAGTGCATAATGTATCTTAAAAGGAAATAGAAACCTTTGGTTAAGAGTCAGAGCTCTTTACCACATTCTGTGCCTGATCACCTGCAGGGCATAATCTGTCATGCAATATCCAGTAATTAAGCTATATTTATGACAAGATTGGAAGCTGTGAGGTCATTCCCTGTGCAACTACACGTGCCTTAAATTAGCTATGATAATCATTCTCACATGCATGCAACAGTTCAGGCCTTCAGCAACAGCCAATGCTGTTACAGCACCAAGTGACAATGTGGTACGGAGAGGAAAAATATTGCAGACTTTGGCTGTAAAGTGGTTTGGGAAAAGGAGATATTGCAAGACTTTGACCACATGGAGTTATACTCAACTCCACATATCCAGCAAACAAAATTGGTTGGCACTTTGATCACAAACACATAAGAATCACCAATTCCAGAACTGTCTTATTAATATTTACTCTCTATAAGGAATCAGCAAATAAGCTGCATTTGGTTTCGGCATGAAAATACTTGCACAAAATGTTTCTCAAATGATGGGTTCTAAAAATTATGAAAAAAATTAAACATTTTGATTCTGAAGTGCTAAAGCTCTCTTGGCAAAGATGGCTTATACTTATTATATGACAGGTTTATCAAGAAATCATGTTAATCCTGCTCTGGTGTACGAGAGAGGGTCTTGCACTCCTGTCATACCTTTCTGTAACATGGATTAAAGCTACAGGAAAAGGAGTTTCATTAGGAAGGTGATTACAAGAAGTTCAGGTCTTGAGTAATTGTGCTGGAACTAGGAGCCAGATGCCATATCCAGTGAAGCAATTGCCCTCAGTAGGGTCTCCAGGAATTCAGAGGTATGTAGAGTATACATAAAATTCTTCTCAAATTAATGTTCCTAGCAAGGAACATCCCTTCTGGCGAAGGTAGCTTGTATGAGTATCATTCTGCCATTCTAAAAGCTACGGAAACTATCCCATCAGCTTGCCATGCCCCTCAGCTCAGTTCACAGGCTGAAACAAAGATCTTGAAGATAAACAACCAGGCAGAGTAGCATGTTTCCTTGTGAGTTATTTCACTGTGTTATTATCTTCGATTACAGCTGTGTATCTACCTTTCAGTGAAAAACATCAGTTCATGTTTCCCTTAAATGCCACATGATATTTAGGATGATTTGTGGGTGGTTTACTGAACACTGCATTCATCAGGGTTCCTTCTGGAACACTGAACACCTTACAGAACCCTTACAGTAAGGTAAATCCTCTAAGCTGCCAGAGCTTCTTTATAGAGTGGTGACACAGGCAGTACCTACAATACCAAACAAAGCAGGACCAAGAACTGTTCTGTGGTGGAAGGGCCTGGCAGCACCCTCGCCACATCCTTACTACACAGCAATTGGCCCGTGGTCACCTCTGAATTACCTGTGGTGTCTGTGTAGCCCTAAGGCATTAGGTGTTATTTCAAACACCCCAAATTGAAGAAACTAGGGCTGTGCTTTAGCTCAGAAGAGTGATTTACAGCACGAAGTTAAAGGACTTTGTCATATGCCAAAGCACAGAGGTGTGTTCAACAGTACAAAACCTGCTAGGATATTGCTGGATGACCCAGCAGAGTGGAGGGAGCCCAGTTTCACACAGTCTTGGCCACAGCTCATCAGACACATACTACACTCTGAACTACATGCAAGCACAAGACTGTTTTAGGAGCTAGAGTTACTACTGCATAGTAAAGCAGGGTGGAAAATCAGCAGTGCAGTGCCGGAGCTTGTTACCTACCTCCTTTGATTTATTAGCAGAGGCACAGCCACGGAACCTAGGCTTGCGGCACTTGGAACTTGCTGACAAACAGCAGGGAAAAAAAAAAAAGAGTGGTTTAGAATGGGAGGATCTGAGATTCCCATTAATAGTTAAAGCTGTGAAGAGCTAAATTCTTTGAAAGTCTCAGAGTGAAATCCTTATCTGTGCTGAAACTCCATTCTTGGCTTTGCACTCAGCTCTTATGTAATGACAGAAAATTACTTTGGTTTATCTTCCTTGGTGTCCTCGAGGTTAGTGACACATCATCATCAGGTTACGTTACTATTTCAGTGCAATTGCCATACCACATGCTTAAATGCTGTAGAAGAGCTTGGCCTTTCTACCATGTGCTACTGGCAACTGTCAGTTCTCCTACAATTAGGCTTCAAATGCTTCATAGCAGGAAATGCATCATTCTTATGCTGAGGCACCCACTATACTTCAGAACACTGTCAAAATAATGTTTTACTTTAAAACTCCAATAATCTAGTAATATCTGAATCCTGTACATTTCAGATTGTATGCTTTAAGACTGACACTGCTACTGTATTTTACAGCCTTTGCAATACTGTTACCTATGCAAAACAGATACTTGGTTTTGCAAACAAAACCAGATAAATACCATATTATGAGTTAATTTCACTTCCCTTATTCCCTAGCATGAGAAGATTCAAGATGGGTTATTTAAAAAGAGCTAAATCCTTACCAACAGAAGATGCAATGCAGTCAGAATGAAAACAACCCCTTTAATTTTGCAGCTGGCTGTCTTCAGCCAACGGGATCAAGTTACAAAACATTTGTGTAAAAACAGCTCAAACACAATCAGTGAAGAGGAGCTGAAAATCTGTTTTTCCTGCAGACTAAAGATAGTGCAGGGATAGTGGGGAACGGAACAAGAGATCCATAATTGGATTAAAGTTACTTTGTCCAAATGCTAGTTATGACCTTCTTTTGTTTTCCCAAGATATCCTGTTGATATAATATCCAGGTCCCTTGTGGACATCCGCTGTTTCCAAATGAGAAGAATAAGTGTTGTTAGTTTCACTCCAGCACCTCAATAGGTCACCAGCTTACCTACTATCTCTGGAAAGCATGCCGGAAGGAGTGACAAAGAACAACCTTATCAGCAGAAGATCTGAACAGATGAAGAGCACAGACATATGAGATCACATCTTGTGGTAATCTCAACCAAAAAAGACCAATACAATAAGGAAGCACAGAATAAAAGCAAAAGTTCAGCTAAATACTTAGAAACCCTCAGAGGAAAAGTCATAGTTGATCAGATCACATATGCACACCTTTTCCCCGAATCTGTTATTAGCCACAGTCTTCTGACAGTACCTGACAGCAACCACCTGAAGAAGGACTCAGTCACCATGTAGAACTGCCTCCCCACCCTATTCTCCAAGGCCCCAGAAATTTACAAAAACAAAGACTTCCACAGCCAAAAGGAAAATTCTTGTATTTAATAGTCCTCATCAGTTTTTTCTTTTGTACATTTTCTGGACTTCTTTTCAGCTCATGAAGTCCCTTGTAGCATCCACAAAATCCCACAACAAGGTTTCCCACAAGTAATCACAATATGCAATGCAACCTCGACAAGTTTGTGTTTTTCCCACATTTTCCCAAAGTTTAATTCGATGCACATCATTCTTCTGTTGAAAGAACCCTTCCCTCACAGGTCTTTGTAAGGCTGAAGAGTCCTAGATAATTTATCTGTTTCTCATCCAGAAGCTGTTCCACACCTCAGAACACCTGTTTAATTATCTGCGCCTCTTACAATGCTCTGTGTCCTTCTGAAGGTAAGATCAGAACTGTACAGAGCCTTCAAAGCACTGGCACACCACGAATTTACCCTGTGCCATAATGATGTTCTCTGCTTTGTTCTCTAGCTCTTCTTTCTTAACTCCTAACATGTGACTTTCTCATTTACCAAGCCTTAAGCTGAGATTTCCACAGAAGTATTATTATGCCAGGATCTTGTTCCTAAGTGATAAATCAACTCCTAGTCTGTTCACTTATATTTGAAACTAGGATTGTTTACTTCCCATTTAACACACTTTACATTTATGTATATCAAATTGCATCCCTCTCTTTGTATTGTGACATTTTAATAAAGTTTCTCTTAGACCACAGGCCCCATCTCAGATCCTTGTGGAACTTCACATATTCACTTTTTCAAGCAGTTGTCATTAACTTGTCTGGTAAAAAGAACAGGCTCATTGCTCAGCAGCTCTCCAGAATTTTTCTAACCACTTCTTTTTTTTTTTTAATTGGCATATTAACTATCTTCCCCTTCTCTGTTATCAAAGCATTTTTAAATGCTATGTTAAACAAAACCATTAGTAAGCAGCTCAGCTACTTAAATCTTGACTTCTAACTCTTGGATGAATATCATGCAGTCCAACTGTTCAGCACTTTTTTATTTAGCTGTTTCATAACCTTTTGTATAGACACTTCAGCTTGAGACACACCCTCTGATAAATCTTCCATAAAATTGAGTATAAGCACAGAAATCTTAAGTTCCTCTACAGTGAACTCAGGACAAAATACTAATTAAGTGTTTTTTTCTAGAACCTGATCTCCTCTGAACAATCTATTTACTTCTGACTGACCACTGGCTCTGACAACTTTTTTGGCAGGCTTCCTATTCTATTTTGACTGAAAGCCCAAGAGTAAGATTTATTGGCAAAGTAACAACAAAAGAAAAGACAAGCGTTCAAGGATACAGTCGCCCTGTCACCTGGTACACTAAAGTCAGGTTTCATAGGGCAGTTCTTGTACTACAAGTGCACTAAACAAACAATTGTAAGCATTTTCTTTCACCTAATTCTATATGGAGATAAAAGCTAATTATTATTATGCATTTGTTTATATGAAGCCAAATTATACTACTTCTGATTTTCCACTATCACAGGTCAACTCTTCCAGCTAAGAGCTGTTCGTGGAGATTTCAGGAGGACAGGTAATGTCAGGGAAACCTGGTGAAGGACAGCAAAAGCTACAAGTTGCTATGTGTGAACCCATCCAGGGTTCATCACCCAGCATTACAGGGAGCCAGGGATGCTCCGAGTCCTTCTCCTGACACCTTGCCCCCCAAAAAAGGGGACGAAAGGGCTGGAGGAAGGTAACAGAGCCCAAGCAGCCTTGTCTGCCCACCTCCGGGGTGCACCCATCAGGAGCCATACACGTCAAGGATTCCGTTGCCTTCTCTAACCCAGTGCAAGTCACGGAGTAGTGGTCCCGGCAGCAGGAACACTGGCAGAGCCAGCCAGATCATGGACAGATCACCCTACGACCCGGCCGAAGCTAAGGAGCACAGCCTCCCACTCCGCGCGCGCGCGCGCGCCCCCCTCCCTTCTGGAACCTTCCCGCCGCACGCGCCAAGTGCCGCTCTGCACCCGCCCCGGGAAGAAGGGAGCCGCCGCTTTCCCACATATGGGCATGGCCGGAAGCACTTGCGTCATGGCGTTGGCTTGTAGTGTCTCCGCGGGGAGCAGGACGTCACGTCCCTGACGCGTCCGTCTCGCGCCGCCCTGGCAACCAAACAGTAAACACGGTGGCAGGGAGAGGTGCGCAGGCGCAGTGGGGACGGGGTTGGCTAGCCGGCATCGGGGCGATGGCGGCGGGGACTGGGCGACCCACCGGCTGTTTCAGGGGAGGGCGGCTGGGCCTGCGGCGGGGCGGGTCTGGCTGTTGCGCCCGTGGTAGTTGCGGTCTGTGGCAGCGCTCCCACGGACCCTGGCCAGCGCGGAGGGTCTCGGGCAGGGTCCGCCTCAGCCCCGCTCGGAGCCTCTCCGCCGCCTGCCGTTTGTGTGAACGTTCTCGGCTCCGTGAGAGAGCTCCACGGGGTTTCGCTGGGGCTGGCCCGACGCTGGGAACCTCCGCGGTGATTTCAGGTATCGGCAGTGGTGCCAGCTCGGGCCACTGCGTCCTCGGCCTGCGGAGGAGAGGGGCTGTCCCGCCGCAAGCCGGGGCTGGAGTACTGGAGGCAAGGGGGGGATACACAGGAGCGTGTCGGACTGCAGCTTATGTCAACATCCAGCAGTCCTGGAGCCGCAGCACCCTACGTATCTGGGGTTGCTTTGCTGTGTAGCCCGTCTTGATTCTAGTCTAAACATGATTTAAGGCTCTTAATGTTTTAGAGCTGTGGGGTTTTTTGTAATTCGTTATAACTATTCCACTATTGCTTGTGTTGCCATTTCGTTTCTAAGAATTGGTTACACTACTGCCCTCAATAGGATCAGGAGCACAGCAGGCATCTGAAATAACACGAACATTACCTGCTTGTCTTATCACATTCCATTGTTTTGCTTTACAAAGCCTTGTAGCGGTATCTGTGTGATGTATCAGATATAGCTTATAATTGAAGTATGTGCATATAATCCATTCCAAGCAGACTGCTGCGTTATTCGCTCTCACGGATCTGTTGAAGTTAGTGGCAATATTCCCAATGTTTCATTACAGAGTTCTCAAATGCTGAGAAACAGATAAATCATATTCATGACACACCATAAATTTTTACGTAGCACATCCTGAATTCTAGATCATCCCTGGCTGAAGGCAAGGAGTACGGCTGGAGCCTGGGGTTAAATGTAACATGTGCCACCCCTGAGTGTAACATTGTTATGTAACAAAAGCCAAAAGTGACACTTAACACTTGGCACTTGCTGCCACTGCTGTTAAAAGTCTCAGGCTGCAGGACTGCTCGCTCTAGGAATTCAGCAGTAGATTTTGCTTTAACCTGTCCAGTGATCATGAGAGGTGGTGGAACTGGGGTCACTCCACCTTCTTTGAGGAACTATGTGGTATTTTGGGACCCTATAGACATCTGCTCCTTTCTACCTCTTTGCTGAACGTTTTGTGATTTCAGCAGCATCTGCGAGCATGTGAGCTCTCTGAGGCTTCTGAATTCTCCAGCTCTGAACCTGATGATCTTCCAGCAGAAGGCACGTTGTGATTCCACATTTACTGACTTCACAGGGTTACTTGTCACATAAGTCTCACTCTCTTGCAGCTCCACCTACGTGACTGCTTCAGGGGTCAGCACTACTATGCTTTTGCTTTGTCTGGGTGTTGCTCTTGTAAACTCAAGTGATGTGAAAGTAGTTGCTGCTCAGTGGGTGGCATCTCAAGAGCAGCTAGGGTCATTCTTTGTCAGTTCTCAGCACTGCCTCCAGCTTAATGTTGAAAGAAGGGAAGCTGTGCACGTAATATTTGCTTTTGCACAGGGGAGGCCTTGTTGAGCAAGCCATGAGTGTGCAATATACACCACTGAGATGAGATACATCCTGTGCGTGGTCCGATTAGGGAAGGGGTGAAGAAAGAAGAGCCTGCTGCAGTGACCAGGAAATGGGGAGTTGGACAAACCTGGCTCTGAACCAGCCTGCAGGGATTTTGTGACAGCACAATGTCAATGTGGCCTTCAGCTGGGCAAACATGCCAGCACAGGTGGCATCTTCACTTCCACCTTGAGAAGGTGGAGTTCTCAAGAGCTGGAGGTCATCAGGGAGGCATCACTTCTCTTGTGGGACTTTTCACAGGCAACCATTAGGGAGAGAGCAGAACAGTGCTCTGCATGCAGGGGCAACCTGCCCCAGCTGCTGTCCTTCCAGAGGGGCACAGTTCACTGCACAAGCAGCAGGAATGACAGAGAGAAGCAGCTTTTCTAAACTAACTTTGGCAGTGGAAGCCCTGTTGCACTGGTCCCAGGAAGCAGGTGAGCCGTTTGCCACAATCCATATTCAACTAGGCTAGCTTTGATAGAAACTTTGCTAGGGGCAAGAAAAGGGCAAGCATTTTGCCTTATACCACTCAGCCCAAAGTAAGAAGAAAGTGCATGAGCATTTCTCCTCCCCTCATGGTGAAGATACACCACAGCTTTTCCTAGAGGTGCCCAGCCAAGTCCAGGGGCACCCCCAGCCAGCATGTGTCCACGCTTCCCCAGACAGGAAGAAGTTGGGCTGTCCTGCACACACAAATGACAGGGTAGGCCACAGCCTGGAGGTGGCCTCCCATATTGAGAGGCATTAACTCGCCCTTTTTACCTCCTTTTCAGTGAGGCCTTGAGCTTGTCATTGAAAGGCCACAGTAGGTGATAAACAGGAGCAGGAGGGGACAAGACTCAGATCAGATGAGGAAGGCCATGAGGCATGACCCTGTTGCCCAGGGAATGGGGCAGCCACAGCCAGCCCTAACACCTAGGCAAGAACAGGCCTGGGCTAAATGGTATGCCCACCCTGTTGTGCCCTATGCCTCAGGCAGCTAGTACCCATCTGCAGTTTATAAAGCCCAGCTTAAATTACAGGCTAGGGAATCCCTTTAGGGTCACAGGAAAGCAATGCAAAAGGTAACATAAGGACAGTTCCAGCAGTCAACTTAAATGCTTTTATTGACAATGTCTCTGAACAATAATAAGCAAACAATGCTTAAGTTTCATCCAAATTCACTTTCCACATGTCAAAAAAGACCTCAAGGTAGAAAAAAATAAAATAAAAATATAAATATCTGAGAATCCATCTTAATAAATAAATTAAAAACACAATAAAAACGTTTTCATGGAAAACTTATGTCAGAACATTCAGACCACCTCAACAATGCATGATCAGTAAAGTTACAATGAACATCAATGTAGAACTACAGTACATGGATATAGCTATTTATCTACCTACTAGAAAATAAAATAGAGTCTTTCCCCCCACATAAGATGGGTCATTACTAAGTCATCGGAACACAATATTGCCAGGAACACAGTAGTTATTGTTAATCAGCTGCACTAGATACGAGTTGGAGATACCCAGCACCAGGTTAAATTCTGATCATTTTAAACCAAGAGATTAATTAGTTAATGCTAGTGATACTACGGAAGGGAGGGATTCACCTACCCAGCCATGTGGGACATGCTACAGACTACCAGCTCTCATGGATGGGCCATTGGGGATGAGACAAACTCCATGCGATTTGCTACATCTCTGGAAGAGGTATGAGGCCTTGGCACAGGACACTCTGCCATGCCCTGGGGCACCAGGCCAGACAGGGGATGGCGGTGACAGGGCACTCCCCAGGCCTGGGGAACCCCATGGGGCACAGCAGCAAGTCCGTGTGGGTGCACGGGTAGGGGAGTGGGCCCGGCAAGTCAGTCAATGCTGGAGCCCCTCACAAGGCCAGGAGGGTGGGGGAGCTGAGGGAGTCAGACGAGGGCTCATTGCTGCTGCTGCCCTTCCGGTGTGCAGCAGCACAGCTGGGGAAGGCATCCGCCTCGGGGTAGGTGAAGACGAAGGTAGAGGTGTAGGTGCTGGGACATGGGGTGCAGGTTACCACAGGGGTGCAGAGAGGCTCCAACTCACTGCTGGTCCCAGCACCCAGCGACTCCCAGTCCGACGCATAGAAGGAGGAGGCCCCTGGCAGGTCCATGTCAGGCACGGAGCGGGAGGCCTCCCGTGGCCCCGTGGAGAAAAGCAGCTCGTCGAAAGGCTCGGCCTTGAGCTCCAGCCCATTGCCGCCGGTCTCCTTGGGCTGCACGGCCGGCGGTGCCTCAGCCATCAGCGGCAGGGCAAAAGCCGCTTCCTCGGGCACAGGCGGGCTGGGAGTGCCCAGGTCCAGCACGGTGGCAGCTGCCAGCTCCTCAGAGAAGCGCAGCTCCTCGGGCATCTTGCAGGCAGGCCGGTGGGCCGCCAGGATGAACTCCAGCTTCTCCTTCTCCTTCAGCAGGTTAGCTATCTCTGCCTGCAGTGCAGACTTCTCCTCCTCCAGCTGATCGGTCTCCTGCAGAGAAAAAGCTGTCAGCCACCGCTGGCATCAGCCCCGGCTAGAGCCCCCTCCTCATGCCACCCCAGTCCCCGGGTGCCGTGTCCCTCCCTCACCCTCCGGGCACTTACCGCCTGCAGCGTGTCGGTGAGCTCCCGCCGCCGGTTGCGGCACTTGGCTGCTGCCATCTTGTTCCTTTCCCGGCGGATCCTTCTCTTCTCCTCCTCCTCCGGGGATAGCTGCGGGCAGAGAGAGGCCGCTCAGTCCCGCCGCTAGCCCGGTGCCATCCGGTCGGGGCAGCCTGCCGGCTGCATACACACACCCCCCTTCCTCCCATAACCCCAGAGCCCGCTCACCTGCTCAACTTTGCCCCTCCGGCCAATGCTCTGCCCGCGGCCGCCCGGCGTCTTCAGCACTGCGGGGCGGGTGTAGGTAGCAGGGGCGGGCGCCGACACGCCGTAGGGGTGCCCGCGGCTCTGGGAAGGGGCCACGGAGGAGATGAGGGCGGGCTGCACCAGCCACTGCAGGTCGGGGCTGGTGGAGATGGCAGTCACCGTGGGCACAAAGCTGGAGCTGGAGACGGCCAGATCGGTGCAGAAGTCCTACGGGACAGAGGAAAGGGAGGGCTGCCGTCAGCGGGGCGCCCGGACCGCTCCTCACTGCCCTCGGGGCCGCGCCGGCCACGGCGCCGCGCTGCCAGCGCCGGCTCCACACGAGAGCGTCCTGTTATAAATATCTCTGACGTCCGCGCTGACGCAGACGCTGCTCTGGAGTCTCCTCAATGAACTCGCGTTTTATCAATGAAGCCGCTTTACACACCCGCCGCAGAGCGCGGCCCGGGCCACGGCTCCCCCCCGCCCGCTTCACCGCGGCCGCTCTCCCGCCCAGCCCCCAGCCCAGGGGCAGCTCGCCACGGCCTGCCCTCCTCCGCGGGCACCGCCGGGTCCCGCGCCGCCCGCTCACGTCCCGCGGTCCCGTCCCGTCATCTCCCGAGTGCTCCCGCCCCACGGCAATGGCGCAGCCGGCATGCCCGACGCCTCACCTGGGGGTTGACAGGCGAGCCCATACTGGAGAAGGAGTCCGCCGGGGATGGGTAGTAGTTTAGGCTATCCCCAGCCGGGGAAGCGCTGCTGCAGCGGGAGGAGGGTGCCTCATACTCTCCGGCAAAGCCCTGGTACATCATGTCGGCTCAGTACGCGCAAGTCGGCAGTGCGATGCGGCGGTGGCGGATCGCCCTTGGGAAGGAGGTGAGGCGGGGGTGGGGGGGCCGAAGCTGGCTGCGTGCGTCTGTCGGTCCGGTTCGCGTCGCTCAGCTCCACCGCCGGGGCTACCTCTGCCGTTGGAGTACCGCGCGGCGCCTCCCTTTTATACCCTCTCGCCGACGTCACTGGGGACGCGCCACCCGCGCCCACGGGGGAGCAGCCCGCCCCGCGCGCCGCCCCGCACCGCCCCTGGGGCGGCCCCGCGTCCCACCCGCCGCCTCCTCCCGCGGAATAGAGACGCGACTAGGGGCGGGAGGAAGCCTCCGGGACGGGGGGAGCCCCGCGGGCGGTGAAGGAGGGTGCGGCGGCGGGGTTCCTCCCCCCGCGCGGGGTGGTTCGGCCGGGCTCGGGAACCCACTGACGCAGATATCCTTATATGGGATACATCCTGTGTGAGGGGGCGTGACTGACGGGAAGCGCTCCAGGCTGCAGCCAAGTGCGGCGGGCGGCGCGCGGGATGGGACGCGGCCCTCCCCAACCCCCACAAACGCTTTGCGAGACCCCGCTGGGGCAACGGAGCAATAACCTTGCCCTCGCGGACGCGGTCCCGTTGCAGGTGACCTCCTTCCCGGGGGAGGGAAAAGGGGTGGCCGGCGGCACCGCCGCCCGTCGTGTCCCCGCGCAGACCCGCCGCTGAGAAAGTTACTTCAAGGGAGAAGGGCCAGAGGCCGGGTCCCGGCGCGAGCCTGGCCGGCAGGCGTGCACTTGGCACCGCAAGTCAATCTCCCTCCCCTGCACTGAGCAGGGTCTGCCCATACCTGGGTACAGGACATGGAAAACCTGACCCACCCCTAGTCCCGCAGCGAGGAACACGTTATGTGGCACCATTTACTTATCTATTTCTATTTCTTATCTATTATTTGGGTTCTTTACCCAAAGGGTGGTGAGGCACTGGAACAGGTTGCCCAGAGAGGTTGTGGAGGCCCCATCCCTGGCAGTGTTTAAGGCCAGGCTCGATGTGGCCCTGGATGACCTGGTCTAGTGCATGTGGCATCCCTGCCCATGGCAGGGGGGTTGGAACTAGATGATCTTTAAGGTCCCTTCCAACATGAGCCATTCTATGATTCTATTATATATGCAGAGTAGCAGTGGATAGCGAGGGTGATGGCACAGGGCTCTGGCAAACCCTGCCAGGAAAGCCTGGGGGGCCACAGTCCCGGAGGAAGGTTGAGAGAGCTTGGGAGTAGCGGCCAGGGGTGCTGGGACGCTTGCCAAGGACACGGGCAGGGGGCCACCGGGAAACCACCGGCGTGGAACGAGGGGTGAGGCTCGTCCTTTCCCCCAGTTTGGGTTTTGTTTTGATCCTTGTTGCAGCGAAGCCCGGAGACACCCACCCACGACGGGGATGTCAGGCAGCCCTGGCTCAGGTCAGGCTAAGCTGGGAGCCAGACCGCAGACTCGCCTTGCACGGGAGCCAAGAGATCGCGGCTATAGATAGTAACAGGGAAGCTGCAGCAGCGAGTGTGTTTACAGCAACAAACAGAGCCTGCAGCGCAGTCTCCAAGCAGGAGCGTCACCCAGTCAGGCTGGGATCCTGCTGGCAGCCTCTCCCGCTGTTTGAGCTCATGGGCTAAATGCAGCGCCTGATGCTGCTGCTGTTGCTGTTGCTGTGCGAGCAACCTCCGTTCTTAGAGATCTGGGCCACGGGGGCTGAAGAACTGGGCCAAATGCTATTTCTGAGCTGCCCGTCAGAGAGGAGGGGACAGCCAAGGACTGCCGCAGCTCACGGCCCGCACCGCTCCCGGGGAAAGAACCCGCGGGGGCCAGCGAAACCTCTCGCTAGCTCAGCTCCGGTCCATGGGCTAGCCCCTCTCAGGGCAGGCATAAGCTACTCCAGGTCCCTGTACTGCTGCGGGCTAATCGCCCTGACCAGCATTCCTCTCATGCCATCTGGCGAAGCAGTGGGGCGAGCACTAGTCTCCTCAGCATTCCCAGGCGGCAGGCGAGGAGGTCCCCCCTCAGCATTGCCCGGAGGAGGGACGTGCCAGCAAATTAGCAAAGCCACGTCCCTGCCAAACCTCTGTGGCCACGTCCCCAGCAGGGCCTGGGTTGATGCACTGGTGCCCAGCATGGGTGAGAGCCTCCAGCACAGATTCAAGTCCCAGACATTTCCCAGGCACATTTCAGAAAACCCCTGCTTTGCCCTGCTGCTGTCTACAAACCAAAACAGGGTTCCTCTAGCCAAACTACACCCCTGAAAGATGTGTCTGGAAATCAGGGAGGGGGACCTGCTTCACCAGAAAACAAAATATTTTTATGGTGCCGATGCAAACTGTCTGTTGCCACCTCTGATGGCGACCAAGCGTGTTCTGTTTGTACCAAACGGAAAGTGCACGGATACTGCACATTTCTGACACGTGGAGGCAAGGAAACAGAGAAAACGAAAACACATGACGTGGGTTTGTTGCTTGCCCCAAACATGGGGTGCACACGGTTTTACCGCAGTGTGTGCAAGGAAAAAAAAAAAAAAAAAGAGGAAATGAGCAGTACCACCGGGAGAAAACAGAGTCAGAGTGTGAACCCTCCTGCCCGAGTGACAGGGTTGTCCTCACCAGTGTGCTGCCAGAGCTTGATGAAAGCTTCTCACCCCCCTCACCAACCAGAAACAGGCTGAGGCATTTGGCCCTTCTAAAATAGCACCACTATAGAATCATAGAATGGCTCATGTTGGAAGGGACCTTAAAGATCATCTAGTTCCAACCCCCCTGCCATGGGCAGGGATGCCACATGCACTAGACCAGGTCATCCAGGGCCGCATCCAGGCTGGCCTTAAACACTGCCAGGGATGGGGCCTCCACAACCTCTCTGGGCAACCTGTTCCAGTGCCTCACCACCCTTTGGGTAAAGAACCCCCTTCTAATCTCCAGCCTAAATTTCCCCTCCTTCAGCTTGTAGCCATTCTCTCGTGTTCTGTTGCAATCAGACTATAGGGACTAGGATCTCCCCAGCCCAGGAGTAGGGGGCCCCAATCCCAGCATGATTCTTTCCCCCTGCTCCAGACAAGTCCACAGCATGGCTGGGCCCCGTGCTGGCAAGGAGGAGGTAGCCACTGACCACCCCCAGCAGAGAGATGGCTCCTCCTGACCAGACAGAAGAGGCCATGGCCACTGCATTGCTTGGGCATCACAATGACATTGGAGGGCAGAAGGAGAGCATCCAGAAAACAAGGATCTTGTCCTGGGTACCAACAGGACCACTCTACCTGTCTGGCCCCTGTTTTTCCTCCCAACATGCAGGGAGAAGGGAACTTGGCCCTACTTTCACACCCCTCCTTCAGCTGGGCTTGTTACTTAGACTGGGCTTGAAAAAACACAGCAGAGAAGTGCCTAAGGTGTGTAGGCTGGTGCAACCCGCACAGCCAAAACCTGCTTTGGGGGCAGGAGGTGGCTGTACCTAAATTGGCCACTAGCCAGGGAAAAGTTCATGCTATCAGTGTGGCCCTTTGCAGCTCCATGACAGCTGTGACCCATCCTCTGTCAGCAGCACCAACTGCAGTGTGGCTCCAGGCACACACTGTAACAGACATCTGCTTCCAGTTAACCAGGGGCTGCTGGAGTGGGTGGGAAGGAGACCTGAGGGGCAGAGTCCAGCAGCAGGGCTGGCATGCAGGGGACTCTGCTGTGGGCACCAAAAAATTGGTCCTCACTGTAAAATATCCATCTGCACTGCCTAGCCAAGTGCCCTGCCCATACTAGCAGAGGATCCGTGCAACAGCTTGAATATTTGTTATGGTGCAGACTTCAGGGGCAGGCTCCAAGGCAATTCCCCCTGGACTTGCAGAGCCAGGCAGGGATTGCATGGCTCAGGAGCAAACAAGATGGAAAAGCAAGAAACAGGGCTGATAAACTAGTGGTGGAGGACTGCCCCTTCTCTTGATGTGGACAGGGAGCAGGAGTTGGAGGAAGAGCCCTTAGCACATTATCCTGGGATCCTGAGCTCCCCCTAAGACACACTGCAGCTATTGCCCTCCCACCTAGCCTGGAAGCCTCCGGGAGGGAAGGGTTCCCTCCTTTGTTGGTCTTTAAAATGCAACACATACCCAGAGCAAAGTATAAATAGTAATTAATAATCATAGCAGCTGGGTGTGTGACAAGGACATCCTAAAGAATAAACACTGTGAACAGAGACATCCTGGCATCTTGTGGTCGTGCAGCCACATGCCACGGGCTGCCAATTACTGCGGATGGTGCCGTCAAGCCCTCCCACCCATTCTCACCACTCTGCCTGCTGCTTTTGCCTGCACCATGGTGGATGCTAGCTTGCCAGGCATGGCTGGACCTTGCTTCACATGCTGATAAAACTGCATGCTGCTCACAGCCAGCTAGTCCAAAAGGCAACGCTGGCCATCGCAGCACCTCCTCCACACCCCATTGCCCTGGAGCCAGACTGGCAGCCATTGTCACACAAACCAGGGTTCAATAACCCAGAGTAATTCATGTACAAAGTTCTCCAGCCACAGCTCCTGCTGCTGGCGGTGCTGGTGCTATCCCTTCATTTGCCACAGTACTCCAACAGAGTGAGAACACAGCCAAGCTGGCCTCTTACCTCTCCCTTGGCTCCAATGCCATAGGCCTGTCCCTGGGTGTTATGCACTCTCACAGTTATAACCCCAGGGCACCAACCAGCCAAGAGGGGAAGAGAGGAAAACACCTGAAAGAAAATGACCCACAAATTTGTAGAACCACTTGATATTTAGAAGCAGAACCTCAGAAAAGAAGGGCAATAAGCTCGTGCTTGGTGAGAGGCAGCATGTTCAAACTCAGTGACAGACAGACTGATGCAGATCTTTTCTGATAATCAAATAAGATCCAAAAGAGGCAAGCACAGCTGCACTTTCCTTGCTGGAATCCTGAAAGGAGACTGCAATAAAAGCCCACACAATTGAGAGAAAGGTTAGGCTTCTCGTTGTGTCCAAGAGCTTTCTGGAAGTGGCGGCTGGATGGTCCCATTGCACAGGTTGCCTATTCCACCATGAGGCTAGACACCTGCAGCAATGCTTACGCTGTGGGCTGAGGTCTGGGTAGTCTGTCTGGGGTTTGGATAAAGGGGGCTTGCTCTTCCATCAGTGAAGTGGCTCTTGAATAAAATGGGCCAAACATGGGGTTTGGAAGTGGAGGAAGTGCTTAGATGAAGGAGGAAAAGGCTGTAGTGCCTAGCTAAGGAGATTTTGTTGTAAGCAAACAAAGCAGACAAAGTGAAGGGAAGGGACAGAATGTTGAAGATTGTTTGGCTCAGGACAGAAAGAAACCCTGTAATTGTTGTGATTGGGGAACTGCTCAAGGGGTCTCAGGACAAACAAAGGATCACAAAGGTGAAGATAATCTAGGGGGAGTGGGACAGCCTGAGGCTTTGCCACTGCCTGGGGAAACAGCACGGCTTCATGGGAGGTAGTCCCCAGATCACCTTCTCCCTATGCCATTAGGTGTCAAGAGACTAGCACGCTGGGCAGGCTGGCCCAGACCATTAACACAAGCAAAGTGTCTTTTTATGAGTCTTCAGCTCTCATAGTGATGGGGCTGTTGAAGGGATTCACATAGACTCAGCCCAGCTTGGCCTGGGTGGAGTCATATTCACTTGCTGCTGCTGAAAGGAAATGGCAAGATTTGAAAGCAAAGTGCATGCTCCCTTCTCTGGCTGAGCTGTACCTCAGGCTGGACAGTCAGGCTGCACACCAGACAGAGCTGAAAGAAAACATTGGTTCTGTGGAAAGATGCTGACATTGCAGGAATGGAGACCCTAGTAATGCAGCAAGAGAATAAATGATGAAGCATGGCTATGTGGAAAGTTGGTGTTTTCTGCCCTAGGAACAAACATTGGGAATACCCCAGGAAACTGAGGTTCCTTAAATGGTATTTAAGAAATGTAATAAATATGAAATTCAATACCATTAAATGGTCTGGGCTTAACAGCGCCATGAATATACATACATGTAAATAGCGTGGAGTGCTGCCAGCCCAGCCCTGCGGCTTTGATCCTCCCCAAGGACCCAGATCTGCCAAGCAATTTGGTTTGGCTGGGGGGGAACTTCTGGGAGGGTGAAATATCTTTTGTGTTAACTCATCTCTAAGAATATGTGCAACTGCAGCAAGAGCTAAGCACATGCTTGTGCAGAGAAACCCAGGAAGAATATGAGATTTGGAGATCATCTGGGGTGTTCTGCTCCATCTCTGTACAGTGGCTGCTACCAGCTCGCAGCTCATTCCAAGTTGAGGAAAGCACTTGCCATTATCCCAGACCATACCAGCACCTCAAGAGATGTGCCATTTCCTTTCCCTTTGAGGTCAGATGAAAACCACCTAGAAATAAGCAGGCCTGGAAACTAAAGTATCTGTCCCCACAGAAGCTTCAGGGTGATCCACTCTGGGACTGAGTTTGACTGATGATTGCACATGGAGGCCCTGTCCTTCTTTGTACTCCACTCCTCGGAGCCTGGCTGTCAGGGGCACAATCTCCAAGCCAGTGGGGACAGGTTAACTTGTTTTCTCCCTGCTTGCTTTAGGATCTCAAGATTGCTCAGCAGGCTGCAAAACTGGCACTGCTTGCCTGCTTGAAATATTCCCTGACTGTGCTGGCCGCCCCAAGCATGGAGCATGCCAGTGTGGGTGTGGAGAGGCCCCAGGGTAGAGAAAAGGTACCCTATGCTCCAGCACAAAGCCCTAGTCAGCCAGCTGGGAAAGCTGCCAATCCCCTGTTCCTGTAAACTGGGATTCCCTCCTGCCTTCGCCAGACAAACCCTCCATCTCCCAGAGGGCTGGAGACAGCCAGGAGAGAGTGGCCCAGATGTTGGCAGGAAGCAGAGTGTTTGGGCTCAGGCAGTTGAAACAATGTGCCGGGAACGGGATGTGTGAGGGGCGGGGTGTGTGTGTTAATGCTCGGCATCCTACAGCACATGCTGCCCTCTCAGGACCTACCACCATCCTCCTGCCCAAAGGCGGGCCTGCCCGGGACCCCTTCAGGCTTCCTGGAACTCCTCCGGCCCACCTGCGCTGGCTACTGCAGTTTTGGGGTGTTTGTTGAGGCCAATATCCCAGCCAGGCCTCTGACACCCCTCGACCCGGCGGCCAGCACCCTCAGGCCCGGGACGGGGGGCAGCAGGGGATCGGGGGATGGCCACCCAGGAATGTGTCCTACGCGGCGCCCCCGCACCTGACACTCGGACACCCCGCCCACTAACACCCCTCGCGCTGNTCTCCCGACCAATCCCGGCACTGTTGCTGGGGCCGGGCGGACCTCCTGACGTTGCCCGGGAAACGGCGGAACGTTGACAACACACAAACCTGCTGACGTCGGTGCGTGGTTTCCGTAGAAACGTGCCGGCAACGTCATCGCCTGGAGCTCGCGGGCGACGCAGACGACGTCGTCAGCCGCGGCCAGAGGGGCGGAGCCCTGTCGCCATGGTAGCGGCGGAGGGTGGGGCTCGGTCGCCACGGCAGCGGGAGCGGCTGTTGTTTGTTTGGGAGGCGGCGGGTGCTAGGCGGGATGGGAGCTGGTGGCTATCCTGATTCAGGCCCTATCTTGGGCGTCTAGCCCACGCGGTTGCCGGCGGGACACCCCTGCTCAGCCTGCTCCTCCGCCGCTGTATCTGCTGCCCACCTGCCCGGTCGGGGAGAGCCTCGGGTATCTGGTCGTCTGGTAGCAGAAGGCAACAGTCTAGGGCGTGGGTTAGCAGAGGTCCCTTCAATTAGTAGTCCCAGCTGGAGCGGCTGCCCCTCAGCTCGCTGGTGGCAGCTGGGCACCTTGCTCGGCACACAGGAGGTCAGTTTGGTAACCTGTGGAGGGAAATGGGCCCAGGGTTAAAAATAATCCCGCTGAAAAGGGGTGTTATTTTTAACCCAGATCATCCGTGCAGCTCACTACACTAGGCAGCATGGCCGGTGGTGCTGACAGCCCAGCTGGAGGAAGAGCCTGAGGCTGGGGTGGGTTGGATAGATAGACAGATGACCATAGAGCACTGTAGGCACTTGCTCAAGCAGGAGTGGGCATGCGGGTCTGCTGCGCTCATCATCTGGGGTGCTAGTGGAGTGTGTGCATAAGCTGTGTATCCAGCAAACCTCTGAATGTAGGTGAAAAAATAACAAAAAGGAAGAAACCAAAATGTGGATCACAGATGTTGCAGCATTTTCTGGTCCATCTCTTGAAAAACAACCAGGTATGTCCCCTCCTGTCCCAGCAGCATCTTCTACAAAGCCTGCTCTGCCAAACCCACCCAGCAGACTGCCCAGTACCATCACGTGCTGTTGTGACCAGTAGTGGAGTACCCAGTAAAGGTCAGACAAACCAAACTCTCCTCCCCACGTACCAGGCTGGCATGGGCTGCTGCAGGGAGCCCCGCTGCCAGCGACCTGATTCCTCTCCAGCTGCCGGCCTTTGAGTGTGCTGCGGTTCCTTTCTCTCTAACATCAGCTTCCCCACCTACAGTGCACAGAGGCCAGAGCCTTCCTAGGTGAAATGCTGGCTGGCTGGCAGAGGTACCCACCCACTGGCACTTCCCCAGGGCCAGGTGGGTGGGTCACACACGACATGGGGCTCCCCTGAAACCCTAAAGGTTGTCTTCACATCGAGGATTGCACAAGCGCTGCTGGCAGGCAGGAGAGGAGGGATCCATGGGGCCGCCCCGGCCCTGGCTGCTTCATCGGGTGCCTGCAGGGTGGGAACTCCCAGCGCCAGTTCCCGCCGCCGCCATCTGCTGAGGCCAGCAAACTGGAAACTAGCTGCTTGCCCAGCCCTTGCCAGCAGCCAGGCTGTTGTCATAGCTGTTTGCTTTACATCAGCTTTGTTTGGTTTGGCAGGCTGAGGGCAGCAGGTTCAACCTGGGTGATTTTATGAAGGCTGGTTCCTGTCCCACGCCCCTCATCACTGAACAGGGTGTACATTGAGAATACCCTCGCCCTGCAGCCCCGGGGCAGGAAAGGGTGCGGCTGAGATTAGTGTTTGCTTCTCAAGGGCAAGCCTGAAGTGCCAGTGTTTGGGAAGGTAATCACTGGGCGTGAGAAAAGGCTTTCTTCATGGTCACGGTAGCTCCCTGCATGTCACTGGTGCCTGATCACCTGCACCGGGGACTGCTGGCCACATGGGAAAGTGTGGGTAGGTGGCCAAAGGCAGTGATCACACCTGGTGTCTGGCCAGCTGTAACGCATAGTATGTCCAAAGTCACCTGCTAGGGAGACAGGCCAGCAGGAGGAATGTCCCACTGGGAACTGTACCCTCCCACAGCCCTTGCCCCAAGCAGTGCCTCCTACTGACACCGGGCACACAGCCGGTGCTCCCATCTGAGACATATCTTGCCCAGGCAGCTGTTTCCTGTGGTAAGGGTTGCTTTCTTCTCCACAAGTCACACTGAAGTGAGAAAGAAAAAATACCACTAGTTAGTCCTGCTGTTGTGCTTTACCCAAGACAGGCTGTATGTCCTCTACCCCCTTCCCATCCGAGAGTGCAGGCAACAGGGCTGCCATCATGGGAGCTCACAGCTCCTGGGCTGCAGGCAATTAGCTCAGTGTCCTTCTTGTTAGCTCTTGCCTCATGTCAGGCAACTGGACAGCCCCAGTGCCCCTACCTACCAGTCTGACCGCTCAGGGCTGGGCTGCCCTCCTTGTCTGCTGCAGAACCTCACCCATGTGGAAGGAGCAGTGGGGCAGAGGACAGAGTTCACACACGGCAGCCACTCAAGTGACCTCTGCTCAGCCCTGCCCTGGCTGCTCCTTCACAAACCTGCCCTGCCCTGCTCTGCAGCACATGGCTCCAGCTGAGCAGTGAAGTGGGGTAAAACAAGCAGCTGGAAATTTGGCAGGAGAGAATAAACTCTGAAATCTAATAGGTAATCACACAATCATAGAATGGCTCAGGTTGGAAGGGACCTTAAAGATCACCTAGTTCCAACCCCCCTGCCATGGGCAGGGATGCCACATGCACTAGACCAGGTCATCCAGGGCCACATCGAGCCTGGCCTTAAACACTGCCAGGGATGGGGCCTCCACAACCTCTCTGGGCAACCTGTTCCAGTGCCTCACCACCCTTTGGGTAAAGAACCCCCTTCTAATCTCCAGCCTAAATTTCCCCTCCTTCAGCTTGTAGCCATTCCCTCGTGTCCTGTTGCAATCAGACCAGGAGAAAAGACTCTCTCCTTCTGCCTTATAATCCCCTTTCAGGTACTGAAAGGCTTCTATAACGTCCTCTCTAAGCCTTCTCCTCTCCAGGCTGAAGGGGGAGGGGAGGGAGCAGCTACACAGCCCTGTGTCATTCCTGGTCCCCATCCTGCCTGAGCCAGGTATTTCTTTCCCTTGCTCTGGCAATAGCAAGCATGCAGCCATGCAAGACAGTTCAAGGAGCTGACCTGACTGGAAATGGTGCACTTTATTTCAACAGATTGGAGGTTATCTCAGGCTGCTTGCTGCTGAGGTTTGCTGCGGGCTGAGCTGCTGCTAGGGTCCCATCCTCACTGGAGGACCCCATTCCAGCTGTTTGCCAGGTCCAGCTCTAAGCAATGGGCTGAGGAACCACCCTCTTGTGCTAACCCAGCAGCAAATTCTTTGCTGCCTTTTGTCAATCAGTCCTCCACTGGTTTAGCAAGTTGAAATGTCTGGGAGCAAAGTCTGGAATCAGCGACTGGTGCAGGGAGAAGGCTGAGTCCTGTGCTACAAGGAATGGGAAAAGCCACCCTATGGCAGTTCAGCTTGGACTGCTGCAGAGCTGCAACCTGGATAGCTGTACACTCTCCTGTGCTGGCATGACACAGGGTGTGGTGCCAGCAGCTGCTCAACTTCCTCTACATCAGCTGATCCAAATCTGGGAGGAACAGCCAACAACTCTTGAGCTGAGCCATGGTGTATGGTGCTGCTTTAGAGCCTTGTGGTGAGCTGTGCTAGCAGATGACTAACCCCTGGAAAACAAAAGATGATGGCTTTTTTGCCAGATCAACTCTTGGGTCTGGTTTGCCAAGCAGCTGCATGTAGTGCTGCACTGGCACAACAGAGAGGATGTGAGCAAGTACAGACAAGTTTATATTGCTTAGATCACTTCAAACAGTCCTGGCACCAAAAAAGTGTGACCTTGGCTGCATAGATGACCCCAAGCTAATAGGACTTCAGTTGTCTGCAGAGCCTTTGTGAGTCCAAGCCTGGGACAGGTCTTTACTGCATTGCCTTGCTAGGACAGGCTTTAATGAACACTGGAGCTGAGCTCTAGCAGGAGGGCTTGGGGGGTGCAGGGTCACCTGCCCTTTTACAAAATACTTGAATGCATTTGCACTTCGTGCAGAACTGAGGGGCGGGTGGTTGGCCTCTCTCCCATTCCATCCTGAGTGTGTAACATTTCCACTCCCTGAAGCATTTTAGGTTTTTTGTGCATTTCTTGGTTGTTTTAGTGTCAGTTCTGGTGGTTTTAATGGCCTCTGCCCCCCGGGCAGGGCTCACAGTGGGGTACATCCACAGCATTGTTGCAGGATACTGCGAAATAGCATCACTCCTCTCTTATCCCTTCAACATAGGCTGCCTGGACAGCACTACAGGGGCTTACAGAGCTGATGTACTCTCCATGCGAATCCGCTCCCTCCGCACACACCGAATCCACCCGCATAATCTTCAGGATGCTCCCCCATATCCTAGGTTGTGCTGTGCTCATCCTCTCGGCATTAATTGTCCTCTCCCTCCCCAGCAAGCAGGGTAACTCCAGAGTGAGCTGCTCGCTGTGATCGTGACTGTAGTGAAACAGTTTAAATTCCTACGGGAGCGGCAGTCCTCGCCTGTGAGCCTATGCCTGGCGCTCACAACGCCTCCAGCGCTCACAGCCTGGCTTCCTTCTCCCTGACGTGTGTACATACATGCTCCTGCACGCACAACTCATCCCTCCCCTGGCATGCCTTCTGCGACCGCTGTTTTCCTGGGGGACTGCCCTGGAACCGTCCTGCCATGAAGACTTTGAGGAGGCAGCTCTACCACCCCAGACAGGAGCTCTTTGGGTGAGTGGGTGGTGGCTGTACATGGACCACAACCCCCTTGCCCTGCAGATTATCCTACACCCAGCGGTGGCTTCTCGGGAGCAGCCGAACTGCAGGCACGGGCTTTCAAGCAAGCACATGCCTTGGAAGGGATGTTGGATGCTGTGGCCGCCACGGAGCCTCGGCAGTGTTCCCAGGAGGTGACTCTTTAGGAAGTGGGTGCGTCCTGCCGGTGCTGCAGCGGGAGGCCCAGAGGGAACTGTGTGGGAGGGAGGAGAACCACGGAGCGGGCTGGGCCTCGGCCTGACCCCCGGTCATTAGGTAGAAGGCAGCTTTGACGTGAGTAAGCAGCAGGGCTGTGCACAGGGTAAGCTGGACCAGGAGAGTGGAGGAGCAGGGAGCTGCCAATCACTTGTGACACATCCTAATTACTTTAGCTTCCAAATCCATGTTGCTCTATTAAATTTGCTTGCTTGCATGCAAAACAAAAGCAAGAGGCATTCCCTAAAACTCCCTCCAGGCACTGGGCTTCAGTGCCTAACTCAGTTATTGGCAGACTTTGCCTGCATCAGACAGAGAAGGAAGGAGTCCTGGTTACGCTGGCTCCTGATAAAAATTCTCAAACCAACAAGCCCAAGGCTTGCTGTCCTGCCTCACCAACCTGAGACCAGGCACCGGAACATTGCTGATGAAGCCACTTCCCGGGAAGGCAAGGCATGGTAAAGCTGCAGCCCCTGTGGGCAAGGAGCCCTGCGTAATGCCTCTGCTCCCCATAGTTGGGAAATAGCTATTGCGTGGAGGCTAGGCACAGTGGTCAGCTAGCATGGGACAGGATCGCCACCAGATGCTTACCACAGCATGCCTTATGTGCAGGAAGTCAGCCCGGGGAGCAGTCCCTGAGATCTCACAGGGGCTCAAGCAGTGCCAGACTGAAGAACCTCATTGCCTCAGAAAGCGCAGGCTGCAAGGGCAAGTTCCCCCCACATCCATTCCACTCCCTGGGGTCCCCCAGCACACTGCCTGGATCCCAGCGCCGGGTGCTGGGCTGGTCCTGCTGGACTCCTCCATGGCCCCACTGGCCTCCCAAACACCCACAGAGTCCCATGGGGAAAGCAGCCTCCTGCTCCTGCTGCTGTTGCTGCTGCTGCCACCTAACGGAGCCGCTCTTCTGGCCTGGGTGAGATGAAAGTGGCTGTGCTCTGCATTGGCAGACCATAAGCTTGTGCACTTCAGGCAGCCTGCTGACCAGCTGTGCCTGTGCCCACGCTGGCAGAGAGCAGGTGTGGCATGCAGGTGCTGGAACAGGTGAAACTCCTGAGTGCGTGTCACACTACATGGTAAGGAGGAGACCCAGTCTCCCCATATAAATGGTCATCCTTGAATCTCGCTGACACAGTCTGAACACTGTAGGCATGCACGTATGGCATACCTGGCTCACGTGGCTGCCGTGCGCGTGGAGGTCTCGGTTGCTGGGAGCGAGCATCCAAGCTACTGGTTCATGGTGGTTGAGATGGTGAAAGCGAACCAGCTCCCAAGTGATGCAGGTCATGGCAGGATGCTTTATATAACCCACAGCCACAGAGAAAACCAAAATAGAAGCCTCCCTGCTGCTCAGTTCGTCTCTTCCATCAAACACGGTTAAAATTAGAGCAGGCGGTGACGTGCACCTACGTCTGCGGAGGGACTCCAGGGAGACGGAGGGAGCTGGCTCAGGGCTCTGTCATTAGCAGCACAGCCTGCCAGAGCTTTCAAGTAAAATCCGCCAGTGAGGCTGGTGTGAGGCCACAGGGGATTGATGTGTGGAAGAGAAGGAGGCAGCAGAGAGGGCACATTTGCTGAAGGCACTTGGGGACCACTCCACACCTTGTTGCTGCCTTTTAGGAATGCAGCTGAGCATTTGTGCTGTGCTGACCCTCGCCTTCCCAGTGCAGACCCCCAAGGGGTCAGAGCAGGCTGAGCTCTGGACTTAGGCATCCCAGAAGGCCAAGCGTCTACGCAGCAGACTGACAGAGCAGGAATACTTCTGCCAGAGCTTTCAAGCAAACGTGCCTCCATGGATTTAGACCCAGAGCTGCTGCTGTCCCCTGGGAGGTGACCTTCTGATCCAGCCAGCCCTGCTCCATCTCTGCTCACTTTGCAACCTGGTTGTGCCCTGGAAGCTGATTCAGAAAGAACTACATGGAGACTCAGAGTCCTTTAAGAAAAAAATTATCAGGAAAAAAAGACCCAGGGCAAAAGATTAGGCTGGAAGCTGGAAAACAGTCACCTACATCCCTGTATAGACACCCAGAGCCTTTCCCTGATGACATGAGAAACTGCAATTGCTCAAAGCTTCTGAATGCTAGGTAAAAATAATAGTGTCACTGTCCAAAGCACATACAGATGGAAATGTCTAACTTCAGCTCTCTTCTTTTGACATGGTGGCTTATTACAGAATCACAGAATGTTTGAATTTAGAAGGGACCTCAAAAGATCATCTAGTCCAACCTCACTGGCAGAGCAGTATTCCCTGCAGTAGGTCACAGAGGAACATCTCCAGCTGGGTTTTGAATATCTCCAGAGAAGGAGACTCCACAAGCTCTCTGGGCAGTCTGTTCCAGTGCTCTGGCACCCTTACTGTGAAATTTTTTTTTTCTTGTATTTACATGAAATTTCTATGCTTCAACATGCAGCAATTATTGTCTGGTTTACTGATCAGAACAGAGGAGACAGAGTCAGGAATACAATTGTCTGCTATGCTGTGACATTGCTGTGGTCTGTGACCTTAGGAACATCTTTCCCTGATGTCTGTGTATTTGCATGGATGCCTTGGTGTCCTGTTCTCTTCTCTGGGGCTAACATTCTCCATCCTCATTCAGCTGACATGGTAAAGATTCAGGAAGGTGAGTTAATATTTGTCAGACACTGAAGATGACAAGACAAAAGCCCTGGAGAAAATCACTACTTTAATCTTTATTTATGGAAAAAGAACAACAAAAACCCAAGCAACCAAAAAACCCCACCAACAAACAAAACCCAAAAGGTTCAAAACTGCTTTCCTGGTCTGGGAGACATGCCCACTCATGAAGGTAATTTACGCCCTGACCCCTGGAGTTCTGCCACCTTCTTCCACCACCTCTGCCATACAATAGTGCTGGATACCTCTGCTCCTGGAGAGGTGGCTGATGCTAGCAAGCTCCTGGAGGCAGGAATTGCAGATATATATATATATAGCAGCACAGCAAGAGTTGAGCTAGGCAGCCTCAGTAGCAGCTCCTCATGCTGGACTTGAAAAAAACCCTTAAACCCCACAAAGCAAATGAAATCTGTTCATGTTCCCCACGATTTCCAGGAGTTGAATAGCTCAACATTGGGAGGGTGGCAGTGGCCAGATGAGAGGAGGGATACCTGTGTCATGCTGTGGGGTGCCTTCTCACTTAGTCCTGCCTTCAGCCTGCCAAAGCCACCTGGAAGTTGCTTGCATTTCCTTGGGGACAATGTTTGCTGAGTAGCCCATCACTGTCTGATATCTCACCTATTTCTGAGGAATTGCTTTGCAATCCAAATGTCAACTATATAGTGCAGAACCATAAATGTCTCACTGCGTCCTCTGTTATCTTCTTCTCCTTTTGCCCATACAAGGCTATGGGACGTGTGCATGCATAGCACATCAGAGTACCTGAGGTGGCACAGCTTGGTTTTGCATATTTGGTGAGGCAGTTCAGAAAAAGTGTTCAAGAATCAAAGGGCTTCATGTGACTCCACAGCAAAATCCAGCGTCCCTGGGTTGGTACCAAAGTCCATATGACTTCTCCCAGCAACAAACAGCTATATCTGCGTCTGCATGGCCCAGCACAGCCTTGCATCTCTGTGGAAGCTGCTTCTCCAAGCAGGCACATGCCCAGTGCTGCCCATTCTGTCAACTCCATGTGCAGACAGAGCACTCCATTCTGCCTGCACGCTGGGCAGGGCACTTTCATCCCATGGTTGCCCAGGTTACTAGGTCCCTTAATTTCACTGAAATTGCTAGTTTATTAGTAGCAGAAAGCCTCTGAGACAGCAGAGAAGACAGAGGTGGGACTAGCAAAGACAGGACAGGCCAGAAAGGTCCTCCAAAAATGTCCTTTCCCCACAAGCCACAAATCACCCCTACTCAGATCATGCTGGTTGTTGCTGAAGAGTTACAAAACACCAAGGGCAGGTGAGGCAGCCATGGACCAGCTACTGGAAAAGTGAAGAGAGGGTCACAAGGCTCAATGGCAAGGAATATAGGAAGCCTTTTGTACCTCCACTGCACTCACACCTCACCCAGGCCCTCTCCTGCATACTAGCTCATGAGGGCTGGAAGAAGTAAGAAATGAACATCGAATGTTAGGCGTATTTGTTGCAGATAAGGGCAGGAGAGCACTATGATACAGTCTGGGATTCCCCTGGGGCTGACGTAGAACTGGCTTTTACTGTCGGGATCTCTGCTGGGATGAGATGAATAGGGAGCAGGATTAATTTGCAATCTCTCTTACGTCACTTGATAAAAGATTTAATGACTGGGACTTCCCTCTGGTTATCCTGGGGGAATTGGAGCTCATTTTACAAGCTCTCACCCAGCATCAGGCAAGGAGTCATTCTCAGGCTGTTTGAGTCTCTTGGAAGATGTCAGGAATAAAAATTGTTTCCCATGAACAGTAGGCAAGGAGCAGCCTGACACAACTGTGGTCTGAAAAGGATACTTACAACAGGAGCATCTTTTTCCTCAAACCCTCAGCATATTGCTCTTTCATAACTGTTCTATAGCTGAAAATAACCTGTCCTGGCAGCTCGTGTTTCTTGCATAAAGAGGAAGCTGAGGCCCTCAATGAGGTCAAAGGGAAGAGCACCCTGTCTAGACTGACATCCCTGGGGATTTCAGCCCCCACCTCCTGGAATCCCCCTTGGTCCAGAATTGCCCTGGTGAGTCAGAGCCACTTGCTCAGAGCCAGCACTGAGACAAACTCCAGAGGTAACCCACCACAGTGATGCCTCCCCTGTGAACTGCTTCTCTTGGGAAGGCTTCTGCAAGGCAAAGGAAGTTTCCATGTCACTCTTACCACTTGATCATTGTCAGTATTCCTAGCAGGATGGATGAGAACCTGCAACTCTCTATCCTATCCATCCCTGTTGCCTGGTTTTCCTTTCCCCCCAGCTAGAAGGCTGTTCTTGTGCTGTTCACCAAGAGGCCTCACTGTTAACACTCTCTATATTAGACATGGCATGCAATGGTCAGCCATGTCTTTCGTGCTCACTAAGCCTGGTGCACTGGAAAAGCTGATCTTTGATACGATGCTTAGGAGTGACTTCTCACCTGTGGCCAGCAGTGAGAAAAACCAGTACCCCTGAGGTACCTCTTCCCTGGGTTTTGGGGTGCCTCCTGTGCCCTCAACCAGCCAGCAGCTCAGTTTGCCCTTGTAGAAGGAACTCTACAATGCAGAAGTTGCCCATCTGCATTGAGTAGCCACAAAGGCTGTGGTTTGAGTGAGCCATCCTGCCTCACAGAAGTCCTACCATAGAGGAGTTATTAATATTCCTGCTGCCCACGTGCCATGCTGACTGCTTCCTGGGATAAGTGCTCTCCTCATGTGCCTGTGGAGAGAGCGGGGACTTCCCAGGCCTAATTCAATGCTTCCCATTCCTGCTTTCTTATACACCAATCTCTGCTGAGTCTATGAATATGTGCTGCTGAATCAGTGCTCATCCAGCCAACTTCCCCTTTTCACAAGGGGAAATATTTTTCATCTAACACTCAAGCCAGCACACAGTGCAGCTGGTGGAAGACATCCAATAAACATCCCATCTAACTGCTGCCTTTGCTGCCAAGCCTCCTCCCAAGAGTTGGCGACTTCAGTAGCATTCAGCTGCATTGTTGTTGATATATACAAGGTAATACTCATTAAGTGATTCATTAGATGCTGACCACTCTGATGAGCTGCAAGAAGGAAAGTTCTTCATGTAAATCTTCAAATAATCAGCAAGGCTATTCTGAGCTGAAAAAAATCACATCAGTCTGGAAGAATTTATTAAGGGTTGTCTTCAGTGGAGAATCTGGCTTGGTACTCTACATCACATCTAGCATTAAGATATCTTTGAAATATAGTGTCCCTGTTCATAAATGTCCTCTGATTATTATTACCAGGTGATAGGAGGACAATATAATTCAGAAACAGTGGTTCCACAGCTACATCTGAGATTAATTTTATGTTTAAAATAGGGATTCAAGATCTCTCCTGCCTTGGTCCATCCAAGACTCCCACACCTCCCCAGTGGAGGGAACTTAATTGCTATGTATGAGAAGGAAAGACCAGAGAACAGACAAATATAGTGCTAAGTAGTTGAGAAGTTAAAAATTATTAAAATTAGCTCTTGAGGAAATACAGACTCTAGTAACGAACCTTTCTGACATTTAGTAATCACCACAGAATAATTAAAAGACTTCAAGCTTGCTATACAGTAAAAGCTTATAGCTATGATGTACAAAGCCTGCACAAGAATATTTATTTTTTAATTCCTAGGTATTTTTCACATTACTTTTGACATGTGAAAGTCTATCTAGATGGTTACATTAATAATTCACTTCAGAATTTGTTCTAAAAATGCAGCTGAAGTCACAACTTGTCTTAACTGGGGATCACTTGGAAGAGATGCACTTGAACACACCCATACCCTTTCCTTGTATGCACTCACATATTTCTCTCAGTTGCTCTCTCCTCGTGGCTTGGGCAGCCATCTTCCTTGAGGAAGGAGTTAGCTACATTACCATCAGATACAACTGGAGGACAAATTTTGTGACAGATAAGATTTCAGTTCTGAAAAACTGAAGTTGATTTAAGGAAATACTTTCACAAACATTGGACAGCAAGTCTGGAGAACATTTAATTCGAGAATTCAGCAACATTAAAAAGCATTGAAATTTCTATGGCTGGTAGAAACATTGAGATTTTTTAAAGCCAGTGTATGTTTTTAAAAGGATAGCGAGTCTTCTGATGATGATGTCTGGCTAGCTCTAACTAGTAAAGATTTGATGCTGGAGTAAATATGTTCTGTCTTTCTGCTGTGGGTTTCTCCATTCTCCTATGTCATGTCTATCAGTAGCTGTGATCAGAGATGGAGCTAGTTCGCTAGCTAGTCTAGGGGTGCCCAGCAGTTGACAGGGATGAAGTGAGTGAGAACTCCCCCTGATCTGCAGAGAGGTGAACCTAGCATGGTCAGCAACCTCTTAGTGTGTTGTTTATTATAAATTTGCTTTATCTCTCTGTTTCACTCATTTCATAGGTGAGAAGACTGCTCAGCCAGACTTGTGCAGAGCAGCAATACACAATGTAATTGCTGCCTAGACCTTGATTTCAGTGTATATTCAGATAGAAAACACCTGGGGTGGCACTTACCAGCTTTAGATGTCCAGTTAAGGACAAGATGCTCTCTAGCATGATCTCTTTCTCTTAATTTCTTGGAAAGGAGATGCAGCCCCTGCACCCCATCAGATGCAGAGATGTCTAGTCTTTTAAGAAAAAGAAACCATAAAGTTATGCCCCAAACATTAAAGCATACACTCCTTTGTGTTGTCTTGAGCCTGCACTGCGTTTCACAACTGAAAGACTTAATATTGGAGAGTTTACCTTTTAAGACATGACCAAGCCTCTTTTTTTTTTTGTTCTTTTTTTTGGAGTTGTGGCTTAGGTAACAAAATTGCATGCAACCATTTGTAGAGCTTCTTGAAGGCTTATGTAAACAACAATTTCTTACTCTCCCTGAAGCAGAGGTGTATTTGTCACAGAGGTCAGAGGAGGACAGGATGAGGGCTGGGATGGTTGAGAAGAGGTAAGAAGTCAGCCACTTCTTGCAGAGGGTGGAGGTTTCTTTGATGGAGTTTGCTGAGAAAATTCATCCTAAAACAGCTGCTGGTGAGAAGGAGAGGCCAGTGGGCCTCTGCTGACTTGGAAGCTTGTATGGTGCACACTACTGGGACCATGGGAGAAGCAGGGCTCTGGTTGGAGCTGCCTGTTGGGAATGGAAAAGGCAACTGGCTCCCCTTGAGCGGCAGAAGGACAGTAGGAGAAAGTTGCTGGGAAGTGAAGTGGGAGATTCCCTCAAAAAGTTAGGAGGCAGCTTCATGAGCCTGCCAGGTTACTTGCTTGTAAGCCAAAAACCTGTCTGGCAGCAGGCAAAAACAGGGAGAGCTGAAAGAAGCATTGTGAAGGCTTGCTTCCTGGAAGTGGTTTGTGTGTGATTGAACCAGGGCTGTCTTTGATGAAGGATGCTTCAATTTCCTAAATGAAGTCATGTTTTAGATCAAGCCCCATACACTTGATTTCAAGCAAAATTCATATTTATGCTGGATTTTTATTTTTTTTGGTAGAAATAACTTCAGTCGCTGGGTGAAATGGAAACATATGTATAAACTTCTTGTAACAATAGTTTGTCTCCTCAGAGGAATTACCTGATATGCTTCTTGATATCTAAAGGTTATTTTGTTCCATGCCTCTTATCCAAACACTATATATTTTAGCTATATAGCCAGCACACCATACCTGGGATCTCTGAGACAGATTACAGGGGAGGCAGAGCTAGGCAATGATGTTTTATGGCTGTTTAGCCACTAGTTTATTTTTAGTTGACTGAATAACATCCCTATCTGGATTGCGATCACGATGGTGACTCTGACAGTTATATCCCAGCAGTGAGTTCAAATATAGCCCCTTAAAAAAAGATGCCTTGCACTTTCCAGAAGGAGTGGCTGAATGATTTTGCATGGTTAGTAAAGACAGCAATCAGGATCATACAGCATGTGTAGCTCTTATAGAAGTTTCTCAGTAGCCTGTAGTGGATTGCCAGGTGCAAGGCATAATGCAAAGGGATTAGAGCATAAAAGTCTAGAACAGTTTTTGAGAAGAATTTTTTAAACTTTTTATTGTCTTAAAGAAGAAAATGCAGAAAAGCCACTACAGCTGACACAGAAACAATTAAAAAAAAAGCTAATTACATCATTCACACACATTTATACACATTGTTTCATGGAGACAGCAAATTAGCCTTGTTTTCTGCCATTTACTGCAGCTAGAAGATACAATCAAAAATCAGCAAAAACTGATTACTGCCAACATACTGTAAACTTCTTTGTTAGTTGGGAAAAATGAAGAAATTTGATGAGAAAGCACATATCTTCCTCAGTGGCCACTGCTGCCTCAGACTACAGAGATACCCAAAGGTTTCCAGTGCTCCTTTGGTAACGCATGGCTGCTCACTTCATCATTTTCAAGACAGCAATGAAACCAAATCAGGGATATTTGGAAACATAAAAGGTATACACAAACAAAGTATGATAAATTTTAGCAGTGTATTGTGATTGGCAGACAACAGGGAAATATTTACTCTGGATATACACCCATTTGTCTATGGATTAGCAGCAGTGAGAACAAATATCTGCTTCTAGCTAATTGGTGAGCTCCCACAACTCTTAATAAAGCAGATAAGGTTAAAATAGGTCATCACTTCATCTGGAAAGTTGTGTAACAAGTTATCAATTTCTCCTTCTCCTCTACTAAGTATTTCAGAACTACAGGAAGCATTTCATTTTGCCAGCCTCCACTATGTGGAAACGTTAAGGCATGTTCCTGCAAGACTGTTATTTCTAAACCTGCAACTGGAAGGCTCTTAAAATGCTTTCCCTCTGCTAGAAGTTACTTTGCACACTCAAGGAAGATTGCCCCACTGCATGTTTAAGTGCCTTAAAGAGTGGAAAGCTGGGGATTGTGAAGAGACTGATAGCAGCTCTGTACTATTTTCTTTCACAACATGCTAAAGCACTAAAGCATCTCTGATGGGATTTTATAATTGGATCTGAACTTGCCTGCGCAGCAGTTTCTGGCATAATGCATCCACACGAGAGAAGGCTACAACAGAAACAGGGGGACAAATTTGTCAGTCATAAATGTAACTCATCTAAAAATGTACTGTGACAAAGTTGCCACTATAGGAAGGGATTGTAGTTAGTTATATATTTGCTCTCCAATGGTTGATTTCACACATTGATTTTAGAAAATGAGGCTACCTTAACATGAATGAGCCACTTTCTCTGATATTTGCCCCAGAAAATAAGGCATTACTGAATGTTCTAAAAGTGCAAGAAGATTTGGTACATGTCAATGGTATAAGGAATGTTCTGTACAGATGCATTTTCTGTGCTGTACATGCTTCATCGGGAATTCTGTGGTACAACATTACAACATTTCATATCTTCAGATTCTAGTAATCTATGTTGCTTAAAGCTTGTGAAATAATAGCTATTTCTGCCTTGAGTGCTGCAATGGAAAGAATGTTTTCATTGTGCAAATATACTTTGACATATCACAGAAAGAACTTAATATTTATTCTATTAAGATTAAATTTCCAAATAATTGAATTGTCCAAGTAGGGGAAGGTTTGCAAACCAATCAGAAAAAATAAAGATGCACTGAAATGTACCAGAAGTGACCATAAGCCCCATTTCAAACAATAAACTGGAGGTAAAAGTGAAGTAATGAACTGAATATTTGAGCACAGTCAACCTTCACTTAAAAGACAGATGCTCTGCCAAGGAAAATTTTATTTCCCTGAAATGTCATTGGCATGAAAGGCAGAGGTATAGCGTTGAGAGGTTTTTTTGTGAGGTTCTCTCTGTTTCCTTCCAAGCAAGAAGGTCACTCCATTGCTGTGCTGTTGGGCTTAGTTTCTGTTTCTTTATATGGAGGACTTAATCAAATTGTCTCAGTAAATATGAGCCCAAGGACATGAAAGCACAGAACTGTTCTTTAAAGTGCTCTGGCCATGACATGTCCTGTCTTGATCTGCACATGAACATACAGGCATTAAGTTTGCTGCTTTAAGCCTCTTAAGATTGAAATTTGTACCAATTTCTAGTTACTGCTTTCCATTAAAGACACATTTTGCCCCAAGAAAGAGGACTGACGATGTTTAAGAAATAGAAGTGAATTCCAGCTAATATAAGTACTTCCTAGTGGTGTCACTACCTGTTTCTTTCTTCCTGCCTTTCTTTACACCTCAGCACACCCAAATGTTTGCAGCTGATCCCAGGAGCTGACTGCAGCTCTGTTGATCATAACCACACACCTGAGAAATCTTCCTCCCTTTTGTCCCCCCCGTGCAGAGCAGGTCACACACACACACACAGCAAGGCAAGCCACTTCTCCCATTCGTGCCTGTCCTCCCCAGCAATGCCCATCCCCGGATCCCTGCAGCAAGGCCAGTGCTGCAGGCCCAGGTGGGAAGCTGGCAATCTGGTGCCAGGGGAAGCAGCAGTCCAAGCTGGCTGGAGGATTACTTAATGCTGTGTTCCTAAAGAGGGAAAAAAGGAAAAGTAGATGCGAACGTACACCACAAAGAATAATCCTCTGAGTATCTTTAAAAATCACTGTAATTTTATTTGCTGTGAAAACCACTCACATACCTCTGCCACTATCTTGTGGTGTTTGCAAAGAAGCCAGATGTCTGATAAAACTAGATATTCTTGGCTGAAGAAGTCAAGAAAGAAACTACTCAGAAATTAAAACCTACGTAAATTAAACAGCAAGAGCACCTCCCAGCGAAGGACTTCAGCTGCATGGAGGTCTCTAGAAATTCAGATTGCCCATCCACCTTCAGCACGCTCTTCTGCTTTTTAATGAAAGAAATCATCATCAGCCACCATCACCCACTATTAATAAACTGAAACGATTAACCAATATTTAACAATTCAGCAGGCCGCTCGAAGGCACAAGATACAACCCTCAAACCTAAGCCTCCAGCCCCGGAGGACAAGGTTGAATCCCCAAACTACACAAGGTCCGTGTCCCGCGTGCTCTACGTCTAGCCCGTCCCCGCCCCCACCGTGACGCAGGAGGCGGTGTTGGTCACGTGTGGTGGAGGCGGAGCCTCAGCCTGCCGCACCCGGAGCTGCCGCCATGCCGTTGCTGCTGCCCGGCCGCCCCCGCCTCGGGCAGGCCTCGCTCCTGGCGTTACTGCTGCTTCTGCTGCTGGTGGCCCCGGCTCGGCCTATCTCCTTCCAGCTGCCGGGCAAGGCGCGGAAGTGCCTGCGGGAGGAGATCCATCGCGACACGCTGGTCACGGGCGAGTACGAGATTACCGCCCCGCCGGGCTCCTCTAACGGGCCCGCCGCCAACCTTAAGGTGCGACCGTGGCGCCCGGACAGGCCGAGGCGGAGTGGGGGGAGTAGGGGTAGGCCGGGGCGGGCGGTGTGTCCCCGCCTCCCCGGCCGCCTGAGGGCGGGGCGTAGGGATGAGTGACGTTTCCCACGGGTGACAGCAGCCCACGCGTGGGTCTGCAGGGGGTCTAGTCTCCTGCCTGTGCTGCACCCGGTGGGAATGGGGTAGGGCCCCACGTGTGCTGGGGACAACCAGCTTGGCCAGGGGCTCTGCTATTTGGGTATTGGCTAGCAAGGGAGAAGGGCAGGGTTTTAGATTGAGCGAAATACAGGCTTCTTCCCCAAAACGATCTTATCGTCGCGGCCCGTCCCAGCTGCCGCTGTATAATCTGCGCGCCGAAGGCCTTCATTGTACAGAGACTGGTGGGGCGGGCCATGGCGATAAGACACTGTGTGAAGAGGAAAGTTAGGGTGACGTGGCTTTCCAAGAGCTCCCTCCTCGCATGCGGCCTGGCACGGCGGGATGGAGCAGCAGGCTGCAGGGAAAGAGTGAGGTGGAAGCTTAGAAACAAGCTTTTGGTACCCAAGATGGCTGTTTTCCATCTTGCTGTGTCGTGGCTCACATGGATTGTAAGGAGGCGAGTATTTGCTTTGGGGAATACAACGATCCTAAAGGATCTGTAGAGATTACAGTCAGCAGAATATATGTGACTAATACACTTGTGTGATAAGCAGCTATTAAAACTTCAACAGCTTCACCTCGGTTCTGTCCACAGTCTGTCTTCCCTAGGCTTTCTTCAAATTTCCCACCTGAGTAAGGTCTGTTGCTCTGCAGTCAGTTCACAACAGCTTTCTGTTTGTTTTTTTTATTTCTGTCTGAGCTCCAAAAGGCTTCAAAAGTAGGCAAACAAACAGGAACAGAATTGTCTGCTTAGGAGTCTCTGAGCTCAGTGCTCCTGAGTGAGCATTGGAGATTCCTGAATTCAAGTTGCCTTTCTACCACCTGCATACCAACACCTGATGGCCTTGGATTATTGGCAGTTGTGCTTGGTTATGGCTACAGAAGGCTGTTTCTGGAGTCTTCCTTTTTTGAAAGTCTTATTCTGCTGTTCATTTGCAAGAGGAAACTTGTCTGTGTATAGGCAGAGCCAAGCAGCTTTAATGCTTTAAAATGTTGCTGTAGTGTTTGCCTGTTTAGGTGCATGTATTTTTCAGATTAAGTGCCATATCTCTCTCTGTCTCTTATCACTTGTTGATCAAGCCTCCTGGTTCTCTGGTTGCCCACTCTTAGGTCAACTTGACCGCACAGTCTCTTCCAAAACACTCTTGTGACAGAGGATTTGTCCTGGCAGGTGGTGAAGCAATGAATTCCCACGCTTGGGTCTTAGTCTGGCTTTGCTGCTGAAACTGGTATTCAGGCAGGACTGTTCAAGGAAGTTCTGTTTTATTGTAGCTGAAAAGTAATCTTGTTGAAAAGCTACAAAGAAGAAGTAGTAATTTATGCAGTTCTTGCATTTCTTCGTACTGTTCAGGTGTGCTGTGGCCTCCCAACATGCCTGGCCTAGTGTAAGTGCTGCAACTCATCTACTAGGTGCATACTTTGTGTGGGAAAGGTTAGTTCAAGACATCATGTTTGCAGGTAGTCTCTCTCCTTCTGCACTTGATGGTCTGCTTCAGTCCCCTGGATTGGGCCACTTAATGTAGGAGATTGGTAGTTAACTCTAGCTGGGCTCAGTTTAGTTTCTGCTGGTGAGCTAAGCTCTGTGTGTGTGATACCCCAGTGCTGTCAGTGGCAGCCTCTGTTTTGGAGGAATCCACAGGCTCTGCCAGCTGGTTGCCAAGGCACTACACTGGGGCAGCTGAGGTCTTGCTTGTGCCAAGCCACGTGCCTCTGCCCCATTGTTGAGGCTGGCAGTTTGGGGAACTGTCAGGCTGTTTGTCATGGGCAAACAATGTCTTGTCTGTAGGGGATTGTGTTACCGTAAATAACGTTAGAAGAGCATGAAAAATCCCTTTCAGGTCCACTCCCCCACAAGCATTCTGGCTCAGCTTCTGCCCCCACATGCTTGGCCAAATGGGCAGTGTATTTGGCTGATTTGGGTAATGCTATTCAGTTTTGATGAAAGCGGATAGCAGAGCTTTTACTGTCTGGAATCCTGTTCATAAGCAGGCTATTGCTCGAGCTGCAAAGGGCAAAACTGGATCAAGCTGCATAATGTCCTCTAGCTAAAGATTAGTTCTGGTGTCTACAAAGCCCAAATGGAATTGTGCCCAAAATAATAGGGATATTTGCGAGCTTTCGTTACTGTGTTCTTGTCGCCATTTCTTGGGATGGAGAAACCAGTGTGCAGATGAGATGATATCACCCGATAAGGCTAGCATCTTGGTTAATGAGGACTGCTCCATTGAATAGTCTGCACTATGTGGTGGCCAAAGCACATGCTTTTACACCGTGTTTGCATCATCAGATGCAAATAGTCCAGGACTTCAACAAGGCCTGCTGATTTGAGCTAGGTGTTCCTGATAGTCTGCTGGCTTCCAGAAGGGAGCTGGCTTGTAATGCAGGAATGGCAACATCCTGTCTGCCTCTGCGTGGCTGCGTAGGCGTGCTTTCATCTGCTCACCGCTTGAGTACAGGTAGAGCTCTGAGCAGGAACTGCAGTGCAGGAGAATGATGCTTCTCATTATTCTTGGACGCTGACAAATATCATATGGTGTGGGGCCAGGCATGGCAAATTCTGTAACAGACAATTACAGAATAACCTGTTAAATAGTCGAAGCTTGTTCCTAAAGGTTTGCCTGCTATATTGCATACTCTGACATGAGGATTTATGTACTTCATTATTTGTCAGTATTTATTGCAGCATCTTTTGTTAGCCATGTGAAGGTCTGCACCTGTTCTGAGTCAAGAAGGCTGCTGGCAACAGTGGTATCTCACAGCAGGAAGTTAATTGGGTGTTCTAGTATGGATAAAGAAGAGTGTTTCTTTAGAGTATTTTGGGTACATAGCCCTTTTGTATGGCCTTTATACAGGGAAACAAGGCTGGGTTTCTGTTGTAAGATGGAGTAAAGGAGAATGTCTGGCATAGTTTCTCCATACCACAAATTATTTTGTGTACTTCTGTCTTACATAGCTTTAAAATTATTCCTAAGCTTTTTAGTCTCTTCACCTCCAAAACTTTCAAAGACCCCTGGTAACTTTAGCACTCGTTTATTTTCAGACATACCTGTTGAAGGATAGAGCTGAGGGAGACTGGGAAGCATTCCAGTGGAACACACACTGTTAATTTTTACGTTGTATTCTAACGCCTTCAGTTTTATTCACCTCCCTCCATGGTCAGCATATTTCAGCTGAAAGGAGTCTTTAATCAAGCACAATGATTCTCCAGACTGCGTCATGAAAAGTGTGTCCTTTTTTTACTCTTCATTGAAGCATTTTTGTAAACCTTCTATGGTTTTTGCCTATTCTTAGTAACTTCATAGACTTTGCAAAGCAGTCATTATTCTGTCTGTGTAGTCCGAATTGTCCACTGAAGTGGCCGCTTTTATGGATCCCAAACTTTGTATAACTTAGGGCCACACTGATTGTTCATTTCTAGAGTATATATATCATCTTCTGGAGAATTAGTGTTTTTTGTCTCCTAAGGCTTCTCTGTATCTCTGTTGCTGTGGGAATTTATGGTTTTGCTTGCAAAAAGAAAGCAATGAATAACAGTTTGGTTCAGCTGGAGTTTCCTAAGTGTAGTCTATATTCAGAGGTTATAGGAGGAAGAGGAATTGATGTGGTTTTGGGGTTTGTTGGTTGATTGGTTTTTGATGGGGTTCTTTTTTGTTTAATCCAAGAGTCAGTAATTACCTTACAGACACTGACTTTGTCAGCTCCTGGAGTGTGGATGAGGAAGAGACGAATTGGTACACTTCTGAGGAGGAGGGAAGCTGTTTGAAAGGAGAATGCAGCAGCTCCAAAGGGGTTACTATAATAACTCTTCCTGCCTAGCACAGGCAGCATGAGGCCACTCAGTGTAGCACTGTGTTCTTCACCTTTGTTGTCTCTTTTACAGATAACTGACTCAGCAGGGCACATCCTGTATGCCAAAGAGGATGCCATTAAGGGCAAGTTTGCCTTCACCACTGAAGACTATGATATGTTTGAGGCATGCTTTGAGAGCAAACTTCCTGTGGGTAAGTGAAGTGAAAGGTCTGCTGGGGGCTTCTGGCTTCTGAACAAGTTCATGTAGATATGTGGATTATGGGTATGGCTGAAGTGATCCTGAGTATGGTTTGCAGAACACTGACTTTTAAAGCTGATCTTCAGGAGGTTGTGGGCACTCTCACTGCAGAATATCTGCTGTCAGTGTTGCATCTGAAGTTTAGTAATCCTCTGTGGCTGTTGTGTAAAGTACTTTAAAGTGCTTGGGTTTCTTCTGAAAGGGGAATTGTGTGTTCCTCCCACAGAGGTCACCACAGTTGCAATGAGTGGCAGTACTGGGGAGCAAACCACACAGCTCTTTTGCCTTTTCTATGCTTCTCCTCATCTTGTAGTCGAGCCAGGACAGATCAGGATGCCATCATTGCCAGAGCCCTGTCTTTCTCCCTGGCTGGCAATCTCTTTGCATTTGGTAGAATGTGATCTTCTCCACAGTGTGTACTAGGCCGCAATCCTGCATTAGGTTATCAAACATATTCTGGCATTGGTGTGTGTGTGTTTGTGTCTAGGGAATGTGGCCTTAGTTTGCCTCCACAGCTGCTCTTTAAGTGGTCAATAAAGGGAAGGGGAAGTGAGGAAGACGTCAGCCTTGATTTGTGCAGAAGCAAAGTCTTGATGGTTGCCTAAGGAGCACTGAGGCTCTGTTTCCTGTGAGTGTGACGCCTGTGCTGCTTTGAGTGTCTGGGCTCAACTTCAGGGCAAACGTGCTGAAAACAGCCAACATGGGTTCGAGTCTCATTTGTGGTAACGTGAGCACATGCAAGTTTGTAGGTGCTCATGTCTTTTCACAGTCACTGACAAGAGGTCTGCTCCGTGGACCTGGCTTTTAGCTCTTACCCTAAAAGGTCCCAAGAGTACTTCACAGAGCAGTCACTAGCAGCATGCCTCATACCTGTTGAAAGGCAGCCTCTGTTTTGCTGTTCTACTCCATGTATAAGATACAAATAGTTTGCATGTTGAAGAGGAATTTCCAGAAAGAGAATACTATCTGCTTTGCCAGAATTTTGAAGAATCTGTCTTGTAACAACTCTTCTATAGTATTTTACAGATAAGACGCTGACCCTAAATGCTCAGGATTTTGCTTTTATTTCACGCCGAAAGTAGGGCTTCCAAATGCTCCTTAACACATTCAGACATGCAGACAGTAGTGACTCATCTGGGAGTCACCTACTCTATTTATTGTCCAACACCTGGGTATTTGGGATGTCTCCAGACAGTCCCACAAATCCTTTTCTAGCTTCTATGTGATCACATACCGAGGTAGGAGAGGCTTCTTTCTTTAGTTGTGTCTAGACTCCTATTTCATTGCTTGTGACTAGAGGGTTTTTGCCTAGACTGAGCCCCTTATAGCTCTTTTGATTGTAGAAAATGTCTTTTCCTAGACTCCCTTTTATTGTTGCAAGTTATTTTTTTTTAAGCTGTCAGTACTGATGAGAGTAAAATATTTCAAAGTGCAGCTTCTGCCTGGTGAACAGTGAGGTGTTGAGGTGCCAAAACCTAGAGCTGTTCAATTTTGCAGCTGAATCCTCTTCTGGAGGCTTCTTCTCTGGGGGCCTCAAAGCTGCTGTTTTTCTTTTTGGACCCAGACACCCCAGATTCCTTGCTGAAGAGAGATGCTGCACGATGAGTATCTCCAGATTTCCCACATCTGTGTTGGAAATCAAGGAAGTATTAAAGTAAGGGAAGTGTCAATGCAAGGCTTGATTGTGGTATGTCACTGCAGGCCACAAAGGCCAGGCTCCTGCAGGAGAGAAACAAGACGAAGCAAAAGTAATTTTCTCACAAGGAAGAAGTTAAATAGTCTGAGAGAGAAAGTGGGAGTCAGCTAGCAGGAGCCTTGCAGCTGCACACAGAGGCCTTGGTGCCCTATGTAATCTTAACATGCTAACCTCCCCACACCTCACAGCGTCAGTCTTACCACATTCACATTTCTTTGAAGTGCACTGTTTTTATTACATTTATGGTAGTTGTTTTTATCTATTAAGTGTTAGCTCTTAATAGGTCAGTATCCTTTGTATATGTAAGTTGTCACTTGCTAATTTGTCAGTATACTTTGTGTATGAAGGTGTTGCTTACTGATTGGTCAGTGCCCTTTCTATATGAAGGTAACTGGTCATTATCCTTTCTGTAAAAGTATAAATTGTAGCTTATGGATCAATAAAACGATACTGATTGCCATCAGCAACCAGGGTCCGTGCCCTCCAATATGCCACACTTGATCATCTGCAGGACTTGGTTAAGGTACTGTGGAAGAAGTAACCACATCATAAGGAAGTGTGCTGCTTCCTTTATAAGGTCACCATAGGAATGGGGGAACTGACCAAATGCTGTTTTATCCCTGTGTTTCTCTTTAGAGGGTTGTTGGTTTTTTTCCACAGTTTCTTCAAATAAGTGGTCAGGACTTGGAGTGTGGCAGCCAAAGAGGATGTTAGTGGAGTACTGGCGGAGAAAAACTGTTGGTAGAGGAAACCCAGAGCCGTTGGGGCCTGAGGAGTCTAAGCAACTGGGATTTCTCAATCCTTAACCACAGAAATGAGGAAGAAGAAGTGAGAAGGAGATTTGTATTTAGAAGGTTCACCTTATCACAGTGGAGGAGTTGTTAGGGTGCTTCTTGCACCTAAGCTATGGGTGTTTGCATGGCAGGCTTTTTCACCTCTTCTGAGGTGAAAGGGTCCTATTTTCCTGACTAATGCTCTGTTCCCAGGTACACTTATTCTAGCGTCAGAACTGAGGAAACAATTCTGTTTTCACGTGAGAACATCTTGAAGAGCTCCTGGGGGATGTAGGTATCAGTTTAGTTAAAGATCTCTGGAACAACTGTTTGTTTCTGATTGAAACTGCTCTAGTGAGCCCTTGCTGCAGGAGGAGCAGAGAGTTACTGAGGATCTGATGAGCATGAAGGGAGCTGCCCTAGTGCCTTGGTCTCAGTAACTTGTAGAAGTGCAACTTGAGTTTTTCCAGACCAGTCCCTGGCAACATTAACTTCTTGCAGCACGTCTGCTTTCCATCCCTTTGCACCCAGCAGGGCTGAGTTCTCTACTTTCTTCCTGGCTCTTGGCAGCTTTCCCTTCCAGCCTGACAAATTAATCCTTCCAGTCCTGTTCACTGGCCTTGTCATCTTTCTCATCTCTTCCTGGAAGCTTCAGCTCTCCACCCAAGTTGTTGTAATTTGAACAACACTGAAAGTCCTTTCAGTGAACTGTGTGCTTTGAATTGTCTTCTGCAGCTACTGTTGCCTGTTCTATCTGTCAGTTTTCAGGCATGGTGGTCTGTGTATGGCAGAAGCAGTAAAAACTTTTTGGACAAAGAAGCACTGGGTGGTTGCATACAGCCTGTTAGAGAATAGTGCTGGGATTTGAGTTTGTTTTTACAGTAACTGGTCTTTTATAAGAAAACAAAAAAATCCTTCCTAATCCTGATTTACTCATTGAGCTCTTACATAGCTGGCTTTGCATAACAAGCTCCTGTATCCCTTAGCAAACTTAAACAGTTCATAGTTGATATGGACCATCATGTCAGTAAGTTATTCCGTGTTCCGCCAGCAGTAGAAGGTGGAGGTGATTCTACTCTGGAAGAGTGTTCAGTGAGTAGAGAGAAAATTTGGGGATGTTGTACTGAAGATCTGGAGTATCTTCCTAGCTCCAAGTGGAGTGACCCAATGTAACCTGTACATTGAATTTGTTTGTGGACTTGAGGGAGTGTCTGCCTGGCAACTTCCTAAGGCAAAGTTATATGAGTATTGGACATGCTCCTGAATAAAGACTCTGAAACTCATAGTATGAGTGAATTCAGACCTTGTGTTTTGCTGGAAGCCAGCTGAGGACAACTGCGTGCCCTGAAGTGCTGGGATTTGGGAAGGTGTTCAGATATTTCCTTGGTGGGAGGTCCAGTGGAACATGGTACTTGAGACAGCTGATGTACTGCATTTTTTAGAGTATCTTATATGCTTATTCTATACTTTTTTTTTTTCCTTCTCTTGTGAATGTTCTCAGGTGTGACAGTTCCTAGCAGTTAAAAGAAGCTATTAGCCATAGGTGTCCTTACCTTGGGGGTTACAGCCTTAAAAGACACCTACTGTGCTGTTGACTGCAGCCTTACCGTACTCACTCTTTGTGCAGCTCCAGCTGGCCGTTCTCTGAAGTGACGTTTTCCTGGATTTGGAAGCTTCCTGTTGTCTTGGGGTTTGCATTAGCAGAGTGGAGCTCAGATATCTGAGCTGTTCTTTCTCTGAAAAGATATGTTGGTAGAGAGTTTGCCGTTGTTTCTGCAGCATGCAAGGGTCAGTAGTCCCCATATGCCATATTCCTCAATTAAAGCTGTTTACCTTCTGCTCCTTTGAATGTAAAATCATTTACAACTCCAGTAACCTTGACAAGTTGCTGATGCACTTCCTGCTAGTAGGAACGTGGGCTTCCCAGTTGAGTATTTGTTCCTCTGGTGACTTGTCTTTTGCCAGGCTGTCTCATAGCAGCTGGTATTCATCTTCTAATCCTCTGCAGTTTTTACAGATTTGCATCCCACACACACTTAGTGCTTTTAGTTACAGCTTGTTCTCATTATCATTGGGAGGCTTTCCTTCAGCCAGAATTTATTGTGAAGTCTCTGTATTTTTAGGCTGGTCTGTGCTGCCTCCACAGTTAGTTGCAGACGGGGAGGGGAGGGGAGGCATATTGTGAGTTCTTCCTCAGTGGTGTGGAGAGCTGGTGATTTCCTGGCAGGCTGAACATTTTGCACAATGAATCCTTTCATTATGCTTCCAGGAACAGGGAGGATGCCGGACCAGCTTGTGATTCTGGATATGAAGCATGGAGTTGAAGCAAAGAACTACGAGGAGGTATGTCCCCTGGCTGCCGGCACTGCAGGCTCCCCTTTCCCAGCACTCACGTGATGCCATTTGTAGACCTAGGGCTCATGATAGGAAGCTGTTTTCCCAGTGGTGATGAAAGCCTGTCTGCAACCAACAATTCCAGTGAAGCTTTGTGTATTAGCGTAGGGGGGAAAAAAAAGACATCAATTAAAATTAATTCCGTGCTCTGGAAACTGTGGCCTAATGTGTGAATTTCTTTGCTAGGACAGCATGACTTAGCTTCTAGGCATAGGCATTAGAGGCAACAAGAGACTGAAATGTCAAGTTTCCTTAGCCACAGTAGCAGAGATCATTTTAGGTTAACATCAGATCCTCCTAAGGGTCAAGTTGCATTGCTACTGTTTTTACCTTCCTGACTGTAAGATGTTCTGGCACAAAAGCCCTGAAATGGCACCTGTGTATTTCTAAGAACTTGCAGTGTATCAATGTAAAGGTGTTTGTTAGAGTGGTAGCTGGTGTGAAATGAGTATTTGGTTTGAAGGCGTGACACTGCAAATGGGTATAAAGCCTAAATGTTTCCATCTTATGAGAACATAGCTTTCTTAGACTCGAGCCAGCTGTATGGAATGGCACTTGGTTTGTGACTGGGGCAATCCTGGCTTGTTTGGATGTTGAATTTCAGTGGCTGCTACAATGCTTTTTGCTCACTAGAATTTGGGGTCAGCTTGGCCCCAGCACAGAGCCTGTGCCTGAGAAAATGACAGTCCTAGGCAGAGAAGGATTCCTGCAAATGTTTGGTCTCTCCACTTCCCTGGTCAGGAAAGAGCAGAGCAGTTACTGCTTAACTCAGTCTAGAGCATGTCCTACATGGAGAGTCAAAAAGCGCTTGGTGTCATGGAGGAGCAAAACAATCAGTGGACCAGCTGTATGACAACAAGCTACTGAAGAATTACAAGATATTGATATCTTAAGGGATGAACCCTGAGAGCCTAACTGGAAGGATTATGGTGGCTACATTTACAGAATCTATACATACAACCCTGCAGCATAGTCTGAGTTATGTTACTGTAGTGGTACCTAGAAGCATTGTCCATATGCAGAAAGTTTCTGTTATGCCCATAAGTCTACATACTCACTGGTTGTACGGATACAACTGTCTTGGAATAAAAGTAAGTAGCCATTACACTTGTTAGTGTAGTTAGGTCAGTGGAAAAGGTCCATAGACAAGCATGGGTAAAGAAGAATGTAGACTTGCAGTCCCACCTGATATCAAATGCAGGTTTTGGCAGTGCTGGCAAGCATCCATGACTTGCGAGGACCTCTCAGAGTGGTAGGCTTTGTCAAGCCTTGTTGAGCAGTGTGTCTGCACAGGACTTTAGCTGGTTTACTGTTTGTACAACTGCTATGGATGTTTAGCCATGCTGCTTTGCAGTGTGTTTTCTTTTTTCTGTCTTCTCCTTCCCCAGGTTGGTGTAGTTTTTGTGGGTGTTGAGTTGACAGGTTGCTGGAAGGCCCTAGAAGGGAGGGCTGTTGCTCAGGTTTTTCTCCTGAAAGTGCTCCCTTTTTGAACCTCTTGCTTGTGATGTTGATCTGCTGTAAGGTACCAGTGACCTGTCTTCCCCCCAGTTCTTCTTGTTGAATTGCTGAATGGAATCTTGATGCAGGGAGTTGAACAAAAATCACTGATAATGTCTTTCTTCTGTGTGGATATATGGAGTGAGGAGGGGTGGTGTCCAAGCTTAGCTTCATAAGCTTTCATAGATCCAGACGTTTTTGGAGCAAAGCAACTGGGAGAGTGAGCTGGGTTGTAAAATCTTAACTACATGACAGCGTCACACCTTGGTTCTCTGGGGTAGGGAGGAATAACTTTCTTCATTCAATATGTAGAAATGAAGGTGGTGAAAAGTAAAAGGACTTTTCAGAAGGCAACAAGAAGATTTGGTGATCTAAGTTCCTTTCCAGATCAGCTACTTGTCAGTTTTTGTCTATAGCATGTCTTTTTCTATGCTAGGAAGAGAGTTGGGATTTGACAGTTCTTTGAGTCACCCTTGAGAAAGTTCAGTGGTCATTCTGGAGGTCCAGATGTTCCTTCTAGGATAATGGTGTTTCACCATCAGAGATGCTTGGTGGGCTTTTTAAAAAATCCTCTGGAGCAGCTGTGCGTATCGGCTTCAGTAGGGATGAAAGCTGTTCCAGAATGTGTCTTGGAGTATATGCAGGATTAAAAGTAGCTGTCAGATGTTCCTAGCTATACCTGTTAAGAGTAGCTGAAGGGATAGCAGAATGGAGCAGGCAAGCCTTGGCTTTTCCCAGTGGAACCTTTGTAGCCTTCTGTGAATGACGGAAGCTGCCCTCCAGGAGGATGACACACCTGGTTAGCACAGGATTCTTTTATCAATAGAGCTGCCTGAAACCCTGTGTTACAAACCTGCTGCTCTAGCTGTGCCATCAGTCTGGGCCATAGGCACGCTTGCACTGGTGCCAGTTTTTCAGTAAAGCTCTACTGGCAGGTACGTATCCAGGCAACAGGATTTTGCCAGTACAACCTATTGGGTAGAAAGCAGGAGAGGTTTAACCTCCAGTGTCCTACCCCTCTTCACAAATGCACAGTGAATTGACACTGCTGTGCTCGCAGAGCTGTAGTATACAGCTTGCCTCAGCATGAAAATCCCCAGATGATTGCTTGATGGCCTGTGGCTTGCCAGGATACATGTGTCACATGAAGACCCTTCAGTGAAGTGGCAGATTAGCTACCACTGGCCTGGTCATGAGTGTCTCTTCAGAGGGACTCTGACACCCTGGTAGCTGCCTCTAGAAGCAGTGTTTTGGGGATGCCTTCACCCTAAGCACCCTGTTGCTTGCCTGTTAGCACCTGGACCACTATGGGATACTGTCCTGTGGCTTATGTTTGAGTAATCCTGTGTGGTGATGAGACCAGTAGTGAGCTGCATGTGCTCTATGTGTTTTCTGTAGTACATCTGCTGCTGCATTACCTGGGGACACAGCATCTGGCTTTCATGGTGGGGGCCTGTCACTTGCTGGTAATAGTGACAGATTCTAGGCAAGAACTAGAGTTACCCAAACCCTGCACTGTAGCAGTGGCAGAAATTGCCGTTAGCTTCCTTTCAGTAATGTACTTGAGTTGCAGATTTTAGATAATGTGTAGTCCGGTTACAGCCAGGAGTGGGACAGGGACACGTATTTACACATTCAACCCGTTGTGGACTGTGATTTCTAATTGAATGTCTGGTGGACTTTTGTTTTGGGATACAAGTCTGTAACTTGTAGGACTGTGGATTGCATAATCTGCACAAAAATGATGTCCTATAAAACCAGCTTTTTTGAGGGGAGTGTACTTTCCTTTCAGACCAGCTCAAAGGCAGGCCGTCCTCCAAATATTCCAGCAGCGCCACCTGGTCGCCTAAGGCAATGGAGCACTTGGTAGCTGTGTGGTCCTTACCAAGAGCATATGCAGCCCTTGAGGTTATCGGCCTGTGATAAAAGCCCTGAGCTCGTGTGGTTGTAATCAAACCTCTACTACTAGGAATTAGGCTGCCTGGGCTTTCTGGGGCATGTGGCAGTAGTTAGCAAAGTGGGTCTTGGTGGTGATATCCTTGTGTGCCTACAGCACAATATTGTATGCGTATGTAAGTTAGTCACCTGTATCTCGGTCTGTGAGTTCTGTTCACTAGTGGTTTAGTCATGTGGCAAGCTCTTCAACCCACTCCTCAGAAGCCAACTGTGAATAAGCTAACATTAGGCCGAATAAGGAAGAAATGTGCTTGTATGCATACTGTGCTCCTCTGTTGTGCAGGAGGGGTAGTAGAAAAGTGTGTTTCAGAGAACAGGTGGGAGAAGTGATAGTGTTTTATGCAATGGTAGTTGCTGGCTTGTAGAGGTGTTTCGCTAGGGGAAGGGTGCCCCAGATCTGTAGTATGTGAGGAGAAGTGGTTCAAGCGGACATAAAAATCCACGTGGGAGCTTTCGGTTTTGGCTCAGTGATTGTCTGACTCTTCTGTTTTCTAGATTGCTAAAGTGGAGAAGTTGAAGCCTCTGGAAGTAGAATTGAGGCGCCTGGAAGATCTTTCAGAGTCCATTGTAAATGACTTTGCCTATATGAAGAAACGAGAAGAGGAGATGAGGGACACGAATGGTAAGAGACAGTTTGCTCTTCTAGAGGGATGGAGCTCTGAGACCCCTGAATGTGTTATTAGGACAGCATTTGGAGATCAAGCAGTTGTAGCGGTCTCTGCTTGTTCTCTTCCTAGTAAGGGAAACTTGCTGATACTTCCCTCAGAAACAGAGTCTTGTGTGTCCCAGCTCTAGAAATCATTTCTTTCTGTCTCCATTCCTAATCTGAATTACTCTGTACCATTTAATGTTGCCCATTAACCAGAGTTTCGCCTTGTTCCCTCTTATTGTCCTTCTCATTGTTCCCTCTGCTTTTATTCTCAAGTGCTGCTGGTGCCTGGGTGCCCTTGCCTTGATGCTGTATGATATCTTGCCTTTGAAGTTTTATGGGGATGGGGAGAGAAAATCCTGGGAACTTTGCCCTCTTGAGGCACATCCTGTGATCTCAGACTCCCATGCATTGGTTTGTTATCTGTTTCAGAATCGACAAACACCCGGGTGCTGTACTTCAGCATTTTCTCCATGTGCTGTCTCATCGGACTGGCCACCTGGCAGGTTTTCTACCTGCGTCGCTTCTTCAAGGCCAAGAAACTGATTGAGTAAAGGAGCAGGTCCTCCTCCCCCTCCTCTCAAGAGCCAGCTAGACACCGCTGGGGCTCAGCCATGGCCTCCTGGAGCCATCTCACAGATGATACCCACAGACTGGAGCTTTTATGTGGGAACTTGGGACCCTAAAAGGGCCAAAGGCTCCTAAAGGGGGAGGGGAGCCTAAACATTGGAGGCAGTGAGGGACTTGTGAAATCTTGTTAGATGTTGAGGGTGGGGGAGGTTGTGATGGGTTTGGGGATTCCTAGGGCAGTGATTAAATTAAAAAAAAAAAAAAGTTTCTGTGAGAGCTGCAGCAAGTTTTTGCACTGTCTGTTCTCCTCTTATAATCTTGGCTTGATGATGTCTCCCACCTGTGTGTGACTGTAGTGTTACTCTGAGCCACTTGACCCTGCTGAGCTCTTTAGGTGTCATGCAGCTAGTACTGGGGCAGAGCAAGGGATTCCCTGTTCTGACGAGCTGAGAGCTAAGCCTTGTACAAACAGAGGTGAGTGCAAAACAATAGAATTCACCATTCCAGCAGGGCCTGAGAATAGAGGGAGGTCCAAGGTTTGGTCCCTGTTGTGGATCTCTGCGTTTCTCCCTGTGGGAGCTGTTGTCTTGTGCTGACGGGTTAGGGCACTTGAGCATACGGAGGTTCAGCCTGGAGGAAGGGGAGCCTTGGAAGGAGGGCTTGGGAACATGTTTGAGCTTGAAAAGAAGCTTGCTTTGTTCCAATGAACTTTCCAGTCTTGGTCCAGCCCTTGCTCCATATGTTTGTCTTGGATTTGCCTCTTGTTCTGAAATAATGCAGCAGTTTTCCTGAAAGCCTTTGTCAGGAGCAGCCCTTTGTGCATATAGGAGGCCTCAGTCAGATACAGTCACAGAACAAATAAGAGCAGGTTATGCTTGGAAACTTGGTCTTAACATTGATTAGGAAACTTATCTAACAATGTAACGTTTATCCAGCAGGCAGCTGACTGAATCTCATTTTTGGAGATCTCAAAGCAAGGTGGGCTGCTGCTCATGTGAAACAATGAGGGCCTGTGCCCTGCTTTGAGGTCTTAAGGGTGCAGGAGGTGCTTTGTAGTTTGGCAGAGTAGTTATTGGAAGAATGTGGATGAACTCAGAAAAGCAGTACAGAGTAGGAATAGAGTAATTCTGAGGGAGGCTGAACTGTGCCCTCAACAGAATTGTTATTCTCCTATGTGGCACTACAGGGAGAGCCAGCAGTTTCTCCTTGTTTTTCAGCTGTCAAGATGGCATGATATTAAACAAGCCAGGCTGGGAAAACACAGGCAGGTTAATTTCGTGAACTTACTACAGTTTTTAGGCAGTGATTAAAATTGTTTCACCTTTTCTGCATTCCTTCAGAGCAAATGGTTCAGCAGCACAGCATGCTGGTGTCATATGCCTGGACACTTGTGGCCAGCAAAGAGGGTGTTATGGCCCTGGGCCTGAGCTACCATTTCTGGTGGGGGGAGGGGGTGAAAAAAAAGCATGGTTTTCTAATTTCTGACCTGAATCTGATCTATTGCTGTGAAGGAAACAGTTGTCCAGGGTGAGGCAATGGGAAAGAGGATGAAAAGAAGACCTCCTTTCATCCAAACACATTCGTACTTTGCCTTCTCTTTGCCATTGCCAAGTTTGTGGAGTTGTTAGTTCCACTGGCAAGTGCTTAGATTGCTTTTAATTTGTTTCTTTTTTGATAAAGCCATATGAAGAACCCAAGTCCACTCCTCTGCCCTTGCATCCATTTTATCCTTGTACATTTTTGAAAGCTGTTAGAGTGCAGAACAGCAGCGGTGCCACAGGACTGAATTATGGAAGTCATTTGAAGGTGGTTTTCAGTCCTACAGTTTGAAGCCTGTAGGTCTGTTGAGATTTTGCTTTTTTTTTTTTTTAATGTAACTTGAAAAGAGAGTACAACAAAGAGGCTTTTCCAGTCTTGTCTGTTTTGATGTCCTCTCCCCATCCATATCTGAGTACAAAGATACCTTTATCTTAAAAATGGTGGCAAGGCCTTAAGTTCCCCAGGTGACTTTTACACTGTCATCGTTCTGGTGGTGCATTTTGATCCTCAGTGTACTGGTATGACTATGGGGGAGCAGGTGTGGGGGACTGGCATAGATTTACCTATAATGACTGGTTGTGGGATTTTTGTCAACTTTCTCAAATAAAATTTCTTTGGGGAAAACCAGCCCACCTCACTTGTCTGTGTGAGTCTTGTCTTCTGTGTGCATTCCTACCGATGGCTGTTTCTGCGAGCTGACCTGCCACGGGAAACAGCAACTACACAGACCCCCAGCAAACCTTTGGATTCCTCTAGTAACAGTTAATTTCTGAAGAATTTGAGAATTTGGAACTTGGGAAATGTACTAGCTTGCACAGGCTTCTCTGTGGAGTGGGATCAGCACAGCAAGCAACGTATCTCTAATATAGGTTACTGTTTGTTGTTGCTTTTCTCCAGATACCCCCACACCCTCCCCAATTATATTCCTCTGTGGAAGAGTTTTGAGACTGATGGTGCTCTAGAATACAAGATCCAGTTCTTCACCATTGGCTCTCACGTAAAATTTAGTTCATTGAGACAAATGGAATTACATTTCAGTTTTGTGCTTTAGAGGAAAATTTAAATTGCTGTAGAGATGAGTTAGTCTGATGTGAGTGGCAGATGCTTACTGAAGAGAGTGGTTAGGTATTTACTGAACTGCTATCAGGTCTCCTCTGCCGAGCCTGCAAGCCTTTTGTTGCACAGTAGTCAAATGAGATACCATGTAACAGGACTGGGGGTACATAAATGCTACATAACTAGTCAGTGTTACCAGGGAGGATTTCAAGAAGGGAAATTCCCAGATCTCTGGATAAGGATTAGCCTTTGCAAGTTCTTGCCTGGATGAATATTTGCACATGTGAAATCATAGAGCTGTTCTCATGCAGTAGGTTGGCAGTGGGTCTGGGCTGTTTCAGAGTACTGTGGATACAGAGCTGGTGTCTTCATTCCGTTTTACTTCTGGGAAATGGGCTAAAGTTGAGCTGTTGCAAATACTTGGGTCTGAGCCCATCTTTGTGTGTGACAGATACATCGCTGGTAAATCTATAATTGCATGTAGTGAACTGCATCAGATGTTTCCAGCCTCTTCCACCCACTTAGCAATGTGACTAACAATTTAATTATTACACTACTTAACACAGTGCGTGAGCAATCCTAAGGTATCTTCACGTATTCCCCCTCCTGCTAAGCCAGTGTAGGCTGCACCCTGTACAGAGTGCCTGCTGCAGCTGCTGTGCACATGCACACATAAGGGGATGAGCATTTTACACACTCTTGCTCATTTCTTACAAGCTGCTCAAGTATGTGAGAAATAACCCAACTGTACAACAACTGTCCTTTCCCCTAACGGGCAAATCAGGGACTTTCAGCTCAAAACTAGTTTGGCAACCTGTTGGCAAGGTCATGACGGGATTCCTGCTAGTGCATTTTGTGGGGTCCTGTGGCAGAGTAGTGTGGCCTCTCTTTTGCCCCTGTCAGTTCATGTAATGTATTCCTGTCTCTCGTCTCTTTGGTTGTGTCCCCCTGCTGTTCTTGTCTTTCAGATGCCTGAGATGTCCTTGCCCTTAGTGAATGAAGTTTCTGGGAAATGAACTTCCTGTACGTTCAAGGTGGCTTGCTGGGAAGGAGAGAGCACAAAACTGAAATGGATACATCTTTCACAGGAAAGGAAAAAAAAAAAGAAAAGTAGAGTCTGGTTGAAGACTCCAGGATTTTAGGGATGGTCGTTTTGTCTGCTGCCCCTTCACCTGACAGATTTGTCAGGCTTGTGCTTGTTCTGTATTTCCTCCTCCAAGCCACCACTTGTGATGGTGTGGTGCTGGCAGGTGTGCCTTTCTCTCCAGAAGGTGGAAAGAGCAGAGTATTAGAAAAACTGTCTGTGGACATTTCTTAGACCTTTCTCTAAACCTGAAACAGGTGAGTCTAAGCTTTTGCAGCAACACTAAAATACTTCTATTTGCTCAGCAGTATTTGTAGGAAGCCTGTTTTGCTTTGCACTAGAAGTCTTAATTTCTTCCTTCTGAGTGTGGGCTGCTCTTTCCTTGTGTTAGTAACATACCAAGTGTACTGTCTTGACTCTGAAAACCATGAATGAGAGGCTTGCTATGATTCGGTTTAAATAAAAGTGTTCCTACCCTTATCCAAATTCAGCATTCAGTAATGACTTTACAAAAGGCAGAATGGCACATTGCCTCTAGGTACAGTGATTACTTTCTTGACTAAAAAATTCTGTGTAAAGTCAAGTGTATATTCTTTGGTGGTATTCTAATAAATGATGTCTTTAGAGGTGTCTTGCTTTTAGAATGACTGCCCCCACTTTTTAAAGCATAATAAAGGCAATACCAGGTGGCTAAACCGGATCATGGCTACTACTGTAATCATTTTACGGAAGAATTTCTATGATACTGTAGATAATAATTGGCAAGATATTTTTACTTTTCAAATTGGAAAAAAGGAAGATTGACTTTTTCAATTAGTCTTCTGTTTTCCTACAACTGTTCCAGATTCCCTCATCCCATTTTTGTGAGATTTTGCCATCCAGATTTTTTTTTTTCCAATTATTATTATTTGACAGATGACATTTTGCCAGCTACTCCCTTTGGAGGACAGGGAGGGAATAATCCTTAGGGGAACATGCATTCCTGCAAGCTCCTTTATTGTAAAACTGTTGCGCTGTCTTTGCTGCTTGGAAGGACATCTTTGTATGGAAATAGCTGCAATGTAAGCAAAAAAACTTTGATGGGTAAGTTACTTGCTTTTAAAATAGGTTAGTGTAATGCTGAACTATGCTTTAACCCTCACCACACTGCAAGGAACCCTGCTGGTTTTTTTCATGCTCTGAGCAATAAAGCATCTTCCTAAGGTAGTCGGTAAGAGCTAACCATGCTTCGTTGTACTTGGTTTTAGGGATTTATGCTTCAGCTCCTGACATCTCCTGTAAGTACAGGGTTACCTGCCCTAAACTGAACATTCTCTGTCATTCAGCTTTGCTTTCCCATCTGTGGTTGTAACTGCTGAACTTTGAACACAAAATACTGAAATCATGATGGTGTGCATTATTTAGGAAGAAAATAAATAAATGAATGAAATCACTTACCTAAGATTAAGGTTGTCATCACTTCCTTTTGACACAGAAGTTGCTGCAGCTCAAGATCTAAAATATTATTTATGAAGCTTTCAGTCTAAGAGCAAAAATCCATGAATTATGAGTGGCATGGTGAAGAACTCTGATAGGTTTTATTACTGATGTGAAATGTGTATCCACCACAAGGGCCCTCGTCTTTCCAGCAGATCTTTGAGCTTGGGACACAGCTGTGGTGTTTGTTGGTGTGTTCTCCCTCCTGGCAATTATTTTTCAATAACATATACTTTGTGTAGTACAGTTAAGCAAAAAGTTAACATCTGTGCAATAAGAAGCAGTCAAGAGTTTTCTGAGGTAAATCTGTTATCTCAGACACTTTTTCATTGTCAAAATACAATCTGAAAGCTTTTAAGAAAATAACCTTTCACTCTTGACTTCTTGGGAAACAAAATAACATCTCTGTCAAGACTTGAGGCAATTCTGCTTATGCAGGTTTTATGAGCTAGGCAAGGGGTCGGAGGAGCGGGCGGAAGATGGCTCCGGCAGCCTGCGCTGCATTCCGAGCGCCGATGGCCTCCGCCACTGCACGTGTTACATCGCTTAAAGCGCGGGTTTTAATACGTTTGGAACCAGTTTTTGGCGGCTGGGCTGGGTCACCGGGGCAGCGGGAGGCGGGAGTGCGGAGGTCGTGGCAGTGGCAGGAAGCGGTTCCGGGTCGGCGGCGGGAGCCGACATGGAGCCTGTCGGGCTCGCGGGGACTCGCTGAGGGAGAGCCGGGCCGCAGCGGGGCCGCGCCGCCGCCATGTCGCTGGGCGAGTACGAGCGGCACTGCGACTCCATCAGCTCCGACTTCGGCAGCGAGTCCTCGGGCCGGGGCGGCTCCCGCGGCGGCGGCAGCCTGCCTGGCGAGCAGGAAGAGCTGCACTACATCCCCATCCGCACCCTGGGCCGCGGCGCTTTCGGCGAGGCCACACTCTACCGCCGCACCGAGGTAGGCTGCGCCGGCTGCGGAGGCGGTCCGGGCCGGAGCTCGTCAGGCAGCGGGAGAGTGGTGCCTCTTCTCCCGAGGAACGGGGCCCCAGGGACTGCGCTGAGGAGGGCCCACGGCCACTGGCGGGGCGAGCGGGGCGGTTTCCAGAGGCTGGGTGCTTTGGAGATCTTGATCCTGGCGACTCTCGCCCCCAGGGGTGACTGACAGCCCCTGGGTGACACCTGCCCCCTGGGGGACAGCCCCCAGACGCCGGTCCGGGAGTGGCCCGGCTGCAAAGTGAGGACTTAAGCCCATGGCATGGAGGGGTACAGGGTTTAGATTTGAGCACATAGAGCACCACCAGGCTCCGGTCCCCTGAAGTTTTGTAGGGAGATGCAGAGAGTCTTCTGACGTTAACAGTCTTCATTTTTCTATTGTTTGTTAGAGTCACAGAGGACATGGGGGCATCTTGTACAGGTAACTCAAATGTGATTAGCATTTCAGCGTAATCGGAGGAAACTGGCTGAAAAGCTAGTCCTCCCATTGTTCCCAAGTCATTTAATCCCATCCAGTTCAGTCATAGCTGTGATTTTTTTAGCAGCCATCAAAGAAAAACACTTAACTTCATTCCCAGGGGAGGTTCTTCAGGTTTTTTTCTGGGGGAAGGCCACCTCGAGGTGCCACGGCTTGAACAGTTGTAAGTGAACACTATTCACTTAACAGATCACTCAGTGTGTTTTACAACGTGAGTGGGCCTAGAAGGGGCAAACTAGGTTTGTTCTCATTTCCTTGAATTTTTTATTTTTTAGGAATACCTGAGTATTTGTCATGGCTTATAGTCTTGTACAGTATCCTACAGTTGTGAGATTGGAAATACACTGTTCTCCCTTTGTTGAACCAGAGTATGTTTAGTCTTTATAGAAAACAAAACAAACTCTGTGTCTTTCCCTGGAATCCCTGTTTTTTAGGGCTTTTGTTGTTGTTGTGGTTTTTTTCAAAGTGACTGCTGGCCAAGTAGAAAAATTGCTTCAGGCCATCACTGTGCCTAGCAACAAACAGAAAACCTCAAAACTTATTGTTATGAAGAATCTTTGCCTGAAATCTGTAAGTTGCAGGAAAGTGGTTTTACCTTTCCTGAAATTTTAATTTCCTTCTGTAAAGGTACGAACTGTTCTCTTCATAGTAGTGTGCTTTTAGTTAAAAGGTGTTTTTGTGTTTCAGGATGACTCACTTGTAGTGTGGAAGGAGGTGGACCTGACCCGGCTGTCAGAAAAGGAACGTCGTGATGCTTTGAATGAAATAGTGATCCTTGCCCTGCTGCAGCACGAGAACATCATTGCGTACTACAATCACTTCATGGATAACACCACGCTCCTGATTGAGCTGGAGTACTGTAATGGTGAGATCCCTACTCCCACTTACAAACAGGCAGCTGCCATGTTGCTGAGTCACCCTGATGCAGAACCTGCAGGGGGTATTCCTGGGGTGACTTCTGGCAAGTGGAGGTGAATTCTGCTGCATAGCTCCTGAAGAAGATATTGATAAGGATTCTGATTGATTTGTGTCTCAGGTACCAAAGAAAGAAGCCCACTAGTTAGTTCAGGCAGTAGATGATTTTTCGAGTCATAATTCTGGGTAGCTAGTGCAGTGAAAGAAGAAAGTTATTGGTAGTGTACAATTCTAATGCACTTTGCTGTGTCCTTTTAGGAGGACAGTGGGGAAAAAAAACATATGAGGATATTTGAGCCTCTCTGACAGTACAGAGTGGGGCTGTTCTTCAGTGGTGTCACTTAAGTAGACCACTCCATTTGGCAATTATAAATCAAAGATTAAAAATCTATTGGTATACTGCAATCAGGGCTTTTTCCTGCCTTGTGCTATCAGGTTCTATGTTTGCTATTTAAAAAAAAACACACAACAAACCAAAACCAACCAACCAAAAATCCCAAACCAACGAACCAACCAAACCCTACCAAAAAAAAAAAATCCAAACAAACCACCAAATAAAAAAATAGTCCTCCTGGTGGTGGAGAAAACTTTAAAACTCCATCCAAGAGTAGGTCGAATGATACTGTTCGGAGTTTTTAGGGTAAATAGTCCCAGCTGAGATGGAGAGGTAGAAAGATTTTGTATGAGGGTCTGAGTTGCAGCTGCTCTTAGCTGAAAGAGGAGGTTATATACAAGTAATACTGCTGGAAGAGGATGCCTATGTGGTTTCTATTTGGATGAGTGGGACAGCTCCCCTGGCTAGGTGTCCTTTTGCGTGTTAGGGGGTTATGTTAAGCATTGGATCATCATCGGAAATCTTTTTTGATGGACAAAGGCTATCATTGTATTGTTACCATCTTAGGTTGCTTTCACTAAGACAGGTTGGTGAGGACAACAGAGTTGTGCAGAGTATTTTTGAAGGGTGTCAAACACCCTGGTTGGCAGGTTGGCCAAAGACGATTTTGCTTCTCTGCATTTTGTTCCTGTGCAGGGTTGAGCCCAGTGCAAGAGTAGGGGAATGTTGGCTCTTTGATTCACCATTTATTTTGGGAGTACTCTGAGTGAGTTATTTAGCTGCCCCGAAAAGGCTGCATGCTAGGAGCCATTATAAATTCATTGGAGGGCATAAAGAGAAGCTGCATAGTACTGATGTCTGTACATGTTCGTTAATGTCTCTAAACTGACTATTTTATTTGGGGACAATAACCACAAGATGAGTAGATAGCCTGCATTGCCTGAATATGTCTGGTACAGAATCAGGGACATGAGAACAAAGGAATCCAATTTAGACTGAGGGATGTTGTTTTTGCTAATGTGTTAATGATTGTTATCAGACACTCTTTGGTATCAAAGCTTTTGCTGCTTAATTGGCACATGTCTTATGGAGATCTAGGAAGGACTTTCAGATTTCAGTAAATGTCCTTATTTTACAGGAAAGGAAGCCAAGTTACTGATTTATTTGCCTATAGTTCTGTATGTATAGCAAGGTACCGTAAGACCTGGATTTATCATGGGATAACGTCAGTGAATACATCTGAAATAGATCTGGGAAGAAATACCCTATAAAATACATTTGTGGAAGAGCAAATAGTGTCAGAAGGTTACATGTGATTAGATGAAACAAAGAAGAAAGTAAATGTTTTTCTTTTTAGTATGCGTGCATAGAGGTATCAGTTATCCAAGTGGAGATAATTTGTCTTCTTGTGTAGGGTTTTGGTGATGCAGCACTTGTCATGCTGCAATTTGGTTCAGAAAAGCTGCAAAAAAGGCAGCAAAATATCAGAGATGAGGAACAGAATTCACTAAAAGCCTACATAGTCTGAATCACTAGGAAGGACTCATAAGAAGATGCAGAAGTGAATACTTCGGTTAAACTGTGAATGTGAAAAGTGACTTGTAGATAATTTGTGAATGTGAACCTAAGGCAGGAAAAAAAGAAATATTGAGAGGCTGAATGAGAAGAAATAAAGCAAAGAGAATCTTAATTCAGAAAAAATCAGAAAAATCTTCCTAACATGGAAGTCTGAAGGAGACAGAGGAGCCATTGCAACCTGCTTTGGACATCTACAGCTTGACAGGCCCATGAAAATCATACAGCGGAAGGCTGTATGGCTTTGCACCATACCCATGGGAAAGGGAGAGAGCCTGATGTTCTGTTACTATTAGAACATAATGTATAATAATTGGGAAATGGAATAGCAACAGGATGTGATCAGAGATTTGGGATTTACTGGTAGGATGCTAATATGACAGGGAGTCTCACTGCCTGCAGCCTTTAGCATCATTTTTGTTCGCTTTCTTTGATTATGAGTCTGCTGTCTTGAAATTGTGAGGTGCCCTGAAAAGTCTGTGGGTTTCAGGCTTGTTGGTGATGCTGTTGTCAGTGCTTTGTGCATTCTGCATCAGTGTATTTGGCAGAGCAGATGAAAGAGAGGCAGGTCAGGTCTGGGCAGGAGCTGGGGAAAGACGGTAACTTGAGCTTTTAGGGACTGCTCCAAACTTAAAATTCCTTTGGTGTGGTGGGGTTTTTTTGGTGTGTGTGTTTTTTTGGGTTTTGTTTGTTTGTTTGTTTTTAATATATTATTTATATATAATGTTGAGCAGGGCAATCTCACGTTACTTGGTGTGCAGCTTATGTTTACTTATCCCAGGAACTTACAGGTTAAAATGTAGGGAGTCCTAGCCTAACTTACTGGTTAACTTTTCACGGGGTATTAAATGGTGGTGTTAAAAATGAATCGTTGCTGCCTAAGCTTAGATATGCCAGTGAATTTCTTGGATGGAAGGAGAACTTACCTTTTGTGAGTGCCTGACCAGTTTTAAGTGAAGAGTGCTGAACTGAGGGAGAACTGTAATTCATCACATCTCTTAGGGAATTTGAATATTCCTAGCTGTGCCTGGGTAGAATAACTGCTGCCATTTACTAAGGTACTAAGATAATTAAGAACTCTGTATTTCTCACTTGCAATTACAGGAGGGAACCTCTACGATAAGATTCTGCGTCAGAAAGACAAGTTGTTTGAAGAAGAGGTAATTTAAACTGATTTGAGGGAGCAGTGGGGCTGGCCTAATGTTCTGGCGATCTATCTGGTTATCTGAGTATTTATACAACACTTTTTCCATAGTGCTGGTGGGGAGTTTCTATATATATATCTGGGGACTGACATCCTTCATATCCTGTTGAATGTTGCAAGTCTTTATGGACTATCAAAAACTTGATTTTCCTTTTTGTATGTCTGTAAGCAGTATAAACTTCCAAGAGAGGAATAATCAAAGCAAGCTCTCAGCTGTCCTGGCTGGTACTCAGCATCTCTCTGTTCTTAACTATTTTGTAGGTTCTTTTCTGAGTAATTACTTTGAATCTGTCTCACCACAGATTTTTTTTTCTTGTGCCTTTTTCTTTATTTTTTTTAAACTTACTTTGTGCTATCTCTTTTCACCTCATGCTGAGGTCACAGTTCATATTCCAGAGAGCCTAACTGTGTGTTTTTCCCAAGCGGTCACTAGCTGTTATTCCTAAGTCTTTTCACTCATTGAATTCTGTGACACTTGTCAGGACAGACACTATTAACAGTGCTAGAACAATCTACCTTTTAAAATATCTTTTCAGGGATTTCTGAAACAGGAAATTCTAAATTTTCATACTTCTGAAAGAGCATCTAAATGGTAGAGTCAGACCCTCTTGCTGTGCTTCTGTGTGACAAGGACGTGTAGGGTTTTGGTGGGGATTTTTTGAGCTTCACATAAGGCTTTTATGATACCTTTGCAGATGGTGGTTTGGTATCTCTTCCAAATTGCATCAGCTGTGAGCTGCATTCATCGAGCAGGAATTCTTCACAGGTAAGTGTGAAATATGGTAAAGCTAAGGTAACCAGTGTGGTTCATGGACATGAGTGCAGAACTCCTTCGAGAAGCCTTTGCTTCTTTGTTTAAAGCAAGCACTGAGCTTCACTCCAAAGCATAGCTCAACTGCCTAGATGTTAAGTATCACTTCTATAAAGAATTTTTACTGGGCTAGAAACTATCTTGTGATAAATACGTAAGAAATTTTGTATATGAAAATGGAATTGCTTTTTTTCATGCTGCAGCTTCGTGAACAAAGAGTTAATCCATGTAGGAAGGAAGTAAATTGGCCCTTTATTGCCATGGCACATAAATGGTATTTGCTAAAGTGGATAGAAAGAGCAGTTACCACAGGCCAAAGGTACTTCCTACCCACTTCACAACTAATTGCTTCAAACCAACATGTACATCCTTCTGTAATTCCTAGAGGCTATGATGAAGACTAAATTGGTGCAGTGCTGTAACATAACATGTGCAAAGATTTGTCCTCCTTTTGGCTAAATCTCATTTCTTTGGGCTGTTAACTTAAGGAAGTACTATACCTTGTTAGCTGGTAGTGGTAATTTTGACAATGATTCTCAGATTTCAGTGAGTAGCTAATTACCTTTTACTGTAGCCCTTTTCTGTTTGGGAGGGGTAAATTTCATGGCTTACAAGTGCCTCAGGGAGGCCATGATGTTCTGAGGAGTGTTGCATGCAGACAGCTGTTTCCAACACAGTTGGATCATGTGCTGCAAAACATACTTCTCCAACTAACAACCATAGCTATGTGAGAATATTTTCTGTGGGATAGCATCCTGGTTGCTGCCATTCTAGATCTTCAGTAATTGGGAAACCCTACACTCAAGAAAGTAGTGCCTAGGGTTTTGACCTAAAGCAGATGTCATGTCATTGCAGTGATTTCCTGCTTACCATTTCTGTTGCCCATCTTCACAGCAGGATTCACAGTCTAGGAACATGTGTGGCCCCATATCCTTCCATAATAATGAATTGAACAGTTATTTAAATGTTTGCAGTGATTTCCTTCTGCTGCAGACATCGTCAGAGTGACCCAGGACTTTGCGATGCCCCAAGTGGATGAATGCAAAGTGCTGCTTTACTTGACGTTGTCCTGATCTACACTGGGAAGTTGTTGATGGTACGTTAGGAAAAGGGGATATTATGAAGTGTTGGCCATGGGAAGGATATCATACTGCGGGGGCTTCCTCTCTGTATTTGCAGCTTCCTATATTGATCTGTGAAACTACATATAAATTATTCTGTTGGGGAGCAGGTGTTTGTGGTGAGGTTTGGAATTCAGTGTTTTTTGTGGCCTTTTGATCTGAACATAGTACATTTCTGTTATAAAGAGTTGGTTTTGAGATGTAAGGTAGAGGGATGTTCTGGTTCAAGAGTGGCATCTGTTTCATGTGCTCTGTGTGTGTGCGTATATTTGCATATATACCTATTCATGCATACATTTATGCTTTTAGTATGCTCAGCAACTCCTGCCTTGGGTCTATTTATAAAACCAGGAAAATAAGACCTGCTCAATGACCTTCATATGAGAAGAGACTGAGAGGAGGGAAAGAACTATCTTTGATCTGTGGCCTTTACATAGGTGTCTGGAGCGTGAGCTTTTTAGACTGTGTTGTGTTTTTGCGGGGATGTGATAAAACATGGATAACTGCAGTTACTGCTCCAGTACTTAGGGTCAAATTGCCTTTGGAGAGCACTGTGTGTATATGTATGAGAAACAGTGCTGGCAGAGTAGCAAGTATCTCATTTTAGGGGGGAGGTATAGCAGTGTGTGGAAAACTGTGAAATCTGGAAGTGTATTTGAGTGTCTGCATTTGTTTTTCCTTTTCAGAGATATAAAGACGTTAAATATCTTTCTCACCAAGGCAAACCTGATTAAATTGGGAGACTATGGGTTGGCAAAGAAGCTGAACTCTGAGTACTCTATGGCTGAGACTGTGAGTATCTGCCACCTTTGTGTGCAAACTGAGGTGTGTTTTTCTTTCATCTCTGCATGCCTTGCAGAAGACCGGGGATACGCCATACATTATTGCAGGTTTTCTGTGTCTTTCATTTTCCCTCAGTGTTATCTCACTAACATTGGCATATTTGCTGGAGTTCTGCAGCTTGCACCCAGATTCCCTTTTGGAGGTCTGTCTCTGTGCAAAGCAGCAGTAGACAATAGATGGGTGCCAGCGTGGACATGGAATTGTGCCAGAGCCAGTGTAGCTGTTGTAGAGAGCGCTGCTGCTCTTTCCCTTGTACCTAGGTGTGGTACTTCCAAAGGTGAATCTGTGTAATGCAAAGGCAGTGCTGTCTGAAGGTGCAGAAACAGCAGAATAGTCGCATCATTACAGTGCTCTCCCTTTCAGCTAGTTAAGCCCAGCTTAGCAAATTAAATAATTTGTTCTTGCTGCTGTGCTAACAGGATCATTTTGCCTGAGGTGGATCTGGGATAGCTCAGATGTGCTTGCCTGACATTGCATAATGTCAGAGAATGTCTCCTGTCTTTAATACTCAGGCCCTAAACTGAATTATAAAGCAGAAAGAAAGGCACTTTTGCTTCTTACGGTAGCCAGGTGTGTGGTTTATTGGTAATGCTCTTGGAGAGGGACAAAGCTTTGTAGGAGAGATACTAGAAGGCTGTCATGGTTGCCTTTGTTCCAGACCCTTCCAGAGCACAGTTTTGCAGGCAGAGTTATGACATAGGGTAAGCTGTACTGCAGACACCTGAAAGGCTCAGCTTGGATTTCCCATCTCCATCAATTTATCTGCAGTGGCAGACGTTGTCTGGAGCCCTTATCTTCTGAAGGTCTTTATTTTCGTTTGGGATGCAAGCCAGTTTGCTCTTTCTCTTACCAGTATTATTAGATTTAATGCAACCTATTGTGTTCTATTTGGATGTGTAGTTAAATACTTGCCAGCCTCCTTCCAGGACATGAGCCCTATTGTGCAGTTGCACAGTAGGTGGGAACTCAAGGCTACTGCATAAAGCTGCAGCAAAACCATTAATTTTTTTTTCCCCCCCCTCCACTGTAAAAAATTTTGAACTCCATACCTTCAACTGTATTTCATTCTGTATAGGCTGGCTGTGCTCTGGGCTCATTCCTCAATTTGTGATCTAGTCAACAGTGGCAGTCTGGAAGTTATTTTTTCTGAAATGAGTGTCAAACATGGTGTTTTCAGTTTGTAACAGTCAAATTACCATTTTGTAAAATGTTTACATCTGATTTCTTAATTTATCATTCTTTCTCCAGTTTCCCATGGAAGTTACAGAAAATATGTCTGTATCTTACAGAAAACTTACATTATCCTTTGCTTGAAAAAGGTGTAGGTGCAGTGTCTTAATTCTCCATGTGATATTCTGGCTAGCTGGGCTTCTAAATTTTCCTGTGGCTAGGGCTCAGATAGCTCTGTAGCTGTCATGCTCTGTAACAAGAAGTGGAAAGGAGATGGCAGATTCTGAGTGTGCCCATTAGGTGTCTAGTGTGGGAGTCTAATGAAAGGCAAGCTTTGCAGTCCTTGGAGCTTTGCTGAGAGATGAAAAGAGGGCCACTATAGATATTTCCCCTTCTAAATTCTGTCTTTCTCATTTTATTTCACTGTCTAGTTTCTTGCTAGGGAACGGGCTCCATTCATCTGGATGCTTCATTCTTACACCTTTTATCGTGTTTGTTCTTTCTTCTTATTGTGACTTTGAGCTGTGGCACTATTTCCATCGTACCTGAGAGGGCTGCTGTATTTAACTGCTGGGTTTGGGGGTTTTGTGTGTGGTGGGAGGTGTCTGCTTCCTGAGCTAATTAATCAGGAAAACCCACTTCTGAAGTGAAAGCTTTTCAAGTGGGACTCAAGGCAGGTTTCTACTTACTTGACCTGAAAGTAACCTCTCTTTTGTCAGAGACAGAGTAGCCTTTGCCCTGGCAGTACCTTGTGATCAGACAGAGTGGCTCCATAGCCATGGGCTGGCATCTGCATTTGGAAGCTTTGCTAGATTCCCTTTTCCTTCAGTCTCTTACGAGGGTTTCTGTATGTCTAGTCAGTACATAAGCCCCTGATTATCTCTAAATGTATTATTTAAGAGAGGGGCAAGTCCTTGCTATGTTCTTATGAATGGTACTCTGTTGAGAAGTATGTACCACATCACAATCTGAGCAGAAAGGTGTCTAGGATCTTCCAAAAAACTCAAGCCCAGTCTTGTGGATGGGAAGGGAAGAAGTGTACTTTTTGTTCCCATCCCTCCAGCATGTTGGTGGGATGTGTCATCTGTGTCACTTCAGAGCTGTGTCTAGCTCTGATACTCATGGGCCTGTGTGAACATGATGGATGCAGAGCTCCTGAATTGCAGGCTGCTGGATCATTTCTGGTTTTTAAATGTTCTTTTTTCCTAGCTGGTGGGAACTCCATATTACATGTCACCAGAGCTCTGCCAAGGTGTGAAATACAACTTCAAATCAGATATTTGGGCTGTGGGCTGCGTCATCTTTGAGCTGCTTACTCTGAAGAGGACCTTTGATGCTACTGTAAGTCTGCAAACCAGGATGGACTGAGTAATCTTATTTTTTATGACCTTAATCTCCACTTTTGGCTTATAGCTTTATTAACCTGTATTTTTCTTTCGTTATTGTTTACATCTATGGATTGAAAACGCTGGCCTGGGAGTGCCAACTATAGCCAGAGAAAATGTTTGCATGATTTCCCCTACCCTGCACTGCAGGTGCCTCTGGCTTCTGCCAAACCCATGTTTATATGCTGCCCTCGGTTTACCAGATGCAGATTATAAGCTGTGCTAATTTGTATCATGGTTGTGAGTGAAACATCCTTTTCTCTCTAAGGAGGAAGCTTATGACTGTAGGCTTTTTTTTTTTTCCAGTGCAGCATTTTGTAGTGAAAACTTCCAGCCTTTGTATTTCATACAATTTAATCCTGTTACACTTCTCAGAGTTTGGGTGCAAGAGAAGTGTGGTGAAGCTGACATGGGGAGGGTGAAGGGGAAACATTGCTGGCAAGTACATGTAATTTGCCAGCTTGTGCCGTGAGACAGGAAAAGCTGCTTGCTGCTAGTTCAAGATTTTATAATCCTTACAGAGACAATGTGAAAATACAATCCTTTCCTAACTTCCTCTCACCATGGCTACCAAGTCCCCAGTAACTTTGCTGCTGCACAGTGTTTCAGTGGCAGTATTCTGCATAGGAGATTCTACGCAAAGAGAAATTTATTCTTCCTGCACTGTTAGGGAATTTAGTAAAAAGCTGGATATTGCCACTAAGTCCTAGCTGTCAGAGGTACCATTTCTGCACGAGTTATTAGGTTTCAGGAGGACCTGCTACGCAGGTGTGTCCTGATCAGAGAAGGAGGAGGAAAGTAGTGGTGATCTGTAGCATCTCTCCCCATTGGACACATTGTCCAGTTCAGTTCCCTTACAGCTGGTTCCTGGTTTCTGCCTAGAATCCCCTGAACCTTTGTGTGAAGATTGTACAGGGAAATCGTGCCATGGAGGTTGATTCCACTGTCTACTCCTGGGAGCTGATCCAGATGGTGAATTCCTGCCTTGATCAGGTTGGCCAAATACTTTTAACTTTCAGACACCCCTTCCCAGCCACCTTAAGCCATGGAATTAAGGGGTGAAAGGGGATGACATGCCTGCTACAGCATGAGGACTGTTGATGCAGGGTGATTTCTGTGAGGCCTAAGGCAGCACTAAGACTGGGATTCCTCCTCTCCTCTGAAAGCATTGTCTTAAGATGCCTTTTATCCACCAGGCTCTGGAAGGGTGCTGGGTTTACTCTGACATTTATTTAATAGACCGGCAAAAGCAGTTATTTTCTAATGTAGTTCAGCTGAGGTAGGAGCATTGTCTTAGGTCTCTTAAGGTTCTGGCTTTCTGGCTGTGACCCTGGCTTTCTGTGGGGCATTCATTTCTTGAAAGAAAACGTAGTATTGATACTTTCAGAGTGTGGAAGTCCCTCCTGGCATTTGTGCCTATTCATTCCAAATATTTGAGTTCATTAATTTCCCTTCTGAAGGACATCAGGGAAAGGAGGTCCACACAGGCTTGAATGAGGTCTTCTGTCCCAAGATTTTTTGTAGATGATGAGCATTTCCCAGAGAACCACTTGTTCCTCACTTTTTTTCAGGATCCAGAGAAGAGACCCACGGCAGATGAATTGCTTGAACATCCCCTTCTCAGCAAACGCAGGAGGTAAACATATGGTCTTGCCTGAAACCTGGGCAGGCATCAGAGAGAACAAGAGGGTTTGTACAGATAGGTGGCATTTATGTTTTTGTAGCAAAGTCCTTAAGTTAATTTGGCCTGACATGAGACAGTTGTTGAAGTACACTTCATCCTTTTTAGGAGAGAAGTGCATTCTTGCTGTCTTGTTTTCTGATCAGATGCTCTGTTGGCACATGCATATGGTGAGAAAGGTCTCTGCATCCTTTGTCTTAGAAGTTCTTGTATTGAGAACCTTGAGGCATCCCATTCTGAGGCTCCTTTGAGGAATGCTGCTTCCTGCTCTTCAGATCTCTGAACGAAAGGTGACAGAGATCCTCCTGTGGTCATTGGGAATGGCCTTTCAAAGTACCTGTGTCATGTAATATAGAGACTCTTGCTTTCTCCCTTTTTTGCCTCCTGAGTCTGGAGAGAGTGGCCCATTTTAGCTTACTGTCAATCTGCGTACGCTACCTTTTCATGACAAGGTAAACCAATTGTGGTTTATCTGGGCTGTTTGGACCACACAGTGGTTGATTTGGAAACAGCAGACTTAGTCCTTTGTATCAAGACTCTTTTGCTTGGTAGTCAGCATGAGTTTTGTTTTGCTGTATGCATTGGTGAAGGCCCAAATCCTGATAATACTTAGTTATTTAAGGTCATTCTTGTGCAATATATGAATATTGCTTGGCTACATTCTTGTATATATGTAGTTTATTGTCCTCAGCTGTCTTGGAGCTACATGGTACATCTGCCCTCTTTACTGTGTATCACTGTGAGCTGGTAAGCAGCTGCCACATTCCCTCCATGAGGGAGCAGCGTTTTATTGGAAAGGAAAACAGTCTGTGGGTGCTCCTTGTCAGTGAATTGCTTTGGGTGATGCTACTCTTTCCTAAAATGCTTTTTATCCTTTGGCAGGGAAATGGAAGAGAAAGTTACCCTGCTTAATGGGCCAAATAAGCGACCAAGGTAATTATTTGGGCACGTGTTTGAAAGTAAGTCTCAGAACAGCTCTCCAGAGAGGAACTTTGCTGAGAGTGTTAGTGTGTGACAACCTTAATGGAATAGTGTAGTTTAGAAGATCCCTAAGTGCTAAGAATTTGACATAGTTCTTAGGTGGTTGTTCCATGTTTTACTTTTTGCCTTTTATATTCTGCTTATATTTATGGCTGGAGCTTTACCTCAGCTGGTTCCATACATCTGTCACCCGTCCTACTGAAGATGTAGTCTTTACAGCCAACATATCTGAGGATGTAATGTAGATTCCTCCTTCTCTGCAAATTCTCATAAGCAGGAGGAATATGACTAACTGTTGAATCTTGAATGAATATAAATATCTTTCATAAAACTGGATATATGCAGAGGTTCTCCACAGTCCCCAGCAAGCCTGTAAGCAGGGTTGCTCCATGAAGCCAATAGCTTCTGTGACACGTATAGGTGGTTTTCTGTTGATTTGTTAGATAGAATTTGACCTTTTTTCCTCGTAAACTTGGAAGTACTATCGGAGCACTTTATGTAAAGTTGTTCCAGTTCTTGGGTTGTTCACAAATGCTTTGCTTTGATTGCAACTGCCATTTTGCAATCTGCTTGTGAATTGATTCTTACCTGCATCAAGGAGTTATATTTTTCCCCTCAGGTGGAAAACCGTAATTTAAATAAAGAGGAGAGAGGAAAATTAGAAGCTTTTGGATGTTTCTGTATTTTGAGCAAGATTTCACGCCCATTTGTAAGGCTTTCATGTTTCACAAATGAGTACAGCTCCGTGGCCATTTAGTGAAAGCCTAGTCTTTTAAAATGACATAAAATTGGATTGTAGGCTTTTTTAAAGTGTTTCCTGGAAGTTACTTTCTCTGCTGCTCTGAGACAGATTTGTCCTGATTCTCTCTATAGCGCTTGAGGCCTCACAACCAATTGACAAAGAGAACAGTGTATGAAAATAAAAACTGTGAATGGTTGTGAAGGGGAAACAGGTAGACAACAGTAGGAAAATGAGTGCTGACAGTGAACACAAACTCCGTTAATAAAAGCATGTGTGTTTTGGGGCGGGGGTGTCTTGTATAGGTCAAGTACCATGAATGAGGCTCCCATTGCAGTGGTGACTTCGCGCACTAGTGAGGTGTATGTTTGGGGGGGTGGGAAGTCCACCCCCCAGAAGCTGGATGCCATCAAAAGTGGCTGCAGTGCACGCCAGGTGTGTGCTGGTAACACTCACTTTGCTGTGGTGACAGTGGAGAAGGAGCTCTACACGTGGGTGGTAAGTGAGGGAAACTGCAGGAAGGGGCTAAGGGTGGGAAAGTCCATATCCACCACTGACAGTTCATGAGCTTGGTAGAATCAGGTGGGAAAGAATCTTGGAAAAGGAGAATTCTGCTTGCAGTGGACACTGTGAGGCCATCCACTTCAGGGTTGACCCAAGTCTCCAAAGGTAAATGTGTCCTTGGGAGAAATTTTCCACCATGACAGGAAGTGTGCTGAATACTGAAGATTGAGGATTGCCCTTGGGGATTGTAGATGGTGGATTTGCAGGCTCAGACACTTGAGTCAAGCATCTCTTCCTCCCCTTCCTGACCATTAGAAATCGCCGGAGGCTTTGCGTATTTTTGAGGAAGGTTTTCCAAAATCAGAATGGGTCGGATGAATGACCTCGTTGTAATACAGATTTCTTCTGTGAGACAGCTTGTGGGTGAAGCCAGTGATGTCTTATACTAAACAACTCTGCTTTTTATGATGAGTGGAAAGTCTGTAATAGTTTAAAGTGAATAAAAAAATCTTGGCATACAATGCATTTAAAACAGTCAAATCCAGTCTTCTCAGGCTTAGTTGGTTAGTGACATGGAAGTATTCTGCATCTGCAGGCTTCTGCAGGTTTTTGTATTGATGATACAGAATCTTTTAAGAGAGGTTAGAAAGTACTGGTTAGGTGGGTGAGAAAAGAAAGAAATCCATATGGGAGGAGAGCAACTTGGAAGTAATTTGCTGGATGTTTCTTCATGAATGGCCACTGAAAGCTTTTGGCTGACTATTAATATTTTAGTTTTAGCTTCAGCCCTACTCAGAGTTGGTTTATTTTCCCTGTAGAATTAGTAGATCTGGCCATTTCAGTAATTTTTGGTTTATGCTATAGGTTTCTTTGCAGTCATTAGGATTTCGAAAACTAGGTCAAAACACTGAAGGACGAATTTCAGTCCTGCAGCAGGGAGCAGGTTCTGTAGCCTGACAGATGAGAAGAGAGCAGGGATTCCTCTTCGGCTGGTAGTCTGAGACTAGATCACTCCTTGTTAGCGTATAGCTGCCTGAAAGCCTGTGCTGCCGTTTAGAATGTTTCCTGCTGTTATGCCACATAGGAGATAGGTCTTTGCCCTAAGGTGGATAACACATTCTCATGGTCTTTGCTGTCTTCTATTGTTCATGTGAGGTACTGTAATTATTGGCACCATATGTGGAATTGAAGATACACAACCTTAACTGATGTTTCTGTCTTGCAGAACATGCAGGGTGGCACCAAGTTGCATGGGCAGCTGGGACATGGGGACAGAGCCTCCTACCGGCAGCCAAAGCATGTTGAGAAGCTTCAAGGAAAAGCCATTCGCCAGGTGTCCTGTGGAGATGATTTCACAGTGTGCATCACAGGTGAGAGCTGGAAGGGGACCACTGCTTTTACCAGTGCATGTGTTGCCTCCATACCTGCCAGTATTAAAGGCAAAGGAGCCTGAAGTCAAGAATGCAAATGTGTTTGAAACTGGTTTTGGACTGTGTGGAGAAAGAATCACCCAATGATAAAAGATGTGTATCTGAGATTTGCTGTTTAATTTGAAAAGCTTGAGGCCTGATACCTGTCTCTAGTTCTAGCCTTGCTCATACTTTTAAAGAAGTGTTAACTGTGGTGTTGTCTGTTACAGAAGAATTTGAATCTGGCTTTACCCATGAAAACAATTCTCACCAAAGTACGTTTCCAACTTATTTTGCCAGTGCTGGTAAAGCAGAGGTTTGGCATAGAAGCTTGGATGCTCAGTGTGCTGGAAGAGTGACTTACAGAGACATAGAATCAGTTTGTGGGTTTATTAAAGAAAGTGGCAGGTTCAGCCCAAGATTTTTTGACGCTGGTGACCTGAAATAGCTGTAGGTTGTGGTGTAAGGTCATCTGTCTTAATGCAAACAAGGAATAACTCCATATTCTCCAGATTACATTCTTATGCACAAGAGAGGAGAATGATTACAGAAAAGAGACTGCTCTAGCCATATCCTACAAGATTAGTATGCAGCCTAATACAGGCTCTGTGTGCTCACCAAGCTTCTCTTGTGTCCTTCAGATGAGGGCCAAGTGTATGCCTTTGGCTCGGACTATTATGGATGCATTGGTGTTGACAAGGCTTATGGCTCTGAAGTTCTTGAGCCCCTGCATCTGGATTTCTTTCTTACCAACCCTGTGGAGCAAGTCTCGTGTGGAGATAACCATGTGGCAGTGCTGACCAGAAACAGAGAAGTTTACACATGGGGCTGTGGAGAGTATGGTAGGTGCAGTCTCCCTGGAACCCAAAGGCACTGTGACATGTCTGCTCCAGAAAGCAGCCTGATGCAGGGCCTGGGTGTGAGGGCTGTCTGGTATGTCCTGGGGGCAAAGAACATTTGTTTCTTTGGGGCTTTCTTTCCTTGCAAGAATGGAGAACTGGGGACTGAGCCCTTGAGACTTCACTCTGGGGAAGCTGTAGGGTGCTGCTTGGCTTTCTTGTGGGTATGGCAGTTGTACTGTGAGTGGAGTTGGATTATCTTGAGGATTGGCAAGCAGTGATGCACATAGAGGAGCAAGTTTCTAGTTCTGTATGGAGATTTCTTTGGGACTATGGAGAGACAGTGCCATTTCTTAGGGACAAGCACCTTGTGAGGCCATTTCTAACTGCAGTGTTTTCACTGATGCAGGGCGCTTGGGATTGGATTCAGAAGAAGATCACTACACCCCACAGAAGGTAGGGTTGTGTCTATTTCCCAAAGTCTGCATGGGCATAAATCCAGATTAGTTCCTGTTTGGAAATATTAACTGTCTGAGGCTCAGGTGTTTTTTCTGGGGTATCATAGAGTTTGTGAGGGTTTTAACTTGCTTCCTTCCTTCATTTTGCTTAATTTCTCCCTAGAGATCATGGGAGGGGGGCTTAGCACTCCCAAAACAGCCAGCATCATGACTTAGAGCTCCATTGCTCTGATCTCCATGCTGGAACTGGAAATGCCCAAGTTAATGTTGTGGAAATCATAGTAGAAAATACCAAATCACACACTTCAGGTCTGTAGATGAAACTCACAGCAGTGCAAACAGCTTAGAGTCTTTGAATTTTATTTAATAAGTTAAAGATGAGTTGAAAGCAAAACTCTCATGAAATACAGTGCTGGGGTAATTGAGGCAATGTGACCTACTGAGGGTTAGAAAACAAGGATGTGCCTGGAACCCAAGTGTCTGTGATCCCATAGTATCAAACCCACACAGCACAGACCCAGCCCTGCTTGGCTAACTGGGTCTAGTGCTTGTGGACCCCAGCTGGACAAGATACCTCTGCACCATGTTTCTGGTACTTGTGCTGGTTCACTGGTGTCTGCATACGGGGTCTAGAATACCTTGAATTCCTGCATTGTGACTAGAATTTCAGTGTGCTGTACATTTTGATACTCTTGCACTTTCATTCAAATTAACTGTGCTGGCTATTGTCAATGCCCAGACTACCTGAACTACTGCTCTAACCCTGTATGTTTTCCTTGTGCCAGCTTCTACGTAGTAGGTATTGGGATTTTGATTTTCTTGGGATGTATTTATTCCACATAGGTGGATGTTCCGAAGACCTTAAACATTGTGTCTGTTCATTGTGGCTGTGATGGGACTTTCCTGCTAACCCAGACAGGCAAGGTGTTGGCATGTGGACTCAACGAGTTCAACAAGCTGGGCTTAAATCAGTGCACATCAGGGATAATCAACCATGACGTAAGTGCATTTAGGTCCTTGCCTCCAGTTCCCAGCAGCCAGTAGCATATGGTGGAGTGGAGGTCCTGTGACAGCGACAAAGTATGCGTTGGCTTTGTGTCAGTTTGTTAGTTTCCATCCAAACAATGGATACTGGGATTGTGGGAAGAGGCAGTTTGTTCCTCAGTTTCTTGTCTGCTATATGAGCTTACGTCAGATCTAAGGTACTGAAGAAGATAGAGAGCTGCTCCAGGGTGACTTAGCCAGTGATGTGGATTCTGGCAATTCTTCTCTTTAATGTATCCATCATGGGACTGTCTAGTTTAATGTTGTGGTCTGCCAAGACATGCTTGAGTAGATCTTAGCTAACAAATGTGTGTTTTTTCACTCTATGCTTACCCACATGTCTTTTCTCAGACATACTGTGAGGTGCCATATGCCACTTCCCTTACTTTGGCCAAACAGCTGTCCTTCTACAAGATCCGTACCATTTCCCCGGGGAAGACACACACAGCTTCCATCGATGGTGAGCTTTATGTGTGAAGGAGTGAATACTGATGGCTGGATTACTTTACATCAGCTTTGCCCTTTCAGCCTGACCCTTGATGTTGAGGGTTGTGCTCTTGGTGGCAGGGCTTGTGCCTGCTGCAGGAACCCGGGATTCCTGTTCCTCAGCAGTGTTACCTCTTGGCCAGCTGAAGCAGCAGCATCATCAGCTTCTGGATCAGCCTTCCTCTCTTTTTTTAAGGGGGGAAGGATTAGGGAAGACCCATGCTCTGGCATAGCAGAGGAATCATTTATGACTGAGTTAGGCCTTGCCCAAGTGACACCAGTCAGAAGGCTGTGAGGAGTACCAGCCCCCAGCATCAGAAAAGGGGAGCAACAGGAGAAGGAACTGTGGAGGTGTTAGCATGCTGAAGCCATTCCTCTTGGATGGCACTATCCCCTTCCAGCCTGGCTGGCTTCTCAGCAGAGTCATTCCTGGTCATGGGCTGTTGCTGCTAGTTCTCTGCATGCATGGGTGCTTCCAGAGTTGGGCTATTGCTGTGACTGTCTCCTCGTTCCTCCTCTCAGAGCGAGGCCGCCTGCTGACCTTCGGCTCCAACAAGTGTGGACAGCTTGGTGTTGGGGACTATAAGAAGCACCTGGGAATTAACCTGCTGGGAGGCCCCTTGGGGGGTAAGCAGGTGATCAGGGTTTCATGTGGAGATGAATTCACCATAGCTGCTACTGACGGTGAGTGGGTCTTTGCAAAGTTGTGGGTTCCTTTGGACTAGATCTTGCAGGGTTGTTAACTGGCTCCCACCAATCATGTACTAGACCACCCCCATAGCACTACACTGAACTAAAGAAATCCTTTTAGACTGAGGCTGCTTGACCCTGTTAGTTGCCACGCATTTGCTGTCCTTGGGGCTGCAGAGTGCCAGCTTGGTGGCTGCTGGTTAGATTTGTTATCATTTTGTTCTCCACTGGCAAAATGGAACTGGTGGATTAGGTACTGCGGGATAGCAGTTGCAGCAGAGAGGCTGTGATCCTTGTAGCAATTACAGGGAGAGAGGGAGAAAAGGAGGGAGAGAACTGGGGTTCATAAATCTCTCTTTTCTCAGACAACCATATCTTTGCCTGGGGTAATGGTGGGAATGGGCGTCTGGCAATGACATCAACTGAGAGAGCTCATGGCTCAGATATTTGTACCTCATGGCCTCGACCAATATTTGGATCATTGCATCACGTTCCAGACCTGTCATGCCGTGGCTGGCACACCATCATCATTGTTGGTAAGTTTAAGTTTAGGGTGAAATTTGGGGATCTTGGTTATGATGGTACATTGCTTGCCAAGACATAGACTATAAATCCTGCCTGAGAACAGGCTAGGTTGCTTTGAGAACATGGCAAGCCGCTCTGAACTCTAGGCCTGCAACATTGGCTTTCTTGTGAGTTGCAGGAGTAGCCTTGCTCTCCATGTGGCACTCTAAACTGAAAGCGTGCTTTTCTCCTTGCAGAAAAGGTGCTGAACTCTAAAACGATCCGATCCAATAGCAGTGGCCTGTCTATTGGTACTGGTGAGTAACCTGCCCTGGGGAGTTGTGGTTTAAGTCCATTCAGTGGTTAGTTTGAGTGGGTGCAGTTTTGTCCTGCAGCATGACTCCTCTGTGTTTGAGAAGTCTCATAGAAGAGCTCGAAGGAAATCTAGTTGCTGCTGTGCATGAGAAGGCATGGCCCAAAGCTGGGAAAGAGAGAACTGAAACAGAGGAGGAGGAATATGGATGCAGCGAAGCCTTTGTAGTTGAGGAACTTCAATTTGACAAGGAAAAGCTGAGAGGGGGCTATGGGGCAGCTGCTGGAGAGATGAAGTCCATTTTCTTGGACCTGTAGGAGGGCTGGAGCCATGAAGCTGCAAAAGACTGCTGCACACAAGCCCTATTGAGGAGGCCTGCAGGGAGCATGTCGAGGGAGGTGCCATTAGCACGTACCACAGCCATACAAACCAAATTTCTGCATCTTCTCTGCTCCAGTTGGGGCTTGGCAAAAGGAATAGGAGAGGTGGGGAAAGTACAGAGTTCTCACTCTTGTTTGCTAGTGGCTCAGAGCTGCACAACTGGAGGAGAAGAAGAGGATAATGAACAGGAAGCAGAGACCTACAACCCCAGTGGAGGCTTTCGAGGAACCATGGAAGCAGATCGTGATCTGGGGAGCTGGATCAGTGCAACAGAAGCTAAGGGAAGCAACAGTGGTGACAGCAGCTCCTGCCCTGGCTGGCTGCGGAAGGTAATGTGGTGTTTCAGAAATGCCTTAAAATGGAGATGTAGGCTGTGGAAAAGTGTGTGGCCCCTTCCACCTTTAAGGGATACTTTGAAAGGTTCTCGGAGCTGTGCTGCGCCGGGAGCTCTTTAGGCCTTGGTGCCTTTTTTGCCACAAGAGGGTGTTGGTGCATTGATTGAGGAGATGAAGTCAGCTGCAGGAAGGCAGGCAGGCCTGACAGTGCTGCTTTTGTGTGTCCAGGAGCTGGAGAATGCTGAATTCATCCCTATGCCTGACAGCCCATTTCCTCTGAGCATGGCTTCTTCAGAGCCCGAGAAGGAGACTCTCCCTTACCAGAAACTTCAAGGACTCAAAGTGGCCTCTGAGGAACCTGTTGAATTAAACAAGCCCAAAACAGAGCCCTGGGTAATGTTAATCAAGTGAATGCTTGGCCAAACCATAAATAGCAATTTTTGAATTACAGAGAGAGCTGAGAAGAGGGTGTTGGGTTGGCCTAATTCATCTGGATAAGGAAAAGGGGGCTGTTGATAATCAGATGTGATGCAGCAAAAAAGAACATTTCACAAGAATCTAGAACGCAAAGCTGGGGCTTGTTCAGATTGAAAATAATCAAATCAGTTCTGTGGAAAAATCCAGTTAATGCAATTGTTAAAAAATAGAGAAGCCTAGAGCCCAGAAGCCTCCCAGAAGAGGGAGACTTTTCTGTTTAGAAAGCAGAAATTTCTGTGGGATAGGAAGAAGAAATGTTATAGGAAATCACTGAGAAATTACAACCTGTGACACTTACCTTGTTCCAGCAGTTTTCTATCCCAAGAGGAGGCACAGACCCCAGGCTTAGGGAAAAGGAGGTAAACCAAATGGATTTTGGTGATAGGAGGACAGGAGCAGGTTTCCTATAAAGAGGAGGAAGTTAGTGGCTTTGTACTGAAGACGTAATGGCTAGTATTTTGCTGACCTTGGCTGCTAGAAGTTTGGGAAGCTGGGAAACAAACTAGGGTGATACTCTCTGTGCATGGTTTCTTGTAGTATATGCAACTGCTGGCCTTGCTCTCAAAGCTGGCCTGACTTCCTCCATGTCTTTGCAGCCTGCTTGCCTGAGCCCAACATTGCCGTGCAGTGAAGGGAAGGCTGCATCTCCTGTTGCGGGCTGTATGTGTAGTGCTCTGAAGACGGAGGTGACACACCTCCGAGGCCTGGTTTTACAGTGTCTGGATGATCAGAAGAAGCTGCAGCAGGAAACTGTTCGTCTGAGTGCCCAGCTTCAGCGATTCTGCAGGGGGACAGAGGGAGTACAGCAGGTGAGGACTCATCACCTGGGTGCATATCTATGTTCAGGGCTCACTAGACTCGTCTTGGCTCCTGCATGGATTGTAGAAGCTGTGCGGAAGGAAGTAGCTCTTAACAGACATCTTTCTTGGAGCAGAATGGGGCGACAGAGCATGGTACCTGTGTTGTCTGAGCTGCTGAGCAGGCAGCAGCTACAGGAATGAAGCCAAGACAAAAATGTCCTGTGAGGAGAGCCCATCCTTGAGGGAGATAGGATTCCCCTTTATTTCACCTGGTGAGAAGGGATGGGCAGTCAGATATAAGAGTCCCAAATGGCTATGGAGAAGAGAAAATGTGCCTTGTGCAGCATATAGTTTCTTTGCAGCTAGTCCTGGGGCTGTTTGGATAACTGCTGTGTTTTGGCAGGTGGAGGTTCATTCCAGAGGAACACAGACGGCCAAAGAGGAGATGGAAGTGGATCCGAAACCTGACTTGGATTCAGATTCCTGGTGTCTCTTGGGAACGGACTCATGCCGCTCCAGCCTCTAGTCTCCTGAGCCCACTGGGATCCATCTAACTTCACAGCACACTAACCGAATGCAGAGAGCGGCTTCCCTGGCTTCAGGTCACTCGCAGACAAGGAGCGAGGCTGGAGGCTCCAGAGCAGCACCCATGTACGTTTGATATGAACTAGGAATGAGTTTGTGAGAGGAAGGGCCCCTGAGCTCTAGGTCAGCTCAGTGATTGAAGCAGCAGCAGCTCCTCTTTGTACCTTATCTGTCAGTTCTGCATGTGAGGCAGAACGGCCCCATTACGGCGATGGCTACAGTAGTGGCTTGTAGCCCTTTCATTGTTTCACTGCTTCTTGGGAGCTGCCTTTGGGACCCCAGTATTCATCACTGCATCTCTAGGTAAGAGGAGGAGATATCTTTTGTATTGAAGCTGGCTGAACCCTAAGACTCACCACCTTCACGTCAGAGGGGTGAAGGACTAGGATCCTCTCCCTATCACATGGTAAGGCGCAGCCAGTGAGGCTGCTCCCCACTGCTCAGGGGCAGAGGGGGCAAGATAGTGTCTCATTCTGGAGGCAGTGGAGATCTTCCTGTTAGGGAGACAATGGTAGATGGCATGTACCTGGCCTTGAGGCACAGCTTGTGGCCATATAGCTGTGTCCGGTGGCCTGTATAGACAAGAGTTTAAAGGCTTTATTCTGGGTGCCTAAGCTTTCCAACTTCCAGGCAGTGCGCTGAGGTGAGTGAATCAGGTGTTGTTCCCGACAGCGGTAGTGGGGACTGTCATGATATGGGATCTCTGGTTCTCAGTTTCAGACAAGCATCTGGACCTCAGACTAAGTTAAGCATTTCTTGCTCCAGTTGTTCAACTTGGTTTGGGTGCCAGAGCTTATGGTTTCTTGGCATAAGCCCGTAGCTGCTCCCTGCTTGGCTTCTATTCTTCTCAGCCCCTGATGCCCATGCTCTGTGTGGGTGTGGGAAGAATCAATGTTTTTCCACTCAGTATTTTGATGAAGCTGGAATGCAGTTTCCTACCCAGGATAGGTCATTAATGCTATGGTCACAGGATGCAGCCTTCCCCAATGACCATGAATGATCAAGTCTTTCTCTGAAATTCACCTTTCTAGAAGCAAGAGGCTTTCCCAAGACAATTGGAGGTGGGAAGAGGCATAGTCTGGTGCTCAAGATTTTCTCATTTCCTTTTAGAGAATGTTAATTTTATTCCCGTTAAATTTATTATCAAATTGACTTTGAACTAAGCTTTTGGGATTGGTAGGATCCCTGGGAGCGGCTAGCTTCTACTGCCTTACGTGAAGCCTCTGAGGAGTCCTCAGTCTTTCTCTCTCACCTTTCCTGTGGGAGTGGAGTTGTGATGTCATTAGGCTCAGACCATCCCCTTCAATGGCATGTCACTAGAATTGCCTTAGGTCTGTTGGAGTTGGATATCCTACCACCACTCCTAAACTTCTTTTGAGACACTATTCTGGGGGAGCCTGCATTCCCTATGTGATTTGTAGAGGTGTATGCCAAACCATTCTGCTTGCAACGTAAGCTCCTTAAGCAGTTCTTTGGTGCCTATTGCTAGTATCTTGGAGCTGAATCTAAGTGCAGTCTCTCCACTGCAGTGTCCAGGGCAAGGATTGTACCAGTGTACCCATTCATCATTACCAAAAGAAGGGCAGGATAGCCCTCTTGGGAGGTGCTGACTGCCAGGTGCCATGGTGTGGCCATGTCACTTGGTTGCCCTTGACTCTGGTCTCCTTTCCCCCATGTGCATTGAAGACAGTTCTCAGGTTAGGGTCCCAGCTTGAAGGTTGTTGCTGTTGGAAATAACTGAGTTGGTCACATTGCAGCAGTGTCTTTGAGGAGTGAAGAGTTAAGCCTGAGCCATGTCCCAACAAGCAAGCATCAAGCTGATGGGAGTTGCTCTCCTGCAGTGCACTGCTATCCTCATTTCTCAGTGCTCTGCAGTTGGGAAGCTAGGTGCACAGACTAGATTCCCCTTGGATCTAGTGGAGGCTTAGGGTCCCTGACACAGGATGCCCTGTGCTCCACAGTCTCCTATGTGCCTTAGAGGATTCACGCTATCCAGGTTGTGCCTGTTACAGACCACAGATTTCACACCAGCCAGCTATGCAACCAAAAAAAAGCAGTTTAAAGCCAGCATCCTCATCTTGGGCCGAAAACATAAGGGCAAGTGGGCAGAAGTGCCTTTGAGCAGTTTCAAACCCTTTTTACTTCTCCCCTTCTTGCAGTGCTAGCTCTGTATGTGTTGGTCTTCTGCTAGTATTGCTACTGAGTTGTTATATTGGAACACAACTTATGCCTGCTCTGACACTCTGGCTGAAAACTAGTTTGTTGTTGTCTTTTTTTGAAAGGTTAAAGGGTGTAGTGGTTTGGAGTTTCTGTTTAAATAAATGTTTAAACTCATTTTCTAGTGTTCAGAGTCTTTCCTGCCCCCTAAGAAAGGAAGGGGAAATATGCATATAGTCAACTTGCTTCATGGCATTGTTGTTTATTTCTTTTTCTTATGGAAAAAGGGCCAAGGGGCTTGCAGGTTCTTTGCTATGGAAAAAAAAAGTCAGGTTCTGTGTCATTTCAGAAAAAAAAAAACCAAACAGCAAGTCTTTTCTCTTGCTGCTGCATCTCCTCCTAGTGACTCAGGGGGCTTTTGTGTGTGTTTATTTCAACAGTTTGAGTGCCAAGTGGGAAATGAGTAATGGGAAGAGAGAGGCTTAAAGGGAAGAAGTATCTGTTTCTCTCGGAACAGTCTCTGCTAAGCCTTAAGCCCTACAGAAGGAAGAACCTGTCTGACACCTGCTCAGACATTGTTCCTGCACACAGTACTTAATGCCTGTCACTTCTAAATTTTTGTCAGGATTTTTAGTAAAGTGTGAAATGTCTTGAAGAGGGCTAAAGACTTAAAATCACCAGAGGTCTGGATACTGAAAATACAGCATGTCTCCGAGAGGGGGATTGTACTGCAGTAGTAGATGAGGAAGCCAAGCTGGCATGAGGAATGTAGCTTCAGTTAGCACCAGGGTAACAACTAACCATGATCGCAAAGAAGCAGGATAAATCTCTGTGTGGAGCTTGATACTTTGCCTAAACTGTTACTAAATTTTAAACCAGTTATCAAGAGACTTTCTGGATACTGCTGTCTGTCTTGACCTGAAACAATGGCTCAGCAAAAAGGGGTAAACTGCCCATGGTTAGCTTTGTAACAAATGTATGAAATGAAGCCGGTGATTTAATTTCAGTATCTCTTGTTTAATCTACACTTTCAATCTCAGTGTTACCTGTTTGCCTGTCATGTAAGAGAAGTCCCCAACAGAATTATTTTACAGTGTCAAAAGTTTTTTTCTGTGTATCTGCCTCAGTTACCGTTTGTACTTTGCTGACTTTTAGGGTCCACGAAACACAGTCAGTAAAACATCGTGCAAGGGAAATGGAGTTAATATTACAGGACAGGCAGTGGTACTGATTTTCTTAACTACTCTTAAATTCAGTTGCCCCTCTTTTAATTCAAGGAGGCTAGCAAAAGCTTCTGGTTTACCCCTTTCCTACCTCTTTGTCAACTCTTGCTATCCTGATTTCAAAGCTTTGAAGTTTAGAACATTGGTCTTGCTTCTCCAATTTTGATATAGCAAATTCTTTTCCCTTTTTTCAACTGTTTTTTGTGCCCTCTCTAGGTTTCTACGCTCATAACTGTCTGGCATAGTGCAGTACTGACCCTTTCTGGGACCTTCCTGCTCTTCTTGTGTATGCCAAGGGATTGAGATTTCTTCCCACCTTCCTATAGGGCAGAAGCTCTCCCATTTCTTTAATGAGTCTGGTTCCCCCATTGCAGGCTGGAGTGTTTCTTTACATTCAGTTTCTGACTACTCTGCTTTAGTTGCATTTTCAGGGTTCCCATGAGTTGCTGCTATGTTACTGAAAGACTTGCAAAAGGATCTTCTGGAATCTCTTTGTTCCTCATTTGCTTCCTGTTGCAGCTTTCTCATACAAAGTAGTCATTCTTACTTTGAGAACACAAACCAGTCTCTGACCTTTTAAAACAACTTTTACACAACAGAACTAGTTTAATATATTAAAAAACAGAATCTGAAAAAATAACTGACCTAGAGACGTGCAGGAGCTGTCACCAATTAAAAGCAGACAATTCTCTAAAAGGGTCTGTAGGACACCTATTTCTCCCAAAAGCCCCTTTAAGTATGGGATAAGACCTTTAGCATGAGGCCAAAACACCATAACTACCTTACACCTTGAGAAGAAAGCGAAATAAGGGGCATATTTTTGTCGTAATTCCCTACCATTGGAGCAACTAAGATAAAAATAGACAGATGAGTAGACTCAATGAAGGGTGCAAGCCTTGTGTTTTATAGGTCCCTAACAACTTGGCCTGCAGGAAAATTTCTGGGTTTTATATTAAATCTAAATGTTGAACATGTGAGTGAAACCTCAGTTTCCCAATTAGTTGTTTTTCTAAAAAAACAAGAAAAATGAATAAGTTTCCCTAACCTACAGGCAAAATACAATTCTGAAGAAGAGCCCCTTTCTGATGGCTGGTTTGCTCCTCCCTGCTGTCCCCTGGACAGCCTGTAGCAACAGCCTTTCTTCCCTGCTCAGCTGACTGAACAGTGACAGACTGACACCTACACTCGATGCTGAGCTCACTGGACCGGAGAAGCGGCCCCAAGGAAGCATTGTACATAGGGCAACCCAGGGCCCAGGTTCAGGTGTAGAAGTTGTAAAATTCTGCTTGTAAGTCCTGAGCTGTTCGCTGGCTGTACGTACAAGCTCAGCACTTACAGCCAGTGTTGAGAGTAGAGAAAGCACAAGTGTCTATGGCTGGAAACCTGGCAGAAAACAGGCAGGGAATCACAGCAGCAGGTATGGTTGCGACACCCCCTCAGCAGCACTTCCTCTGTGGTGGGGGTGGGGGCCTGTTCTTGATGGTTTTGCATTTGGGAATATGTCTCTCAGCTGCTTGGGGAGCAAATCGGCGGCTGCAGTAGGGGCAGGCAATGTAGTCTGGGTTTTCAATGGGAGGCAATGAGGGCAGGTTAGACACCTTTCCCTTGGAGAGGATTCGCTGCATCTGGCGGGCCTGGCGCATTGTCTGAATGAAAATCTCATGCTTTTGTCTCCAGTTGTTCTTTCTGGTTGGTTTATTCTGCAGAAGAGAAAGGCAGTCAGAGCAACTGGCACCACCGCTGGCCTCTGTTCTCAATCCCTCACTCAGGGTCCAATCTGGATCACCCATCCCTGGGCGTTCCCTGTTGATGTAAAATCCTCCCTGAGAACCTGAGTCACACAAAGACCAGCACCAAGGATGATTTGAAGGAAATACTGATGGGACATCAGTACTTTGATAGAGCTTGAGGAGAACCAGAAAAGCAAATGGTAGGGCCAAGAAACTGGAGAGGGGTGCTATAGCTGCTTTGTAGGAACAGAGTTGCATTATTTCCACTGCCTTTGTTTTGATGGCCTGTGTTACTACCTGGATTTGCAGTCAGTTCCCTGCAGCCCCTGATGTCACAGAGCTTTACTGCAGCAGACCCAGTCTGCATCCTGAGCATCCCAACTACGGCAAGGAGTGAATTTTCTCCAGTACACCCGTGACACATTACAAAAAAAGTCAGTTAGGCCCTTGCCCACCCATCTATTAGATTTTTAATGGATCTATTTATTCATTTGGGAAAAGCCTTTCAGAGGCAATAGCTAAATTGTATCCCTTAGCCCTGTGTATACATGGAGGCATCAGAATTAGATGTCGGGGTGGAAGGATCACAAGCAGTAGATGTGTATCGAGGGAGGGAAAGGGACTGCATGTTACCTGAAGGCTTTCTGAGCTCTTCCACTGCTGATACTCTTCCAGGTCTGTGCCCCTAGCTCTAGCCTTGCTAGAGTCAAACACTTTCCTACTGGAGCCTTGGCTCTTGCTGCAGATATTTGTGTGCTTCTCAAGCCTGGCAGAGAGAAACTTACGACCACAAAAGCTGCACTGTCCAAGTTCCCCCTGGTCCACAACACTGGCAGCCTCCAGGTGTAGCACCTCTGCAGACAGATGCTCACCAGAATCTTGGTCTGTGAGGGCAGAGGGAGAAGGGCTACCTTTTGTGGCCAACTTTGAAGAAGCTAAATGCTCCATGGGTATGCGATCGTGAATTTTGCTGTTGCTACCCACCAGCTGCTCCTTCTTGAGTTTCCCCATAGCCACCTCTTGTGTGTGGAGGGTGGTGCCAGGCTTGGCAATAGTGGCCTCTGCAAACTGCATCCCACAGAAGACCTCATCACCTGGCCTGACTGAAACTCTACAAGTTTTCTCTTCAGGGTGGGTTGCAGCCTTTTGCTCATGGGTCCTTTCTGCTTCTCTGTTTCTTCTCCCTGCTTTGAACAATTCCTTCTCGCTTTGAATCCTCCTAAGCACCTCCTTTGTTCTCCTCAGCTTCTCTCTGAGCAGAGCTTCTTTCTTTCGAATTTCCTCTTCCATGTTCTGTCCCTCTGCTTCTAACTCTAGGATGTAGGCTTGTTCTCTCTTGTATAGACGGGAGGCTGACTCCTTACGCTGGGCTGTCCAAGGACAGAGCACCTCAGCTAGCTGAGACCTCCCTCCTGGAGGCTTCCCTTTGCTCATTGAGATAGGCCTACTATTTGGATCTTCTTCCATGTATGGAGAACTTCTGACTTGTGCTGTGTTAACCACTGGAACACTCAAATCCTTGTGGTGAAAAATCGGTTTCAGTGGATGTGCACGGTCCACTCCTTCTTTCCGTTTGGCTACTAATTTAACTGGCAGAGGCTTGGTCTGGTTGGTGAGTCCAGCTGAACAGGAGCCTCCGTGCCTAAAGCTGTATTGACTGCTTTCTGCAGACTTAAAATATGAATAGCTTCGACTCTTTTGGACATAGGGGTCCTTTAAACTTCCCTTTTTGTGAGATACGAGTTCATGCTGAAAGTTGTTCTGGTGTTCTAGCTGGGAACAGGGAACAAGCTTAGTAGCTGCTGCCGCAGAATCCACGGGTGGAAGCAAAGCCATTCAGTGCCTAAGGAAGAGCCTGAGGTTAGAAGCAAAGTCATTACAGACTACCTTATTCAAAACTGGACAAATGCTCTCCTAAGAGTCTATACCTGGAGACTACAATTAGCAAAGGTTTTGTGATTTTCTGTAAATCTTTACATTCCTTCCATCTAGGAAGCTCCCATGCCACGTCTTCCAGTCCCAATTATTTATACAGCCAGAAATAAGGTAGGCTTTTATTTTGGTTTCTGTCTGAGCCCTGTTTTATCATGTAGCAGCAGAAATGTGCTGTACTGCCAGAGAAATGGTGAGACTCCCTCAGAGTGTTTCCCATAACGTGTCCCTTCAGTTTGAGCATTGTAGCTCTGCCAGTGTGACACACAGGTCTGACACAGACGACCGTTAGAGCTCACTATAACCATCCCGTGGCTCCTTCTGCCACATCCCCAGAAACGTGCCAGCAGCCACGCCGCAGGCCGGCCCCCCGGGGCGAGCGGCGTTACCTGCAGGGCTGCGGCCGGCGCTCCGCCCGCCTTCCTCGGCAAGCCGCGTCGCCACCTGCTTCGCTTATCGGTCTCCAGTGGCCCGAGAGACCGACACCTCCTGCTGCTGCCCTCCACCCTCGCCCCGGGGCGGTGCGGAGCTCTAACTGCCGCACTGGACGCCTTGGTGATGGCTGTTGCCTGGAGACAGGCACGCCAATGGCAGTTTCCTGTGTCGCTCTCGCCGGCGAGCGGCCTCTCGATGGTTCCCTGTCAACGCTCGCGTTCCACTCCGCTCTCTGGAGGATCCACGTCTATGGCCGGGCAGGGGCAACTGACCGCAGGTCAGAATACGACGGGTGATGTGCTCATGCGTTATTCATGAAGCGGTTAATAAGGGACCAGCCTCTCGAGAGTCCTGGCTCTTCATTGTCCCCGGGGACGGGTGAGACCACGCCCCCAGCGCGAGTTACGTCACGCAGGTGCAGCAGGGTGTGCGGCGTAGAGGGAGGTGTCGGTATGGCGGATGGCGATAGTCTTCTCTCCGTGGACTACGAGGTGTTCGGAAAGGTCCAGGGTGTTTTCTTCCGCAAGTACACTCAGGTGCGGGGCGGGGACTGGACGGGACTGGAAGTGGCGTGGCGGAGCATAGGCCTGCGGCATGACCATTCTGTTGGGGGCTGCCTGCCTGCCAGGAGTGTAAAGTGGCCTTAGCTCTCCCGGGGCGGTGGCGACTCCTGTGGGCTCTGCGATGGAGCTGAGCCGAGGCCAGGCTGGGTTCCAGCTGCTTCTCAATGGGAGCTGTTGTTTCCCAGTGCTACTGCTGACCTGTACTGCGTTATATAAGCACGACCAAAAAGTGCTTTTCAGCCCTAGTTTTTCATGTGGAAGAACAGCAGTCGGGTGAATCTGCTGCTGCTTTGCGGCTGCCTGAGCCATAAGGACTTCTCGGAGGTCTATGTCCTCCCTGTAAAACTGAGTTTCTGATGTAAATGTGGTTTGATATTAATCTCATTTTGCTCTGCATTGTCTTTGCAGGGGGAAGCTAAGAGACTAGGACTCGTTGGTTGGGTCCAAAATACTAGCCATGGTACCGTGCAAGGTCAAATCCAGGGACCAACTGCTCGGGTGCGGGAGCTGCAGGACTGGCTCCGGAAGGTAGGAAGTCCCCAGTCCCGCATTAACCGAGCAGAGTTCAGCAATGAGAAGGAGATCACGGCGCTGGAGCACAAGGAATTCCAGATTTTGAAATAGCTTTGTCCAGGAAGAAGCAAGATCTGGAGCGTGACCTGCCCTCACAGCATGTTTCCCCTCATCCCCACTCGTTCAGTCAGCCAATATGCATCTCTTTATTTTATTTTATTACATTTCTAATTTATTGGTTTGTTGTACTGTTAGTCTAACTCTGAGCCTTTAACAAAATTTTGGTAGGAGGAGGAAGCTGTGCTGCTTTTGTTAAAGGGGTTCTTCAGGTATGTGGCCTCTGTTTCTGAATGTCTGTGAAGAGTGAGGTTTGAGTAGTTGTATGTGAAGGAAATCATAGGAGCAATGCTGACACAAGAAATTGCTAAAGACATTATTTCTTTGCTCTGAATGCTTCAGAAACTATTTTGTTCCAGAATAAGTTTGTTTTATTTTCTTTAGAATAAAACTGCCTGGAGCTTGCTTCTTGTGTGAGCAGATGTGTTGGATGGGGGTTGAGTGGAAAGGGCTGCGATCCTGTGGGCAATACCTGACCTCGCGGGCCCGTGCGGTATTACGGGCAGCCTCTGGAGCCGCATTGAGAGTAACGGCTCGGGTGAAGTGTGTTCTACGTTAGGGGGCCCGGTCTGGTCGGGAACTACAGCTCTCAGCGTGCTTTGCCCGCTGCCGCCAGGCCTGCCGGGAGCCGTAGTCTCACGTCGCTGCCGCCTCCCCTCCCAACAGCGGCGCGTGCGCCGTCCTCCCTATCCGGGCTGCCGCGCGCTGTTCCCCTGCTGTAGGAGCCGCGTGCGGGCCCGGCGGCCCGGCAGCCCGCCACGTTTGGTCTCGCGCCGCGGCCGTTATGGGCCGCTTCGCCCCGCTCCAGGGCGGCGGGTACGCGAGGAGGTGAGAGCGGTGGGGGGTGAGGGGGACACGCAGCGGTGGAACTGGGCCGCCTCTCCTGTCAGTGCACTGTCCCGGCGAGCACCTGGCTCCCGGCGCCGCTTCACCCAGGAGCGGGCAGAGGCCCCGCGGTGAGAAGGTGATATGCCTGCCCGGTGTTTTTGCATGCTGCGGGGACGGCGAGGCTGGGCGCGGGGCTCGGTGCCCTCCTTTTCCCTGGGGCCAGGGAGCCCCTGGATACCGTTCGCCCGAGCGAGGTGACCCACATCCCCAGGGAGGGCGAGCAGCGCTTGCCAGGCTGCAGGGGGAGCCCTGCGGGAGGGGTGCATAGAAGAATTGCAGTCCCCTCGAATACCACTAAGAAACCAACGGGCATAAAGGACTGGAAAACAGTGGGTCCTATTGCACATAAATAACGTACTCAGTATCCCACACCCATTCCCAAGCCAGCTTTTAGTCCTTTTAGACAAGTCGTAGCAGGTGGTCTCTGGCCAGAATGAGGCATCATAAATTTATGTGAGGTGAAAATGGGAGGAAATAAGCTCTCTGCCTGGTTCTTGGTGATATTTACTCCATATTTTTGATACAAATGGAAGCGGACTGGTCCTTTGAGTTTTACCTCATAATGTTTGGAGTTTGATTTAGATATGTTAAAATTAAGAATCATGTATGTTAGTAAGGAGCATAGATTCAGATTCTGGCCATTTACCCTGAGGGCACAAACGAGGTGTACTCAAGGCCTGAGCAGGAAAATAATCAGAGAAAAAGATTCTCAATACCAGGAAAACTAGCAAAAGTATATTTATGAGAGTGAATGCTATAAATGAAAGTTTTTCAGGCCTTTATTTTTGTTTTTTTCTCTCCACCCAGGAAGTTGTTCTTAGGAACATGGAGGAGTGAGATCCATGCGGTTTCTTGAGTTTCTTATCTGTCTGATTTTGACATGATCAAACGCTTGGTGGAAGATGTGCGAGCCAGACTGCGTTCTGGAGTGACGATCAGCTCACTGGGGCAGTGTGTTGAGGAGCTTGTCCTCAATAGCATTGATGCCAAAGCAACATGTGTAGCTATCAGGGTGGATTTGGAAGCTTTTAAGATTCAAGTGGTGGACAATGGCTCCGGGATGGGAAGAGAGGACTTAAATGCAATGGGAAGGAGGTACTTCACCAGCAAGTGCAGCTCAGTGGGAGACCTGGAGAACCTGAAGTACTACGGCTTTAGAGGGGAGGCTGTGGCAAGCATAGCCAACATGGCCAGTGTAGTGGAAATTTCATCTAAGACCAGCAGGACAGGAAAAACATTTGTGAAACTATTTCACAATGGGCAAGCACTGGAAGTCTGCGAAGCTGAATTGAGCAGACCAAGTGGTGGAACTACAGTCACTGTGTGTAACCTATTCCATCAGTTACCAGTGAGGAGAAAGTGTATGGATCCTGTGTTGGAATTTGAGAGAGTGAGACAGAAAGTAGAAGCTGTTTCGCTGATGCACCCCTCTGTTTCGCTTTCTTTAAGGAACGATGTTTCTTGTTCTATGGTGCTTCAGCTTCCTAAGACAAGAGATGTGTACTCTAGATTCTGTCAAATTTATGGACTGGGCAGATCACAGAAGTTACGAGAAATAAATCATAAGTCTGGGGGATTTGAGCTAAGTGGTTATATCAGTACTGAAGGGCATTACAACAAGAATATGCAGTTCTTGTATGTGAACAGAAGGCTTATTTTAAAGACAAGACTACATAAACTGATTGATTTTTTATTAAGAAAAGAAAGTGTTGTTTGCAAGGCAAAAAGTGGCCCTGCAAGCAGACAGAGTGTTTCAAGTCCTGGTCGCTATCGTTGTGGCCCAGAGCTGTATGGGATCTTTATCCTCAACGTGACCTGTGCATACAGTGACTATGATGTGTGTCTGGAACCTTCAAAGACTCTAATTGAGTTCCAGAACTGGGATGTTCTTCTAAATTGCGTAGAGGAAGGAGTGAAAGTATTTTTGAAACGAGAACATTTATTTATTGAACCGTGTAGTGAGGACATCAGAGAATTTAATGAAGATAACTTCTGTCTGTGTAACACTTCAGCTCTGAAACCCTCTACCTCTGACGAGAAGAGCATCCAAGACAGTTTTAAGAAAGCATGCGATGAAATTGCAGATTCCTATGAAATGTGTAGTTTGCAATCAAAAGATGTCAGAAGAAAATCCATTACTGGGAAAAACTCTTCAAGCCTCACAGGGTCAAATGAAAATCTACAGGAAACTGAAATCACCTCAAATCAGAAGACTGCTGAACCATCTGATCCATGTAGAAACAATAAAGCGGAGATGCTGCTGTCCAGTAAAGGTAACACAGCTTCTGATTTCATTATATCACTTACCTCAGAGCAGGAGCCAAAAGGCACTAACCATTCCCAAAAAGCATCTGAAACTCATCTGAAACCTTCAGAAGATCCTTGCTCCTTGTTCAGTGAAGGGGCTAGATCAGAAATGAGAAAAACAGACAATTGTGGTGACCTGCAGCTTTGTGCAGAAAATTACATAAAAGATGTGGGAAGCAAAGAAGGCCAAGTACTGCAGAAAAGCAGTATGGTCTGTATCTTAAATAATGATGTTACTCAGTTGCCATCTCTTGAGAGAGAAGACCCTACTGAAACAGGAGTGAAACCTGGAACTGTGTCTGGAATTTCACTGATGAGACTGTGTAATGCAAGAAGAGGAGACAAGGAAACGGCTGAAGTGAACGATGATGCTGGAAAAGGGGCTATTAGTTCAGTACCATTAAAATTGAGCTCTACAGGCATTATAATACATGTTAAGCAAAGTGAGCCCCCACATGAATGTGAACAAGCAGAAACAAATCTTGAATTAAACATGCAGTGTAAACCTGGTACTGTCGGTGCCAAGGATATTTTTGGCCACAAAGTGAATTTTCAAATTCAGTCTTTAAACACTAAGAATATTTCCAGTTATACAAATAAAGAATATGCACCTCCTTACACCAGAGAAGTATGCATGGCTGATGGTAGTGAGTGGTTAGATAAGAAGACTTTGTCAAATGAGGTGAGTGAGAAGATAGGTATGCCTATTGCCACCAGTAAAAGTCATTATGAGACACTGAATGTAACAGAATTGTTGCCGGCAACTACTTCAGGTTTTCCTCACAATAAAGTTACAAAAAGCACTAGAAAACAAATAGCCATGCCAAGATCTCAGTCCTTTAAGAAGCTGAGCTTGTCCACACAGCTGGGTTCATTGGAAAAGTTCAGGAGATACTACGGGAGTGTCAAGAGTACACTACCAACACCGTTATCTGAGCAGAGTGACTTGGATGTCCCAGTTGCTAATTCACAGGCTAATTATGACTTTTCAAAGAAGGAGAATGACAATCATGGTAGCTTGAGCACTTATGAAACTCCACCTGTGGAAGATAAAGATTCTAATAGTAGTAGCCAAGTTTTTTGTTCTTTGGAAAATACTTTATTCTGCAGTGGAGAAACTTCACAGGACAAACAAGCCCTTTGTCATAGTCCTTTGACATTGTCTAACTACTCTGAGGTTAATAAAAAAAATACAAACTGTAAAAGATCTCCAGGATCATTATCATCCAAACTGTCCAGAATGAAAAGTGACCACAAAGAAGTACAACAACTTGGTGAACAATTCCAAACAGATTTAAGTAGAAAAGATGACCGCTCTTCTGATCTTGACTCTTCAAATAATGATGCTTGTCAAACCTATAAATCCTCAGTGGAAAAAACAGAGTATAATTGCAGCATGTCTAAGCAGGATGTGTGCCAGCAGTCAGAGTCCATGAAAAGTACTGTTAGCACATCACCACTCATTAATGTAGAAGGAGAGTATACAGTCTCTTCAAGCAGCGTTTTATCGTTACCTGCTAAAAGGGATTGTGTTAACATCATCTGTAAAGACAAAAGTATGTTGGATAAGTCCTCAGAACAAAATTTGAAAGATACTCAGGTTCCCCATATGACCTTCCTAAGTAACTGGGAATTCTCTGCAGACAACACAACCATAGGCAATCTCAGGAATGATTTGTGTTCTTCTGACTGGCTACAAGATTTTGATGTTTCATCGGGTAAGACAATATACATTAACAAAGCAACTGGACTGAGCACCTACAGCACTCCTCCCACTGAAGGATTTCAAGCTACCTGCATTCAAGATATAACAACAATGGCTGTGAATGTGGTTTCAGAGAATGGTAAGATTGTGGTTGTTCTAAAATGGAATGAGGAAAACCATCTATGTTCTGTTAGGTACATAAAATATCTTTTCTGGCAGCACCTGTCAGTTTATACTGAAATAGCCACTGCCTGCCTTGTAATGGCTGTATGGGTAGTGTTGGTAACTATGGAGACAGTAAAACATTAACAATCAGTATATTAAAAGAAAATCTTTAATAAAACAGTAAAAAAAAATGTCAGCAAGTTGTTAATTAGCAGACAGCTGCCAAGGTTTCACTGGGCATCATGACATTTACTGTTATCTCAGTTACATATCGTTATTGTTACATATAAAGTGAGAAACGTATTTCAAAGTAAGCATACCAGAAAAACATTATGGCAGACCCTTTTGTCCTAAATAGCTATGCTTCTAACTATTATTATGTTGTTACTGACAGCCCCATATTTACATGATCTTTTCTCAACCCGCATACAAAATTCAAAACAACCCTTGAAAAATAAACAAACATGTAACTCTTTGTTGAGAATGTGTAGTTGCCTTTCTGCAGATTTTGGAAGGCTGTTGCTTCAAACTTAGATTTGCAGGAGATGTGGTACAGCACTGGTGGTGGTGGAGCTTTTGCAGGGGTGACAGGACACTACTACATTGTGTTGGTTTTTCAGGGGAGTTGTTTTCACGAGTCATTGATCTATCTATTTGTTAGATTTGGCTTTCTGTGTTCTCCTGATCTGGCTTGGCAGAATGTGTCTTTGATAATTTTCCTATCTGTGGATATATGTTTATTCGAAGTTGTTCTTCATTCTGTCTGTCAGCAGATTTTACAAGCAACAATGCAGCCATTCCACATATAGACTATATTTTCTAACACATAATTTGTTTTGAAAAAGTAGTTTGGACTTCTTTCAAGGTAGTTCTCCTGTGAAATATTCATCTAATCAGTCGTGGTAGCCTCTGGTTTGTTCCATTCTTATCTGTTACTTCCTTCTTTGTCACCAGTCATAGAAACACTGGTTCAGTAGGTGTTTCAGTGGTTAAGCTATTCCCTTTTAAGTATAATAATTTATGCCAATAGTTCTTCATACTGTGTTCCATTGAAGTAAATTTGTTACGAGGGGAAAAATACCCCTGTTTTTATTAGCTAAAACTACTTGCAAGCACAGATGTACCCTTCCTTGACTAACACTTTTCATTTCTGTGGGTTACCAATTTCAGCTGCCTGTTCAGTAGTGCTAACTAAACAGTTGTTTGGGTAGGACATTTGTATTTATGAAACGAATAGCTCACATACACTTATGCTTTCAGATATGTATAGGCCAGAATCTTTGAAGACATATATTGTGTTATATTTTTTTACCTCTGTTCTTTCTTGGCCTTATCATTGTTACTAGTCATAATATCAAGGATGCCACTCTTTCTTAACTCTGCCAATGGTGTTTTTCTTTGGTGTGATGTCTACTGCATCTTTCTTGCTTTTTTTGGGTTGAAGGTTGGACCTCCCAAACCTTCACAAAGTGTTTTTTTAACTGGGTCAGGACCCTATAGATCTTAGATTTTTGAAGTTCAGCAGACATGTTCTTTCAAACAGTTTTTCATGCTTTTTAGACGTAGGAATAAACATGACTATGTCCTAACATGGCATACATGTCCCCTGATGCTGAGCACTGTTTTGGACTGCTGTTAGGACCCAGTAGTGGAATAATTTCTTTGTTTCCTCTATATGCTTTCATTTTGTTTATTAGTGTCAGTAACCCCATGATGTTGACTGAGAATTTCATAGTCCCATGATTTATTAAGAACAGTATCACAAATTTAGGGACATTAGTCTGGTTGGTGACAAGTGAATGGAAGTAAGAATAATCCAAATCCTCTGTTCCATGATAGCAGTGTCCATCTGACATATTTTCCAGTCACAAGCCGTGTGCTTAATAGAAATGCTAGATTTTTTACGTTTGACTCAGGCATCTTTGCACTGATTAAACTTACTGCTACAGGCAAATTAATCAAGCTTCATTTCACTATCAGATGCCTTTTTGAATAATCTAATGCTATGCATTCATAGTAGGTTAACATCCCACTTCAGCTTGGTCTTTGTTGTTATGCCAGGTATGTTTGCATTTGTTGTTACTTTGATTACATTGTTGACTAGATGTGTCATTGCATTAGTATATTTTAATGATCCAACTGTGGCAAGTGAAAATGAAGACTCAGCAACATATAAAGTAAATACAGTATTATCCTTAGCACTTTTCTCATGTCACTTGTCAGAAGAATAATGCTGATAATATATCCGCCAGCTCTGAATTCTCATTGGCCTTTGGGCAAGAAAATCCTAGCTTTAGGAACAACATATGTCCTGAGCAAGGATTTTTGCTGCAACAAGAATCGGTGAGGTGACTGTTTATTACATGTGTAAAATAATGGACTTATGTTTATATAGCTAATAGATCCTTTTGTGAACTTGAGAGATAGTATCTTTCCATGACAATAGCTATAAAAGTTCTGTCAGAAGTCTGGCATTCTTCAGTTTGCCAGGAATTACATTGGGTCATCTTATTCCTCTGTTTTGTGACAATGAGATGCTGAGTTACTCTCTTGCACTGGGCTGCCAGTATGGGTTCTTGGAAAGATTCTTGGTCCCCAGGGTGGGACTATCATTGGTCCTTACTGGAAGGGAGCCAACAGTCAGGAGTCTACAGATTGGGCTCAGATCTCATAGAACCTTTTCACACTGAGCTTATCAGCATGCAGCCGGTTTTCTTTGGCGTTACAACTCTGCCACTTTTCCTGAATGCACACCCTTAATTTCTCAGTAGAAAGGAACTTTATTGATTCATTATTATTCCACAAAGAATAGAAGTCTGGATTGTAGCAAAGGAAGGGTGAAATGTTTACCACTGTGCTGGAAATCAAAACCACTTTTCTTATAATCTTGATAACAGTGGAGGTTTATAATATCATTAAATCAGTTCTGGGTGGGTAGGAATGTGTTAGGCTACTCTGATATCTCCTGTAGTCTCACTGACTTGTAGTTTTCAGTTTTATGAGTTCCCGATAACTGTATTAAGTATTGATAGGAGTGGTGATAGACTGACAGTTTTGCCACACCTTAACAGAGGGAAGTCAAGAGTGTTTTGATATCTGACAGACTTTACTGTATGCCTCCTCTTTCATTTGGAGAGAACAGTTCTGACTGCACTAATTCTGGAAGTAATTCCTGTGTGATTAAAGCAGCAGCCAGTTTTTAAGGACAGTCTTGCAGAAGCCATGATAATATTTTAAAATGTTACCTGATGTAAGTGTGTCTGCTAATTCACAGCTTTTTATATATGTGCTGTTATTTCTCAATGTTAGATTGCAAAATCTGTGGGATACTCTTAGTTTCTACAGGGCTAAGCACACAGTCATTTGAGAATATAATAATTGTATAGCTTTTTGTAGTTTTGCATGCTGCTGAATCTACATCAGTAAATTTATATTGTGTTTAGGGATTAAGTTCAGGTGCCATCCCTTTAGAAGTGAGATTGTGCTACCGTTCCTTCCTAGACCTCGAAAAGAGAAGACTCTAGGAAGCCAGAATCTGAGAGGTAGGGCCAGCTTTCCAGGACACAGTGTTCTGTGGTTTTGCAAAACAAAGAAAATAACTAAAAAAAAAAAATAATCAAAGAATTCTCCCAGATGTCCCAACAGGAACCCAGAATTACTCAAGGTCTGTTTAACAATGGGACTCTGTGAGTCATCTCAAATCTAGAACTGGAAAAAAATCTTTTAGGGTTGAAGGCAGGTTAGGGGATACTTATTTACAGGATGAAATACCCAGTTCTTTGTTGAATTATGTCAGTAGTTTAAAGAATAATTACCTACTCCCTTCTTTGTACTTGTTCCAACCTTGGAATGTGAAAAATAGCTTCAATCCTCACAATTTTTTTTGCGTTGGAAGGATGAAATCACCTTTTTGGTATGTGGCTTTGTCCAGAGGGAGTGGGTAGCTAAACAGATCTTTCTTTCCCTTCCTGCCTCCCCTGCCCCATTTCCAGGGCCTATTGAATTACACTGCAGCATGTTTAGGAGTCAGAAAGCTGAACAGTGTCCTTCCTGGTTAAAGCAGGCAATGGAGAAGCCCAGTCTTATGTTCCATTATTTATTTCTACATTTCTCCCCTTCTTATGAAGGATAAAAATAAAATAATACTTTGTGAAGTAGAGGTACCCAATGCACCTTCTACTGATGGATGGTGGTAGTCCCTGTGTTATCTTATCTGTATGTTCTTTCCTAGATGCTGAAGGGGAGTCTCTCCAGGCGTTGCTTTCAGAATGGGATAATCCTGTTTTTGTACCTTGCCCAGAGGTAAGTATTATCATACATCTCATTCTAAAATAGGATTCATTTTAGTCTTTTGTGATTTTCTGATATAGGGACTAAACCTGCAAATACTGTAACCACTAGAACATAAGTTATTCAGCAATATACTAAGACTATGGACCTGGTAGTTAAGTTTTTATAGACTGTATATATGTAAGTCATTGTGCATTTATTCAAAGTCAGAGAAATAGGTATCAGGTTAATCTTTTGCCTTATGTAATTTCAAAAGCAAAACATTATTGGCAGCTGTCTTTCCCTCTACAGAAATAGTTGTCTTAAGGTTATTGAAAGGCAGAATTGTAATATGGTGCCTGTCCTCTTTGTGGACAGTTAAAGTAACCCAGCTTTGTTCTCTGGCATGCAATGGGTCTTAAAAGTGTATTTTGCTATAGTTGTTATTATAGCATGAGAGAGGGAAACAAATGTTGGAGCTTTTACAAAAACTTCCTTTGTTGTCATGAGGTTGCATTATCTTTAATCATCATGTTGTGTGTGCGTGTAAACATACGCATGTAACCATTTCCACCTGCAAACAATAGGGATGGAGCAGCAAACCACCTGCTGGTGAGTTTCTGAAAGGGAACTGTTCTGGTCAGTTATTTCTGTGACAGTACTCTGACTCATTTCACGGTAATACATCTTTTGTAATGCAGTCCATTTAGAGCTCATGTAGGCTGCTGGTTAACTTTAGGTTTTCTGATAGCTACTTGAAATCAGCTGAATGCATTGAAGTTGGCAGGTAATACCCAGATGGGAAAGTATATGAGGATGGAAGCACAAAGATTGCCATATGGTATCTTTAGCTAGTGATGTTCTTGTGCAGGAAGCTTGGTTTGTCAAAATACAGTTATTCCCAGTTTTTCTTAAAGCTGGTTTGTTGCAGGTATTTTTTGTGTGTTTGGGTTGCTTTCCATGTCCTTTATAGCTTGCTTCACATGCAGTTCTGTTTTTACAGATTGCTGTTGATGTGACCAGCAGTCAGGCTGACAATCTGGCTGTGAAAATTCACAATATCTTGTATCCTTATCGTTTCACCAAAGACATGGTTCATTCAATGCAGGTAAAACACAATCTATTACTAATTTTCACCCCCAAATTCCCACTCAGCCAATAGGATTTGTTGATGTTTCTGCCTGGTGGGAAAAGAGGTATCCAGGGAAATGGTTCATATCCCTAATTTTCACAAGCACAAACAGAATTCTTGGTTGCTGTTTGATGCTGGCAGACATGTATGTCATGCCAGACTTTCAAAGATCCAGGGTGGACAGGAATCCAGATAATTCACTTACTTACCGTGTGTGTGCAAGAAGAACAGGAGTAAACAAAGTTATTACAGTAAACAGACTATGTTTCAAAAAGACAGGAGAAGAGTGCTGAAAAATGGAAGGTACCATTTTTTTGTTCACTCCTTATAGTAAGAACTGGTCTTTAAAACTTACTGATCAGTCCTGTAATTAACTTTACCTGCATAATGTTTTCCTTTGTATGTTTTTAAGAAGATAAAGCTAGAAGAAATTACCACTTTCTGTCTCTGAAGAAGCTAAATATTGCCTTCAGTACCCTATAGCAATTTTGAGAATCTCTGTAGAACAGACTAAGAGTGCAAAATGTTGCAAAGCATTGCCACAGGAAAAGAATAAAAAGAATCATTAATATCTTGCATCCCTGCAAAGAAATAGGATCATCTATTCATTTTTTCCTGAGAGGTGAAGAATGCAAGTGTTGCGAGACAGAGAATTCAGAATGAACTCTAGCTATGTGACTTTGGGAGAAATTCCTCCCTAACACCACATCTGTTAATTTAAATTTAAGAATAAGATACTGAAAGCAGTGTGCATCCCTGCTCACTATTCTGTGTAGCTCGGGTTCATTTCTGGTGCTTGAGGGGAAGGTGGTATCAAGTCACAGAGGCAAACCCTATAGCAGAAAGTGAAGGAAAAAACCCAAACTTCCTGGCTTCAACAGGTGATCAGCACAAGTCCTCGAATACAGGGCAGCTTAAAAGAGGTTGTTTGCATTCTCTTTTGGTGATACCAGCAAATCAAATACTCGGAGTTGCTGTGCACAGCTTTAATTCACAATTTAGGAGGCTTCTATCCAAGCATTTAATCTGTTCTGTAAATTCCAGCTCCACCTTAGAACAATTAGAGCTCTTGCCCTTATGATTTTCTTTGAAAAAATTGATCTGGAATTATTTTCTTGGATATTTTGAAACTTTCTTTTAGTTCCAGACTAAACTCTTTCATGACTGATTTATGCTCATTTGACCTCCTGCCAGTATTGTCTTTTAACTTAAATAATTGTTGTCTTTTCTGTATTTAGCTCCCACTGTATTTAGAAAGAGTAATTATATACCACCTTAGTCTCAGTTTTGCTAGGCCAAATTCCTTAAGCCTTTGGGATTAGAAAAGATGTGGTTTCCACTTCCCTAATCATCCTGCTAGCTATTGGTTGCATTTGATCCATTTTGGTTGTGGTCTTCTTTTGTTTACCTTCCTTTTAAAAATTATTTTACTACTGGGTAGTGTTTTTACTGAGTATCTTGCAGGTTCTTCAGCAAGTGGACCATAAATTTATCGCTTGTTTAATCAACACTAGAAATCAAATGGATAAAGAGGCAGGTAAGAGTTGTTATTAACATGAAATTGAGGAGGCTGTCAAGTGCAGTTAGACTGCACAGGGAACACTGTCCTGTCCTGTTAGTATTATCTTCTTGCCTTGGAATGGTATTGTGAGTAAAGGAAAATGTTAGTCTTCACTTGAAATTTCCTGGGTTTTCTTTGTTTTGGATGTTGTTGAATGTTCCTACTGCCTTCAGATTAGTGTTACAAAAATAGATTCTACTCAGATTCCTAACATCTTTCAGACACTCTTCAAGCTTGCTGAAGCTGTACAAAAAAGGCATTCAAAACCAGTAGTTTTCATAGCATTTTTAAAGACTCTGTTGAACAGAAGAGTTTGTGGGTGACCTCAGCTCTCATTCTGAAGTTAGATGAAGATGTCCATAGACAAGAGTTTCTGACTAAATCTAATTACCTTAATTTAAATGCCAGTTTGGATCACTAAGTTTCTGTTCTTTGGTGACTTTATGTTCTGCCAACACAGCCTCCTCCTTACTTTATTTCTGTAAAACTGGCTGATAGTTATCTTCCAGATGTGGCCTCTGGGGAGTGTTCATTCTTCCCACTCTGTGCAGTTGTCTGGTATAAAGTTGCCTACTTCTCTTGTGGTACAATTGTAGATGGAAACCTCTTGATTTTGGTAGACCAACATGCAGCTCATGAACGTATCCGCTTGGAGCAGCTTATCGCAGGTGAGAATTCAGATGACCTTAGGAAGAATGATAATCGTTGCACAGAAAAGTACAAACAAGGTGTCTGAAAGGGAAGCTTGCTAACTAACTTATCATAAGGGTAAATCTGGGATGTTTGGAACCACTAAGATATTAATTTGTCATCATTATCCTGACCCTTAAGAGAGTAAAGACATTAATTGTCTGTAGCAGTCATAGTATTGGCAGCTGAAAGTTGTTGTACAGCATTGTCAAAAATAGAAGCTATACTCCATACCCACAGAACTGTCAAACTGAAATAGTCCTGACATAATGAGAGAACAGCAAGACTGATAGGAAAAACAATGAAGAGGAAATAGAACAACATCAATAAGATTATGTGGTTATGATGTGAAGAATAAGACGTGATGGAGAGTAAAGAGCATAGTTCATTCGGTTCCTTTTAGCTGAATACAATGCTTAAAGCCTAAAGTTTCCACAATCTTAAACTGTTTGCAGAGGGATAATGGTCTGCTTTGTAAGCTCGTTAGCCATTGGTTTCAGTGTTAAAAAGCACAATAGCCATCCATCAAGTACTTAAAAATCATTGACCTCCTCTTTCATCAAGAAATACTGCACAGTTCCTGCTGAGAGGGTTCCAGGAACTCTCTTCCTTTCGTTCAGGTACTGAAAAAAAGTTAAAAGACGGAAGGGAGAAATGCTTAATGAATAGTATTTTAGTGCCATTTAACCAGACTTTTCTGTGGAAAAATTGCTCTCTGTGAGTTGGACTAAATATATCAGTAGGTTTTTTTTCTATTTAGAGTGACTCTTTTTTGGAACTGGTGGGAAAAAGCAAAGTGGCATTAACCAACCCTCCCCAGAGACTAGGTTTTCTTGTTTGTGACATTCTCAGTCCTCCACAAGTTTCAGGAGAAGTCATTCTGTGGTCACTTTTTAATCCAAATAGATGATTACATGCCAAACCATAGGGTCATTAGGGGTAATGCTTGCGTAAATATCCTAAGAGAGGATACTTCTAAACAATTCATTCACAGATTCCTATGAGAAGGAAGCTGCAGCATGTGGCAAGAAGAAATTACTGTCCTCTTCCATCTCTCCACCCTTGGAGATTGAAGTTACAGAAGAACAAAGACGACTTCTACGGTTAGTAATGGCCAGTAGCTCTAAACTTTTGGGGATGGTTCTGTTGGCCAGGAAGAGATCTCCACCATGAAACTCAGGGAAGAAGCTGTCAGTTCTTTCCGGAGGTGAGGCCAATTGGCTATACCTGTGCTGAGGAAAATAGGTGTGCTTCTCAGGCACATCGTTACAACATCTCAAGACAAAACCCTGTGGTTGGCCACCCCTGTGCTCTGCAATGTGCTCTGGTTTCCATGGCATTTTGTGGGCCAAGAGAGTGCCAGAGCAGTCTCCAACAGATCCTGCTGTTTGGGGCTCAGGGTTTGGGAATGCACACTGGAGTGCAGTGCCCATAGTGTTGATCTAGTAACTGATTTAACAGGCACTGTTTGAGAAGAGCAGGATGAGGTATGGAAAATTTGTATTGTGAATCCTTCAAAAATGCATTCCTTAATCCTAGGTGCCTGCCAAGAGTAACTAGTGAATGCTGTTTCCCAAATGTTTCAGAAGGGCGGCCTACCTACTATTAGGATATTAAACTTTGTCTCCCCAGATCCCTGTTACCTGCCACATGCATTTGGTTTTTTCCCCTCTGCACTGGTGTTCATTTTCAGATGAAGTTCTATCTGACATTGACAGGATTACCTTTATTATTCTCAAACTGCTCTTTTTTGTGATGCCTCTGGCAAACTCGACAGTTTTTTGATCGCTCCTTTTTAAGATTGTTGGCTATTACAGGGATACACTTGCTTGGTGTAAAGCTGGTCTTGGGTGTATTCCAGTTGTAACAGTATCACTGCTGTATCCATTTGGTAACTCTTTTGTGTAACAATCACAGAATGTTAAGAAGCTGGAAGGGACCTTGAGAGATCATCTAGTCCAACTCCCCTGCCACAGCAGGACTCCTTAGAGAGGGAACACAGAAATGTGTCCAGACAGGTTTTGAATCTCTCCAGAGGACACTCTCCAACCTCTCTGGGCAGTCTAGTTCAGTGCTCTGGCATCCTCACTGGGAAAAATTTTTTTCTTGTATTCACATGGAACCTCCTATGCTTCAGCTTGCAATAGCCAATACCAAGAATTCTGAAGTGCAAAGTGCTATGATGTTCCACCTGCCTTAGGGAAAAATATGAGAATATAACCATTGCTGTTCATAGGTCAGTAATATTTGAATGCCTTTGTTGTCTCACCTCTTAATGATGTTCTTGCTAACATCATAATATTTGCAATGCCTCTTGTTCAACTTCAAATAATTTTTGCACTCATCTTTGAATGTCTTCTATTTCTGATATATCTGCTTCTGAGACTGGATACCCAAAATTGAATGCAGTATACCAAGTGAGGGTATCTCATTGATTTGTATAGTAGCTTTGCAGTTGTGCTCATATTTTCTGTCTGTTATATCCACACCTGATATTTTGTCTACTTTTTTGTTACAGTTGCTTGCATGAACTACTTGTTTATTGAATGATCATAACAATGAACACAATTGTGGGTGGTCTTTTAAAAATTTTTTTGCTATTTATGTAGAAGCTAATGAAATGTACACATAGATTAAATTATTCTTGATAATTTGCATTCTTGTCTTTAGGAGCAGTGAATTCAGTTTTTCTGTCCATTTTTTATTATACTTTTTAAATTCATCATAGTTAATTCATCATTTTCCTACTTGCGTTATGTTCTAATTGAGTTCAGTGTCACTTTTAGTCTCATCTGATCTAAATAATTTTATTTTTTCTACAAATTTGGCTGCTTGACCATGACCCTTCTTTTCCATATCAATAATAAACAGTTATGAGGATACAGATCAGGACTCCTGTCACGATGAACACTGACCATCTGTTGCCAACATGTCTTTTTTGCAGTCTCTAAATCATGACAAATGTTACTGCTCTATCCATGGCAACTTTTTTATTTGCATTTCTAGCCACTTTGAAGAGGTGGCAAAAAAGGCTATTTGAAAGACCAAATCATTCTGTGGGCTACTTTTTTCTTCAGCTAATTCACAAACATACTACAAAAATCAGTTAAGATAAATGAAGTCAGAGAGGCATGGTTTTCTTTTAAGGACAATGGTTATATTATTCAGCACAGTGGGGTGCCAGTTGTGATTTTCAGTTATCACTTAAGATAATTGATTCAAGAAGCATACTGGTTCTGGAATATACTGGTGATTTTATTATGTTGCTCTTTAATTTATCAGTATTTATTGACAGTTCATCTCTTCAATCGTTCTGTGAGGCTTTCCTTACTATAAAGTTATGAGATAAAAGTACTATGTAAAAATCTAAATTCTGTTGTTGTTGCTGGCAGAGTATGACTGTATTCTGTGGTAAAGTTTGATGTAATTAAATAAATTAACTTCCCTAAGAGACCTTTGCCCTCAGCTGTGCTTGCTGTTTAATAGTTCAGCTGGACCTCGGGTTCACCTGCAGCTTTGATTCTGTCATTTGTCTGCAAAGCATTGTAGTAATGCATTGTTCTGTTGACTCTCTGAACTTCCTCTTAAAAAAAAAAAGAAAAGTGTGACTGACTTCAATAGCTGCCTGGATTCTGTCATTTCACCACAATGGGCTTTTTCTGTCTTTCTCTGCTTTTGCCGAAGGCTATACAGGTCTTCTTTTTTTTAGGGTAAAATTAGACAAGTAATCTCCATATGGAAGCTAATAATTGTATTATTCTTGTGACTGATTTTAGTAAGTTTAGATTGGCTTCTTTTTTTCAAAGAGTAATTTTTCTAAAATTGACCTTCACCACCTTTGTTTTAAGTGAATACTCCCTAAGGTAATAAAATAAACTATGTATTGTTACAGTTGTTGAAGACAAGTTCTCATCTGATTATGAAGTCCCCTTTCTGTGTATATTTTTCCATCCACAGGGTGACATATGTCAGATTAACTGGAGGTTGTTCTTTCCTGGATTCTCTTGCATGATGGGATATAAAGTTCATTAAACTATCACAGATTTCTTACAATTCTTTTTTCAGTTTTAAGTGTTTGCTATTATGTGTTGATTGGAAACATAGCTTTTTAGGTTAGACTTAAAGGAGTCTTTATGTCTCATAATTTCAGTATTTGGAGTGTTTGTGTGTTGAACCAGACACCTTGTGCATCTTTAGAAAAGACAGATTTACAAGTTTAGACATAGAGCTTCTCTCCACATAATACAGGAACTCTTAGGTCTTGTGGTTATGGAACTTGAAATATGCATGTTTGACTGAAGAAATGTGACTGAATGTAGGCTGAAAGGGCAAAATTACTTGAAATCTCGTGATGCATAGATTTTGAGATTAGAAACTGTTGCAGGAAGAAATATATATGGGACTACAGAAATATTTGCATATGCTGTGGAGACAGCTGCTGTGGTTGATGTCTTGGTTCTGGTTTGTTTTTTTCTTTTCCCTCAGATGCTGCTACAGAAGTTTGGAGGACTTGGGTCTTGAATTATCATTTCCTGAGACCAACAGCTCCTTGATTCTAGTGAGGAAAGTGCCACTGTGTTTTATAGAAAGAGAAGCCAATGAATTACGACGGAAAAGACAACCTGTTACTAAAAGCATTGTGGAGGTCAGCTGTGGATATGAGTGAAACTGTGATACTGATCTTGTTTTGTGTTAACAGCCCAGGGTATTAAGAGTATCTCTGTTGTGAAGGCAAGAGTGCAGTCCCTTAAAAAATGTGGGTTCCATCCCTTTTAGTAGATAAATAGTCCCATAGTAGAAATCCCAAAACTATAACAGAAACTATAGGAGACTTGGAAAAGCTAAGATAAATAGTGTATCCTGCAGATTTTTCAACAATTTACTGCTTGTGAATGCTTGAGTGAACAGTAAAATGATTAGTACTGCTGATAAAGAAATATTATTTTGTTAGGATTTTAAATTGTTTTCGTGAAATCTCTATGTGGGCAGTGCAGATTTCTAAAAGCTGCTGTTCCAGATGTTTTGCAGTTTGAGGAAGAAGTTTACTGAACTGATTACTTACAGTTTCATTTGTGAAAAATTCTCCACAATCATATAACTGCTTCAAGAATGCCTTAGAAATTGTTCCTGGACTACCATGTTAAGCCACTAGACTGAGCCATTGTGAATCAGTGCACTCTTGCTATATGTCTCTTTTGATATGAAAAGAAGAAACAGAGAAGATGATTCATCTGATTAAATTTTATTTTCTAACATTGTTATAATCAGGAAGAACTCCAAATGCACTCTGCTGGTGTGATTTGAGAGCCAAGAACACCAAAAATGGCAAAGGAGGGGATCAGGTCTATGCCTCATGAGTGCTTATTCCTGGCTGACGGCTCAAGATCTCATGCACATTTTGGCAGATCAATTCTGCAGTCCTTTTAATTAGGCCTGGTAGCACCTATTCTTGATTGCTTATGAATTAATTGCATTTTAGACATTAGAAATGAAATCCACATGGACTATTACCCAAAGAAGAAAGGGCAGCTATTGAAAGATAACACACGTTCATTGCACTGTGAGGTATAAAAGTTCCATTATACCCATTGTGCAGATAGGAAACTGATGCAGAGAGAAACCAAGTGATTAATCTGAAGTCTGATGAGATATTTGTGAGAGGTCAGGACTTGCACCTAGATCTTTCACACTGTGGTCAGTGTACTAGCAATGGCATAATTTTTCTGGATTCTGGCAGTTACACAGTAAATTCTACATAGATGTGGACAAAGCAGGGTATGGGCAATGAAAGGGAGAAATGGCAACTGATGATACTACCTTTTCCTTTCCAGGAGCTTATTCAAGAACATGTTGAGGTGAGTTGCTGTCTGCTTCTGAAGTTGACTATAATAATGCAAAGCTTACCACATGAACCAGAGTGAGTAACTGTGTTAAGCCTCAAATGAGAAAGGTGGTTTAGATAATCCACTAGCTTTCCTCACTTTTAGTTTCCATTGTGCTATAGAGCTTCCTTTTTCTCATATTAAATGGAAAGTAAGATGATGTTCCCTTACTGCTTTTAGCTAGTGCAGACCACAGGAGGAGGACCACGAGGGACACTGCCTCTGACATTTCTGAAGGTGTTAGCTTCCCAGGCCTGTCATGGTAAGGAAGCTGTACTTTTCCTGCATTCTGTTGTGGTTTTTTAAAAAACTTTCCTGTCTCTACACACCATTCTCCTTGCTACAGTTGTTTCAGAATGTGTTTGCAGGAATTCCAGGATTACAGACTGTGTGTCGTGGGGAATAGGAGATAATGGTCTTTTCATGGACAGCACTGTGAGGGACAAGCAATACTGCACCGATTTATTCATATATGGGTGTAATGTACTTTGCAGCCCTCAGATGAAGCACAAAATACAGTTCTGAGATGCACTCATCTGTGAGAGCTCTAAACCATTCAAATAACAGCTCTGTGAAGGAGCAAGGGAAGGTGCTGGAATCTGCTTGAAAGCAAGCAGGAAAGAAGATTTAAGACACTCTTCCCAAAAGCATTTTTTATTTCATGTAAGTGTCAGAAGTGCTAGTTTTAAGTGTGCCTGGGAACTTTCAAGTATTTTTGGAAGGAGTGTAGTAGGAATTTACATCTTCTAAGGGACTACAGCTTTCCAGCAGCTGGAAATTAGCAGACCTTACAGGTGTAGGCTGCAGTAGTCCATACATAATACTTTATATCTAAAAAAGTCCCATGGCTAGAAAGTCCAGTTGCAGATGGTCTTGTGTATCTGTGAAGGCTAAAGATTGCAGACACCTCTGACATGACTCCTTAATGTTCTGCTTGGGTTCCTTTGGATGCCATTAAGAGCTCACTTGTGAGAAAGGACTTAGTGGCAGGGCTGGCATTTGGTCTGGAAACTGGTGCCTATCAGTGGCATGCATGTAGAACTGCTAAAGCTTATGGAAGTGATTTATCTGTCATCTTGGTTTAAGACTTTCTGATTTGTGAACTGGTTGTGTCTTCAGCTATGACACACGCACACGCATGTGTGCACACACACAAAAGGAGACAAAAAGGGGGAAAAAAGCCCATGTGCCTCTTGCATTTCCATCTGAAAAGCCAAAAGCTTATAATAATCTTACCATCCATCAGAGCTGGGTTAGGTGAAAGTTTAGGCCATGGAAAGCTGAGCCTTATGCAGCAGGGTTAATCTGCCATACTGCACCATTTAGGCTGTCTTTGCAGCTTCCCAGCTAATCTTTGGGAGCTGTCTTGTTTTCTGTGAAAACTAAAGCTGTGGAGGGAAGCCTGCTGGATGGTTTGAGTTCTCTTCAGCAGCATGTGCAAGAATTTGTGGGTTTGTTGTTCCGGCTTTTTTTTTTCAGGAGCTGTTAAGTTTAATGAGCATTTGACTTTGGAGGAGAGCTGCAGGCTTATTGAAGCTTTGTCATCTTGCCAGCTACCCTTCCAGTGTGCTCATGGAAGACCTTCCATGATGCCTCTTGCAGACATAGACCATCTGCAGCAGGAAAAGCAGGTATGGTGTGGGGGATATTCACCTCTGATAATCCACATCTGCATTATCAGAGGTATGTCACGTATGTGTGAGTTAGAACTAGAATGGGCCAGTTTGAAACCGTCACCACTGGCTGTATCTTACTTGAATTTTTACATAGCTGTTCCCAATAAAATAAAACTTTGGAACATGAACCCTCTGTCCTATACACACTTTAGCAAGGATCTCACCATATTTCTTGAATAGGATCCACTAGTAAAAGTGTTTGCAGTTTTTAAGTGTAACACTTGGAAAACATGTAAATTCTGATAATCTGCTAGTGGCAAAGATGCTAATTAAACAAACACCTTCTTCCCCAAAGTTTAGGATTCTATAAAATGGGAGGGAAAGGAAAAGAAAAAGCAATATTGAAATTGAAACATAACAAAAAAAAAATCATGACCCCTTTTGCTGTCACTGTTATATAATGAAATTTGATTCTGTTGAAAGTCAGGTGGGACTTTGAATTACATATTAAAAAACTCAGGAATGTCTGTGTTAGGGCAAAGAGTATGGAGGCATTGAAGCTCATTTACTTATGAGTTATGATTTAGTGCTTCTTTTGTCCCTCCAGCCTAAACCTAATTTGGCTAGACTGCGGAAGATGGCACGAGCGTGGCACCTGTTTGGAAAAAATAGACCCTAATTAAAAAAGTTAAGACTGTAAGCTACAACCACTGAAGTGTTGGTATGATCCAGGTCCCCCTGCCCTGTGTGGAGCCCAGTTTCTGAGCCACTGCAGCCATTGAAGTTCTGCTCCAAGTACTGACCCAAGAAGCAGAAACCAGCCAGAAGAACATGGCAGGAGGAACCCACTCTTGTAGCCTGTAGAGGCATCTTCAGCATTAAGGAATTACCTTGTAAGCCTCAGCCTTATGTCAGTGCTTGACTATGGGAGGGAAGAAGTTGCAGCCACTTAAGTTACTAAAGTGCAAAAGCACTTTCTCTCTGCAAGCACAGCACAATTCTGCATACCAGAGAGACTTTTAATTAATGTATTTTATAGTGGTTTGAAAATGGGGAAGTATTTATTAATAAAATTAACACTAAACTCTTTCTTTGGACTCGTGGCAGTGGTTGGTATGGACTGACAAGCTTCATAGTACATTTAGGCGAACTTTGGATCAAAAACTATTATTCCTGTTTTAACTAGGCAATTAATGACACACCCAGCTGATTTTCTCCAGCTGCCTGCAGTTTGCATTTTTGAGGGAGAGATTTCTAAATCCCAGCATAGCCCTGTGTTCTCAGGGTACAGAAACTTACCCCCACAGAAATAACTAAATAGCCCACAGCAGTTTTACAGTAGGCAAACTTTTTTTACAGGTTCCAATTCTATTTTGTGTCTCAGTCTAAGGTGGAGGAGTAGAGCTAGAAGATTATTTCCTTGTTTAATCACAGATAACCAACTTAAAACCAAATCAGAGACATATTGATATCTGCTGAATCAAAAGTAAAACAAGGAATGGAAACTACTTTCACTTGATGCCTTAACTGTGATGTAGTGTATTGCCATACATTGATAAGATGGACTAAAAGTGATCTGACTAACCTGCTAGTGCCTGAGATTTCTAAGACATTCCATGCTGCTCCTTACAAAAATCAAGAACTTTCCAAATGAGACAAGATGTTCATCCAAGAGTGATTGCAGTCACTCAATTAGTACAGGAGAGGAAGGACCTTCAGACTACAATGAGCAAAGCAAGAACTTGAGCTGTCTTCTGACATGGAGGTGAACAAGCTAGCTGACAGGAGTTCTGAAGGTCTCCCTTTCATCAGGAGTGGAATATCCATTCCAGCATTGTACAGAAAGCTGGTCTGTATTTCAGCAACTCACGAAAAATTGTCAGAAAATTCTACCCAAAATGTCCATTTTGAAGACAATTACTGATGGATTCTTATCACATTCAGATCTGAAAGCACACCTTAAAGCCTGCTACTGCATCATAGGTGCAGGCAACTCACTATGCTGGTAAAACTCCTCTAGTTAAAGAAACAAAATAACTGTATATGGAAAACACGCTTAACAGTGAGGTCACTCTAAAGAGCCTTTATTGCATCGTACTTTGAAGTAACAGCTTAGCTGCCCTGGAGAGTTACACATATGCCTTGGTGTTTCAAAACAGAAGAGGGTTAGCAGCAACACATGGCTTCTAACACAGCACAGAGATCAAAACTTGTATCAGTTCTGCCTTCTGTTGATTTTGGGTAGGAAAGACATTGCTAAGCAAATTCCCCACCGATTTCCCACAGCAACCCATCTTTGCAATGTACATTTTAATTAGCTGTTATATCTTTCTAAAGAGAAAGAGAGGAAGAGTCTGGAGAGTGATGTGTCTGTGGCATTAGAGTTCATAGTCATCTGGGTGGTACAGCTCACTCATCAGGCGGTAGATGTAGGAAGGTGCATTACCCCCAATGTTAGAAATGAAGAGAGTAATGAGCTCTGGAGGGACATAGTCAAACACTGGGCAGTGAACATTAATCTTTGACAGGATCTCCCCTGTAAAGTGAATAGCAGCAGTATTAGACAAAGCAACACAAAGTACATTTAGCCTTCTGCACATCTTCCAGAGTTCCTAAAGAAACTGGCTATGCACATGCCACCCTGAAGTCAGTAATGGAACATCCCAAATACTTTCCAGCTTCCTCAGTGATGTCACTGAGTTACAGGTATACAGCAGTCTTGGATGAATAGCAGCAGTCTCTTTTGGTACTTTTTTCCTGCTAAAAAGCCCAGATCTCCTCTGATGTACATTTACTAATTGCCTAAAGAATCACCAATATGTAATTGGAATACAAGAATCCTGACGCTGCCAAAGTTATTATTTAAAGAGAAGCATTAAAGGCCAAAACCAAAAACCTGTGCCAAACCTGGTATCTTTATTTCAAAAACCATTTATCACATAGAAATGGGGCTGTGAAAGAGACTTAGCTACCTCAAAATGGGCTTGGGAGCTAACACCTTTCTAAAAACGGTGCTTATGCAGGAAGCCAATTGCAGAGATACTGGGTTTCAACATGTGGATCACATAGGGAAGTTTCAAGAAGTTGACATGAGTTGTAAGGAAAGGAAACTGCCACCTGCCTGGCACATTATCACGATCCTGTAATAAAACACTATTTCATAGCAGAGGCAAGAGTGCAAAGATAGTGTTCACATTAAATCCTTTTTCTGTACTTTCTGTAACAGAAAGTTATGTTGTCAAAGAAGATGGTTCCCAGCATTTTTCTGCTGAAGACAACAGGAAAGGATTTTCTGTCTTGGGTTACAAGACAGTCTTGTGTTTAAATTTTATGGGAGCTATTAAAAAAAAATTACAGCCTGAAACAGCGTGACCAGCCTGTATAAAGAAGAACCAGTACCTTCTGTGAATGGCAGCACTTCCTGTGGTGACACGAACTTGTGGAATGAGTCTTCTTCATTAGGGAACTGAATGAGAAAAGAGTACAGGAAGGTCATGCAAAAAGAGACTGACTTATTATCCTAGTGAAAATTAATCCTGGGTGCTGGAAGGAACTAAAGCAAAGGAAGACAACTTACTTGGTGACTACATCTGCTTAATAGTGCTTGTGCTTAGAACCTCTGTTAACATCTACAGGTGAAAGTTGGTTTTTTTTCTTAGAACTTTTAGAGCCTTTCATGACCTTGCTGCCCATTTCCATCTACCTCCTCTATCAGTACACAGGATCTTTCAACACTAAAGATATAAACTGAAATCCAGTGTGACTGAACAAAGTGTGGTCACATCAGTCTTTTGTAGGCAGTAGTCTATATCCTTATACCTGAACCGCTGCTTATGCAGCACATGGCAGAGAAAGGTGCTTCAAGGAGATCCTGAGGTGTGCCAGATTTGGGTGAGGATCTCCTACCTGAAGTAACAGTGCTAGATGTGAGAGATAGCTCATTCACAAACCTTGCCTTGGGACAGATGGTGTGCTCCACCCTAAGCTTCCACAAGCACAAAACTGCCCCCATTCCTGTGTAAAGCAGGTGCAGACCTGAAGAGCTGCTTGTACTTACCTGAGGTGAAAGCTTGAACATGGGGGCACACACGATGAGCGGAGTGGAGTGGTGTTTGGCTGCCAGTGCTAGAGTGTGAGTCCCACTCACAGCAATCAGGGCACCATTGGCCAGAATTGTCTTTGTACCAATGATGACCTTAAAAAGGCAAACAGCATTAGATAGCATGTTCATGGCAAACTGAGGAAGAACACTTCCTGGCTTGGACCCTGATGGGTGAGCTGGAGGAAGAGTTTGTCAAAACAGCCAGCCAAGGTTGGAAGATACAGGGCAGCTGGATGTCTGATGTGTTTCATCTGCCACTGGCTCTGCACCGAGACATTCCTCTATAACAAGAGTGTAACTCCAGCATGGTGAGGACAGCACAGAAAACCTGAGGATAAATGTATGTTCTGCTGCAGGGAACACCAAGAAGAAACTGGGCTGCGTTTCCTGCTGTTCTGTAGGTCTTCAAAGTAAACTTTATACAAGTAACTTGTACAATTCCCTTGCTGTAAAATGAGAATAATGTTAAGCAGCTTAAAATATACAGATAAGAAGTGGTGTGGCTGGATTATATTGTAAGTACTTTTTGTTCAATTTTTTTTCCCCCCAGTTTGGAGGGCTAAGACTTCATCCCTATAAAAGTACAGAACAGACCTGTTTGAAAAGACACACCTTGGTGATTCCCTTCACCACCCATCTTGTGTTTCAGTCAAGGGGAGTTTCTCCCCTTTGGAAATGCTGCTTTTACTTCAGTCTTCTTTTAACTTCAAAGTTAATCCTTTGAGGTTCTCCTGGCTTGATTTCTGGTAACTGTTCTGTCTGTTAGCCACTGAGGCAGAAAAACCTATCACCATGCAGTCAGCCATCATACTGACTTGGGAGTTCCACACTGAATCTCCACCCCAGCTGTACACATGAACTATTACAATTTTGAGTCTTTAGTGAAGAAACACATCCCTCACTGCTAGGACCTGCAGCTTGTCTGGGAGGCCTAGGCACCCCACCTGCTGTGAACAACTTCCTCCAATGAAGCCCTCCTTACCTTGTTGACTCGAGACATGACAGCAAAAATAGCTGCATCACTCATGACAGTAGTTTCAATGTTCTCTTTAGACAGTCGGACTGCCATTTCATGACCCTATAAAGAGGGAGAATCCAATTGGTCCCCTGGAACTGCAAAAATAGCAGGTGGTGGAGCACAGATACAGCTCTCTGACTGAAGGACATAGGACAGTTGAGTCTCTCAACTGCAGAGGAACGTCTCTAACGTTCAGCTTGCCTCCAGAGATGAGCTCAGTAAGAACATACGGGACAACACAGCACATGGAGAAGGCAACCAGCCCGAGCCTCACCTGGCAGAATGGCGCACACTCTGCCACGATGACCTGGAACTTCCGCTTGCGGGCAGCCTCCTTCAGGAAGGCCTCAACAGTGCACGAGTAGCCAATGGTCATGATGACCTCATTGGAGTGAATGTGTTCCAGCGCCTGCATAGCAATGTTATCGGTGGTGCCCTCTGTAACAGAGGTAGAAAAGCAGTCAGGAAAACCAACACTTCCCAGAAGACCAAGAGCACTGGCCAGTAGCTCCACTACAGTTCCCTCCATGCTGTTCCACCCATCTCTCTCTCCAAGCCAAAGAGGACTTAGTTTAAGTCCCGGGAGTGGGACTAAATCCTTGCTATTTCTTTCTATCTAAGAGGAGAGGGATGCACCAGTCCCATCCCATAGGAAGCTCCACTCATGGGGCAGTTCAGACTCATCTGTACCTAGCTCTATTAGCAGCTCGTTAATAGCTTCAATAACGTTAGCTCTGAGGGGAGGATAAGGGGTGCTGAAATCCTCGCTCATTCCTCCGGAAGTCAGGAGTTTGTGTAAGGATTCTTGCTGGTCACTCTCCTCACTGCGCCCGTGAAGCCTGTGGAGAAAAGCAGCCCTTCAGCCTTGGGAGACAGCACAAGGGCACAGCCAGGCTGAGTACAGTCCCCTCAGTGCAGCACACCTGGATGGGAACAGACAGAAAGGAAAACCACCTACAGGAGGCATGCCATGCCATGCCAAAGAGCTTTCCTAGCTGTCTCTGGCAGAAAGATACCCAAAGATTTGCCAGAATGTGCCCTCCTAAGGTGTTTGAAAATGCTGTAGCCCACAGATGAGGAGCGGGCTCAGGGCTACTTCTCCAGTGGAATGGACCTTCCTGGGAACACAGAGACAACAGTGCAGGGTCAGGGTACAGACTATTCTCACGCACCCATGACACACACCAAGTGGGGTTTCACTAGAGGGAATGTCATCAAATATGCTGAAACCAACAGGGTTCCTCTGATGTTAAAACTTGCTGAATCCCTCTATAGGGGAGCTAGAAAAAGGGGGTGATAGAAACTAAGAGGGTCTCACAGAAGCAGCAGAACATACTGTGTAGTAGGGCTATCCTGGGCTCCCAGGAGGGATACAGGCAGCAAGAGAGGGCCACTTCACCTGCCATACTCTTCCCGAACAACCTTCAGCACTCGCCGCACCATGTTGCCCACAGTCGTCTCAGACGGCTGGGCTGCTGCCATCCTCTGGCCCTCTGTCCGGATCAGATCCATGAGCTCCCCTGAAAGAGGGGAGGGCCTAGGTTACTGCTGCCCAGCAAACCCACGCGAGCGTCTAACCACCGCACCCACACCACAGCAGCCCTAAACCAGAGGTTGGCTCTGGCAACAATAATGCAACAGCCATGAAGGTAGCAGAAAGCCACTCTCAAGAGCAGCGCGTTCCACGGGATTTTCTGTAGCGTGACTCACAGGACTATACAGGGCTGATGTGCGGCAGGGCCAGTACCGGGAACCCAGATCCGCCAGCACCTGCTGGCGAGGCTCCCACCTCCCTCAGTCCGCAGCACTGTCCTGCCTTGCTTGCCCGATGGCCACGGCCCGACAGCCTCGCGAAGCTCCCACCACTGCCCCTCCACATCTTCCCTGCTGCCAGGCCCTGCCGCTGCCCTGCTCCCGGCGGCACGTAAGGCCCTGCTTGCCACTGCCCGGCCCTCACCAGCCCTGCTCCATCGCCCGTGCGCGATGATCTTCCGCAGCAGCGACAGCGTCTGCCGCGCCGTGTCCTCGGAGCGAGGGCGCTCTCCGCCGCCCCGAAGCCGCGCCACGAAGGCTTCAATCTGTTCCGACAACTCGGAACCGCGTTCAGCGGCACCCGGCATGACAGCGGTAGCGCTCCCGTCCGATTAACGCTAGGACCACTACCACTTCCGCCGACCCGCTTCCCCATTGGCGGAGGATACCAAAATACTCCCGCCTCCCGGCGGCGGTGCAGCCAATGAGAAGTGCAGCCGGGTGTTGGCTAAGGCTTTTGCTAATGGCAGGGGCGGGGTGGTTTTCCATTTCGCTGCCTGCCGCGTTGGGGCTTGTGGGACGGTGGTGGGCCGGGCGCTGGGGAAGGATTGCGGAGGGGCGGTAGTTATGTCTTGCTGCGTCTGGTGGGGTTGAGGGGTTGCTGGAACTGGGTGGGCGAGAGAGGGAGGGATGGGGGTTGCCGGCGGCCTACGAGGCGAGGTGCCCCCTGAGGTGGGCGTTGGGCCTGGTGTCACTCCCGGCACAGCTCGGGAGGTGTGCCGAGGTGCTGGCCGGGGCCTTCGCGCCAGCACGAGAGTAGCAGCGAGGTTACCTCTGCGTGCGGAAGCACATGGCCTGCAGACCACTGTCGACGCCGCTCTGGAGGGGAATGCTGCACGCTGGCGTCAGGAAGGGTCTGTGCGAGGGAGCACAGCGTCTGTACTGCACAGTTGGAGGGAGGGAGCCAGGTCTGTGCCGAGCAGTGGCGAGAGCCTGTATGCAGGGATTTACTTTGGACCGGCTGGTGTAATAGATGCAAAGAGCCAAAGCAAATGGGGTGGGAAAGGCGCAGTTCCTGGCAGTCCAATTGTTCTTGCTGGCAGAGCCAGAACCAGCCTTGGATAAGGCAGGAATGTAGCTCCTTTGTGTGTAGTTCCTGGAGCTCTGTGTCCAGGGAGCAGGCAGGAGCCATGGTGTAATTCTCATTTCGGCAGTGCTTTACTTTGTGGCTCTGCTCTGTGTCCTGTTGTTTTAGATTAGGAAATCAAAGCAAACTGGTTTATGCTGGAAGCTTTCAGCGGGTGCTTCCTGCAGGGGCCTGTAATGCCTTGAGTGTTCATCAAATCTGTTTTGTGCTTGTCCAGTTCTTTTAGGACTTGCTGTACAGCCGGCTGCTATCTAGGGTCTGTTGGGTCTCCAGCAAGATACCAACAGCTGGCATGCTACATCTTGAGGATGTGTTGCAGGTGATTTCTCACCCAAAACCTGGGCTGTAATGAGAGTCCTTCCCCCAAGTGCCTCTGTGTGCCTGGAAGCCAGAGCACCTGTCAGCCTGGGAAAGGAAACTCCCTGCATCCATTGAACACCTGGTGAAAGGCCATGCGTCTGTGTTTGCCTGGATGTGCCTGGGGCTGCTGCTGCCTTGGCTGGAAGTCAGATTTTCCCTCCTTAATGAGCTTGTCATCCTTTGCCTCTGTAGAGAGTCAGTAGAGGGTAATGAGGTTTGTCTTGCTGTTGGCTTGGTTGTGCTGGGCCCTGCTGTGATGACCAGGCATCTCCTTGTTCCCTTCTGCCTTCTCTCCTCTTCCGCTTTCCTTCCATCTTCTTTCTTTCCATCTTGTGTAACTTGGAGGCTCCCTGGAGTAAGGCCTGCCTGGCTCTACATTTGAGCAGGGTAACACAGTTCCCTTTTCTGCCCCTTCATGCAGCTGTGTTGCAGGCAAGGTAGGAGAGGGCCGTCCATGTCCCTTGGCTGCCTGCCTCTGCTGCTGGCTGTGCCTGTCTGTTGCTGCATACTGGATGCTTTGGCATGCATAGACTGCTCCCATGCATGCACCCTGGGACTGGGGCATGCCATGAATTGGCAAAAAAAAAAAATCATTGCTTCAGAGCTTTCCTTTGTTTGTTTACTTTTCTTGCTAGTAAACAGTGCAGCTCTTGGAGATTAAGCGGGCGGGGGGGGGAGGGGGAGGAAGGGAAACTGGACTCTGAGGTTATGACCTCCTTGTGGATTCTGGGCTGTTTACATTCCCTGCTGTGGTCCCAGTAACTATTGCAGGGCAGTTTCTTCTCAGCACCTTGCCAGGGTGCATGATTTTTTTTCCTTGCTTGTGCTGTTCCTGCCCTGTTCCCTACCGCACTTTCCACCAGGCAGTGCTGCCATGGCCAGCCAAAGACGGGCAGCAGTCTGGTGTCCCTTGAGGGACAGAGTCCTGCACTTGGTCTGCTGCCTTTTATTTCATGAATGAAAGCCTCTGAATGGGAGCTGTTACCCCTGTAGTTGAGCTGAGCAAGAACCTGTGGCTCTCTGGAGAGGTGAAGGGTAAATCCCAGGCTCTGCTCAGAGGGACCATGGCTACAAGATGTCTGTCATCAGCCAGCAGCTGCACTAGGGCCCAGTGAGGTGGGCAAGGAGTGCTCAGGAGGACTGAGAAAGAGGGATTTAAGGAGAGTAGTGGCAGTGAGGGCAGTGTATGGAGCATGGGACAAGTGAGGAAAGCAGCCGAAAAGACGTTGATGTCCTGGTGTACTTAGCAAAAATCTTGCTGCCTTGTAGGCTGCGCTGGCCTCAGTGTGGTGGGAAGTGCCTGTGTGCATCCCTGAGCAGCTGGAAGGAGACTGACCTGGTGGTCCACAGCTGCCAGACATTATGGAGTGGGATCCCCCTCTCTTGCAGTAGACACAGGTGGCTGTCTCCTGCACAAAACACTCCCCTTCTCTTCCTGGGGCAAATTGGCCACTGCAGCTTCCCAGCTGGTGTGTGAGCAAGCAAGGAGGAGGTTGACATGACTGCAGACAGTGCTGATGCTGTGGGCAGAAGAGCTGAGTGGGGGATGAGCTGGCCAGCTGAGCAAGATTGGCACATTTTCTGGGTCAGCAGAGCACTTGAAATCTGGCTCATCTACTCGGAGAGCTGCCTGCCTGCCCACGACAGTGTCCTGCTCTGTACCATCAGGGGTGGTTGCTAGAGACAGTGCTTCCCCTCCACCCAGTGAATTCTGCATCCCCTGGGAATCCCTCAGTGCTTCTGTGAGGGAGGGAGAAGGCAGGACAGAGACTGGGTAGAGCCTGGGAGCACTGGAACATCGTGTGCTGGGAGGCTGTTTGGATTAGAAACGCTTGGCGGATAAGTGGGCTGGATAAAATGCCAGGGAGGGGAATTGGAGTTTGCTGAACTCTAGTAGTTGGACTTGTCTGCAACAGCAGTAAGCAAAGCGAGCTGCTCACGCTGGGTGCAGGCGAAGGGAAGGAGCCAGCAGGCGAGAGCCAGCAGAGCCAAGGCCTAGCAGGAACAACAGGGCAGGCTGTCTGCCTGCACGTCATGGGCTGTGAAGAGTGGATAGGTAACATGGGAGGAAGTAACGCAGGGTCGTCATGGGGTGCCTAAGCCACTCACTGAGTGTGATTTAAGGATGATATGGTGCGTGGGAGTGGGGGTAATACGAAGCACAGTCCAAGGAGAAAGATGTATCAAAAGTATCTTTGGTGTGACATTGTTGCTCTTTGGAAAGTCTATGCTCAAAAACACAAGTCTATGACACAAAAACCAAGGGGACAACTGAAACCTCAAAGCTCTTAAAGCCATAGATGTGGAGACAGCTTCAAGGAGGCAGGAGTGAATCTGCTGGAGGGCTGAGAGTTCAAGTGTTTTCTGTGTGCTTACAGGGAAGAAACTAGCTTACTTAGAAGGGGATGGAAGTGATGGGCTGAACTGGGTGCTGAATGCACATTTAAAACTCAAGCTTCCAGGGAGATAAGACAAAAAACCAAACAAACAGCTGCTGATCAAGAGCAGGTATGTGAATAGCTGGGCAGCTTGGCTCTGTGAGTCTGGAGGCGCACGCACGCATTGCCTGAGTCATCGACAGTTTTAGCATGCTTGAAATTCAGGAGATGCTGCAGGTAGCAGGGCGCGTGTTCTGCTGGTCTTTGCTGATGACCATGGTAACAACTGTCCCTTAAACTGATAATCCTCGGGAAAGCATGGCTGCCATAACCACCTGGGTGGCCAAGGAGAAACAGACAGGGCTTGCTATGGCAAGTAGCAGGATGGACTCAGTATCTGCAGTTAGCGAAGGATTTGATGCAGCTCCTTGCTTAGCAGGCTGTGTGTACACGTGCATGTCTCTGCCTGGAAAATGGCTGCTGGTGCATCTTCGTATCAGTGCAGCACCCATGGGCAGGCCAAGCCTGTAGCCAGACCCTTAACAGTACTGATTCAGTCCACGATTCCTATGGGAAATGAGTAGGCGGGTTTGGATCCAGCCCAACAACCATCTATCCTGCCAGCAAGTTTACTATTTGTGCCCCCCTGCTTTTTTGAGCCTTAAAAATAGAGACTGAGGCTGGGAAGTGTGAGGGGTTTTCTAGGGCTCATTGTGGAAGCACCCCAGGCTGCATTGCCCCTCACCCTTCCCGGCCCTTGGGAGAGGCATGGGAATCTGGTGTCCAAATGCATCCCCTGGATGTGAAGCCTCACTCGTCAGCTCATTCATCTGTGGCAGCTCCCCAGGTATCCTCTTTGGATGCAGGCAGCTGGAGGCAGCTGATTCAAAGGCCAGGCTGGTCAGGAAGAGGTGAGGGAAGTGTGGGAAGTTGCTGTGTGTCATGTAGGAAAACAAGGCCTAGCAAAGGACAAGGGAGCATGGTGCAGGGCTGTACAGGAGGTGCTGACCGCAGCATCACTAACAGTGTGCTGTGCCTTCGTACCCAGAAAAGGTGTTGGTTTTGCTCAGTGCCACCAAAGGCACAGGCAGCTCAGAAAGCTTGGTGGCATCACACAGGTGTTGCTGTGGCTCTGTCCCCACCTACAGCGCGTGCAGCAGGCTGGTTGGGCCAGGGAGGCTGGCTTTGAAGAAGCCCCTGAGCAAACCTGGCACGGCTGCAGGAAGCCAGGCCCTTGGGGCAAGACAAAGCAAGGCTTGGCCACTTTGTGGTCACCAAAAGGACTGTGACACCAGCAGTCTGGGCTGCTTCCTGATCACTGGCCAGCTCCCAGCAGTTCCTCTGCTCACGTGCTCCCGGCACTGCAGCTGGCCGTGGGCTCGCTTTGCTCATTGTCTGCTGTGGGTGATGGCAGCTATTCAGCAGCTGCCAGGTTTCAGGGAAAGGGAGAGATGAGCAACTCCTTCGCACACATTCTGGGAAAGCCTCCGGGGTGAAGCCCTGCCGATGGACACGTCTGCTTCTCGATGGAGAGACAGCAATGCAGAGCCTGCATCCCCCCTCTACTTGCATCCCCAGTCCCTTCCCTTATAAGCAGGCATGATGACAGGGAGCATAGCTTGGAAGCAGCCCGGGCTGCTGCTCTGTCCTGCACAATAGTAGAGGCTGCTGCTTGCCATCTCCTTGCCTGTTTGCCTTCCAGAGCCAGGCAGAGTCTCGCCATCGCTATTATTTTGCTTTGTGTCAATATTATGACAGCTAGAAGTGGGAGAACTGCATCCACATGATAAGCGGCCAGAAGCTCTGGGCTGGGCGTGGTTTGGATTCGTGTTTGGCAGGGGAGAAAGGTGCCTGGCAGTCCCTGCCCATCAGCTGGCTGGGCTGGAGAGCTGGGAGGCGAGGAGCGGTGGCAGAGCAGTAGGTGATTCGTGCCTGTGTACTTCTCTCTGTTCAGTATGAGCCCTTTTCTTAGCGGAAACAAAACATGATAGATGTGCAGGATATGTTTATTTCTCTGTTGGAAAAGTATCCTTTCTCTTTCTTGGGGAGAGGGTCTGCTCCATTCCTGCTGGGAGAGTTGTGTCCTTCCCAAGGCTGCCTTACCCCCTATGCCCCCTGCCCCATGTGGGCCTGGGGTCTTTCATCACTGTTGGTGGTGGCGGGTCACACACTGCTGCATCAGTCTGTCCTGGTCACAGTCTGTTTAGGCTTTCCCAAGCACAATGCCCTGCAACTGCCAGGGAGAAATTCCCATAGGTTTTCTAGGGCTTTGGGGCTCTGCCCCCATCCAGAGCTTCTGAAGAGGAGCTGAGGCAGAGAGGAGTGAGCTGCGCCATGACTGCTGCATCTCTGCTTCCTGCTTCAGACTTGGTATCTTGTGTAAAAGGGGCTGTTGTTTTGGCACAGTAACTGCATGCCCTGTGGACACTGCTGACAAAATGCTTACCTGTAGGCACCCACGTATGCTTGGGACTGTAGTTCAGCTCTCTGGTGCCTTGTCCTACTCCATGGTTGTGCTCTCTTGCAAACACCCATGGCCTGGCCAGTCCTTGCTGCACGGGCTGCCTGGCTGGACTGGTGGTCTGTGCTCTGTCACCCCCCCATTGGGCACAGTTGACTGATGGCTGGGCTGGGAGGTGGCTGGTCATTAACCCTTTTGTCCACTGTTGGCGTCACTTTGCCACGTGCCTGTAGGTTTCCCCTTGTGGGAAGGTGACTCTGTCCTCTGCCTTTGGCTCAGCCTCAGCACTAAACTAGGCCTGCACTGAAAGACAGAGTGTTAAGCTGAGTGGCACTGGGTCTGCCACCTGCTGACCTGGTCCTGGAGCACTGAGTGGCCTGAGGGCCATGGCTTCCCAGGGCTTGGGTCTGGCAGTCTCAGGGACCTTTTCCTCAGTGGCATTGTCCCTGCTCCCTTTGGGGGCTTAAGCCGTGCCTGGGAGCAGCAGCCAGGCTTGCCATGTGCTCTCCTTGCCTGGGTCTCCTGCCCTGAGGGCTCTTGGGCAGCCCTCATGCCTGTCCCATGCTACTCTGAAACTTGTGTCTGGCCTGGGCTGGTCTCAGTGCCTGTGACCCAGTGAGGTCAGATTCTGCCCTTCCCAGGCACAGGGCTGGACCATAAGGTATCTGCGGTTTTGGTTGTGGGTCCCCAGGGAGGCTGAACTCCACTCCCAAGAAACCAAAACAAACAGCAGAGTTCCTGCCACGTGCAGCCAGGGCTGACTAAGGCTGGACGCTTCCGCCTGTCGCGGGCAGCAGTGGCCAGGGCTGAGAGCCACTGCCATCGAGGTGTGCGGCATGGCCCATTTCCCCCTATTGTCAGCCTCCCCCTCAGCAAACACATCCCCTGTGCACCTGGGCTGGGAGGAGACACTGACACCACAGGAACCAGCTGCCAGGAGTTAGGGGTGTGCCACCACCTGCATCTGTTAGAGTTGGAGCCACTGCGGCATGGCTCTGGGGAGTCCAGGGCCCGGGTAACCAGGCAGGTTGTTTGCAGGTTGTTTCCTTGAGGATCAGTGTTGACTATGCAGGGATCACTGGTGCAGCCCCATTTGCCTACAAGGTTACTGGAGACCTCCATGTTTCCTGGAAGAAATTGGCAGCCATCTCCTGGCAGAGAGGCTGGTGCTGGGGAAGCCTCTGCCAGACCGTACCCATCCCTGATCCTGCTCTCACACAGGTACATGGAGCTCCAGCTAGTCAGTCTCCAGGCTTCTGCCTTTTGCGTTCCATCCCCACTGTGGAGACCCTGCAGCAGACTGAGCTGTTTTATCTCAGCATTAGCTCTGAACCAAGTCCTCTGCACTCATTGACAGGGGAGCTGACGAGAGTCTAAGAGTTAGATCTCAGTGCCAGGGAAAGCAGTCAAAAAAAACATTGCAGGTGAAACATGAGCGCTGTGAGGGTTTCAGAGGTATTCTCCATGGGCATTGGGGGTGACACAGGAAGTCCTGGCTGCAGTCAGCCTGAGAGTGACCCAGGGATGAGTTTTTATTGGGATCTTTTCATCTGGGATGCTGAAAATGGGATTTTGCAGTGGAGAAGATGCCCATGAGGAGATTTTGATGCTCAAATGGGGCTCTTATATGGACAAAGTGACTTAGGAAAAGGCGACCTTATCTGCAGTGGGCAGGTGAGGTTGTGTAGGGGTGGCTGCCTGCACTGGGCTCCTTCAGTGCTCACAAGCAGTCTGGGCCCCTCCTCTTGCCCCTCACCCAGAAGATGTAAGAGGCATGGGGGTGAGCCCATTCCCTGGGAGGGCTGTGCCATGGGCTGGCCATCCTTACCAGACTGCCAGGGCTCACCCACAGCAGGGATGCACCATCACTCCCTACCTGTGCCCCTCCTGAGTGCTGCGACATTCAAGTTGATGGCATATTCAAGGCAATGCTCTGGCTGCCACATGGGGCTCACTGCAGGGGAAGCATCTGCCCTTGAAGGAAATGTCTGTGTTTGCCTTATGTCCCTGGCTGGTCCCTTGAGCCTCCTCTGTCCCTTGTTCTCAAAGTGTGTAGCTTAGCTCCCCAGAGCCCTGTGGGAGGTGGTGCAAAGGACATGCTGACTCATTTATAGCATCAACCTCCATCCCTGTCCTGGGAGGGTTAGCTCAGCCCCCAGGGAAGGAGCATGGCAGAGGGGAAAGTGAACAGCAATGGCCCAACTGGATGTTTCTCCCATTTGCAGGAGGATGTTGCTGGTCACAGGTTACCAGTGTCCAAATACTATTTCTTTGTTCCTGTCTCTCCTCCGTGTTGCCTAGAAAGGGGGTGCACGTCCCAGGAATGTAAACTCTGCCCAAGGCCTCTGAGGAGATAGCTTCAGACCAGGAACAGGGTTGCAGTCAGCAATGAAGGACTGGTCTCCCCAGCCACAGGGCTCCTGGGGGAGAGCCCTTTGCTCCAGCACCAGAGGCTGGCCTTGTGTCTGAGAGGTGGCCCCGAGGGACCTTCCTGCAAGGACACACATGAGGCCCCATGTGGTCATGGTCTTTGCAATAACAGGATTCTGTCTATCCAGCAAGTTGACAGCAGCTGCTGCTGAGGGCAGCCTCTGGCCTGGGCTCTCGGGTGGGAGGAAATGCTCCCTTTGCCCTCCCATCTCAAAACCATCCCTGGGGAGGTGAGGGGTCCACTTGGCCCTGAAGTGTCTGTAGGGCAGCAGAGGGGGAGCACAGGCATTCCGCAGCCATCCCAGTGGGGACACTACCTGTTCTTTGTTGCCCAGCCAGTGACAAGAGCGTGAACAATCAACAAACAGTGCCATAGCAGCCCCCAGTACCCCTCGCAGCTATTGTGCTGTGCTGCTGAGTGATGAACTGGAGTGCACTGGGCCCCGCCCCGAGCAGCGAGGGTTTCTGCACACTTATCTTTGCAACATCTCCCCGATAATTTACCAGGCCCCACTCCAGCAGCTTGCTCGCACACTCAGTGCCACCAATGCCTGGAAGCTCCAGCCAGAGGCCAGCTTCCACTGATGCCTTAGCTGCTGCCACCTGCATGGGATGGTAGGACTGGGGGCATGTGGTTGGTGTGTCCTGCGTCCCCTAGGGACAGACCCCGTGGTGAAAGGACACACCTGGCATCCTCACACTACAGGGATGGACTTCACACAAAGATGAGCAGGGAAGCCCTGGAGCAGCCTGTCCACTCTGACAGGAGGGCGGAAACGTGAATCCTGGCAGGAACACAGAGTCCTGTCACTTCCCTGGGGCCTGTGGCTCACGGGGGATTGTATCACCCACTGGCATGTCTTTGCTTCCCACTTCCCATAGCTCCAGATTCCCTGGCCACTATGGCTTAAAAATAGAACAGAAAAGGCCACAGAGCTCCTTTGGGTTCACCCTTGGCAACTGGGTTGGGCCCCAGACCTGCTCCAGGGAAATGCTGTGCTTTCTTCCCTCACAAGCTGGAGGGACCCCCATGGCAGACAGGACCAGGATGCTGTTCCTGGGGCAAAGAGAGCTGGAATCCCCCTGCCAGGGGTCTGCCGGCAGGGGCTGGCTAGGCAGGTGTGGGGCAGCCTGGGGGGAAATAGATTGAGTGCATCGACATGGGATGTCTGGGTGGGTACAGGACAACAGCAGGAGAAGGAAGTGGATGGATGGGAAAGAGGCTGCTGAGTGAGCACAGGGCGCTTGGATGGGCACTCTGCGGCTAGACCGGCACGGGGCAGTACACACCAGCCCTGAAAGAGGCGGACAGGATCAGGGGCAGCCCAGCGAGCCGAGGAGCCACGATACAGCCCCAGTGCTTCCCGCCCCCAAGGGATGCGCCGCGTACGGGTCGGTCTCCGGAAGCCCCGGTGCAGCCCGATGGCGAAACAGCCGGCACCGGTACGTGGTGCTGGAGGCAGGGGGCTCCGTTGCGCCCGGGGCACCGGCTGTCCCTGCAGCACCGGCCGTCCCTGCGGCCGCCGGGGCCGGGCACCTGCNGGGCGCCGCCTGTCCCGGTGAGAACCGGGAGGCGGGAGGAGGGTCTGAGCGAGGGCAGCCCGGTCCCGCCGATGTCGCGGCCGGGGCTGTCGGTCCGCGAGGGCAGTCGCTTCTGGCGCTGGGTAGGGGTACGGCGACGGGTCCGCCTATGCCGCCCCGCCAGCTCCCGCCTTTCCCTCCCTGCAGGCCCCGGAGGTGAGAGGGACTGCCAGCGCGGAGCCACCCGGTAAGTCGCAGCGGGCAGCCGCCGGTGCCCCGGCTAGGAGGGGGCGGCAGCGCGGGGAAAACTGCGCGCAGGGTCCCGCGGTGGGAGTGGATCGCTGACTCCCGAGGCCATGTCCGGGGCGGCTGTGGGCAGCTGTGCCGGAGCTCGGAGCAACCTATGCCCACCAGCCCGCCCCGAGTGCTTGCGGCATCGGAGCGGACCGCAGCGTTGCCTCCAGCCTTGCCGTGCCTCCGGTCCCGGGCTGCGGGGTCTGGGGCAGGAACACTCTGATTTCCAGAGTTGTTTGATGCGAGGCTGGGCTTCTGCGCCCGCCGAGGGAAAGCAGGTTGACGGGCGAGCGCCGCCGCGGAGGGGATGCGGGGTGCAGGCGGAGAAGGAGCCCGTCGGGGTGGGTGTGATGGCTGTGTGAGCACCCCCAGCCGTGCCGTGGTGGGCTTACCTGAGCCACAAGAGTCTTTTGCATCTTTGTACCCCTGCGATGGCTGCAGGACACCACCGCGACTGCTGCCTTTGTCCCGGCCATGGGTCTGTTGGGCTCTGCCTCTCCGGGTTGCCTCCTTAATAGCCCTCCCACCTCCCGGTCTCTTGCAGTCCTGACCTTTCGGGAGATTTGGAATCGCAGTTTCTGCCGGCCTCTGGAGCAGCTGGTGGACGTTATTACCGAGTTCCCTAACGAGGTGGAGTACATTTTCAGGCCCTCCTGCGTCTCCCTGCAGCGCTGCGGAGGCTGCTGTGGGGACGAGGGTCTCCTCTGCGTCCCCGTGGAGACAAGCACAGTCACCATGCAGGTAAGCACTGTTGCTGTGGGGCCGTGGCAGTGCCAGGGAGGTGCCTCCTCATCAGGCACCAGGAGGGTGAACTTGTATCTTCACATTCTCCAGATGTAGTAGCAGCATGGATAACAGGGGAGGGGGCTTACTTATGCTGTTCAAATGCATGCCAAAGCAGGAGCATCCATCTGCTTGCTTTTGGGCTTCTCCTTGAGGCCAGGTGACACCCCTGGTGGTGCTGGCTTCAGTCTCTGCTTCCCTGCCCTCTCCTGTCTGTACAGTCCATTTTGCTTACTGCTGTCACCTTTTCAGACCTTCTGGGGCTGGGGTTGTCCCAGTTGACTCTGCCTGCTAGGACAAGCAGGCACTCCCCCAAAAGCACAGGGGAAGCACGGCTCTTCTACGTCAGGAGGTGCCTGTGGTGGTGCTGAGAGTGAATATGTGCTGTGGGCATAGGGAGCACCAAGGTCTGCACCCACTGTGGGAGCTGTGGAGAGGGAGATCCTGGGCTGCAAACAAGCTGCCAGTTGGCTCTTTCCCGTGTGCCAGGCAGCCGTTGTCCTCAAACTGCAGCCTGTTTACTGTGGTGTTAGAGGCCAACCTGCTGCTGCTACAGGGTGCAGGGAGAAGCTCTGCTTTGTCATGGGTGATGGGCTAGAGAGTGCCTGCAATGAATCACCAGTGATTTTCATCTCTCAGTGTCTGAAAGTGTGGGTTAAAAGGCAAGGTGGGAATCTTAAAATAAACCTTGACTGAGGAGCAAGAGGTGGAGCAAGAGCCTGACATGAAAAGGAGGAAACTCCTCAATCACAGATCTCCCTTCACAGGAGGGACCCTGCTGCCGTGCACAAGTGGCAAGGCCAGGCACTTCTGCAGGGGCTAGTGTAGATCACACCAGTAATGAACATACCCTGAGGAGCCTCTGAATGCCCAACCCGACCTTCAGGCCGGGCTGTGGACTGACACGTGACAGGGCAAATCCTGCACCCCTGGGCTGTGGTCGTACTATAGTACAGGCTCGAAGCTCAGTGCTGTGGCAAAAGGACCAGGAGGAGGCTGCAGCAATGGGGATGATCTGGAAAACATGACTTCTCCATCAGAGAAGTGTGCAAAGTGGTGAGATATGTGAAAGCTCTCCACAAAGGCAGAGACAGAAAAATCTTCTCTAAGGCTGGGAAATCCCAAGACCACGGGACTTAAATTACAGCCCTGAAGACACGGGGCGGCGCTAGCAGAGCCTTCCAAGCTGCTGGGGTGGCCTGGCCTGGCTGGCGCTGCCTGCATGCGGAGGTGGAGTCTCTGCTGCCGGAGGTCCTGAGAAACAGGTTAGACATGCGTCTGCCCGAGAGGCTGGGATGGCAAGGGAGTGCGGTGGGAGCCCTTCCAGTCCCTTCCTGCTGCCAGCCGACTGGGAACTAACCTTTGCTCCTTTTTCAGCTTCTGAAGATAAAGCCAAATGGGGATGCACCCTACGTGGAGATGACATTCACTGAGCACAAGAAGTGCGAGTGCAGGTAGGGACCACTGGTTTGGCACCCCTGTGTCCCTGCTAGCTCACCGTGCAGGTATGAAAAGGATGCCCTGGGGGCACCCCGGCTGTGCTGGGACACTTCCTCTGTCTTTGTATGAGGGTTTGCCAGTGCTTAGGGCCTTTGCTCAGCTGCAGGGCCTCTACAGCCCACTCCCCACATCTAAGAAGGAGGTGTGTAGTGTGTGACCAGGTCAGTCACTTGTGCTGTGTGCAGGGCTGGAGCTGCTGCAGCACCAGGGCTCCATGCACAGCCATGTTTGTGCCTCCATCCCTGCAGGTGACTTGGAAGGAGCTGTGTGTGGGTAATGGAGCAAGGGTGGTGGCTCTGAGGCAGCGTGCCCAAAGTGGTGGCTCAGCAGGGAGCTTCATGGCTTGGCATATCTGAGCATGGCTATGGCCCAAAGTGAAAGCTGAAGGGTTGGGCCTTGGGCCTCCGTTTAAGGGAGGCTGCCCTATTCAGGGCTAGGGAGCAGAGGTCTACATCCAAGCTGACAAACGGAAGCTTAAAATGCGTCAACCTGGCATGCATATGTAGCACTGGTGTGGGATAGATGCACAGCACCAGCCTGCCACAGACTCCTGGCACATAATTAACCTTTTGGGGTGCTCACTGTGTCCCAGAAGTGTTGGGAGCTTGATCAGGATGGGGCCTCTGCCCAGGGGCTGCAGCGCTGTGGGAGCAGGGAGCAGCAAGCTGCTGTGGTGCTGCCCACAGCAGGTCTCTGCTGCAGAGCCTCTGTAGCACTGCCTGCATGGGAGGCCCTGGCATTTGCTCTTCATCATGACTCCTGGGTAATTTAGTATTGTGAAAGCTGGGAACTCAGTGTCCTGCAGGGCAGCTGTTAGATGTGATCCTTGCCTGGAAGAAGAGCCCGAGGATCCCTGGGATGGTATTCCCCTACAGTTGTAAAAGCAGCTGTGCTGGAGCAGACCCAAGGCCTGTCCAGCTCTGCACTGTCTCTGGAGCATCTGTCAGTGGATGCAGAAGGGGGAGTGGAAAGAAGCACGTGTTACTTCCCCACTCTGTTTCCACCTATTTTCCATGCAGGGAATTTCCTGAGCCTGTTGTGGTTTTCCCACCTAAAGTAACTCCCAGAGGATCTCCTACAAGCACTTGTACAGGCTGCTTTTCAATCTGTGTAAACTTCTTGCTTCTGCAGCACCTTTCAGGTTCTCCATGAGCTGCCTTCCATCTTGCATCACTCCCTTTTGAAATTTAGTGTAGGTATGGTGGATATCTTGGCCTTGGCACCTATAGGAGATGCTTAAGCCAAGTATGTTGTAGGTGTTGACTTTGCAGCAAATCCCACGTGTTATTCAGGACACTGCATCTCATTTAACCAGATAAGCTATAAAAGCTGTCACTGAGAGCAGCTGAAATTGAACCCGTGCTTCCTAGCTTCATGAGCAGAATGTCACATAGCCAGTGGAGTCACCAAAGCCAATCATTCCCTGCCCCTTTGCTGTCTCTGCATTCTCTCTACCCACTGCAGTCAGGTCCTGGCTAAGGAGCTGATATTGTGGAGAGAAGTTATAGTAGTTCTGTTTTAAACATGAATGATAACAGGTAGATTGTGCTGTGCACTGGGGCATCTCAATAAACCACCTCCAGCAGCAAAACAGACAGCATTGTCCAAGTAACTGCTTTACTCTGTCCTTTTCCTGCCCCACAGGCCCCGGCAGGAACTGGTGAGATTGGGAAGGTAAGTGACATCGGGGCAGCATTAATGTCTGGGGTTTGGTGGATCTCATCTCCACACATCAGCCTCTCTTGTGGTACCTTCCTTTTGAAGGAGGAGATCCAAGGGCCGAGGTAAGAGAAGACAAGACAAGAAGAGACGTAAAGACTGTGAACTGTAAGTGAGCAGGGGCAGGTATGGGTGGTGTCTTCTGGGCTCACTTTTTTGGGACAAGCAGCTTCATTAAGCCTTTAGGTCTTTACTGACAATGTAAGCAGCGAGCAGTTTGTGCAGCGCAGACACAGGAGAAAGCAGGACTTGGGGACAGCGGGTGGCTGTAGGGAAACAGGCCTTTTACTGAAGGCTCATTAGGTGCTTGGTAGTCTCTAGGCTCAGCTGTTCAAAGCTGGCCAGTCCCTCCCAGGGTGGGGCTGAACAGGCTGGGTGACTTGGTGATATGTAGCTCTATCAACATCACAGACCATGCTGGATTTCCTGGATTCATGGATTTCCAGTTTCAGCCTCATCTTGCTGACAGCTGTGTCCTTCCTGCTGTCCTTGGCTGGTTGTTTGGGTGACTCTGCCCTTATGTTTAGCTGACTCAAACTTGCTGTAACAGCACAAGTTGGACTCTTACTGTCGATACTTTTGGGGTATGACAGCTGTGGCTGGTGCTTTCCTGTTGCACTTCCCTGTTTTGTCGAAAGCCTGCTGCTCTGGTCTCAGCCAGCACCTGCAGCCTCATCACCCTTGATCCTCCCTGTGAATAGGCTGTCTGTGGTCCCTACCCCTACAATTCAGTGCCAGAGGGACCACGCACAGGGCAAGGGACCCAGGGCAGAGTGGATGAGCTTGAAGGTCCTAGTTTCCCACTAGTCCTGGCAGTGCTCACCCCATGTTGTGCTCTCTTTGCAGATGTGGCACGCCACGCAGGTAGCCTCTGCTCTGCCCCTAGCCTTGCTTCTGCCACCTGGGTTTGAGCCAGCTGCATTTCCCTCTAGCATGGGGAACTTGTGGAGCCATGCCCCTCCAAGCAGTGATGGGGAGCAGGACTCTGGCAGGAAAGAGCTGACTGGACTCTTGTTTGGCTCTGTTGGTAACACAGCCTGGAACTAAGGACTCCTTTGCCCCATCTGCACCATCAGCAGCAGACTAAAAAGGACTCATCACCAGACCTGGGGCTGAAGATGAGGAGTTCAGGCAGCATGTTGGTGTTTGAAGGCATCTTGTGGGCAACAAGGAGCTGGTGGATGTGTTGCTGGAGCTTGCTGGGGACAGCATGATGGGGGGTGAGAGTGGGGTGAGCAGAGATGGGTCAGAGGGCTGCATCTGCAAAACTACTCTGTCCTGCCAGTGCCCTGCAGCTGGGGAGGAAGGAAATGTGAGGCGGATAAGGCTGCAGGTCTACATCTGTCCAAGCCTTGGCATGGGTCAGCCCAGGAGAAGCCAGGGAGCTTCCTTGGGAAGCCCTCTTGGTGGGGGATTCCCTAGAGGGAATTGAGGTTGCCAGGGCTTCTCAGATACAGCCATATCTCAGACTTGCCCTGCTCAATAAAACCTGGTAGTCAGATGCAGGAGCTGGCAGCATGAGTAGTCCTGTTTGCTTTCCAGCAGCTGCAGGGAAGGCCCTTCCTCATGGGCACCCACCCAGGCTGGAGAAGGGTAGTCCTGCAGTGGCCCAGGGCTTTTACCCAGCTGCAACTCCTGCAGCACCCAAGGGACCCCTTGGTGTGATGCTGGAGGATGCTGGAGAAGAGCAACCAGCAGGTCAGGGTCAAGCTGCTCTCCGGGTGCGGGGCTCCCCATGTGCTGCAGCTCAAGCGGGTACTGGCAAACCCTTGGGGAACTACCATTCTCCTCTACACCATGATGCGGGGCTGGTACCTCTCCCTGTTCACTATCCCTATCCTTTTCTCACCCAAGTCAAAATGTGTGGCTCACTGTTCTGCGGCTTTCTTTCTCCCTGGCTGGGCTGAGGGGTGGTTAGGGCAGTGGGAGCAGGCTCATTCACCCTGGAAGGGGGCAGCATGGTCTGGCCTCATCCCTTAATAGGAATGTAATGGGGTGTGTAGGGGATTGGTTTTCCTTGCTGAGGTGTATGTGGGTGCTGCTGTTTCCTGCTTTTCTCACTCAGGTCCGTGACGAGGTCCGGGGGGAGGCCCCAGCTCTTATTTCTGTGTGCCTTAAGCTGTGCCACTAGGGCTCTTCCTTTCCCCTTTCCTGTCCCTGCTTCAGGGAGGCTGGAACTGGCTGCCAAATGCATCCTGTGCTGCTCTGTGCAGACCATACATGCATATAGCTGGAAACCCTCAGGGCAAGTTCGGCATGAGCATGCTCGTGGGCCACCCCTGGCACAAGGTTAAAGCAAAATGAAGAGCTCCAAGCAAAAGGCTGAAGGAAAAGCTGTGCAAAGGCTTCAATCTTGCCATCAAATGAGGTGACCTGTGGTTTATCCTGCACTGAGGAATAAGAGTGGAGCCTAACATAGCAGGTGTTGGGAGGAGCTGCCTTGAACCCCAACATCTGACAAGGGAGCTGTAGCTGGGGCAGGCTCCCTCAGAGCTGTAATGCTGGGGCTGGCACTAGGCCGTGGGAACAGGGCAGGTCCTGTGGCAGTGGTACCCTGGCAGGGAAAATTAGTGGTGGATGTTGAGGTGATGTGAACCTCCGTGCTGAGGCAGCATGGCATGGCTAGGTGAATTGCACCTGGATGTATCCTCAGGAGTTTTCCGGATCCCTTTTAGACCCCATTTCCACTTCCGGCTTCTACAATGTCCTGGGGCATAGCCTATGTGGGCTCCGCTTCAATAACGGCCCATGAGGCTGCTTCTTGGCTGCCTCAAGGATAGGGGGACTTGCTTCTCCCCTTCCCACACCACTAAGGGTCTGTGTGGGCCACGTGGTGGCCTGTCCTGCTCCCTGCAGGCTTTACCAATCCCTGTGTGCCCTTCCAGCCTGGGTGGTTGTGTTTTGAGGCTAAGGAGACCTGCGTGCAGCGCTCAAGGGAAGTACGTGATAGTTTCTGTGTTGATTTTAACAGTAAAGCTTCAATGTGGTAATATTAAACTTTTAAAAAGGAAGTTACATAAACCTAAGAATGATGATTAATGAAAATAAGTTTGTCAAGAGTGGTAACTAAGGTTACAAAAAATTCAGACTGCTGCCCAGCAGCTTTTCCTAACAGTTCCTCGTGTCTGGTGTCACCTCTTTGGCTGCTGCTGGGCACTGTGAGTTTTCAGGCAGCTCTGCCCAGAGCTGGCAGAACTGGGCTAGGTGCCTGCCTTGCACGACCACTCTGTGTCATTTCTCCCCCTGTGTTGCCCAGGCCTCCTAGGTGCTGTGTGTATCCTCATTCACCTGCTCCTCTAGTGACATGGGGTGCCGGGGTGGACAGCAGGGATGTGGCTGTCCTGCTGTGGCAGTGATAAGAGGATCAGCTGGGGCAAGGGAAAGCACCACCAGCATGGGAGGTTTGGGAGCTTCATCTCCAAGTGTTGGGGCTCTCTCTAGCCCCAGGGTGTGGTTCACTGAGGCTTCACTGGCAGGGGAACCCTAGCAGCTCCCTGATGCTCCCAGGGCTGCTGCAGGCATCATGCATCCGGGGGGAGCTGGCTCCCTTCCCTGCCCCTGGTGGGAAGAGTACTGGGACCCTGGCACCTTTCTCATCCTAAGGTGGTAGAGACTTTCAGCAGGACATTGCACCCAATGGTGACATGATGGTTAAGGTGAGGGCTTGCTGCTCTGAGGATGAGTGTGGGTCTCCTGGACTTGGGGCTCGTAGCCAACATGCAAGGTCCCAAGGGGACCAGCCTCTGTCTGCCTGTCCCCCCTGTGTTGCTCCCACTCATGCCTTATTTGGAGGCTTACACCAGTAGCTGCTGTCATCTCCCTCTTCCAGTGGACCCCTTGCCTCTGGCTACTGGTGTTCCCTGAGCATTCTGATAAGGTCAGTCACAGCTACAGACCCTCATGCCCTCCAAGGCTGGAGGAAAGAACTAGTTCCTTTATAAAAGGACTGGGACAGACCCCAGCCCCAAAGCCAGAGGGGAGAAGAACAACTTGGTCATTCATGGACAGGCAGCAAATGTGCCCCACCCCTGGTGCTCCCAAATCCCCCCATCCTTCTGCTGCCTGCATACCCCTTGTCTCAGAGGAGCAGGAAAAAAAAAATCACAGAATCATTACGGTTGGAAAGGACCCTCAAGATCATGTAGTCCAACCGATAGCCCTACGCTACTGGTTTATCAGTGTCCCTGTGCTCTCAGGATCTCCCAGCCTTACAGAGCAAAGGTTTGTTTAATAAGGCTTTAGGAGGCAGAGCCACAGTGAGGTGATTTAGAAGGAGAGTTACAGGGGAGAAAAAACGTAAGCTGGGCTCCAGTCTACACTGGAAACAAACCATCATGTATTTCTTGGGAAGAACCTGGAAAAGTGATGCGGAGCTCATCCCAGTGATGTGGTATTGTATCTGATGAAGTCCTGATGTTAAAGCTTCGCTGGTAACTTCTGGCCTCCCCAGTCCTGGGATGCCAGTGAAGCACTGCTTCCCAGCAGCTTCTTCCTGCACTTACTGGTGCAGCTCTCCTATGTATCTCTGTGCAAAGGAAGATGCACTGAGGTGCTAACCTCTCTCTTGTGACTTGCAACATTTTGCATCTTCACAAAGCTGAGCATAATCTTTCTGCTTGTTGCAGCCTGCAACATTTGCAGTCTCAGCACGTTTTCAGCTTTTGCCAGCTCTCACATTTGCTTTAGGCTATGAGAAAAAGGGCATCTCTCACTCCCCTTCCTGGTGTTTTTTGGTGCTGGTCTTGCTTTGAAAGTTCCCACTTCCTGACAAGAGCTACGCAGTCTTAAGCAGGTTAATCTGAAAAATAATCCCCCAAATTTAACATCTTGCAGATAGTACTGACATGGGAGACTAGAAGCTCACAGGTAAGAGCTGCTGTGCCTCAGGGCTGGTACATGTCTTCTCCCCTTGCAAAGCTCTTCCTTGCAGTCCAGTACTTGGGGCTGGAGGACAACGACACCCACTTTCATCGGAAAGAATCATCAGTGCTCTAGGATGGGGCCCTGCAGAATTATAACATCATAGAACACCAGGTTGGAAGGCACCTCAAGGATCATATGGTCCAAACTTTCTTGGCAAAAGCACAGTCTAGACAAGATGGCCCAACCCGTGTCCAGCTGAGGTGTCCAAGAGAAGAGGCTGGTCACCCAGTGCTAACCCTGCTGCCAGGGAGCTGCTGGGACGAGGAAACCCTTCGAGATGTAGGTGGAGGCAAATGCTACTTAAACCACGGCTAATCACGGAGGAAGGAAATATGGAGGCAAAGGCAGTACTTAATGAACGGGAGCTTTTTTAATTAAGGACAATTAACGGTGAATAACGATGATAAAGCAAGCAGAATAAGGGCGCCCATTGCACGTTGAGAGAGATGAAGAACCAGCCTTGGGGGAAGGACCTGACAGCACCTTCCCTACCCCCGGTTGGACTCCTCCCGATGCAGAGCGCGCGGGGGGGTATCGGTGTGATGATCTCATCCGCAGCCAATCAGCGCCACCCCGGGGGCGCGCGGCCGTGGCACTCGTGCCCAGCTCCACCCGCCGGAGGATGCTGCCGGCAGCGCTCAGCCAGGTGCGTCCCTGGTGGGGCCGGGGCGGGGAGCGGGGCGCGGGGCCGGGGCATGCCGGTTGCTGGCCGGCGGAAGGGCCGGGGCTTGCTCGGCGCCTCACCCGCGCGTTCTCGCTGCCTGTCTCCCGGTGGCGCAGGACGGCAGTGCGTGGCTATGAGCCGGCCGGAGGCCGAGCCCTGCTCCCGGGCCCTGGCGCAGGCCCGCGTCTACCTGGGGCAGCTGCGGAGCCGCGTCTCCCCGGCGGGCCCCGAGGGCGGCGGGCGGCGGGACTACCTGGTGGAGGCGGCGCGGCAGCTGCGGCTGGCGCTGGAGCGGGACGTCAGCGAGGACTACGAGGAGGCCTTCAACCACTACCAGAACGGCGTGGACGTGCTGCTTCGTGGCGTGCAGGGTGCGTGGGGCATCCCGCCGGGGGGGACCAGCCAGGGGTCCGGGGCATCCTTTCAGGGAGAATGGCAAAAGGACCGGGACATCCCTCTAGGAAATGTGGTGAGGAGACAGGGACAGCCCTCCAGGGACTGCAGCCAGGGGGCTAGTGCATCCCTACTGGGTGAAGGGTGAGGGGACCAGGGTACCCCTCCGGGGAGAGAGGTGATGGCGTTGGGGCATTTCCCTGAGGAGTGTGGCCAGGGTGCCAGGGCATCCCTCTTGGGAGTGTTGCAATGGGACCAGGGTATCCCTCCAGGGAGCATTGCAATGGGACCAGGGCATCCCTCTGTGCTGGCTGCAGTTGACCCCAACAAAGAGCGTCGGGAGGCCGTGAAGCGGAAGATCACACAGTACCTGAGGCGTGCGGAGGAAATCTTCAACTGCCACCTCCAGCGGGCTACGGGGGATGGCAACCCCACTGTCATGGTGAGGGGCTGGCCTGGGGTGGCATGGGTGGGATGACAGCAGGTCTGTGGCACTGGGAAACCTGGGGACATGTTCACATAAAATAGCGCCAGTGAGCCTCGGCTGTCTCTGCTGGACGCCACAGTAAGGTTGTCCAGAGAAAATGGCAAACACATAAGCTGCAGAGTGTCCTGACATGCCAGTGGCTGTGAGGGAGCTGTCGGCCCTTCACCTGGACTGAAGAGCTGAGGTGGGTCCAGCTTGCCTTAGGTTCTCCCAGGACTTCCCCCTGCCCCCCCCCGCCCTAACGTGTGTATGTTTATCTTGCTGCCACTATACAAAAAATAGCTGATTTTAGTGGGACTGAAGCCACTGTGGGGAACCACCTTGTCAGATGTCATCTTCCCTGTCATTGTTCCCATCTGGATAGAAACAAAAGATGATGGCTGCTTACTGCATTGTTGGAAGGAGGTGGTTAGTGAAGGAAGAGAGGAATGAGGCATGGCAGGGTTGGGGCCTAGTTGGATGGATGAGAGGAAAAAGGCAAATACCTTCCATACAGTTCCCTTTAGTGTTGAAGCTGTTCAGGTCCAAATTTTAGAGTGATTTTACCTCTGCTGCAGAGACAAGCTTTTCCTGAGAACTTCAGAAATCCAGAAGCTGGCCAAGAAAACAGTCCAGCTAATGCTAGAAATCAATTACGGCCACTGGAGTGTGGTCTCTGGGTGTTGACCACCTCTGGAAAATGCAGGGACTTCTCCCCCCTGCTGTGGTGGACAGTAGCATCTCTAAGTCCCTCATCTTCTCTCATCTCCTTGCAGGGTTGCAGCAGCCTGCGCTTCAGGCCTATCAGGACGCTGAGCTCGGCAGTGGAGAACTTGAGACTGTGTAAAGTTGTGGGAGTGATCGATAAGGTAATGACTCCATCTGGAACTGAGGGGGTGTGAGGCTGGGGCTGGACCAAAGGGAGCGTAAGCTGGAGGGTCCTGGCAGCTGGGATGGGGGTGCTGGCCCCCAGTGCGCCCCCAAGGGAACCTGGGAGTATCTGTCCACACCATTTCCACCACATAAAAATTGCAAGTGAGAGGCAGGAAATTTGTTACTGTCCCCATTACTTTTGCTTACCAGAGCTCCCAGGATATTTATAAGGAGGTTGATGACTCCAGTTCTTTCCCATGCATGGAATTGTGCTTGATGCCTAGGTATCACAATGGTGGACTTCTGTGGATAATGTAAGCTTCAGCAGAAGGCAAGCTATTTCGATGAATAAACTTAGTAGTAGTTTGTGATCTTGGAGCAAAGATGCCAGGCTTACTGTGTCCGTACACACACTGACACATTGCTGTCCTCTGCAGTTCACACATCTCAGTTTGTCAGGACTGATGTGGTCCTCCTGTCTTGCAGAGGCCCAGATGGGCAGCCCAGCACATCATACAGAGCCTAGGAGGAGCAGTGCAAAACCCTCCTTTGTGAAGGAAGCAAAAATGGTGTAGGACTTGCCTCTTGATTTAATTCACTTTCTACTCCCTGACTGCATGGCGATTGCATTGTTAATAACCTGTGTTTTGGCATTCAAGGAGGGGTTGAGCACCACTGTCTCCTCTAGCTGCATGGGAGTTTGTTTCAGTTCCAGAGTCTTTTGGGTAATTCCTGTAGGCTGTGTGTTGTGGTGGAAGCAGTCACCACTTCTGACCAGTACTGTATATACTGCTCCTAGGTGCAGATCATCCAGGATCCAGCCACTGGTGGGACCTTTATACTTAAGGTGGGTGTTCCCAGTTTCATCTGCCTGCATCTTTCTGTCATGCCAGAGCCTCCTTGTCTAAGTAGATGGCTGCGGCAGGTGAGGGGACTGAAAAATAGCAGCTCACAGAGATGTTGGAGGAAGTTCATTAATGGTTTATAAAGCTTATTTTGGCTGCCTCAGCCATCTTCTCTGATCAGAAGGGAAGTGATTCTCCTTGGTCATCTGTTTCTCTGCCTTGTAATGCTGCAAGCCAAGACTTATGCCATGTTAGTCTGGGTCAACCCCCAAAACAGGTCATGGGTGAGATGTGCTCAGTACCAGTCCTAGGACGTTTTCAGTGCCCTTGAAACTAAAAATAAAGGACTTTAATTGGACAAGGAAGCTCTAGCATGGTGGAGAGATGCATCAGTTCCAGAGAGAAGAGGAGAGAGGGCTGGAATGACAGGTTCCTGTCTGAAGGGAGTAGGGGCAGTTGTGACGGAACGCCACTGTTCTGGGCCGGCAGAGTCCTCTGGGTCACATAGTGCAGGCAGGGAGTGTTCTGCCTTGGCAGAGCTTTGCAGAGCCCTGCCTTATCACAGCTGGGTGCTGGGGACTGACAGACCTCTCAGCACGAGCTGCAGGATTCCACAGGCAGGGAGCTCCATTGCAGGTAATGCAGGGGAGCAGCCATAGGGCTTGGCAGATGGCACACTACATTTCTGGCTGGCCTCCTGCCCTGGCAGGTGTTAGGTTACAGGGAGTCCAAGTCCCTACTGTGCTGTAATACTCAGCTACCTGTACCTCTTTCAGAGCCTCCCCAAATCCCATGTTGAGACACGTGAGCGACAGACTATCATCCCTCATGGGGTACCCTTCATGGTCAAGCTGTTGTGCTACTATGTGAGTGAGGACTCCATCTTCCTCCACCTGGAGCATGTGCAGGGTGAGTGACAAATGAAGACTGATGTGTGTTGGAGAATAGCCTCAACTCCTTGTGTGTTGCTGTAGGATCAGTTTGCAGAAAGCAGTCAGCACCCGAATGTAGTGAGGCTGGGAAGCCCTGGCAGCATCCTGTGGGCTCTAGGGCTTGCTGCTCTGGCTCATTGTTGATCCATGGGCTCTGTGCCTTGCTGTCAGAGCTCTTTGGCATCTCTGTCATGCATGGAGGAAAGGCTTTCAGGGGAAAGTGGGGATGGTGGTGGGACTGGGGACATGTGTGAAGATGTGGTTGCCCTGTGATGTGGAAGTGATAGAGCTGGGATCAAGGAGACTATGCATAATGGGGAGCAGGGCTGCCAAAGGAGAGGGGAATAAGCTTTTGGTGTTCTAGATCCTGGGAGAGGTGTGGAGGTGTGGCACTGAGCATGGTGTGCTTGTAAGGCTGGAGAGTATTCTGCATGGACTTGAGCTTTGTGGCAGGGTTAATGGTGCTCAATCATGTCCCCAGTATGTGGGCCTTGGCCTGTTCCCTAATGGGCCATGTCTGCAGCAGGGGAACCTGGGATGCTTTCTGCCTCATCACTGGTTCTTCTTTCTGCTTTCCAGGGGAGACGCTGTGGTCTCACCTCCGCTCCAAGTACTGTGTCCAGCAGGGCTCTTCCAGTTCAAACACCATTCATGCCCCAGGGGACCATGGCAAAGAGGACAGAATGGGAAGCTCCCAGGGCAGCAGCCGAGTCCCCATCTTTTCTACTCAGACAGGCAGTGGCCTCCCAGGCTGTGTGACCCACAGAGTACTGGGAAACTCTGATGCCTCACTCTCTTGGGAGCAGTCTCCCAATCCCATGGATTCTGGCTCGGGTAACAAGTGTCATCTGGCTTCTGCTGGCATCATGAGGACTGCACCTGGAGGGCAGGATCTAAGCATGGCACAGGCCGTGTCTTGCATTGTGAACCGTGTTCCAGCAGCATCAGCCAAAGGCCCTGGCCACCTTACTAGCCAGGGCCTTATCATCTACCCCTGGGACACTCTAACCAGCAGTGCAGGCTGCGTATTGGAGAGAGCAGCCTCCCAGAAGGACCCCAGGCTTCAGCAGACAACTGCCAATGTACCAAAGACTGTGAAAGGAGGCCAGTCAGGGGCAGGGGAGCTGCCATCTCAGCAAGTGTCCAAGGTCCCTTCAGCTTGGCCCCTCCTGCTTCATGCAGGAGCTGCCCCATTCAGCTCTGGCAAGTGCTGTGGGCCTGACCCAGCAGTGCGGGAGCCCTTGCAGGGAGCAAGCCTGACCTGTGGCTGGCTCAGTGGACAGCCACCATCAGGACAGTGCAGGGATGTGGCTTCCTGTGGCCATGGCCAGAGACTGTGGTCTGTGAAGGAGGAGCAGGTGCAGCTATGGGCAGCAGAAATCCTGCTGGCCTTAGAGGGACTTCATCAACAGGGTGTATTGTGCCGGGACCTCAATCCCAGGAACCTGCTACTTGATGCAAGTGGTAGGTAGTGCCCCAGGCTGGGGATCCAAGGAGTTGGAGGTTTGCCTTTTGGCTGCGAGACTGCTGTTGACCCCATTTTCAGGAGATATGAACTTAATCTTGAGTTTGCTTTGGGGAAGAGTAGGAGTCTGGGGAGGTTTGGATATTTCTGAGCCTGAAAGTGTGCTCTCAGTTGGGATTTCCAAGTGATTATTACAAGAGATGGCTCTGCAGCAGTCGAGTAAAGAGGCCATAGCCACAGGAATGCATTGCCCGTGCTCCCACATGGGGGCTGGCTGCCTGGGAAATCCCAGCTTGTGGAAGCTGAGACAGGCTGAACGGTGCCTGAGTTGGTGGGACTACAGTTTTTCCTCTGCTTGTAGTTACTGCCTGCTGGGGTATTCTGGAGCCATCCCATCCCTTCAAGCCATGGGTACCACTTTCAGTGCAAGCCAAGTGCAGTCGCTACTCAGCTGGCAACATACGGGGCAAACTGGAGAGGTATAGATTGCTTAGGAAAAGAGAGTAGAGAGCTTTGCAAGGGGAAAGCTAACCTTCCCCCCCCCGCCCTAGAAACTGCTTCTTTCCTCAGTACAGCCTGAGGTTGGAGCCCAATGATCTCACCAGCAGCAAGTGCCTGCTGGGCATCTTGGGCAAGCACAGAGGGTGTGCGGTGCCAGGGGATGCAGAGTGCCTCTGTGTTCAGAGCACGATAGGGGCCCAGTGCCCTACCTGGTCCCAGTTGCTGGGATAGGGCTTGGCTTGGCTCCACCCAAAGTCCCTACCTCTGTCCTAAACTCCCTGCCTATGTGTCTGGTGTTGCTTTGCAGGTCATGTCCGTCTCACCTTCTTTGGCCAGTGGGCAGAGGTGGAGCCCCAGTACTGCAGCCAGGCATGGGAAGAGCTATACAGTGCCCCAGGTAAGGGAAGTGTCCCCTACCTTCTCCTGTCCTCTGCTCAGTGCCATGGTCTGGGGGAGAGTGAGCATCTGCAGGTGAGACGTGCCCAGCATAGTACAGCCACTTGTGCTCCCTGCCACCAGCTCTAACACCTCTCTGGCTCTTTCTGCAGAAGTGGGGGGGATTGCGGAGCCCACCGAAGCAGCTGACTGCTGGAGCTTTGGCTCTCTCTTGTATGAGTTGCTGACAGGAGTGGTAAGAGGCAGAGGAGCTCTACAGGGAGGGGTGAGGGGGAGGTGGCACTGTAGCACAAGGGCTCCTTGCTATGTAGAGGCTGGCAGAGTGCTTTGCCCTGCTGACACCTCAGTGCTGTGCAAGATTGCTTCAGGCATGGGATTCCTAGTGCCTGTGCATGGTCTCTGGGTGTTCAGGACCCCAGGTTTTAAATCTTGTGCTGGGCTGGGGTTGTGTGGCAATGAAGGTTGAGCTGGGTGCTCCTACCCTCAATTCCTCCCATCACCCTCTGCCTCCTGTAGCCACTGTCTCAAAACCACCCTTCAGGAATTCAACCTCACACCCAGCTGCATCTGCCAGAGGGCCTCAGCCTGGCTGCTACATCGCTGCTTACTGAGGTGAGGGGCTTGAGTGGATGACTGGAGAATGACAGGGTCCAGCCTGGGTAAATTTTCAAGTGTCCCTATCCCCCTATCATGCTGGCTTATCCCCTTTCTCTGCAGCTCCTGCAGTACAACCCGAAGCGGCGCTTGGGCTCTGGAGGTGGTGGCATGGCAAAGCTGAAGTCCCACTCTTTCTTCAGCACCATCCCGTGGAACAAGCTGGTGGGGTAGGCAGGCTGTCCTTCCTGCAAGGAGCTGGGCACAGAGCCACTGTCCCTGGCACTTGTGACCTCAGGTGGCACTGGCAGCTCTGCCTGTTGGGGGAGGTTTGCCTGCAAGAGCTGCCCTGGGGTGGGGTATGCATGAGGTTTTGTAGCCTTATATGTTCTTCTGTCTCTGCTTGTGTTTGCTGCTGTCTCCAAGAGAGGAGACTGTGCTCTGGGCCAGGCTCTCTTCTTCTCTAGGTCATCCCTGGTGGGAAAGAGAGCCCTGTAGGTAGAGCCCATGTTCCCCCTTCTGGCATCCCTTGTGCTCAGCTTAGCACTGTGCCCTGGGACTCCTTCCCTATGTTTTTTTATCTCTGCTGCTACCACAGTGACCTCTCCACCCTTTTATTTTTTTTGTGGCTTCCAAGCACATCTCTGGGCCCCATTGGCTGGTGTCTGTGCCCTGACTGCATGTGTGTAGGGGTAATGCTTGCTGCAGGGGCAAGATGGGAGGGAGCACTTTGCTTTTGTCCCCCCAGCCTGAAGAAAAAAAAAATAAATCACTCCTCACTTACAGAAGTATCCTTTTGTTTCTGGGCTGGACTATCCAGGCCTGAGCCAAGCAAGGGGGGGGCCTCAAACCTGTTTCTCTAACATGCCTGGAAACCCTGGGTTGGTGTCAGCACCCTGCAGCCAAAATCCAGATGTCTCTGAGTGCCTGGCCATCTCCCTGTCTGCCCCTCCCTGCCTCATGGCTTCTTGAGTCAGCAAGGCCACGCAGCTACAGTTCTGCATTGGCAAAAAAACCCAAAAATGCACAGAGTGCATGTGCTTTCTTCCAGCTTTGCCTTTTGCCATTGTTACCCATTGTGGCTTCAGCCTCTTGTGCCTGGGTGCTCCTTTCTGCTGGCAGGATGGCAGCTTTGCTGCCTTCATTGCTATGCTTTGAGCACAGTTATCCCTGGTAGATCAAACAGCGAGGGTTTAAAGAGATGAGCTCTGAGAGGTGGGAGGATAAGAGCAAATACAAACCAGGATGGAAGAAGTGTTACCATCTGCTAATAGCCCAAAGTAGAGGCTGCTGTGCAAGCCAAAGCGATAGGCTGAAGGCTGAGCTAGCAATGGAAGCGGTGTATTTTTGACTCTCCCAGTACTTCCTTTCATTGCTCATTCAGCCCCAGTAGTAAGGAATTAGTGGCAGCAGTGAAACTCTTCTGTGGCTACCTGGTTCCAGCTCCTGCTTGCTACCAGCAGTGACATCTTGCTGACTTAGCTTGGCTCTCGGGCAGCAGAAGGAGCGTTTGTTCACCAGGGGGAAGCAGAGCGTGGGAGAAACTCATCTCCCACCCCGGAAGCCTCAAAGGCGGTGCAGAAGCAAGAAGACTGATGGGAGGGCTGACCACTAATGCCACAGCAGTCCAGACTGCAAAAGCAGCTAAGCCTGGGGCTTTTTCTCTCTAGGGCAGCCTGCACTGGCTGAACCCTGCAGCAGCAGGCTTCCATTCTTGGCCATCAGCTTCCTAGTCCTGTGATTCAGGGGAGGTTCAGCAGGACCAACCCCATGGCCAAAGCCACAGGATGGATTCTCACACCACAGTGCTCCAAAAGGTGTCATCCAGGAGGGTCAAAAGAAAAAGAAAGCTTCAAGCACAGGAGCTATATGACCCCCTACACAAGCCCCTGCTAGACAAACAAAATAAAGCAGTTTACTAGGCTGCATCACTTTAAGAGCTTGACTGTACAGTTACTCCCTGGGTATTTCAAAAGACTCATTTATTGCAACTCTGGACAGAATACAGGCATTGTCCTTCACCAAGTTCATGTACAAAGTCAAGGTGGGTCTTCTGTCCATCCTAAACCAGTGTGGTGGGCTGGGTGCTAGCAGCATTTTTTAATCAGAACCTCCTCTTTCACTCAGTTTATTTGTGCAAGAGCAGTGAGACTTTGCCCTTCCTTTACAGCACAGGGAAGGAGTCTTTCCTCTCCTCCTAAGCTTCTACCTCAACCAGGAACTGTCAGAGGAAAGCTGATTCCATGCACAGATTTGCCTATAGCTTCCAAGAAGCCATAGGAACCAGTGCTAGGAACTGCTCTTCCTTTCATCAGCATGCCAGCTGGGAGTGCAATCACTTTCTGTTAAAAGGGGCTGCCCTTTCCTCTCATAGCTGGGAATGGCAAATCATTCTCTGAAGCTGATGTCAGAGTTGGAAAAACCCTGCCATGATCCAGGAACGATTTCATGTTGTTCTAACAGTTCCTTAGGGAAACACTCCCAGCGCAACAGATAGCTTTTGTGTTACAGTTCTTTGATCTTCCCTTTCTCCCTCTGCAACCCTTAACAGCCTTTTCACCCACCTGCATCATTTACAACTCTCCCCTGTTGTAACAGGGGAAAAAGCAATCTGGCTCCACAGCTGTACTTTAAGAGCCTGTCCCAAGTCTCCCTCTTATCCATCATGCCATTTAGCAAACACTGGGATTTCCTTGCTGTCTGTAACAGTTCTCTTGCTAGACCAAGAAAAGGATTGTTTCCAGCCATGAAACATGGCTTTTCTTTGCTGGGAATAGCCAATTCTGTGCCAAAGAGGGTTTGAGGACAGTAGTTCCCAGCCAGAGATGCCTCAATTTAGTACCACCAGCTCCCATTTACCCTTTTCTCTCATCACCAGACAACAGGCTTCTTATCCTACACTATAGATGCTGCTCATGCTCAACCAGGAGCAGCTCCTGTGCTTGCCCCCCCTCAAACACACCCCACCTCGCAGTCATTGCCCAGTTTTATTTCATTTAAAATCCATTGTGTTAAATACATTAGTTACAAGTTCTGTGTAAAGGGTAAGAGTAATAGACTCTGCAGGCACTAGCAACCCCCTCACTTCCCAATACATGTGTGCGCAATCAGATTAAGAACTACCCCTCCTCCCCCCAAAATCAGCAGCCTCAGGGCTGAGATATACATCACAGTTGAAGACCTGGCCCTCCCCAGCTGCCTCTCTGCTCATAGCAGGCCAAGCCCTCATATACAGGAACCCAGCAGTTAGATCCACCATCAGGGAACTGTGACTCTAGGACAGCTTCTGGGGGCTACTTCTTACCCCCATGTCAGGCATGTAATGGTGAAAAGGTTGTCCACCCAGGAACAGTGCTATCTCCACAGAGGTCATGGGCTCTGCCCACCCAGACATGAACATCCATGCCACAACAACCAGGCTAGAGAAAGACAATCACCAAGGGAAAACCGGGGAGCTGCCACTACTGTGTTCCTGTCTGTGGAGGGAGTGTAACTAGGGCACTGCTAGAGGCATGACACTTACCTCAAGCCCTGCTCTGATCAAAACCTCTGCTGCAAGTGGCCTGGGGGTCCCCAGACTACCTTTGCAAGGCAAATGAGTGTGAAGTATTTTCAAGAAAAACAAGGACAGCACAGTAGCCTTTCCTTTCCTCTCCCACCTGGGAACCTCAGTGCTAGGTGATAAAGCTGAGCCTGCCTTGGAGTGGCAGGGAAGGGTACCCTAGCACAGCAGCAGCAAGCAGTTTTCAGTGGTATAGAATAATCTAGAGGTGAGAGTTTGGTGCTGTGAGGGAGAGGATGCCATACAGACAGCTCTGTAAAGGCAGTGCCATTAAGTGGTTGGCCCACGGCATAGCAATCCCCGTAAGAAACTGAACCTTCATCAAATGGAATAGGAAAGAAGGTAGGAGCTACCCCAACAATTCCCTCTGGGACAGCTCTGATCACAGCGGAGGGAGGGAAACTGGAATGACCCCTGTGTCCTGGTTTGGGTTAGAACAGAACTAATCTTAGTTTTCAGCTAAGGCTCTTCTAAGTAACTGCACTTTCTGAAATTGACAGCATGCTTTGCAGACAGCACCTGCTTCTAGCAGTGATAAGACGATGTTTAGCTAGTACCAAGGACTGGCATGCAGACCAAGGTCACTGCTAAATCTTGTGATCCACATTGGGGGGTGCAGAGCAAAAGGCCACACCTACAGGGAGGATTGGACAGTTCAGGTGACCCTAAACTCACCAACTAGGTATTCCATTCCGTTCCATTCCACATACATTATATTCAGTATAAAGCTAAGGGATCAGAAGGGTCAACCTCTCTTCTTCAATGGCAGGCATCTGAGGACTCTGTCCATTCTGCCTTCGATCCCCATCCATGGGTTGCTGAATCCTGTTCCAGCCCCTGAATCTGGTTCCTGTCTGCTGCCAAGTCTAACCTGGGACTTCTTGAGTTGACAGTTTTGCCCTGGCAGTCAAAAGCCAACTGTGACCTGGGGTGCATCAAGCACTCCATTGCCAGCCAGTCAAGAGAAGTGATAATATCCCACTGTACTCTGTGCTGGTGCAGCCTCACCTCAAGTATTGTGTGCAGTTGGGGCACCACAATACAAGAAGGATATCAAGCTACTAGAGAGCATCCAAAGGAGGGCCATGAAGATGAAGGATCTAGAGGGGAAGTTGTATGAGGAACGGCTGAAGTTACTTCATTTGTTCAGCCTGAAGGAGACTGAGGGGAGACCTCATCATGGTCTATAACCTCCTCACAAGTGGAAGTGGAGGGGCAGGAGCTGATCTTGTCTCTCTGGTGACCAGTAACAGGACACAAGGGAACAGCATGAAGCTCTGCTAGGGTCAGTTTAGATTGGATATTAGGAAAAGATTCTTCAACTCAGAGGGTGGTGGAGCACTGGAACAAGCACCCTAGTGAAATAAGTCAAGGGGCCAAGTCTGACAGAATTCAAGAAGCATCTGGACAATGCCCTCAGGCACATGGTGTGATTTTTGGGGTTGTCCTGTGCGTAGACAGGAGTTGGACTTGATGATCCCTTCCAACTCAGGACATTCTACGATTCTGCCATAGCATCAGCGGTGATGGTGATGTAGTTGCCATCAGGGCAGACGGATTCGTTACTGGTTTTGTATACATTTGTATATATTTAATTTTATTGTTATTATTTTCACTAAAGTAGTTTTAAGGTTTTTTCCCAATTCGTAAGTCTCTCTCCCTTATTCCCTTCCTCTTCCCCTTTGGGAAGGGAGAGGGGTTTATAGAGAGCATCTGTCACTTGTCCAGTGGCCAGCCCAGACCTAACCCTTGACACTCCTGCCAGTTCCCAAATGCCCTGTATTGCCCCCTGCTGGTGCTGCAGCCCTGTCCTGGGTGGGTTGTGTGGGGGAGTGACTGCTCTACAGGTCAAGCAGCAGCACGCGGGGATCCTCCACTGCCGCTTTAATCTTGCGCAGGAAAGTCACTGCCTCTCTGCCATCAATCAGTCGGTGATCATACGTCAGTGCCACATACATCATGGGCCGCACCTCAATCTGAAGGCAAGGAGTAAGACATTAGTGAGCTCAGCCCTACTACCTGCATGATGCCCTCCCTGTGAATTTGGAGAAGACCTGGCTTTTTCCTATCCTGAATCCAAAGTGCAGGCCCTCCTGGATGTGTCTTGCCTGGCAGGATTACCTACCCCATCAAACGCACCCAGGCACTGATCACCACCCAGGCTGGGTCTACAACACACAAGACGGGGTCCCATTCTGGAGCCATTTCCTGTCACAAGGGCTATAGCCACCTCCTCCTCTCCACACCTATGAATATCCAGTTCTGCCCCTCACAGATAGGACAAGGGCCCCTGCATACCTCAGGAAATTAATCTGTGCCAGCAAAGCTGCCCTACACCCATTAGTCTCTGCTCCTCCCTCACAGTAAAGCCTTTTAGAAGATGACACCAACCCTCCAGAAAAACCATACGGGCTATGGTCTTCATTCCACAGAGCGTTTCCCTCAATTCACTGAAACCTCCTGTGCAGCTCCACCTACCTTGCCTCCCACAGCCACAGGCCTGTCGAAGATGGCATGCATGCCTAAGATGGCAGACTGGGGTGGGTTAATAATAGGTGTCCCAAAGAGTGACCCAAAAACCCCTCCATTGCTGATTGTGAAAGTGCCACCATCCATGTCCTCAATGGCCAGTTCATTCTTCCGTGCCTAGATGAGAAATTAAGGTCTTAGAAAGACACAGATCACAGAAAGCAAAAGACAAGGGTTTCTCTGTGAATAAATACTAATGGCAAGAGTTTCACTTATTGATCTTTTCAGCTGAAAACCAGCATGAATTACTTGAAATGCATCCTGCCTTCAGATCTGAACATTTACTAGCTTGGGGGAAGGATTCAGTTGCCTTCACTTCCAACTCCTGCTTTTGCAGGAGACAGACACAGGGACCTCTACCCCAGGGCAGTTCAGCCTTGGCCTCTAAAGACAAAGGTGAAGACACACTATCTCACTAATGCAGAGTTTGCTGTCTTCTGGAAGGGCAACAAGTAAATTAGGCCTGTCCTGCAAGGCATGAGCACAGCTACAGATATAACTGGATCACTCCTCACACTACGACTCAGTGTGTTAGAGGTCAGAGATGACAGCACAGAAGGACTGAATCAATTCATGCCTATGCAGCACCCCCAATTCTTCCCATTCCTCTGAACCCTTTTCAGAAAAACCTCTAACTTTCCTTACCTTCTCCCCCAACTCATAAATAGCACGCTCTATGTCAGCAAAGTTCATGTTTTCTACATTCCTAACGACAGGGACCACAAGACCCTAGGGAGAAACAAAGTGCATGATCAGCAAATCCAGTGCAGTGAGACAGATAACTGTTACGGGCCTGGAGCCTGGCATCGGCCCAGCAAAGTTCCTGCCTTCTCCTCAGCACACAGCGGGTACTTGGCAGAGCTGCTTCGCACCCTGGCAGCCTGCTGCAAAACCTGGCATGACACGCACCAAGGGTTGACACTGTAAATGAGATATCGTCTGTCTGGATCCAGCTCCTTGTCCATAAAAAGCAGGTGAGACACTGGGCAGAGTTCACCTGCCACCTCTTTCTCTTTGAGAAGAGTGGAGTTCCTTTATGCTGGACATCCCCTAGACTTTGGGAGCAATGACAGGATCTCAGTCCTGGCCAAACCGCTGCCTCAACACAGAATCAACAAATTGAACATCTGTATCTCCATCCCATACTCTTCTTGGACAGGAACATCTCTTTGAAACAGCAATGTCATTTACAGAACCAGTGGAACAGCAGAGCAGGGCTAGGCAAAAGACAGGGCATGCAAAGCTTTACTATCTATGTCATATCCTCATGGGTCCATGAAAGAAGGAGTTTCCCTAATTCGGCCCTACTCATTAACCACTATGACATTGTTACTATGTCTCCTAGTACAGTGGCAAAATATTCTTGGTCCTTCATCTTCTCCCAAATCCCTTCTCAGCAGTCCACAATGTATCAAATGTCTCATTTAGAAGATCAGTCTCATCATTAAAATTTCTGCTTCAGCTGAGCTCAAAGCTGAGTTGCCTTGAAGTATATGACCATCCCAGACCCAAAGCTTGAGGAAGCATGGCCAAAGCATCCAAGGTACCTACCCGGGGAGTTGCTACAGCTACACTGATGTCCACATAGTCCCTGTACACAATCTCTTTGGTCGTGTCATCAATCACTAGGAGAAAAAAAAAGCTGCGTTACACATGCAATACTCAAGATCAAGGGCTCAACAGGTCAGAAGTAGCCACAAAATCATAATGACTTGCTCATCTCTAGCTTAAAAATGCAACTCCAGAGAAGAATGAATCCTTACTACACCTGTGGGAGAAGCATCAGGATAGACAGAAAGGAAATACAGTCCAGATAGGACAGGTCAGTCCCTCTCAGACATCATCTTGGTTATTCTCTTCTGGGTTTGAGCAAGCACCTCTGACACATATCAGGAACTACACCACCCCTACAGCAGCCACCTCTACACTAACCAGCAGGCCACCCCACTCCTGCCAGCCCCTTCTTAACAGAGCCCCTCCTGGCAAGCTGTCCTCTACCTACATAAGAGGCATTAGCAAAATCAGCTGCAGCGTGTAGGACTGTCCCCCTTTTTCCTGTGTAGACTTGCTTGACTAAGTTATTAGCCCTACTCTGCCATGTTCACTGGTGAGATGTGCAACTCACCAGCAAAGGATTGCCACTCACCTGCATTCACAACAGGCTGGTCCTGCAGAGCAAAAGCTGCAGCTTTTACAAAAGCTGACATGAAACCTAGCTTCAGGTTGTGCTTTTTCAGGAAGGGATCCTTGTGTACAGCTCTCATCTCCCGGATGTTGCTGCAAAACACACAATAACACTGGTCAGAAGGAAGTCCAAGAAAACACTGTTCCCTTGCTCTGTAATAGATTTCAGTGCCAGCCCCAAGGACAGCAAACCTTCACCACCAGCCAGAAAACCCCAAGTCTGCTGAAAAATCCTTCAAATGTGATAGGGGAGAAGTGAGCTGAAGTTAACTCTAAGGCTACTGCCAAAGAATCTAATAGGAACTGGTCCTGGACCATGAACTCAACAGGACAGGGTTGACCTGCACGGCCTGCACTTCCAGGCACAAAATCAAGATGGGGCATGGCATATTTCCTGCTTTGACCTGATACTGCCACCCCCTCTCTGGTGACCAGTGCTGATACCAGTGTGGCACCACAGACAGCAATTGCAGGTGTGTTTGGGCCAACCCTGAAAGGGTGAAAAACCAGTAAATGCCAAAGGCAGAAAAGTCCAGTACCATCCAGCATGACAACATTTCCATACCCAAACTCTCCTGCAGTGGGAGTTGACTGAATATGAAAGAAATCTTCCCAGATGTTATAGTAGTGGGTGCCAGCCCACCCATGGTCCTAGTATCGGGCTAATGTCAGATGCTGTGGTATTGTATGGTCAATCCCTACCCCCTCCAGAGACCTTGAGCCTTTGAAGAGACAGTTTCAGCAAGGGGCAGGGGTCCCCATGTTTTAGACTGTTTGTTTTCCTGCGTCTAGCCTTGTTTAGGGCTAGGATTACCACCCAAAGACATTAGTGCCTCCCAAGACACAAGGACTGCAGCAATGATGATGAGGTTTGCCATGAAACTGGCTCATTATAGCTTCCTCCTTTCAGACACTGACCCCCGTGGGAAGCAAGAGGCCCCAGCACAGGTCCTCACAAGTCAACCTCACAGCAATCAATCCAAACCTGATTACCAGATGCAATGAGAGCCTGAGGCCAGCGTAAAGCGACACCTCAATAAGCCTCCGAGAGGAGATAAAGCTGCAGCACTTCCCCTCCAATCAAGACTATTTTGCCAACCTTATTGTTCTGAGACCCAAATATTTACATGTTTTGTCTTAAGGAGTAGAATAGGATTTCACAAGGCAATTTGATTTGGGCACAATTTCCCCTTAATGCACTGTAACATAAGCTGCTCACCCTCCATAGCCATTAGTGTATTCAGTCCGTGCAAGCACTCGAGTCAGGAGACCCCCACCTGCCAGGAAGGGATGGGGAAGGATGCTAGTCCCTCTCTGGAAAGCTGGACCACCTGACAGCAAAGGCCTCAGATCTATGTAATGCTCACCTGAAAGACTCATCAGCCCTGGAAAGCCACCTCCAAAATCTGTACCCTAGTGGAGTGGCAGAAAGCAGATGCTACATCTTTCTGTCTTCTTAAAGCCATTGTATGAGTAATACTAGTCACCCCTGGTCTTCTGCTCAATATCTACAAGTCCTCAACCAAGAACCACACAGATGAGGAACCAGACTGTCCTTCTTACAAGCAGCAGATGACTCCCAAAGAATGACAGGTCACTAGGAATCTATGCATCCCTCATACCACAACACCAATATGGTTCTGATGAAGCTGTGCAGACAGAAGTCCATGTTGCAAATCTCTCCAAAGAGAATCAGCAAGGTCTTGATATTTGAAGATGACTGCTTCCATCTGCTTCTACTTGTAAAGGGAAAAAGAGGTCTGCTCCTTACCTCATATCGATCTCATTGAAAGTGGTCAGCATGGCACAAGTATTCTGAGCCTCTTTCAGTCGCTGAGCAATACGCTGACGCATCCTATTCATTTTCACCTGAAAATTAAAAAGACAAAAGCAGAAGATGCCTCAATCTCATCCAAGGGGCAAAATGCACAAAAAGCTCAAAAGGCCCTTCTTCTTGCCATCTGGTTGACTAGTAATAGATGCCAAAGCTTTCGTTCCAGGTCTCCTTGAGGAGCACAACAGGCTGAGGTGTTGATTTCACTATGAAGCTGCCAAGCTCAACACACAGTTCACTTAAAAAGCAGTGCTGAAACGCATCACAGTATAAGTACTTCTGACCTGCATGTTCCTCAGGCCCTCAAAGCTTGCATGGGTTTCCAGCATGAGGCTAATGTGAGAAAAGCAAGACTGCTAAGAAAGCAGCCTGCTTAATCATGTTCACTTAAGAGTGCACAAGGCAGCTGCAGCAGCCTCAGCCCTTTGCTGACGGCTCGTGGACAGACCAAGCAGACCACACTGAGCCTACTGTGCTCAGTCAGCAGAGCTTAAGACCAGACTCTTGCCTAGAAAAGATCTGTGTCAGATTGGACCTGGCTCTTCCTCCATCCCATCCCTCAAGTAGTGCCCTCATGTAGAAAACTTCCACATCTGTCACAGCCACACTGAGCTGGGTGTGAACAGGTAGACACAGACATATCTTGAAAGATCAAGACTTATGCCAGAGCAGATTTTTCACCCAGCAGCAGAAGTGATGGCAAGGCCCCTATTCCCACAGCTTACCCTATGCTCTGATCTGGCACCTTTGGTGGGCATTGCCTCCCCAGGAGGGGCTGCTGCTGTGGCTGCAGCCGGCTTCACCGCAGACACTGAGGGTAAAGAACACATCAGTCATAAAGGGAAGCCAGGGCTTGATCACAGTGCCCTGAGGTAGAAAGCCTGTTTGATCTCCTTGCTCAAGAAACACAGAGTGGAAGTAACGTTGAATTGGGCTGGGCAGGTTCCAGCCATAGCTGAGCTCTCCAGTCTGAAGCATGCAGGGCAACAAGGCAGGGAGGCTTTCACCATAAACACCAGACTGTTGTCTTTAATGCTACACACTCTCCTCAAGGAACCGAGACTTGAAAATAGGAGAAAATGGCTGTTGCCTCACCTGGTTTGCTGTCGACGGGCTGAGTTGACACAGGTGGCACTGGTGGCATTGTAGTGGGAATTGGTGCTGCGGTAGGGGGAGGAGGGGCTGCAGCAGGGGGAGCAGCAGCTGCAGCTACAGGTTCAGGAGCTGCAGGAGGAGGAGGAGCTGCTGCTGGTTTGGCCTTGGCAGGAGCAGCTGAAAGACAAGGAAGAACTATGGTAAGGGCCGTCAGCTTCCACTGTTGATCATTTGAGTTGATCTCTCAGTCCAACCAATCCAATAAAAGTAACCCTCTGTCAGAGTGCCTTTATGTTCTCAACACTACTGAACTGATAGGAGCTACCACAAGAGGATTCCACAATGAAAATGTGAACTGATAGGAGCTACCACAAGAGGATTACACAGTGAAAGTGTTTTACTCATCAACACCCTAGACCTCCTCCTCACTGTGCAGGAGACTGGATGCTGAAGAGAAGAGGGCGGAGAATGGAGTTAAGTAATAATTTTAGCTTAGACCTGTAGTCTCCTCCAGAGGGAGCAAAAGGAAAGTTCCCCACTCAGAAGGACTAAAATTATGCTTTTCTAATGGACAACAGAATAGGAGTATTTTCTTCTGTCTACAGAGGCAGATGGAGAAAACATTTGACCTCTCTCGGGATCCCTCTAAATGCCTTGCTTTCACCTTCAGGAAAAGATTGGTGGAAACAGGAAGGCCTGTGCAAGTTATATATGCCTGACTTACCTCCAGTTTTCCTGAGTTTGAACAGAGGTGTCCCTCCTTCCACTTTGCCACCATCAGGTACCAGAAGGGATTCAATCACACCAGCTGCTGGGGCTGGAACTTGCACTGATGTCTGCAAAAAAGACAACCAGTGAAATTCGTCCAAACATTGGACAGAGGACACGTGCCCAAGAGAAGATGCTAATGTAAGCAGATACACATTGTAATTTGGCACAGACATCTTTGTCTCACACCATTTGCATCAGTTTTCACACCCTCCACTGGGATTTTGTGCCAATATTTAGAAGTTTCAGGAGGTGCTGGCAGTATAATGTATAGTCTGATCTTCCTGCTCCAGGGTACATTCAAGAACTGACCTGCTGCCAGCATCTTCCTGACAGCAACACCAGAAAAAAGAACTTGGCAGGGAATTTTAGCAAGAATTTCAAAGCTTAAGAGTCCTTTAAGAAGTGACTAAAACTTAAAAGGCTAAATTTAAAACCATCTGAAGACATCCTATAGCTCTGTAGACTTCTCCTGTTTAAACACAAACAGGTTTCAAAGCTTAGAGCACCAATATTAGGAGTGGAACTGCAGCTCCAACAAACATCAGCACTACTGATGCTTAATCAAACGTATGATGAAGGAAGTGTTATCAAAGAATTCTCACTTAAGGTACAGCCAGACTTCATACTAGATGAGAAAAGCTTTTTTCCATGGAAGACGCAGGAGACACAGGCAAGGCCTGCAGGCACTAGGAGCTCTTAGCAGGAAAGCAGCCATACAGAGTACTTGCTACAGAATTAAAAAAAAGTTTTGGTCAAGAAAACTCCTACCTTATCTGTTTCAATCTCACACACCACTTCATCTTCCGCCACTGTGTCTCCAACAGCTGAATGACAGATATGAAGACCACTGTGAGGAAGGAGGTGTGCTCCGGCCCCTCCTATTAACCCACAGCAATCTTCCCCACAACCCAGAATTTTCTCACCCCAGGTCTCCACAACTTCTAAAGAAAAGTACTGCTCAAACAATCTGCTGCTGATTCCAGCTTAGACATCACCCTTCACCTAACATCACCCATGACAGAGAAGTGCCAAGGCAGTAACAGCAATCCTTACTCCCTAGGAGGACTGCAATTAACTGCCTCATTTGTCACAGACTGAAGGGCAGAGAGCAGGCTGTCAGCCAGCAAACTACAATCCATCCCTGAGCAGTCCAGTGCAGCAGCAAAAATGCTGAGAATTTCAGGGAAAAGGCAACTGCTTACCTTTCTCCCACCTGACATCACCTTCTGTGACTGACTCTGCAAAGGCTGGTGTGTTCACCGTAACCACGTCATCCCCTGTGAGAGACAGACAGACCTGAATGCATTCAGAGCTCAAAACTGAACGGCATTGTTTAATTCTTCTCATCAGCACTGTACTAGAGGGGTAGGTCAACAGACACCAAATGTTGGCCTTCTTGCTTCAAAACTGATAAACTTTTAAACATGTGAGAAATTCCCATTGGCTGAGCGTCACATTGTGGCAGAAATGCCAGACAAAATCTTTGGGGCCCCAGGAGATAAACCCTTAGCCACCTATCAAGGTAGGACAGCAGTGGGCCGAGACCAAGGATGGAAGAGGTAGCTTCAGCTGTTGCCAGGATAGTAACAGGTAGCACAGGAGCCACCCTCCTGACTCCACACTTTTTACTTACTACGTACTGCAGTGGTTCTGAAGTAACGGACAGTGAAGACACTGAAGCTATTTACTCTGCAGAAAGAGAGAAAAGTATGAACACAGAATTATGTTTCTCTGCAGGCTGCTCAGCTATTCTGATGTACTTGTTACAAGGGACTCCTACTTACTGTTCAAGCTGCAACAATCATTACAGCTTACCGTCACTAGTGCGCTCAGAAATTTGGTGAGAACTGACATTTATGGGATTTTAATTCAGGGAGACAAACCATCAGAACCCCTGTGGTTTAAATACTGATAAAAGGCTGTCCTAGCCAGCACACCCTATGCCCAAGACTAGTGCAGTTACCATTTTTTACCTCCACATCAGTACTGGCGTCTCTACAGAAGTTGCTAGATTGCTCAAAAAAAAAAAAAGCACCATAAATTGCCTATGGCAACACATTCAAGAGACAGCTATTTCTCTCCACCACGTCCCTTCACGTGAAGCTGGCAATCTCAGGCATTCCAAAGGGTGTTTTTTATATCTACTGACACCACATTTGAAAACCAGAAACAAATGCACTTTAACATTTCCTTTAGCACAAGCTACTTGGTGCAAACAGACCAGCAGTTCAGGCTTTTATTGATGGACTCCTAAGGTTTTTTCCCAAATACATTTCCACAAGACCAGCAGAGCAACACAAATCTTGCCATATCAACAACGGCTTCCTACATCATCCCACTTCTCCTGGCAGAAATCCTAGCACTAGGCCACCAAAAAGCGAACAGGACTTCTCATCAGATAATCGGAGGGCAGAGATCCATTTATCACCAGCCTCCTCATTCCTGTCCCTTTCCTGCCTTGGTATCTGGTTCCAAACAAAGCTTATTTTCTTTAAGAAGGCCACATTCCTGACCTGCAAAACCTAGAGTTTGTTAGGGCCAGCTCCATGCTCCTATGACATGCACAGGCATTTTATGACAGACCATATTCTGCCTTCTAAACCTCAAATCTTATCAGGGCTAGAGCAGCCCCAGCCTCTCCACACCACAGCTCTCCTGGGGATACTTACGCAAGCTTCCTGCTGTTCACGTAAGCCAGTCCCTGGCTCCCAGCCACACCTGTGAATGAGAATGGTGTTACCCCAGGAACGCTATCCAGCCATACAGCCCTCAAATATCCCTGTCAGGTAAAAGAGTGCAGATGACACCACTGTCTGCTCTGAAAGAAGTTTGGGACTAAGTGGGGAATACAGGCATACAGAGGCACCTCAGTGCCATCAAACCTGTGCAGAGTTTGCCAAGAACAAACAAATCTTCATCTGGATTTATAGAGATGGGAAAAGCAGTTATATCTTGACCCCAAAGATAATAAGGATAACTTCAAAAAGGAGAAACACAGCAGTAGCTACCCTAGTCAGAACAAAACCAGGAAACAGCTATGAGGGACACCTCCAGGACTGCTAAAACCTCAGTTGCTGCTGAGTTATCCTCACCATAAGAAAGGGGTTTCTAATAGGAGCAAGGCATCAGTCTCCTCAGTAAAGTACCTCCAGGAAGCCTCACAGTTGCATGGACAGGTAAGGAAGAAAAAAAAAAAAAAAAATGCAAACAGGGTGTATGGCAGAGTAGCGAGTCACCATCATCCTTATTCTCCGTCTATCCTCTGGCCCAAGAACCCCCCTTTTCCAAAACTCACAGTAGGGAGGTATTTGAGGAACTTCTCAGTTTCACATACCCCAGTGTCCCCTTCCGACACTGCTCACATGCCCTGACAGTGCAATTTTTACTGCAAAGTGAACTCCTGTCCTTTGTCTCCTTCAGGGCACTGGGCCGTTTTCCAGACTGATCTTAAAGAGAGTCAGCATAGCAACTGGAGAACATAATTATCTCAATTACACAATGTCAGAAGGGGGAACTATTTCCCTGCTTGATTTTTTTAAAAAAAAATTGATACAATTTTGACACCATACTTTACTAAAGAGCTAGAACTCTACAAACCGGAAAAAGCAAGCAGATTAAACTGTTTTCTCAAAGCAGAATCAGAAGTGAGTGATGTTAATGTTATACAAACACAGAGCAGCTAGAAAAAACAGAGCTCTGGCAAAATCCAGTTTAAGCACCAAAGAAGAATCCACAGGCATACAAGATTTGACATCTCACTTAACAGTCACCCATCATTTTCAAAAGAGTTTATTAGAGAGTTAGGCTCTGCAACAGCATGTGTTTCAAGCACTGGATGGATCAGGCAGCAAGTACATTAGGCAAGGGAGGCACTCACATGGAAACACAGTTGATTTAATCAACTGCTTCTTCATTAAACCCCAATCAAACCTACAACCTATTTCCATCATCAACCCTGCTCTCTCTAGGTAGTTTGAAATTAAACAAATATCTAAGACTCACCAGGCAGAGAGCATCTTGCCAGAGTACAGTTCCCCTGTCAGAGAGAAGAAAAGCTATCAGTGTTGCAAAAAGACAAACCCACCGTAGAAGGGCTCTGGTTTTCCCATGCGACCTAGATCAGAGACAGGACTCACCATTCCCATGCTCCAGTTTGCAGGAGTGCTACTTGCCCACAGTGTGCAAGAGTGGGAGATGGTGAGAGTATCTACACCCTTCTCTTTGCTTCATCTCCTTCTGGGATGCTTCCCTGTGATGTTAAACCTGATGCACTTGGTTTTTGGTTGTGGCTCCAGCTGTTTTGACCTTCTCATGCACACTTCTGTCTTTAAGAAGGAACAAATTTCTAAAGACTCATTCACAAAAATTTACTATGAATGAGAAGGTCAAGGATAGCTAATGGATACGATGACAAAACACCCCAGGAAGTTGACTCCTGCAGTCATGAAGGCAGCATCTGGTTTTGTTTGCTTGTTTTAAGTCTATGGAGTCTTTAAACTCCAGAAGGCCAGAAATTCCCTTCATGGCAAAATTTCAACTGCCTTTAGAAAGCCAGGAATTCCACCTTCTGGTGATGTTTCACTTCATGCCATGTAATCACTGACTACACTCATACCTCAGCGTAATGTTCCTCAAAAGACATTTCAATAAATTCCAGTTACTTACTCTACTGTTATAAATTTCTCTAGCATCCAACCTGCAGATCTGGAGAATCTAAGAACTCTTTAAAAACTCCAGGAAAATATCACAGTAACCATGACTAAAATGCAGCTGACTGGTTTGGAACAACTGCTACTCAACATCACCCTTAGCCAGCAGCTAAGATAGGAAGTAAAAATTTGACTTCATTCACATCTTCAGTGTCTGAAGGGAAGTTTGTGTATAAGCCTTGATTTCAGCTTCACCAGAGCAAGCAGGACGGCATATAACCAATCTTAAATATCAAAATAATTTATGAAGCTGTGCATAAGCCAAGATAGCCACCAAAGACCAGCTCTTCACAGTTTACAGGACTGAGAGCTGTAGCATGCAAAAATACTTTCAGTGAACACTTCATATCATCAAAACTACTAACAGGTCTGGAATTGGCCCTCTGGCAGCTAAATTACCCCAACTTATTGATGGATTTGGCTTCTTAGATATTAATGCATAGTCAAACTAGTGATCGATAGGCAGTTCAACAGGGCTATGACTAACAGCACTGAGCACGCAGGCAGCCAGGCTGACTTGCTGCTACGCCAGCCTGCATCTGGTGGACCCCAGGAGCTCCAGCACAGCACCACACAGCTACCCTGTTTGCTGGCCCACTGCAGGGACTATAACGATCCTGGAGTGACAGTCCTGCAAAACCAGCTTCAGGCAGAGCCTTCTGGAGCCTCTGCCCCAGGCCTGGCTAGGGAAGGAAAAGCAGGGGGCACCATGCAGACGTTGCACAGTCATCGTGAATGCCACAACACTTAATCTTGGTGCAGCACTGGTCTGCTGCTAACTCAGATCTGGTTCATGTAGAGCTAGCCCTAAACTGGGGTTAGTAAGACAAATTTCAACTTTGTTTGGTCAAGCACCTAAAGCACCATGATCCTCAGCACATACATTAATTCCTGTATTGATCAAATTCTTCCCATCTCCTGCAAGCAACCTAAGCTCCTCTCTGCCCACTAATGTTTTCCTGGGTGCTTTTTGAAAAAAGAGGTATAAAAGTATTCCTAGCATCCCAGACATAATGTGTTAAGAACCAGGTACAGTCCCAGACCAAGGCAGAAACAGCAGGCTTTATTTATTCAGGACCAGTGTACTGTAAGGTTAAAAAAAAAACTTTAGAGGGCCTGTCCTAAAATAAATAGTTGTGAGAAAACACATCTGCAGCTCTCTTCTGTGAGAGATACCAAGTGTGTGTGCTGCAAAATTAAGGGGAAAATTGGTATCACTCTACCCTTCTGTCTTTTAGGTTAAGAAATGAGGGAAAAAGCTCTAATGTGAGGAAGATAACACTACTGAAAGACACTAAGACTCACCCTGTCTTGTGTCCATCCCTTAATCTCGAGGATGCACATGCGGCTCCAAGAAATGCCTATTTCCTGTTCCCTTTTTCCCTGAAGGATCACTGTGAGTGTATCTGTTCCTGGTATCACCTGGCTAAATCTGCCCTCTGCCTGATCTTAAAGCTTCTTGAGTGAAAATGGAAACATTCGTGTTTCGCTAGCTGGCATTAGCACTTTGGGTCACTTTAAAGAGACAGCCTTCACTTGGAGAAATAAACCATAGTCTAATTAGCTAGTGACTCATGTACCAAGTGATTAATTTTTCTGCTATATTTCACATGACTCTCAGAATTGTTTTTATAACTGTTATTATGTCAAAGTGACCCTTGCACACAGTGTCCCAGGCCACACCTTTCAAGGAGCTCTCACCTTCCACTAGGTCACTACATAGTGAAGTAAATCACGGAATACATCAGCTAAAGTGACAACATGTATACCTACACATTTTTCCTCCAACAGTGGGAACAGGGACCAGTTCAGGTAAGAACGCTAACTGAACAGGAGGGCACAATTGATTTCAACAAAGACAAAACAGTAGTCCAGTGCTGGGCAGCTGTGACAACAGAAAAAGCAGCAATAAGTTCTCTGGCCCCAGTTTCTTCAAAGTAAAGAAGCTGCTGCTTTAACAAGGATGAGAGCAAACCATTGCTATATACAAAACCCCACTGCACGTCTTTCACGGATTTTAACACAACTATATATGGCAGGGCAGATGCTAAGATGGGATGGAGATAACAATGCTGAATGATAAAATACTGTTACTGTGACAACAGGCTAAGAATTCCTTCAGCATGTGAAGAGGATCAAACAGCAAAGAAAAAGTTCTTAATAAACTTCACCAGATAAATAGAAGGTCTTGATTCTCAAAGTACTGAATGCAGCTCCTGATCAAACCATCCTTTTTCAGACTAGCTCTTCTCTGAACTTTTTCAGGTCACCCCTCCACAGGTGCCCTTCCCAACCCCACCAAGTCCTACATGCTCAGATGCAGGCTTCTGATGCATATTCATGATTTCTACTTGCTCCACGAATCTAGGACCTTTGATCATAAAAATCAACCCTCCCCTCATTGTTTCTTGCTGACTCCCTTGTTGTCTCATTCAACCCTACACTTCTGAATTTGGTACATATCCATTGTTCTCACTTCTCCATCAGAGGTTTGCCAAGTTATGGCACCTAAAAAGCTTAAATTATCCCCTTTGTCAAAACTTACTTCCCACATTCCTACTCAAATGGAAACCAAACTACCACCATCTTAACTTCTCAACCTTTCTAGTACATTTAACAGGTTAACTAAAATTATCTCCCCTGCCTAGTGCTCAGCTGTAACTTCCTCATTTGCAGACCAGTTTTGTAAAAGGTTTGAATACTCCATCTGGCTTTTCTCCCTGTTCTGTATAATTACACAGCACCACTGAGAGCTGACAAAGCTTAACTATTGTTAAAATGCCACTTAAATAGGCTTATTTTACACTGCACCACAACAGATCTTTATCTACATACAGGTATAACAACATATAACCATATAGTTAGTCATAAATTGTTTATAGTACAGGTTTTACACATATACACAAATATTTAGAAACACAAATCTGTTTGTAGTGCCCAGAGACAAGCACTTAACAGACAACAGACCTATGGGGAAGCATGACACGGTTAAACGTTCACCATTACAATGAGCTGTCAACACCTACATTCACGTGATGGGCAAGATGAAATCTCATGCTCTAAGGCTTCAGCTGGACAACTGGAAGTGATCTTTTTCCTCCTGTAGGTATGTACATATAGGTATCTATATGTATACATGTATCTATACGTATGCACATGAAGCTACGCACGTTTGCTATTTAAATGGAAGATGTGGCCAGAAGGCAGCAAACAACAGAAATCAGGTGGCCAAGTGCATCCCCAGTATTGTTTTCAGTAGCTGGGTCTACTTAACTGCCAGCACAGGTTACTGCTTTTTGCATTCGTTCAACTTTGAAAACGGAGCACAGGAATTAAGTAAGAAAGCAGACACCATTTTATTTACTGTTTCTGCACCGGGCCGACCCCGGCCAGGGAGGCTCTCTGCCGGGGGGTGTGTAGTGCAAAGCGAGTGGCGGCTGCCGGCAAGTGAGGCCCCCAAACGGTTCAACCCAGCCACAGGCTGGGAGGGCAGAGCCCGAGAGCGGCTGTTTGCAGAGGCCCTTCCCATCGGTCAGCTTTGCCCGGTGCCGCAGGCGTGCAGTTGCCACCTCTCCCGGCCCAGGCGGGGCGGGGCGGTAGCAGGGTAGCGCCGGGCCCGGGAAGAGCCAGCACTGCGCTCAGCCGAGCCCAGCCCCTGCCGGGTGGCGGGGGCAGAGAGCAGCCCCTCCGTGTGGGCCACCCCTCCCCGCTCTCCCCCCAGCAGGGCGGCGGCGGCGGGCAGCGGAGGCGGCGGGCGGGGAGAAAAGAGCGGACGCGTCCCGGTGCCCTTGGCGACGCCGTCCTTGCACACCCCACCGCTGCCCTTTCTCCCCTTCTCTTTGTCTTCCTCTCCCTCCCTCCCCGCGGCGGGATGTACCTGCCGGAGGGCGCGCAGCGAGCAACCCAACGCCCGGCCCAGGCAACGGGACCGCCACAGCAGCAGCATCGCGGCAGCGGCGTCGGGAGGAGCCAAAGGGCGGACACCGGAATCAGGCCCGGCGCGAGCCGGAAGTGCGCAGGGCCGGACCAACGTCCCCGGGCCGGGGGGAGCGGGGCTGGGGGTGGTAGGTACCATTGCAGGAGGGGGGGCTGGGAGAGGCCTGCGATTGGGGCTGCGTCTGCGTCTGCGGGGCTGGTACAGGCTGGGACAGTACTGCGGGGCAGGGGAGGCCGTGGTACCTCAAGAGCCTCCCACTGAACTATACCTTAGATGGTTATGGGGCAGGGTGGCAGGCAGACAGTTTGGTGATGCCTTGTGTCATGGTTGTTAGTACCTTTGTTCTTCCTTGCCTGTCCACATGCAGCACAGCCTCTGGCACAAACGGGCGCAGGGCCTTTCACCTTACAAGTTATGTTACCTGCGAGTTATGTAACCTCAAATAAGGTATATAAATAGACTTATGTATTACCAAAGGGTGCTATTCCATGACGCTCTTCAACTCTGGATTGCTGCAGGACAGCTGTACCAATGGTCTTCCTGCTCAACTTGACAAATCGTGGGGTCAGGATCATGGGTGATACTGCTGCAGGTGTGAGCCAGTGGGATGTTGCATGGTTAGAAAAAGGCGAGGAGGTAATTTTGTTGTGGCAAGCGGGCAAATGAGTCCACAAGTAAGTCCTGTTTGTCAGATGTGGTTTGTATGTTGAAAACATTTGAGAATCCCCCAGCTAGTTTTTGTATTCTGCCTGTTGCCAGGTGGGGAACCACTTGTGGAAGAAAACCCATGGAACATATTTGAGAATCTGAGGATTACCTTGGGATAGTTATAAAAAGCTGTCTGGCAGCCAGGCATCTCTTCAGGAGCCAAGTCCTTGATTTAGATATTGCTTAATAATATATGAATGGTAAACTGCAACCTTCAAAATAGTCTTCTAACACAAATAGGCAACAAACATCCTTGAGATCATTTTCAAAGAGAAGAGGTTGAATAAAAATCAACAGGAGATAGTCCCTGAGGCTTTGAGAGCATGCTGACTGCCTTAATAAAAGGCAACTGAGCCAGAAAGGTGCTCTGCCAGAGATTTCTCTGCAATCTGTCTTTCAAGGGCTAGTATCCTTGAATAAGACCACCTGATGTCAACTGCTTTTAATCAGAGCCTCCTGCTTACCAAATTAATACACCAAACATGACCGTATTCAGTAAGTGTGTGGAGGCAAAGCAGATGAAGCCCCAGGAGCAGCACACGTGGATAAGTTTTGTCCACCCACACCACAGCTCCTGCATGAAGTGTCTAAGAACCACGCATGCCCCTGAGGCAGGTATGTTTGTTCTGGGCTGGGATCGAGGCTGCTCTGCTGAGAGCAGTGTTGGCTCTGCGGGCTGCAGCAGTATCTCTAAAGCATGCTGTGATAAGCAAGGAACGCAGTGTTGCTGCTTTTCCTGTGTTACATTTCCTATCCGTGTTCTAGAACTCAGACCTCCAGCCCAACTGTAATGCCCCTGGTACCCATAACGAGGGATATTGGAAATGCCCAGGTGCTTCTCATGGGATCTGGGCAGGATGTAGAACTCCGGGCTGGCTCTTTCCATGCCTTTGACGCTACTTGCCTCTAGCCCGGTGTATTTACACCATCTCATCAGTGGTTCACCACCCTGGGATTTCCTGTCCTAGATTATAGGGGAGAATTGCTCATCCGATCCTCTTCCCACCTGGACAGCCAGTGGCTCGGCACCAGCCCTTGCTTGTCCTACCCCGGGGACCATAAGCCTGGGAAAGAGCCGAGCCGCAGGGAAGGTGGCTGGACCTGACCTCCTGGGCGTCTATCTGCATATTCAGAAGTTGTCCCCAGCCGGTTGGCTGCCTCTGGCCTCCCCACTCCCACTTTAAAGGACCTGAGCGCAGGGAGGACCTGCTGACACTGCCTGTGCAGCATTCCTCGGCCCTGGCTGCCTGCCCTCGGGGCACTGCGCTCCCTGCGCCCCTGGAGCCAAGGTGAGTGGGGCGAAGAGGTGCGAGCGACTCAGGACGGGGACTGTTGGCTGAGGTCTGGAGGGTGCGGCAGCTTGGGAAAGCTCGGGGGGAAGGGGGGGTCGATCTGCAGTGCTGGAGGGATGCTCCATGCATGGCACCAAGGAACACCTGGGGAACCCATTTGGGCTGGCTCCCATTTTGGAGGGGACATGCTTTCCTTCTCTTCTAAGCATCTTCATTTTGTTCCTCAGTCTTTTTCTTCAGGTAAGAGGAGCCTCGGCTGCTTTTTAGTGTTTTGGAAGGTGGAACTGGTTAAGTCTGGTAGTAAGAGTAGGAATTGAAGTATGCATCTGCTAACTCAGCAGGGAAAGGGCTGCATCAGCAGGAGCAGTTTGCTTGGGGTAGCACCATCCAGTCCTGTGTCACTGGGCAGGCTACAGGGGGGAGCCAAGGCCACTCATGGTGGGCTGCTATGGCCTGGGACTGCAGATTCTGCTCCCACCCTCCAAATCTCCATCAGAAAGATGGTGCTGGAAGTCTTAGGCAAGTAGAAATTTTCTTGCCAGTTCTGGATCGATCAGCTTATGAGGTATGTATCGCCTTTGGTTTCTGGGGCTAGGAAACCACAGCACAGGGGATGGGTAAGCTCCCTGATCTTGCAGTTGAACACAGAGGAGGTGAGAAATTGTGACCTAGTGCCAACAGAAGGTGTTTCTGTAAGAAAGAAAGTGAGATAGCAAGATTGGCTGTCTTGTGCCCATGGCATGTGAGAAGACTTAAGGTGGATGAAATCTATGACTGCATTGCATTTGCTTTGTGGCTTTGTTGGGAGCAGCTGGTAGGCTAAGTAGCGGCTGCATATGATGGTGAAGCTTGTTATACAAGAGCGTGGGGTGATGCTGAGAGCTGGCACCTCAGTCTCACGCTGGCCACAGGTAAACTGAGCAGTTTGAATGCCCTGCCACCAGACTTTTAGGAAAATGAAGTGCTAATTGTCAGGAGGGTTGAGGAAACAACGTGGTAGAGCAGCAAGTGGTGTTGGACAACCTAGAAAATACTTGGTTTGTCAATACTAGAGCTCTGCAAAAGGTAGAGCTCTCCCAGAAAACTGGCTGGAATACAGGGCTGTTCAAAGAAAGGCAATCTGCTAAAATCCAATGAGAAGGAACTAATTTTCTACACTGCTTATTAGCCTGGGGCACTCTCTGTGGAGCAGAGGACAGCAGGCTGGTGGTATTTAAAATGATCAGACATTTCTGGGTATGGCAAAAGAATCTCAGATACTTTAAAGGTGTCTGGAAAAGATAAACTGTACTACTTCAGGGATGCAAAGCTACTGCTAATTAATATAGATAAGGAAGAAGCACATAACAGGAGCAGTTACTCTATAGTTGCCCAGGATGCAAGCTTTTGCACTTTCTTTTGCAAAGCTGTCCAAGTCAGTGAATGAGTGGAGGAAGCAGATCCCTGCCTGGAGTCAGTGTGACAGTTGTAAGCCTGGGGCTGCTGGTTCAGTAGTTTTTCTCTTCCCTGGTAATCCTCATCCCTGTCCCTTTTATTCTGTGTTTTGCCAAGCGCTTAGAAGCTCTGTGCTGTGTCAGCCTGAACATCTCAGTGTGTCCCACTCGCAGCAGGTCACATCACACTTTCACCTTCACTGTGTCCCTTTCCACCAGTCTGTTTGTGCCGCCCCAGTCCACCAGCACTGCCGCCCATCACCATGCCCTCAGGCCTCTGGTGGCAGGTGCTGGGTGCTAGCAGAAGCACACAGCAGACCTGCTGTTGCCTGGATGCTACATGCTATGTATACCTTCACCAGGGGTGTAGCTGCTGTCCTATTCTCTGCCAGCACCTGGGAGCACCCAAAACCACCTTTGCCCAAGTGTGCATGGCAGAGGGCTACGTCTGGTGCTTGCCACCCCTGTACCTGAGTTCAAAAGCCCAGAGGGGAATTTCCCCAAATGCCTCTGGTGTGAGTGCAGCTGGCAGCATGGGAAGTCTGTACAGACAGGCACATCCAGAACCCGAACCATGTGAAATGTACTCCTGGCATAATGAATACCTGGCTGGTAGGTGGGAACTGTGACAGTGTCCAGGGCATTACTGCTATCATGCAACACCTGACAGCCTGATCATGGATTTTGCAGTGTCTGGAGGTTTCTACCTGGGTCATTCCCTCATGAAATAGGTTTTTCAGGGAAGCAAGGATACCCTGGTGCCCTGGTTCAAGTTAGAACAGAACTGATTCTGTTCAGTGATTTTAATTTTCAGCTATATCTAAAGTTAATGGCATATTTTTGCACACAGTGTCTGCTTCTCGAAGTGATAACGCTTGATGTTTACAGTTACTACTAAGGATTGGTATGCAGAAAGACTCTCGCTTGTACTTGCTCCTATGGATACCAAGGTCACTGCTAAAACTTGTGCGCCATGCTGGGAGTGCAGAAAGTAAAAGGCCGCACCTGCCGGGAGGAGCAGACAGGACAGATGACCTTAAACTAGCCAACAAAGTATTCCATTCCATATACGTCATATTTGGTATAAAGCTAAGAGAACACGAGGGTCAAGCTCTCCTCTTCAGTGGGCAGTGTCTGAGGAGGACTCTGTTCTGCCTTCAATCCCAATCCGAGTGTTCCTGAATCCAGTTCAAGAATCCAGCTCCTGAATCCTGTTCCCATCTGCCACTGAATCCAGTGTGGGACTTCCCCAGTGCCTGCCACAGCATCAGTGGTGACAGTGAGGTAATTGCCATCAGGGATATTGGTTTTGTACATACTTGTATGTATTTCTTTTTATTTTTATTATTTTCATTAAAGCCATTTTAATTTTCTTTTCCAATCCCTAAATCTCTCTCTCTTATTCCCTTTCTATTCCTTTTTGTGAAGGGAGAGAGGTTAATAGAGAGCATCTGTCATTTGTCTAGTGGCCAGCCCAGTCCTAACGCTTGACAGATTCCTGGGAGGAAAAATCTCTGGCCATGTGCATGGAATGCTGCTGTATGTGGTGTTGCCCACTGATGTCTCTTGCTCTTTTTCCAGTTCCAAACCACTAGCAGGCTGAAACATCCAACATCTGGAAAGCCTGCTGATCTGTCACTAGAAATAATCCCTAACCAGCTGAGGGTCAGGTCACCATTGTTCAGGCAGGAAGAAGAGATGATGGATGGCAGGACTGGCTCTGAGCAGGACAGAGACCATGCCACTTCAGAGCACAGCCAGGGGCTGAAGTCAGAGCCCTCTTTCCGGACTCACTCTATCTTGCCTACACACAGAGCATCCATGATACCACAGCTCCTCAGCCACCCCATGGTTGGCAGGAGCCTGGATCCCACCATCCTTTTCCCTTCCTCTATGGCAGTGGGCCTGCCTCAGGACTATGACTGTGGTGCCTCTCCTGGAGAAGAAGCACAAGTCCTGGCTTTCTCCAGGACCTGTGCCACAGCTCCTGTGCCCTGTGCTGGTGACAGGGACCAGGTCTCCAACCAGGACCTATGGGACCAGCTCTCTAACCAACACCTACGAGCCAAGCGGGCCAGGGTGGAGAGCATCCTCCAAGGCATGAACCTTCCACCAAACCCTCAGGCATTTGGCGCCAGCCTGGAGGCAGCTTTTGGGCATGAGGGGAAGAGGAGCAGTGAAATGCCCCAGGAAAACAAGAGGAAGCCAAGGGTGCCCCAGCAGGATGCAGAGACAGCTGGTGGTGTGGCCTCTGCTGAGGGCTGCCAGCAGCTGAAGGAGCAGGTCTACTTTCTAGAGCAGCAGCTGAGAAGGCTTCAGGAGAAGTTCTCCCAGGTTTGTGACTCTAGGGATGCTGCCCAAACCCAGGAAGGTGCCAAGAATGTGCATCCTCTGCCTGGAAAGTCTGGAGACAGACCAGACAAGGACAGCGCCACTGCCACCAGTGATCCACACAAAGCACTTCTGCAGAGGAGCATACTGGAGGTGCATGGGCCAGAGGAGAATGAGGACAGAGGTGACACAGGTAGTCTGCCATCGGCAGCAATGGTCCTCTCACAGACACTGAAGCACGAGCTGGCTGGGGTGACATCCCAGGTGGTAGACTCTGTCCTGAAGACTGTCTGGCCAAAGACAGCCAGCAACCTCCTGCAGCAACACCATAGCCTCCCGATGCCAGGGCCAGATGTCAGAAGAGATTATTTTGCTGCTGGGAAATGCAGAAAGCCACTTGCTAAGACATCTCCCATGAATGGACCAGGCCCACCGGGTTCACCCCAGGCTCAGGCCCTGCCAGGAGCTTCAGGGAAAAGCCTGAGCTCTCATGCTGTCTCCTTCAGTTCAAAGGGGGTCAGAAAACCCTCTCAGGTACACAACATGGGTTGTTCACTGGGCTCAACCATCCCCATCCAGGGCACCCAGCTACTAAGCCAGCTGCTGGGCTATGGCCAGCACAGCATCTGGGGCAGCAGCTCTTGTGGGAGCCCCTCTCCTCCAGAGAGGGGTCCTCCAGAGCCCCTCGACTTGCACTGGGGAACTGTCAAACTGAGGTCATCGGTTGTGAGACAGCAGCAGCAGCAGCATCCCCTATCCCTGAGTCCTGCCAATATGGAAAGCCTGGCGCTGCTGCCAGTGGGTAGGGATGGCTGTGGGCAGCTGCAAGCTGCAATGGACAGGGCGCACTTTGCCTCCACCCATATATCCTTTGGTGCCAGTTAGAGAGGTCTCTGGGCTTGGCTGGAGCTAGAGAGGTCCTTTGGCTTGAACATGCTCCCCTTGCCTTGTCCTCTGGAGTCACAGCTCTGCACAGCCCCTGCCCATTTCCCCAGAGCCAGGGTCCTTGCTTCTCCACAGGAGGCTAAAAAGGGGTAGGCATGAATGGGGTCTTGAGCTGTGGAGGGTTACTGTTGCTCCTTAGGGTTGTTTAGATGCTGTAGTATAGCTGGAGGTACACGTCAGAAGGTCCCAAACCTGCTTTTTGGCCATCCTGGTGGTCCTGCCATCCTATGCCAGGAATAGGTGTCTCGTGGAAATCCCTGTTCCCAACAGCCCGGGAGGCACTGTGGGTAGTGCAATATCTCCATGGATGCCAAAGGGAAAATCCAGTTGGTGCCCAGCCAGAGATGAGCCCCCACTACCCTGCTGCCAAACTGTGGGGAGGAGTTATCATGGGAATTGGGCATGTGTGTGTCAGGGCCAGTGCTCAGGGTTGTGCCAAATGGGTCGGGCTGCTGCGTGCAGGCTTTCCTTGACTCTAAAGCAGATGCAGGAGGCGCTGACTCCTGGCCACCTGAAGAAGGCCAAGCTGATGTTTTTCTTTACCCGCTACCCCACCTCCACTCTGCTGAAGACCTACTTCCTCGATGTGCAGGTAAAACAGCAGCATCCAGCACCAGAGCCAGGCAGGGCTCTGATGCGGTGTGGCACCAAGCCTGCCTCACTGAGGAACTGTCGCTGCCTCCCTGGCAGGAGCAGGGGGGTGGCACCTCCTTCAGCACGGGCTGCCCTGGAGTGGGTGCTCAGGGCCATGCAGACCTGGGCTGCCAGATCTTTGCTTTGTGCACTTGCAGTGTTGGGATTAAAGCACATCGGGAACACGCCTTCCCACCTCAGGGCGGCTGGGATCCGAATCACATTGGGGAGGGGTACTGTGGACATCCCTGTGTCATGGTCCTGGCTGGTGCTTTGGCACTCTTGGGGAAGGGCTGGGTTTGGTGGCCAGGCCATTGGTCCAGGGCTGGGCTTGTGGGGGCTCATTGGTAAGGGAGGCTTCACGCTGGCATAATGCCTGTCCTTTGGCTCTCTCACCTCCTTGGCAGTTCAGCCGCTACATCACCTCCCAGCTCATCAAATGGTTCAGCAACTTTCGTGAGTTTTACTACATCCAGGTGGAGAAGTTTGCCCGGCAGGCCCTGCTGGAGGGTGTTGTGGATGCTTGCACCCTCCAGGTCTCCCGGGATTCAGAGCTTTTCCGTGCCCTCAACATGCACTATAACAAGGGGAATGACTTCGAGGTGAGGAGGGGGAGCCGTGGGGCAGGGGTGGTGGGATGATGGCATTTGCCAGGGTAAGCAGCAGTCAAGAGACTCAGTGGTGCCGGGGGCTGATGCCTGTCTCACTGCAGGTGCCTGGGCGTTTCCTGGAGGTGGCCAGCCTGACTCTGCGGGAGTTCTTCAGTGCTGTCAGGGCAGGCAAGGACGCCGACCCCTCCTGGAAGAAACCCATTTACAAAATCATTTCCAAACTGGACAGTGACATCCCGGAAGGGTTCAAGACCCCTGGATGTTCCCAGGAGCTGCTCCACAGCTGAGTCTTATGAAAGCAGCTCTGAGTCCTGTGTGCAGCCAACATGTGTTAAGCACCTCACAGGCACTCTGTACCACATCCACTATTCTGAGTATTTTCCCTCTGGCCTGTAAGATAGCTCCTTGGGTGAGGTCTATCACTTGCCTCAGGTGCTGGGATTTTATGCTGTGTGTTTTATTGCCTTGCTCAAAGCTGGTGGGTTCCTGCAGGAGACCCTTGAAAGGGAGGGATGGAGATGAAGCCATCAGGTAGGAGCCTGGGAAATCACCCTGCCCCAGCTCGCCCTATGACCCTGGGCCACCCACCTTCCTTCTCTTCTCCAGAGGGCCACAGATCTGGGCAAGAAGCCTTTCTGTCTGTAAAGCAGGCAGAGGTCCTAGCAGTGGGCAAAGTTGGGGTTTTTTTTGGCATGGCAGACTGGTGGATGTTTGGTTTCCGTCCAGATACAATATGCCAGTGCCCAGAGAAAACAGCTGGTGAATTCCAGCATTTCAAGAACCCCATGGGGATATTTAACCCTGTCTAGAAGGTAAAAAAACTGTTCACTGTAGCCAGCATGAACCATGCTCCCCCATGGCCTCCTCTGAGCTGTTTGGCAAGGCTCTCCCATGCAGCTGTCTGCTGTTCCCAAGCAGGTGGGCGTGTGCAGGTGAAAGCAGCCCGGGAGCAACCACTCACCATCAGTGATTGCTGTGATGCTGGAGGAGCACAGTGTGTGCAGCTGGCACTCCTTGGCCCCTGAACCAGCCCCCATCTGCACATCCCCTGCGAGGACAGTGCCATGTGAAACACCCACCTACATCCCCTCACACTGTGCTTCTGCTGACAAAAGTACCCCAAGTATCTCAGCTCTGCAACCTGCTCATGGGGAAAGGGGACTGTCACATCATTTGTGTCCTGTCAGTCCGTGTGGATTTTAACACAAACAAATGAGGATCTGGGCCCTGAGATCTGCAGCCCCATTCCTGTAGGGGTGTAAACCCAAGGTTTCTTTTTTCTGTGACCAGATAGTATTTCATTTTCACCTGATGGAGCATGGCAAAATGTTTTGTGTTAAGGGCACTCTCTTCCTGGCAGAGGTGGCAGTGGGGAGGGAAAGGCTGTGAAGAGGAGAGAGGTTCTGGAAGAGGCATGGCAGGAAGGCTCTGGGAGGGCAGCAATGTGTAACTCTGGATGAGCAACAACATCCCCATGGAAAACTGGGAATGAGAGAACTGGGAGAAGGTCAAGCTGTTGGATGTGCTGCAAGGTGCCAGCTGGGTACTAGAGCACCAGAAATGACATGGGAGAAGAAAATCACAGCTCCACCCTCAGATGGGTGCACTGGGTGATCTGCTGTCAGTATATCTGCAGGGGCAAGGAACAGTGTGGTAACATCAGGGCAGGATGGCAGGGTCTCCAAAACAGGGGCAGTTTTATAGTGGTTCCTCCCATCGCGAGTGCAGCTAACCAGATTTTCAGCTTCTGTTTGTATGTTCATTTCTTGAGGTTTGTATATTGTACAACCCCAACACCAAACTGATTTGATCCATTTTTAAATAAACACATAGTTTAAGTTGCCTCTTTACATCAGTAGAGACCAGTGCTACCCTGGAATCTTGCCTTTTGTTGGAAAAAGAGTAACTCTGTAGCAAAAGGGCTTACTCCTCCAGCCAGCAACCCTGTGGGGCTGACCAGCCCTCGCTAACGTATCTGCTTGTTTAAACCTCACGGCTTGGGGGAGGAGGAGAGGGCTTGAGACAGAAGAGGACACATCCCAAAGCTTAAAGGTGCTAGATTCAAATGTACAGCGTCTGAGAAGTGCTGCTGGTGTAACCATGAAGGACAGGATGGTGCCATTCCTGCAGGTAATAATGACCTCAGAGCTTAAGTAATGCATTGGGTAGGCAAAATTAATGCTGCTGGAAAAGGAAATGATGGCCTGGCTCAGGGAAGGAGTTAGTAAGTTCTTTTGGCTGTAGCTGCACGATTGGGGAACATAACAGACAGGTTTACTAGTGATACCCTGCTGAAGAAAGCCCTGTTACAGAGTCCCTGGGGGAGCAATTTCTTGCTTCCTCTGCTAACATGCAAGTTCATGAGTGTTAGTAAAGCACCAGGTGGGGTTGCTGAGAGCAAGACAATGTTCCAAATCTCAGAGTTATAGAGTGGCTGAGATTAGAGAGGCCCAATCCCCTGCTCAACCGGGGCCATCAAGAGCCAGCTGCCCAGGACCACGTTGAGATGGCTTTTGAGTATCTCCAAGGAGGGGTACTCCACAATCTGATCATTAATGAACATGTTGAACAGGATTGGACTCAGTATTTGAAGCAGTGTTTTTGCTCCAGTGTTTGCTGTGTAACTGCAAGGAAGTGGAAACTACAGAGCTGTGTTTTACACTGCCTTGTGTGAAATGTGGACCAGCATGACCATAACAGCATCTCACATCAATTATCCTTTGCCTTTGATTAGGCCTCACCACTTGTATTCATGGGTTGAATTTCTGTAAGGCCTTTGTCATGGTTCCATATAACACCCTTATCTGTAAATTGGAGACACATGAATTTGAAGGGTGGACCATTAAATGGATAAGAAATTGGCTCAGTGGATGTGGCCAGAGAGTTGCGGTTAATGGCTCAATATCCAGGTGGAGACTGGTGTCCCTCAAGGCTCTGTTTTGGGACCGGTGCTCTTCAACATCTTTATTAATGACATAGACAGTGGGATTGAGCGCACCCTCAGCAAGTTTGCAGATGACACAAAGCTGAGTGGTGCAGTTGACCCACCAGAAGGATGGAATGTCATCCAAAGGGACCTGGACAAACTTGAAAAGTGAGAACCAGAGAGGTTCAACAAGTCCAGGTGTAAGGTCCTGCACTCGGGTTGGGGCAATCCTAGGCATGAGTACAGTCTGGGAGATGAACTCATTGAGAGCAGCCTTGTGGAGAAGGACTTGGGAGTCATGGTGGATGAAAAGCTGGATATGAGCCGCAATGTACACTTGTAGTCCAGAAAGCCAACTGTATCCTGGGCTGCATCAGGAGAGGAGTGACCAGCAGGTCAAGGGAGGTGATTCTGCCCCTCTACTCTGCCCTTGTGAGACTCCACCTGGAGTACTGCATCCAGTTCTGGGGTTCTCAGCATAACAAAAACCACAGACCTTTCAGAGCAGGTCCAGAGAAAGGCCATGAAGATGATCAGAGGGCTGGAGCACCTCCCCTGTGAGGAAAGGCTGAGAGAGTTGGGATTGTTCAGCCTGGAGAAGAGAAGGCTTTGGGGTGACTTTATAGCAGCCTTCCAATACCTAAAGGGGGCCTATGAAAGGTGGGGAGGGAGACTCTTTACCTGAGTAGAAAACAATAGGACAATGGGGAATGGTGTCAAACTGAAGGAGGGAAGACTTAAATTAGATCTTAGGAAAAAATTCTTTACCCAGAGGGTGGTGAGGAACTGGACAGGTTGCCCAGAGAGGCTGTGGATGCCTCATCCCTGGCAGTGTTCAAGGCCAGGCTGGATGTGGCCCTGGACAGCCTGGTCTAGTGGGGGGCACCCCTGCCCATGGCAGGGAGGTTGGAGCTATATGATCTTTAAGGTGCCTTTCAACTGGAGCCATTGTATGAATTCTGTCTAGGCAGACTTTTTACCCAACAGAAATAGGAATAATACCCAAAAAAGATAATGCAGGGCTAGAGAGACTCTGTGAAGCACATGAGACCAGAAGGCACCTGTCTGGCCAGCATCTTCCCCAGAAGCTTTCCCCTGTCCACCTTCATCCAAGTGTGACAGAGAGCACAAAAATGTCAGGGATGCAGAGGGAGCACCTACACATCTTTTGATCACTCCACACTTCCTCTGCAAAAGGAGAGGTCCTGTCTGGGGAGCCTGGGATGCAGCTGCTTTCTTCAGGGATGCTTGTCTGCCCAGATTCAGGGGAGGTTGCACCCAAGCAGGCCCAATTTGGCTGTGCAACATTGAAATGGAATGAGCGGAACCACAGCCTCATGCTCCTGCGAGAACCTTGGAAAGCAGCAGGAAGCAGGGGCTCACACTGCCTTCCCCCAACCTAAGAGGTCACATGAGCACCAAGACGGAGAAGGAAGCACATCTGTTGGTATGTGGGAAGAGCTGGGGTTACTCTAGGGGAGATGGAGCCTGAAGCATAAGGGAAATAGCATGTGACTTCTAAGGGAAAGAGGGTTTCACTGATTGTGCTGTGCAGGGTATGGTGCATGTAATTGCATTCACATTCTAGCAGTGCTGAAGATATAGCAGCTAGTCTTAAAACAAAGACTAACTTCTGCTGACAAAGTGTGTTTGCCTGGAGGGCTGTGGGGAGAAGGGAGAGCTGCTGCCCACACAGTGAGTACAATTGTGACTCCCAGCCTTGGATGGGCTTTTACTTCACCATTTCCCAGCAATTACCCGAGGAAGCAATGGGGATAGCACACAGCTACTGCTACACTGGTTTAATCTTTTAAAACCCCACACCTTTCCTTCCCTCTATCCAAATTTCTGTGGTAGATGCAAAAAGTCCACAGACACCCAAAACTGTCTCCTCTGGGAACAATTCCTTGGGGCTATCCTTTTACATTTCCTACCACATTCATAACCCCTCCACAGCAATTCACCCAGCCCACACAGCAAAAAGCAGCAAAGACCATTAAGCACTAAAAATTGTTTGCCTCCTGGAGGCTGTTGGCGTCCTGTACAGCCAAAAGAGGGAGATGTGACCACACTGACTAAGCTGGCAAGGCTCTGAGAGCCCTTACATACTCATCTGTTATTACTTACCATATGAGCCCTTATTAATTACGTACAGCTAATTAGAGCTTGAAGAAGTTCCTAGAGAATGTTCCATCCTCTGTGCCAAAATAGCTTGGGGGAAAACTGAGAAGCAATAAAACATGTCTGTTTTTCATTTATTCCTACTAATGACTTGGACTTGTCTGCAGTGACGGAACCAACCCTAGAGGTTCCCAGCTCAAGGAGATGTTCTTGAAAGGGACCTTACCTCAAATACACATCTCAGGTGCATATATGGCATCAAGGCAGCTCTTCTCCCCAGTTAAGCAGCCCCTGCTGAGCCAGTGGCCCATGTTCATGAAATCCTTTCTGAGGTGCCTCTGCTGACCAGCCAGTCTGCCTGGAGCAGCTCAGATACAAGTACTGGGCTTGAGTGGAGAAGGGGAGAAGGGAGATGCCTCCCTGGGAGCTCTGCCTGGACAGCACAGTGCAACAGGGAGACCATTGTGTAGCCCATGGGTTTCTAAGGGATAAATTTACTCTGAGCAAGGGTGCACAAAGGAGTGAGAGGGCAGTCAGTCTCTGCAGACTCACCTCCACCACCCAAACCTAGCGGGCTGGCTGGCGGTAATGCCGGTCTTGGAGGGGAGGCAGCTGAAGTGGGAGAAGATGGGAGGAAACCTGCCATAGAAAAAGCACATGTGTGTACAGAGATAAATACCAAACTAGGACATCCATTTTAAATAGTGGGCCTGACCTAGAATGCTTGAGAATAGCTATAAAGCCAGTGAGAGCTGTGCCATGGGTCTAAAGGAAAAGCAGACTTAGGTCAACGTTCAACATGTGTGAGGATACAGTTGATTACTAATTCCTCCTCAGCTTGACTGTACAGGCTGCTGAGTGGCAGGTGAAGTCCCATGTCATTAAGTCCCTTGTCTTGTTCACTTTCCCCCCCCTTTTTTAGTAACATGTAAACATTACAAAGACATACAATTTGAGACACTTTATGTGGCTATTTCCCATTGCTTACTAAGCAACTCTTACTGACATAGCATTAAGTCCCATTGGCATAAGCCAAGCGTGGCAGCTTCCCTGCTGGTGTTGACTGCTCAAGCTTTTATTGTTTTCTCACAAGTTGTTCTACTAGATTAACAAGGATCATTTTTTTAAAAGTGCCAGCCTATACCCAACAGAATTGATCTTTGTCTTATTGCAACCATGGAAAATAAGCAGCTAAAAGCAAGTAGTGAAGTCAAAAGCTGGGAATATGAAAAATGCAAGATAGAGGAAAAAATCTGAAACTTCAAGGAAAGTATTTTACTGGATTTCATAAAGCATATATATGGCATCCATAGCTTTACACAAAGAACAGAAAATATAAAAAAATACTTTGTATTACTTTAAAAAACTAAGCAAAATACCTGACAACATATATATGTGTATACATCTCTATATAAAACCTGTTCTCATTTGGATCTCAGAAAGCAAGCAGAGAATATTCAACAGCTTAAGTTATCTGTTTTCTAATTCCAGGTCTGTGAATAGGAAACAGAATCACAGAATCACAGAATATTAGGAGTTGGAAGGGACCTCGAAAGATCATCTAGTCCAACCCTGACTCCCTAGACCAGGTCACACAGAAGCACATCCAGACAGGTTTTGAATACCTCCATAGAAGGAGACTCCACAACCTCTCTGGGCAGTCTGTTCCAGTGCTGTAAAGTGGAAGAAGAACCTCTCTTGACCTACTAGCCACACCCCTTTTAATACACCCCAGAATCCCATTGGCCTTCCTGGCCACAAGAGCACACTGCTGGCTCATGGTCATCCTTCCATCCACCAGGATCCCCAGATCCCGTTCCCCTTCACTGCTCTCCAACAGCTCAGCCCCCAGCCTATACTCATACATGGGCTTGGTCTTTCCCAGGTGCAAGACTCGGCGCTTGGCCTTATTGAATCTCATTAAATTTCTCCCTGCCCAACTCTCCAGCCTGTCTCAGTCTCGCTGAATAGCAGCACAAACCTCCGGTGTGTCAGCCACTCCACCCAGTTTAGTGTAATCAGCAAACTTGCTGAGAGCACACTCTGTTCCCTCATCCAGGTCGTTAATGAATTAAATTGAAAAGTACTGGTCCCAGTACCGACCCCTGAGGGTCTCCACTAGACACAGGCCTCCAACTAGACTCCATCCCATTGACCACAACTCTCTGACTTCTGTCCTTCAACCAGTTCACAATCCACCTCACNACAGTAGACTTTTGAGAACACCAGGAATTCATGCTCAAGGGATAAATGAGTCTAGCCCTACACATCTGTGCCTTCTGAATCTCCATGACTGGCAGTGCAACCTGCATTCAAATACAAACAATTACAAAGGCTATTCTAAAACAAAACACCCCAGGAAAAGCAGCTACAATTACATAAATAAAATGATGTAGAAAACAGTATATTTAAAAGCCACTGTGCTCTCCTTTCTTGAGTAATCATTATAAAGCAGAATATCATCCATTCATGTTTAGAAATGTCCTAGGTTGCAGCTGTGAGCATTACATCAAGCAGCAGCAAAGCCATGTCTTCTCAGCTCTGACAGCTGCTGGCCCAGAGATATTTTCAGTTTGTTGTTTCTTTTGTGGAAGGCCATGCCCACAGCATGGCATTTCGAAGTAAGCACAGAACACCAGCAGCTTTTTACTTAGCAGCAGACTCTTGGTAAAGTGCAAGTCCCGGTGTAGCACTGGAGTCACCCCTGCTGTCAGAGCTCGGGTAAAGCCCCTCACTCCATTTTTCACAGACTCACAGAATGTGAGGAGTTGGAAGGGACCTCAAAATATCATCTAGTCCAAATCCCCCTGCCAGAGCAGGATTCCCTAGAGCAGGTCACACAGAAGCATGTGCAGACGGGTTTTGAATATCTCCAGGGAAGGTGACTCCAGAACCTCTCTGGGCAGTCTGCTCCTGTGCTCTGGCACCTGAACTGTGTCGCAGTTCGACAATATGCCGTACACAAGATTCTGAAGGTGAGTTGAGACAGTTCTGAAACACACACACACACACAGAGATCGTGCAGTGGTGGTCAGCTTTATTGAGAGAATAATTATTTGCAATAGGCCAAGCAGGAAAGGTATAAAGCCATAAGTAAAAGGCTATATACAAGATGGTGGCTAGCCCATTCTATTGTTAGCAAGCATCCCTTTATACCTTTGGGAGATAATTACAAATCATCGTGTCATTTACTAATTGGCTAAAGTTAGTCTAGTGTCCAGCTACTATTGGTCACACATGTTAATTCTCTTCGCTGTTCTTGTTTTCCTTCAGTGCCACCTTCTCAGCATTCTCACGGGTACAGTGTAATCTTGTCAAAGTTGAAGTCTGTTGTTTCCATGAGGCCTACAGACCAACTATCAGCCACAATTCCCCTTTTTTGTTTTTCTACGACGAAGGTGGCGTTTATCCTCCTCTGCAGGGCCCTTTGCAGACAGGATAACAAACACGGCAGAAAGAGTAGAATAACAATAACAACAATGAGAATTAACAGTCCAGTCTTGATCAAACTCTTGATCCATCCCAACAATCTTAAACTTTCTAACCAATTCTCAATTCCAAACAAGCCTCCAGTGTATTCCTTAATTCTCTGTGTTGATTCCATTAAATCTTTGATTTTCTTATGAACTGACTGTGAGGTGTAATTTAAATCCATACAGCACATACCATCAAAATTTTCACAACCATGACTGTGGGCCAAAAGCAAAAAATCAATAGCTGCTCTATTCTGCAAAGTAGCGTCTCTCGTACTATCTACATCTGTGGCTAAAGCACTTAAAATATCTGAAGTATGATTAATTCTCTTAACTACGTAGCATGTTAATCCATTCAAAGAAGCAAGAGCTTTCACAGCAGTATACCATGGCAAGAACAAAGCAGAAGCAGTCCTCTGACCAGTGTTCCACAGAGTAACTGTGTCATCACACTGTGAAGTCAAAGTAGTTAGGCTACGCTTATGTGTTTTGTATTGATGAAGGTGAGTATGACTTAGTGTTGTTTTTTCACTGGGGGTTAACATTCCTAATTTCCCAATAGTGCCTGGGCCTCCAACAGTTCCACTAGGGATTCCTGGCCATGCATGATCATCACAAATTAAAAATAAACCAAGGGCAAAGCTCGAGGCGAAGCTACAGTAGGGGCAGGATCATTTTTGTTGCGGCCTAGGCGCATACACCAGGCTGATGCATTCTGAAATACGGGAATAGCAGAAGTCTGTAGTCCTGCTCCATTTGTAAATTTACGATTCATATCATAGTTATCGTAGCCTTGCCTGTACTGAAAGAACACACAACTCTCTGCTGACAAAGAACCTAAGATATCTAACTCTTGAGGTTCCTGGGCTAAGACAGGTAATCTATCACCCCAAGCATCCCAGGAAGCCATGCAATGTGTCATGTTAGTACAAGAAAACCAAGAGGAATGTTTCATGGTAGTAACATTCTTAACAATTAACACACTCTCTATTCCATTCAGAGGAAAACCTACAAGACGTGTGAAAAGGCTGTTCAGGTTGAGCTAAAGATGCACAAAATTTTGTCTGATTCAGAGCACACATCAGAGACACCCAAACATTCTGTCTAGTTACTGGCATCAGAGGAAAGTTGGTCAGTACGGCGTCGCTAGTCCAAAGTTCTTCCAAGAGGACGTACACACCAAGCCGGTAGCCACCTGGGTCCTTCATCTGGGGAAAAACAAGCATACCCACGCCCCCAAGTGATAAGGTCCATAGGGCCTTCCCACTTGTTAGTGATTAGGTCTCTGATCATAACTTTTGCGCAGGGCAAGTAAACATCACCTGATGCCTGTAATGACAAAAAATGATTCAAAATTACAGGATTCTGGGATTCTGGCAAAATAGTAAGATGATTCAATGTGTACAAGGCTTTTAACTACCCTACTTTGCGGAGTCTCACCCAACATTTCCCTTTTTTGTTTTTCTAGAAGACGTTTAAGTGTTCCATGAGCTCATTCCACAATAGCTTGTCCTGTAGGAGAATGGGGAATGCCAGTAACATGGGATACTCCCCATAGTTGCAGAAATTTTCGAGTTTTTGCTGAAAGATATGCTGGCCCTTTATCAGTTTTGATACTGTTTGGTATTCCAAGTGCTGCAAATGCTGATCACCAATGTGAAATAACATCCTGACTTTTTTCTCCTGCATGTACAGATGCCCAAATAGCAGTAGAAAATGTGTCCACAGAAATGTGAACATATTTAAGATGGCCGAATTCTGAAATATGAGTAACATCAGTTTGCCAGATCTGTAAAGCCTGGAAACCTGGAGGGTTTACTCCTATCTGCGCAGGCAGTGAATGCCCTCGGCAATCTGGGCAAGAGGCGATAACAGTACGTGCCTCTGCATTCATTAGCTGAAATTGTTTTTCTAAAGCTCGAGATCCTTGGTGACAAAAGCCATGAGATGCTTTTGCTTTGGCTAATCTGTCAGGTTGAGGAGAGATCCATGCAGGGCTAGCTAACAAATCTGCCCTTGCATTACCTTCAGCTATAAATCCTGGTAGATTAGTGTGGCTTCTAATATGTAGAATATAAAATGGCTGAGTTCTAAGTTGGATTTCATGCCACAAAGTTTTCAGTAGCTTAAACAATATTGGGTTCGTTACCTCTTTCAGTAAACTTTGCCCATACGCTGGGTGATATTTGGCAACATAAGCTGAATCGGTCACAATGTTTAGAGGAATGTTAGGAAATTTCTGAAATGCTATGGTAACCGCTCGTAACTCTACCAGCTGTTCTGATCCTTCTTCCAAATCTGTTAAATCATGCCAACTGTTATCACCTTTCCAAGTAACAACAGCTTTTCCCATTTTTCCTTATCCGTCTGTGAATACTGTTAATCCTTGTACAGGTATGTGACTACATAATTGTTTACTGGTCAATGCAGCAGATTGTCCCAATGACAGCAGTTTGACTAAGAAGGTGGTATTTAATTTGGCCTGTAAAATGTTCCAATGAGCATTGCAGAGCAGGGTTATTAGAATAACACCACTCAAAATAATCTTGTTGTACAGGAATAATGATTTTGTCTGGATCTTCAGCTTTCAATTGCAGACATTGATGTCGACATTTAATAATCAATTGGGCTATCAATTTTTTTAGGTTGATAGGGTAAAAATACCCATTCTAAAATATGCAAAGGGTCAATCCATTGCTTATTCCATTGACCAATAATTCCTGTCAGGTGTAATTCTACTAAAATAATAAAGACAGTGATTGGTGTTTCCAGGTCTATGCGATACACTTGTCTATTAGAAATTGCCAATTCAACCTGTGTTAAAGCATTTTTTGCCTCTTTTGATAACTTTCTGGGAGATGCCAAATCTGGATTACCTTTTACGGTATCAAACAAAGGTGCCAATTGTGAAGTAGTTAGCCTGAGATAGGGTCGTAGCCAATTAATAGTTCCTAAAATTTTTGAGCATCATTTAGCGTCTGAATATCTGTATAAAATTTAATTGGCTGATGTGTGATCGTTTGATCAATTATTTTTGTCCCAAGGTACTTCCATGGGGCACAGCGTTGCCCTTTTTCCAGTGCAACTTGAAGACCAAATTGATGAAGAGTTTGTATTAATTGTGGTTCAATTTATGATAATGCATGTTTAGTTTGAGTTGCTATCAGTATATCATCCATATAATGATAGCAATATGCCTCGGGATATCTTTCTCTGATTGTGGATAGTGCCTCTGCAACATACCATTAGCAGATAGTAGGGCTGTTCTTCATGCCTTGAGGCAGTACTTTCCACTGGTATCGCTCGACAGGTGCTGAATTGTTGATGGCTGGCACAGTAAAAGCAAACCTGGAAACATCATCAGGATGTAAAGGTATAGTAAAGAAACAATTTTTCAAGTCTGAAATCAAAATATCCCAGTACATAGGTATCACTGTGGGGGGTGGCATCCCAGGCTGTAAAGCACCCATACTGTCCACAACTGCATTAATTTTTCTGAGATCATGTAACAATCTCCAATTGTCTGATTTATTTTTGATTACAAATATCGGGGTATTACAAGGACTTGTGGATGGCTCAATGTAGCCTTGATCCAATTGTTCTTGAACTAATGTTTTTAGGGCATTTAGTTTTTCCTGATTTAGGGGCCACTAATCAACCCACACAGGTTGGTCAGTGAGCCATTTCAAGGCTACAGTAGATTGCTTTACGCCCTTCTGCACAGTGACCCCTATTAAAAATCCATACCCCGTCTGACTCCCCAAGATGACAAAACATCCCTTCCCCACAGGTTCAAGGGTGCAGAAGTGATATAAGGTTTGGTGGTTGCAGTTTGGCCTTGAGAGTTTTTTATCAGTATTGGTTTCATACTCAAATAGCTCTGGGTAACTCCTCCAAGGCCTGCTACAGAAGCTCCTATTGATGTTGTAAGGCCATGATCACAGCCATGTACTGGCAGAAATGATTGTAGCATCTGCTCCAGTGTCTATCATCCCAGTTACCTTAATCTGCGCTGGTGTTGCTTGCTGCATAGATAGAGTACAGACCATTTGAGGTTTCCTATCAGACACGGTATGGGACCAATAGACTTGAGGCATTCCTGTAGAACCGAAGCCACAATCTCCTCTGTCCACAGGTTCTGTTCTGGGAACACAAGACTTAAAAGGTACACGTTGAGCAAGGCGTGTATTAGATGGAATAGTTACTGGTGGAGTAGGGGTAGAAATCATTGCCCATATTTGACCTACATAGTCTGCATCAATAACCCCTGGGTGTACAAAAACACCTTGTAAAGTAATACTAGAATGACCAATTAATAAGGCACGTAATCCATCACCTATTGGGCCCCAAGGTGAAAGATGGATCTTATGTACTTTTGTGTCAGGAATCGTTACAGTGATTGCTGTGGAAACATCCATGCCAGCTGATCCTCATTTCTTTCCGGAGAGCTGCTTGCAGGGGGTGCACTGATTGCGCACACTTGAGCTGGAGTAGCTTGAGCTGGAGTAGCTTGAGCTGGAAGAGGGGGAGATACTTGTGTCTGTGCGCGATTCCCCTTCGCCCTCTTCTTCTTGTTTCCCTGTTTTACAAGCAATTGACCATTAACATGATATTTAGATCGACATTTTTGAGCAAAATGACCCGTCCTGCCACATCTGTAACAGGTATCTGCTAATTGTGCTCCTGATGTTACGGTGCCCTCGTGAGCCTTTCGTGGGCAATTGCTCCTAAAATGTCCTTTCTGGCCACAGCCGTAACAGGTAGGGTTAACTCTGTTAGCTGACAAAGCTTCTGCTAAAGCATTCATTTCGTATGCGGTGGTTCCTACTTTAGCACAGACTTCAATCATTTCCTGGATAGTAGGTTTGTCTTTTGCCAGACCGGCAATAAGCTTTTTACAGTCCTCATTTGCATTATCTTTTGCTAACTGTCGCAAGAGAGCGTCTTTTATTGAACGATCCACAACCTGCTTTTCTATTGCTTCCTGTAACTTGTTAACAAACTGCATAAAAGGTTCCTTGGCTCCTTGCCGAATGGCGGAATAGCTAGGAGCTGGCTGCGTCATATTTGCTACCCTTAAGATAGCCCTCAAGCCGATTTCTTTAGCTTGCTCAAGAACGTCTCTGGCTTGTAACTGAGGATTTTCGATAGCATCTGTGCCCATCAGATAAGGTACACCTGCACCAAACCTTGGATCATTTTGCGATAGCATGAAATTTTTTAGGGCTTGCTCCTCTGCTTCCTTTCTCCACGTACTCTCAAACATTATGTATTGTACTGGGTTAAATAGGACTTTAGCCAGTTGTTTAATATCAAACGGAGTTATTTCTTCAGTTGTTAAATTTTGCAGCATTTGAGAAACAGCTGGAGAACCTACTCCATGCTGAGTGGCCAAACTTCTTAATTCATTAATCACTTGCCATCTAAATGGAATATACCGATTAGCTTGACCGTACCCCCTTAAAACTGGAAATGCTCCTGGACCCTCCATAACCACGGCAGTTGCTTCGGGGCAGTCCGCAGCCAAAAGGGAAGGCATGGGAACAGTTAAGCGCTCCGCCGGGTCAGCATGACCGTTAACAACTGCCGTAGCCTTTATCTGTTGCGAAGTCTCGATCGGATTTCGAGCAGATATTGTGCAGTCTGTGGAAAAAACGTTCCCCACTAAATCTTTAGAAGAACGACTGCCCAAGGTCTCATCAATATGTTGCAGGTCCGTTAAGGGAGGGGGATCTCTGGGTCTTTCCTGGCATGGATCCGGTGCCGGTACAGGATCCCAGTGGTTTGACGGTTGAGAAACGAGAAATGGATTTGTAGAAGCGACAGTAGTAGCAGCAGCAGAAGCAGTAGAAGCAGTGGCGGCGGAAGGGGTTAAGCAATTGCACGGCTTTGAAGTACTAGAAGTGGGGAGGGCAGTGGACTGCCGGAGGCGCGTATCAGGGTTTCTCAGAGAAGCGCTTTCATCCCGAATACTTTCCTTTGTCTCTTGACCGTCGGCTATTCCCTCAACGCGCCCCCTCACTCCCTGCGATGACGCATCACTTAATTCACTTACTTTATGTGCTTCCTGGCGTTCCGCTTCAATTGCTTTCAAAGTATCAAGCATCACTCCCCAAGTTGCCATAAGATCTTTAGCAATATCATCCCCTTGGGAGGCAGAGTCAAAGATTAACTGTCCGATGCGCTCCAACGTACTAAGACTAAGTACATTATACGGAGCTGCTTTTATTCCTTGACTCTTACACCACACAAGCAACAACTGGAGCCGATGTTTATCATACGGAATTCCCTTTCGCCGTAGTACCAGACTCCACAGATTTACAATAAATTTCTCTTGAGAGAAATTTAATCCCATGTCCCCAGCGGCTCACCTTGTTCCAAGGTGCAAATTTACAGGTCCGGACCAATTCCTTCAGCACTCCCCCGCTGCTCTGCCTGCTGGGCACCGTCTCCTGCCGTAATCGCCAACGGCTGAGGCTGCCGCCACATCCACGAACAAGCCTCACAAGGTACGCCTCACACGGGGCACCAATTGTCACAGTACGAAAAGATTCTGAAGGTGAGTTGAGACGGTCCTNAGATTCTGAAGGTGAGTTGAGACAGTTCTGAAACACACACACACACACAGAGATCGTGCAGTGGTGGTCAGCTTTATTGAGAGAATAATTATTTGCAATAGGCCAAGCAGGAAAGGTATAAAGCCATAAGTAAAAGGCTATATACAAGATGGTGGCTAGCCCATTCTATTGTTAGCAAGCATCCCTTTATACCTTTGGGAGATAATTACAAATCATCGTGTCATTTACTAATTGGCTAAAGTTAGTCTAGTGTCCAGCTACTATTGGTCGCACAGTTCATGGCAATATGCCTAACTTTCACCCCACAGCTGCATCTCAAATCTTCTCTTCGCTGTTCTTGTTTGCCTTCAGTGCCACCTCCTCAGCATTCTCATGGGTACAGTGTAATCTTGTCAAGGTTGAAGTCCGTTGTTTCCATGAGGCCTACAGACCAAATATCAGCCACAGAACTGGGAAAATTTTTTTTCTTGTATTCACATGGAACCTCCTGTGCTTCAGCTTACAACCATCATTTTTCTTTGTCATGCCACAGCTTCACACATTTTCTAACTCCTGAGCTTAAAACCAACCTCACTTCTGTTTCTGACTAAACTTTTAATCAGCAATGTTATCCAAAAGACCAGAGTAATCTTTGCAGGAACTGGCAGCAGCTGGAAGTTGCAAACACCATTTCAGTAGGATGTTGGCTTCCCAAGACTCATGCCAAGCCAAGGCAGGAGCATTTGATCTGGTGACAAATGTTCTGTTTCAAGAACTTCATGGAGCTTTGATTATTTATTAAAATGTAAAGGAATGACAATACTATACTCACCCATACATTAACACTTAACTGAGGACACATGCATTAACACTATACTTTATGATTTCCTTGTATAAGCATCTTCTGTACCTGCAAGGTAACCAGTACGCTGCTACCAATACTTTCTGCATTTGAACAGTCACATCAATGACAGAAACGAAATCATTGCAGATCTTGGGCTTACTCATAAAGATGATTGCATTTCATTGTTTAGAAGGGGCCACGTCATGACAGAAGGAATTATCTTTGGACCAGTGTTTCTTGAGCCTTTACTGTGGGGAAGACTGCAATGGCACAGAGCATGTTTGGCACTGAACAAATTGCTGCTATGTGAACTCTCAAACAGCTGAGACAAAAATGACAGAATTCTTTCTCCCAAATTGTTGTAAGCCTGTTTCCATAAAACTGCACTGAGTATTCCAAATAAAAAGATAGCAATTTATTTCCTTTACACTCCTGGGAACACCAGTGGCCAACCTGTTCCCTGTTAACAGTCCACAAACTCTCTACATCAATACACTCATTGTCAAGCCCACCATCTTCTCACAGTTTTGATTCACTCAGATCACCATGCCATCAAATGTGACCATTTGCCCCCACATATACTGGTTACACAGAACCACATTTAGCTTTTGACTGCATCATGAATCACATGCCAACATTTATGTGGATATACCCTAATTTCAATTATCAAGATCTGTTCTTAACAAACAGCAAATATTGAGGCCTCAGTCAGTAGACTGGCAGTTACCATTAGAAGATCTTACCTCTCTTAATTTTGCTGCATGGCCTGCTATGTCAACCACAGCCAAGCATCAGCCCCAGAGTCATCCAGCTGTTCTTTCCACATTAGTTGTTCTCTGGTAACTAGTGGCCGTAGCAATCCTTTGCAGAGCAGCTCCTCTCTTTGCAAACGATGCTGGAACTGGCGTGGAGGGTGTTCCTCAGGAGCATGGCACTGATCTCACCCAGAAGCAGTGTGTAATGTCCCAAAAGTTTTTAAGAAAAAATCATTGGCCTTTGCATCATCCCTTCAACATGCTTCTGTGATCCAAGGATCTTGCTTGTCCAGCAGTTTGCAAAACTCAGTTCACCATCTCACACAGCTTCTCCTATAAGCCTTCTGGTGCCAGTTCACTTGTCTTTATTCAACATATTATTCAATGCCCATATGTTTGCAAGCATTCAATGGCTTTTTCCACTGGAAATAAACCACAGAGTTGAGAGTCCCACACCCAAAACACAACCATGCACTGCTGGAAGCTAAAATTGAGAGAGGATTCTCAGACATACAAAGTAACAATTAAGAGAGCTGGAGAAGAGGAAGGTTGAGAGGATAGATAAATGGGAGGTATTGTGAATGCAACCCTGATATCATGTGGGTCTAAACCAGAAATCTGTAAAAGTAACGGAGTAATTACAGGGTAAATATGATGCTACAAAAAAACAACCCACAAACCAAAACAGGCCCTACATGTGAAAGATCTACATATAAAATTCCTAAATCCTGGTACAAATAAAGGATCACCGAGATTAATAGGGAGAAAGGTTTCATGCAGATGCTTCTCCAATATTTGTTTCCCTCATAAATCATTTAAAAAGAACTGTAGCATTGGGAAAATTCCCTGCCATGAAAACTCAGGTCTGCACTGATATGATTTAGGACACAGGTACGTTATCAATACATATAACTGTAGCATGGCTTCGGACACTCAGTGTGCCTCACCATATCTACACCATAGACAGTTCAAAATTACATGTGATTCATCCACCATCCCACAGTAAGATGTAGCATCTCCCCAGCTCATCTGCAAAATGGAAAATGACTGACTCATGAAGGTAAACCCCTAGATAAAAATCAAGTTAATTAGTCTTTGAGGAGTTATAAGGAGATTTCTGAGAAGCATCACTGACGACATGCATCTTTGTGCCGTTCCGTCTCTGGTAACAGGGCTTATCTGCTCCACATTAACTGTTCAGAGCTTGGCTCAGACGCATCCCAGGTGCAGGACAGAATCCCTGTGTGCATAGGGTTCAAGGGCAACATGTCAGTGGTGCTGCTGGAGGTAGGTTGCTGCTTCCAGAGGCAAAAAAGCTCTTAAAATAAACCAACTCTGTGACAAAGACATCAGCAAAAAAAACCCAGCCAAACAAAAAGATCCCAGTTAAAAACAGTGTAAGCCAAAAAATGGTGACTAATTGCTACAGAGTATTCCTCTCCCCGAGATCACCAAAAGCAGCATTTTACATATTATCCTGTTTTCAAAACCTTTACCTTTTATCACAGTTAGAAAGGCAGCAAACCCCCCAGAAACTGACACTAAATTTTGAATATGAATTCTTACTTATTTCAATGTATTTCTACCCTTTTATACTTTCCAAAACTCCCTAGACTACAGTCCAGTCTTGATTTTGCTGCTAATTTATATCCCCTTTTCCAGGGATGGTGCTGACCAGGTATATATTTGTAAAATATTTTAATAGTGTTAATGACTTTAAACTAAATGCAATTTTAGCACCATTATTTCCAGAGGTCTTTCTTCTCCACAGCTGCTGTATTAAAGGTGTGGAACAATGAAACCAGTGCCTCTTATATTAAAAACCCCTATGTATTGCAGAAAGTTAACAACACTTCTCCATCTACATCTTCATCCAGTCTACAGACACTATCTGTACATTCAGTTATAGTGAACTCTGTATTCACCAGGTCTATACAACTTCACACAAACACAGAGAAAAAAACCACAGCAAACACTGAAGCTTGAAAAGTAGCAGTGCAGAAAGCTCTGGAAGCCATGTACAGGTCTTAAAATCCCTGCTGAACTGGACTTCTCCAGCTGGAGAACTGAATGTAAAGGAAATTTATTTCAGCATCAGACATTTATTTGAATTACATATAATATACACACAAGGTGCATTACATATTTATGGCCTGTGCTAGAAAATGTAGAAAATGAGATGCCTGATTAGGCTAGTTATCACAGAGAAAGAAGTACATTATTTGTCTCTCCTGTACATTGAGACAAACAAGTTTGCTGAAAATAGTTTTCCCTCATCTTGACGCATGTAGCCAAGACAAACTAAGATAAAAGGAAATGCCACAATAGTCCAGGAAAGGAAAATCAATGCATACTACAAGAGATAAGATATACATCTTTAACTTAGAAAGGTAAGTCACCTAAACTGGAAGAATACACCCAAGTCTAAAACTAAAGCATTCATCTAAATAAGAGACTGATGCAGAACTGCTGCAAAGAATATTTTCCAAGGCAATGACATCAGAAATGAATCTATGAAGAAAAACACCTGAATGAAGAACATACAGAAATCATACACCTGCAAAAATGTAGTCACCTCATCACCAACCCTGGACTTCACATCAATTGTCCAGATTCTGTTTTACTAAGAATGGTAAGGAACTGTCCATGAGCATGAACACAGCACTTGTGCTTTCTGTGTCCAGACCCTACTACCAAAAAGGTCCAATGCTGAGAAAGAAATGTCTGAATGAAGAGAGAAATTTTGCTATATTCCTTGAGAAAGAATCTCTGAGATTGCTGAGGTGTAACAGACACTGTTATAGATATCTCCATTAGTCTGAGTCCACTGGATGCTGATGCCTCAGAGAATGTAGTGAACAGCCTTGGAGAGAGAAATTATCTGGACAACTGAAGCTTTTCAAATTAAATTCAAGACTGTGATTTAGATGCAGAATCCATGAAACTATCAAAGCAGAGTGCAAAGTGACAACATGATATGGTCAGCATTTTTGCATTTAACAAAACATAAATCATGCCAGTCTTAACTTCTAGACAGTCTTTTACTTCAGTGTGGTACACTCTAAGCCTAGCTTAGGAACAAAAGAAGGATGGAAATCCACAGGACTGGGACAATCTTCTACAAGCCAGTACTGGACACAATCGACCAAGGAGATGATGGAGAAATATCTATTGCTGAAGGTCATAGATGTCATCAGTTCCCCAAACTGACCAAAGCCAAACATTCCAGCTCTGGTTTTACTGTGGGAAATCAAGAATTTTAGTCAGATTTTTATTCTGCTCCAAGTTCATCTCCAAGTAGGAGGTACAGATGTGCAGTTAGCATATTACTAGCAATGCAGCATACTCACCATCTTAGTGACTCTCCCCAACAGTTTTGTAGATAAATTGCTTAAAGGATATCTGAATATTATTCTCAAGCTACATCTGAAACATATACACTGCAATGAAGCTTTAACAGACCGACCTTTAAGTAAAAATGAAGAAGTTTACACCCAAGTTTGCTTTAGGGCCATCCCTTCAGCCTCACAGCAGGTTCTACTGCCTGCTGGGAGAAGGGAAAGGAGATAGAAATCATTATATTCCTAATAAAGGAATATGTAGATTGTAAACTCCTTGGAAAAGGGTATTCACAATCCTCAACTATAACGCCCTTAATGCAAAATGTGCAGTAGTCATATCCTACATTGCACAAACCTGTTTGAACTGTTCATCTTAGCGCTTTAAGTATGTTTCCTTGTGAGAGATCTCGGTAGTGTCTCTGATCAAGCTGAAGTTCAGATTCCTTTGGCAGGGTGAAGTCAGCAGCTTTTTATATCAGAAGTATCTTTAGTACTTTGGTCTGTATACTTATCCTTATTCATTGCAAAAGGAAAAGAGCTACTAGCAAGTTAAATCCCATTTTCCATTAGATGTCAGCAGTTATCAAGATTTTTATAAGGATATAAAAAGATGGCTTTTTTGTATGCCTCTCCTTAAGGCAGAAGAAAGATCTTCTTCCATATTTATGCAGCACTTAAGTTCAATGGAGCATATAATCTTGACTGTGGACTGCAAGGGATACTCCACATAACAGTGCAATGTTAAACCACTGAATTTTTTTCCACAGAAAAGTGCAAAAAACTTTATGAAAAGTAGAAGTTTATGGTTTAAAAATGTATCAGACAGTATGAAACCACAAAAATTTAATTATAATGGAAAAAATTTCAAGCTTTTGTTTTTTCTCCACTTTAATCCTAACATGAAATCAAAGCTTTAGTGCCATCTGGTTGTTATTACCTGAAAAATCCTGACTTCTCTGTGATTCTAACTGAACAGTAGAAGAGTACAATGAGATCTGCTACCAGACAAGTTAATCTGTCCACAACATCTACACAGAAAAGAATTTGGCAAGTTTAGTTCAAAGGAAATGGAAAAACAAACACCTGAAAGAATAGCAGTAGAGACTCACTGCTTGCACAAAAGTTTGAGCATCCACAGATGAGTAAATTGAAACAGTGTAATCATCTGTCAGTAAACAGTATTTTCTGTGCTTCAAACAGTAATATAGTATTTTCAAAAACCAGAAGCCACTTGTACAAAGGGTACTACCTGGATCAGCAACTGTGGTCAAACAAAACTTTTACTGCTATCTGCATCAGACTTCCAAAACAAAATAAAAAGATAATTTTCAAATGCTGCTTAAGATACCTTGTCATCAATATATGGCGTAATGTCAAATTAAAGTAATTGTCTGTATTACCTACCTATCAAAACAAATATTTAGGTTTTTTGCATTTTAAGACCATTGACACATTGAATCAGGGAAGAACTGCAGCTCTGTTCCCCTTGTGCTAATCTCCACAGAAGAAAAGTAACATCCTACAAGATTTAAACAAAAGAAATCTCAAGTTTCTGCAAGATGCTTCTGTTTTCTTTTGGAAATATGTCTGTTTACATGTGATCTGTTAGTGGGTTGTGCTTTTATAGAAAATTTAAAAAACCCTTTCAAATCACCCTTAACAGACTTCTTCAAGATGAAATGCTTCCTAAACCAGCTTGCTCAACTACACTTTTGACCTTCAGATAATAAATGATAGGGATTAATTTCAGAATGTCCTCCACAAATATATACACAGCCAGCAGCTGAAGCAGACACCTCAGATAGGGGACTTGCTAGCACATTATTGTCACACAAGACAGATTACAGCTCCAAACTAACTGAATTTCCATTTTTCATTTTTTTTGTTCTGATTTTTTTTCCCCTCTTCATTTAGATGGAGTTTTCGCTTTTTTTGTTGTTGCTGTTTTTGTTTGGTTTTGTTTTGTTTTCTTCAAGGAGCACTGCAGCTATAATTTCTCTCCAAAGACAGCAACATCACGAATCGATGAAGTTATATCAGCCTTGCAGTCAGTCTTCCCAGATTCCCTTGAGAGTAACTATTCAAACAAAGTAACTTCATATATGAATATGCTGGTCATAGCAGACAGTTCAGATGTCATCCTGATAAAAAGCATCAGGATTTTCTTTTGTAAAGCTGAACAGATGTTCATACATGTGTATCTTGACCTGTTAAGAAAACAAACTTTGACCCTGTGCATACATACAAGGAAAGCAGTCTGGAGAAATATTTGAATGACTGACACTCCAGAGCACAAGCCCTAGAGAAAGGCCTCTCCTCCCGAAGAGATTCAATCTGAGAGTCCACAAGTTAGAACAATATTAGAAAAAAATGAAACTGTACCATTTCCACTCAGGCAGCTTCAAAGTTTTGCATATTCAAATCTCAAATTCTATAATTCAAAAAGACCAGAGCTTCCTGAGTAGAAACCTAATACAGAATGGAAAACATAAGCAACTTCAAACCACTTTTGTCTCTCCACTTCCAGCAACTTGCTATACTTTGTTTGATAACAGTACTTGCGCTTACCTGGTTTAAGCAAAACCACAAATAAAGAGCACATTCTGCTTCCAAACAATCTTAATTAGCTAGAAAATGATGATCCATCTGAATGCAATATTGTCAACAGCAATTTTCCAGTCTACATGCAAGAGGAAGATTTAAGGCTGCAAATCCAGTACTACGCAAATTTGGAAGTAGTAGAACGATATCAAAATTGTTGGAACACTCCACTAGTAAGAATGAAACAAAAGTTTGACCATGGGGAAGAAAGTGAGATTCATCTTGGGCAGAAATCAGAAGTTTCTCAGTGTTCCTTTTGTTGATTGAAGGATCTTGACTCACACCTGCAGGAATGGATGAGCAGGAGGAAACGACTTTGATTCAAGTTTTAAGAGAGAACAAATATGATTGCCCTAGAGAGAGAAAATAGAAAAAGAACTGTGCCATTTCTATGAAACTTCTGTTCTCTTTTCATTCCTACCATGTCAAGAAAACTAAGTATAATCACTCTTACATCACCCTCTTGTAAGAACCTGAATTTCTTCTTACCCACGTCTAGTTCACATTGTAAACATGCAGATCTCAACTCGAGGGCCACATCTGCTCCTCAAATACATTATCTCATAGTACACAGGTTGTCCAGGGGCTGTTTGATCTCAAAGTATCAGCAGACCTCAAGTTCAGTATTAAGATCTCACTTCCCAGAAGTGACCTAGGAAACATTCAATAATGAAGAGGAATAATAAAAAAGAACCATGTATCCATCAGTATTTGGCTTCCTGAGGATGCAGACCACGTGAATGTTCCAGAGGCATAAGGAACTTCATAGCAAAAACCATGATTTGCCTCCAAACCAGATCAACAATGTTTTCTTCAACTCCTAAAGTCTGTCCAGTATTGTGTGGGTTCCCGAAATTTTGTGTCAGCAATATTACTAACAAACAGGCATAACCTGCTAAGGGAAATTGTGTCCGAAGGGCACGAAACGATTCAACATTACAGCTGCATTAAATCAATAGACAAAGAATATTTTTACTTCTGGTAATAATAAATTTATTTAGGTGGCACCAAGCTGTCCCATAGGCTGAATTAGTTAATTTCTTTGATAAAAGATTCTCAGAACATTCCAGTGATGCTGAAATCTCAAATTGGGAGGGAAAAAAAAAAAAAAAGAAAGATGGTGAGGTCATGTTCTCCTCTCTCATTTAAAAGCACACTAATGACAGACTACTCTTCTGCAGGTAGCATACTTTCTAATGTGACTTGCAAATCATGATTTCTCGTAACTTTCAACTATTCAGCTGCACAAGATGCAGGCTTTTTGGGGATAGTTTAATATATTTATTTCAGTGTACCTTTCATAAAAGCAACTACTGAAATCCTACACAGGATCACCATGGTATCTAAATGTTCAGAGATTAAAAAGCTTTAGAAAATAGTTAAAACAGACAGAGAATAACAGTGATGCATTTTGTTTATCAATAAACGAGCAAGGAACAATTACTGGACAGAGTTTGCAAAGATGATTGAATCAAAGTCCAAAAATAGTAAACTGAACCTGATGGGTGAAGAGTGAAACTAACTTATACCAACACCAATTCTTCCCGTCTAATGACTGGAAACTAATAATGCAAGGGAATGTATTTATCTGTGCTAATGTAAACATTTAAGAAAGAGAAAACCATGGCATTTCCAGAACTGATACAATATTCTATGGTGCATTTTCATTCTTTCATACCATAGTCAGACCATCATGCTTAATGAGCAACCCTACAGGAAAACATGAGATAACAACTAAGCTCTATTCATAATGTTGCACATTCCCCTGCAAAAAGCACATGTTCTTCTACCATGAGACAGACAGTTTCAATATTCTAATAAAGCAGATTGCCATGAGAAAAACTGAAGTGCCATAACAAATTGTAATTCATAGAAAATACTGTTTTAACAGTTAACTTTGCTCAAAAGGGAGCAGCTCCATTCTGCAGCAGATGACAATTTCTTTCAGAATTGTATTTTTGAATGTGATGCACTGCACACTCAATACAACTTAAAGCTTACACAATTGCATGCATGGTCAAAGACTAATCATTATCTGAGAGCACTGGATACATATTTTCCTATCAATGAAAGTGGGTATTCTTTCTATTCAGGACTATGAAAGATCCTACTGCCAACAGTAGCGAGCAGTTGATGAATATTAACTAAATCAGGACTAAAATTTACTGAATTCTCTAGTAAAAGATTTTCCAGAGAAAAGCAAAATCACTAATCACCAGCCTCCGACTACAAGGCAAGCATGGGACTACCTAGCTATTCTCACTAGCACTAATGAAGAATTTTTATCTTTTGCTCAATTTCTTTGTTCACTGAAGAACCAGAGTATGTAAAATCTGTAGCAGGCTGCAGTTCTGGTAAAAGTTATTTTCCTTGAAAGCCACTTCCCATCAAGCAGATAAAGACTAATCTGCTAAACATTCAAATCAGTTGAAATAAATGGCAAAGTTTATGGAATATTTCCCTACAACGGAAAAGTTCTGAACTTCAGGGAACCAAAAAAACAATAACAAAAACCCCCAAGCCTTTCAGCCTGTTCTGATCAAACAGTCTGACAGTCTGCAACAGTATGTTTTCATAACTAAAATTTTGCCCTAATCTTGAAGATTGATCTATTTTCTCTCTGTTCTCATCAGAGTAAAGTATAACTTTATGTGTGTATTCTCTGCTCATCTCTCTCATTCTATATGCAGCACAGAGTAAACAGTGTGACTCCTTTGGGTGTTATCTACTAAAATAATTTTCAAAATTGTTAAAAACAGTTAACAATATGATCAGTTATGTCAAGTGCTATGCATTTGCATGTTCCAGAAATATCATTTAGCCTGGAAAGGAAAATGTTAGAAAAGGATCTGGTCCAAGTATATTACTACAACTACAGGCAAAATCATTACCTGTTCTTAAAAGTGAAGAAACAGCATCAACTTGTTAGCAACAACGGTGTGCCACAAGAACTCCAGTTTTGTAATGGACAACTGAGGACAGACAAACCCATTTACATGTACCTGAGGGTGTAACTTCTCTGAAGCAATGCTTGCCTGACTTCAATAGCAATACACAACACTTATTTCTTGTTAACTATTAGCTTCCCTTTGTCAACAATTTTCAGCCAGAATTCAGAGCATTTAACAACATTTTTAAAAAGTATGTATGCTACATAATTGTATGTGTACACAGAAAATGCATATTTATTACCTTCCTTTTCAAAAATGCTGCATTCGGGGAGCTTGATTTCCCCTCGTTTATCGAAGCGCTTTCAGTCATGCAAACATAGCCAAGGCTGACAAACATCCAATAAACTGAAACATCAGAATGGCCAACAAAACCACCTATGAGCACCATGGCTCTCCTCTAACAGCATGAAATATCACCACACCAGAACTCATTGATTTACCAACCCAGATGCAAGCCACAAGATAAACACTTAGCAGAACAACAAAGAATAGCACAGAAGGAAATTCAGGACTTCATTTTCTTCCCTCAGAAAGATCAGGAAAAAAAAATTGATTCACCAGTAAAACAGCAAATATTTTCAATTTAAATACCTTGCCTGGTTACAACATTGTTAACACAAAGCATTTTCTTCAAAACCTGAGAGGACAAGAGAAACCTGATGCTGTGTAGAAGCGATACACAATCATCTATGAAGTTTCTGGATCTGTGAAGAACTGGTACCTTTTTTAATTGCATGGACTGCTATTTATTTATCTTTTTTAGCAAGCTACACACATTTGTTAAAGGAATAGAATGGTGTAACTTCCAGTCTCTGTTGCTTCTTTTAATGTTGCTCTATGAGACAGCAGACTTATGAATGGAATTAAATACCCTGCTAAGGATCAGTGTCGACTCAAAGACACAAGACCAAAATAAGTTTTCTAGGCTGCTCTCCAGAGAACTCCATAGTACCTGATTTCAAGCTAAGCATTAAAGAAATGATTTTCATACATTACTACCTTAAGTATTTCAGAGCCATCCAGTAAAATTTATACTCAGGTAGTAATGGAAATTTGACACATCTGAGAAACTAGGATCCAAAAAATAATGATCATTCCTGCTCTCCAGGAAGAACAAGAGTGGTATGACTCCTAAGGGCCAGCAAAACCTGGAGCCTTAATGGAGATGTCTATGGGAAGAAGAGCAGGTGATAAACCTAGAAAGACAGGACACGTTCCAGAATACACAGTACCTTTTCCAGGTAAGGACAGTCGTAAGCACTGTCAGTGTGTGAACACAGACCACATTTAAAATGTCAAACAAAAAACATGCTATATGGTCCACCAAGAACACTGAGTTTATAATGAAATTTATTGTTCTGCTTCCTAATACAATAAGCTACAAGGTACATACAGTATAAAACGAGAACGGCCACAAAGCAAAGGGGATAAACATTCTGTGACGGTACAGTGGAGGTAACAACTGTCTAATCCTTCCACTTTATCCCACAAACAGCAGCTAAAACTACTGGCCCTCCCCCTCCCTCCCCTCCAAAAATATTAAAAAGTAAACTGTCTCTCTCACTTCGGAGCAGTGGGATTCATTGGTTTGTTTTGAGGGCACTGGTTATCTGCCAATATCTCAAGAAAATTGGTGAAACTAAAGTAACAAAGAAAAACTGTGAAGGTGGGAGTGACATGACCCATGCAAGATGCTCATGACACCTTGGTTCACATCTCCTCAGAGCAAATGGCCTGGAAAAAAAGGAAAAGTTTGTTACACCAAGTAAAACAGCAATTATTGTGTTCAGACTCAAGATACAGTAAGCAAAATCTGAACTAGGAAGGACTAGGCAGACAGCTAAACTCATCTTTTCATTAAAACAATTTTTCTGTTAATAAAGTTTGGAAACTAATATGTGACAATCCTTTTATTTTCAGGTACTGTATAGAAGGGCACACATTGCAAAAGGCACAGCTGATATTTACTATACAAGGCTCCAAATCAAATAATCTTATCCGGGAGAACTCAAACTGCAACCTCAACTCTTCAAAAACCTAAGAAAAAAAATAAATCAAGGGTATAACCGTGCAGGAAGACTGAATACTTACCTTAAAGGCACAAAATTTCATTTAACCACTTTTTCATATATACTTGGTGCGGTTGAGGGCTCTTTCAGCAAGATGACCACTTTCATCTGTTATCTTCTCCCAATCTGTTTGTCCAACAACAAAACCAATGGCCCTTTTCCTGTCTGCATCTTTTTTTTCTTCTAGATCTGCCCATCGCACCTACAGAGAACATACTATCAGTAGGACAATCCCTTAAGAAATCCCGAGACAAGTCTAGGCTTTCCACTGCAGAAAAGAATATAGGAATTCTAAGTTGAACTCATTTTCATTCAAACAGGTAAGAATCAATTTGTTTTCTAATAGATAAAGATGGAAATGACACCAGTTACACTATTTTTAATTTAATATCCTAGGTGTTCCATGAAGTAGAAGAAAGGTACAGATGACTAGCCTTTTCCATGTCAATCTTATAGTTCTGAGAGCTGAAGTGTAATTACTACAATTATTTCTCTGTTCAAAGCAATGCTTTCTGCAGGAAGAATTACCAAAGATTCACTTAGTGTCTTCATTTTCTGTACAACTTGTCTTTTAACTGTGCAATGGAAACATCTACAAGGTGGCTGAAACAGAGCATGGCCTGAAAAGTTAACTTAGAGTGCATGCTTTTGGCTAAGAGATATAGAACTAGGATTCAAGGACTAGCAGCAAACAATAACTAGCCAAGAATGCTAACATACTGAAACAAAGAACATGAAGTAAGAACACAGAAAGATAAAGAGCACTGAAGATGCTAACTTAAATCTAACTTACGTTAAACACTAACGTAAATCTTACATAAACAGAGATAGGAAAGGAACAAGGAGAGGTAAGGGGCAGGAGTCCAGAGACTTTTGCCAAATATACACTGTAGTCAGCAGAATCAAGAAAAGTTCTTCCTGAGGAAGAAGAGCAAAGACATGACCCCTGAAGAGGAAGTAACAGGATGTACCACCAAGAATCTCCCCAAAATGAAGACTCCACCCCTGACTCTGCCTGCTATGAATATTATAATTAGATGTTGCAATAATATGAATATGCATGTGAAGATGTTGTAATCTCTCATATGAATTGTATAAATAGCCTGACTTTTCACTGACTTCTTGGAACTCTTTGTCCGGCGTGATCCGGGGGTTCCCCAACGTTGCCTGAAATAAATACCTTGCTCCTTAAAGACTAAAGCTTGTCTCTGAGCAGTTCCATTATGCCTTTTGGGGCATAATTTTGGCATAATGGCTATGAAACTACAGAAAAGACAGTGTTAAAGATCAATTCAGTGGTGAGTAAGTGAATGAGGGAGAGTTTTCTTCTCTACTCACATGATACATTTCTATTTATATATTTCCACTGTTTTTTTTACACTAACTTCCTTATACATTTGCAATCTCTCATCTTTACAGCTGCAGCCATCTTCTCTGTTGTTCATCACGGTCATGAAGATCACTTGCATTCATACTGTTCAAACATATACAGTCACTCCAGTCACAAATCCAGACACCAATGTAAGGGAGTGAGGAAGGTGATGGTCAAGGGCTACAGTCCAGAAACACAGCTGGAATGTACCATTGAAGAACAAGAAAAAACAGTAAGCGAAGATCTTCCTTAACATCCTAACTGATTAGCCCCATTCAAGCTTATTTGTTACTTGGGGACACAGCCTTATCACCCAAGACAACAATGCTCATGTCATCCCATCCAACTGAAAAATAAGCCAGGCCAACCAGAGCAGCAACAATGTCCCTTAGCTAGATGATGAAAGCCAGAAGAACAACCACCCCGAAGGTGTCTGTGACTATGTTGGATCCTCTTGCACCCGTCCAGGGAAACCTTCTTTCTCAATTACCTCTCTGAAATGCCAACAACAAGGGGAATAAAGAGGAAGAACTAGAGATGTGGGTGTAGTCACAGGGCCATGAACTCATTGCAGTTACGGAGACATGGTGGGATGGCTCACTTGACTGGAATGCTGCCATGGATGGCTGCAGACTTTAGAGGAAAGACACGCCTCACAAGGCGAGGTGGTGGAATTGCTCTTTATGTGAGAGATAAACTGGAATGTATCTTAAGTATGATCTCCCAAGCTTTATGCAAAGTATGTGAAGGAAGTGAAGTCTGCAAGATTTAATAAAACCTACATAGCTGTTACTTTCCTCAGCTGAATCTTTCTGAGCATAAGAACAGTGTATTGTTTCTTTGCCTATGTCCTACAAAACTTAAACAAAAAATAGCTTAATAAAATCATCATCTTGTTTTGGAATATGCACTGTATATCACACTATATCTCATCACAAAACACGCAGCATAAGAAGAGGACTCTACAGGTTGCTCTGAAACAAAATGCATCATCTCCCCAGCAAAACATGGGCTATGATTTAATTCTCAATCTCAAAAACCATGCTATACAACGTTAATTTTTACTATCTACAGCTCCTCACTTGGTTGTAATTAATCTGTTTACCTCTGAAAGACACTACTCTCAAGCATATTCTCTTAGAGAATCTAATGGAAAAACAAAAGGTGAGTCAGTGAAATTGCCAGATGCATAGACACTGAATGACTTGATAAAACTCTTTTTCAGAGACCGTTAAATGCTCATATACAGATGGTAAGTCATTTGAAAATTTATTACCCTTTTCTTTCCAGGTTCAGAAGCCCGAGTATCATAGTCATCTGGAAGCTGTAGATAATCTTCCATTCTGCTGGCAATTGCTTCCCAGTCACGTTTCCTTTTAGTGCCAGTCCGCAAACCATCCAGCTTGTCTGAGAACAAACACAGAGCCTCAGAGTTAAAGGAGATTTTTTTTCTATTATTCACACAAACAAGATGAGAGTGGAAAAATTTTCAAAAGAATGAGCAGCAGAACTTGAACATCCAGCTTGTCTTGACAGGTGGAAGGATGAGAGTTGAAATAAACTAGAGAAGACTCAACACCATTTTCAAGTTTTATTGATCTTTCACATTAACTGTGTGGCAATAACACTCAGTCTTATTATTTGTGTAAGGGAGAAAAGCTTGCTCTTCTGGATGTTCATACTATATGGAGTCTGTATTTACAGGTACATTATAGCCACCAATAGCTAGGAACCACAGATCCACCTTTCTGTATTTGAACACAATACTAAAGCTGCAGCAGTCTTCCCAAATTTGAGGGTTAATACTGTGTCAAACATGGCATACGTGCAGTATCAGGGTACAAGTGACAATCTTATAACTTAATGAATCAGACAAATTTTTGAGATACTGTTTCTGCTAAACCAAAAGCTCCTTAGGAAGTGTGAACCCTTCCCCTCTATTTCTCTCCCTACAAGGAAAATACACTCAAAAAATCCTCCAGAACTGGGGGGAAAAAAAAAAAAGAATCTTAGAATCTTTTATTTCATGGTGTAAGAAGTCATTCATGAACATTTGAGCAGCATGTTTGTCCAACAGTCATCATTTTCTTCTTTTTCTTATTGAACCAATAATGCACGAGGAGAAACAATCCCATTCCTAGGTTCTAAAATTTTGATCCTCTTTGGACACTTATTTTCAGTGAAAAAGCACTTTGAGATTATGAGGCAAACAGCTTTTGGAAAGGAGATATAAGATCATTGTAAGATTATGAACAACAAAGCACGAAAATGAAGAACAGCTGTACAAGTCAAAGGAAATCCTAGTACTTCTGTCAATGTATGCTACCATTTTATAAGCCAACAACTGAAATATATGCAGAAGGAATACTAAGTCTAACAGTTATATTCTGTAAACCATTTCCAGTGATGTCAGTAACATTGTTTCAGAAGTCACTGTTGTAATTAAATTCACCCACAAAAGGCTTCAGAAATAAACCAAACACAAGGCAGCACATTTTCTGGATAGCAGAAGAGAATGTTCAAAAGCATGTATTCAAAGAAGCTCAGTTCAGAGATGAGTTTTTTACTTAATATGGGAGAGAAAAGAGAAACAACGGACATAATGTGAGACAATGGTGATGTATACATGCTAGTATAATTTAAATGCAAATAAACTAATGAAGTAATTTCTCCCTCATAAAACTAAAATTATTAAAGAGTCCACCTTTGCCCCATTTCTCTGGAACAGATGTAGAATTTCTTCTAAGAAAACAATTTAATCCCACACTGCCTCTTAAAAATCCCAACATTCAAGAAAACTGTGCAGGATATTATTATCTGTTACATGATATCTTGTCATGATTCATTTAAGGTGGTTCTTCTGCTCTAAGTTATATCTGCCAAATTTGAAGCTCAATCTCCACAGAAAGATGGCACTCCCTCTAGAAAACAAAATTTGTTTATACAATATTCCTCTGTTACTCCAGCACATAACATACTTGCACTATTCCTCAGTATTACTCGCAGATCAACTAGCATAGACCATTTCTAGCACAATGGTTTCCAGAAAAAAATGACATTGAAAAGGAGAGCAACAAATGCATTGAGGAGCATTTCGGAACATGAAGAAAGGAAAATTCTGGAGCTATCTGTTGGCAAGTATCTGTACACAGGCATATTCCTGTTTGAAGGCAACATGCTACAATGCAAGCTCATCTCATTGCCAGCGTGGAAGAAAGTTCAGTCTGCTACTCCCTGCTGCACACAGACCAACGGAACACATCACCAAGAAATGTGTTAAGTCTCAAACATCAACAGAGAAGTACATGAGGAGTTTGGAGTATGATATTCCCCTCCACCCATTTTTGTCACTGCTACATAGAATTTATTTTAAAATGTTATCTCCTTCCATGATTGAAGTTGGATTGCCTTTCCAGAGGGATCTGCTTCCATCCATGTTATCATGGTTCGAGATAAAACTTGCCATGCAGCAGACACTACAGCAATGTCAAAAGCCTACCACAAAGAATTATTTCAGAATATTCTTTTCTGAAAATGATATAAGGTGTCACTTTGTAACAATAGTGCTTGTGAATACTTATAGAAGATGATTTATTGTTGAACCATCAAATACCATTTTACCATTTCAACGTTAAAAACAATGAAGCAGCAGCATTTCTCAAAACCCACAAAGCTTAAAAACTCACCTTTAGAATTTTAATAATAAAGCATCTGAAAGCAACTGATTTAATTAGCTCATTCAAAAATTAAATGAATCAATCAGCTAAACTTCTGCCCCTTCTTATACAAAAGCCAGTTTTATGTAAAATGTTATTTTTGTTCTAGAGTAAGACTTCAGCTTATTTCTCCTCTTCTAAAAGTTTGTAGAACTGACCACAAAGCCACACTCTGAAACAGTATTGCAGTAAACACTTTGAATATAGTTAAATCCAAAAAATGTGAGTCCATTTCTGTACACTTAAATACAAGAACCCATGTGCACTATGCACTGAGACAAACTAGAGATTAGACTTTAGAATAAAAATGCAGCTGTGCACTCAACAACACATACAGAATTTACATACCACACACATACCCAGAGGAATGCACCACCCCTGCCAAAGAAAAACTGAACCAAAGCAAGAGCTCTGGGGCGTACGGTATGGTGATTGTCACAAGTCAGCATTGCAGCTAAAGAACTCAAACTTTTCAGACCCTCTCTGAGGCTTATTGCAATCAGTAAGATCTTATTGTGCTTTCCTGTACCATCTACTCAGAAAAAAAAAAAGCAAACCAAGATTAGTGTTGTTTTTGGGTTCTGCACTTGTATCAACTTCTGTGAATGTATGCCCTCTGTGACTAACATAATAAACCTAATGGGCAGGTCAGTTCCCAGGAAATAACTCAACTTTGTAATAACAAATGCATACCACAGTTTACATGCCCTTCAGGAAATAATTTTCGGTGTTTGTCTACAACAGAAATATAACAAGTTTTACTCACAGACTGCAAGTGCTTATAATACATACCTTGACCTAGAAGTCATCTGCCCTTGCAGATTAATTTTTCAATCAAGAAACAGCATTCATTACATAAGAATGCATGGTGTTTTTAAAACGTATGTTCTGTCAGAACTTACTTTTAGTCTACATTTCTATGTATTCCTAAAAATTAATCTAAAGGGTAGTTATAGAAATAAAATTGTGAATACAGATTTATTAGACAGACCTTCTCAGCACTTGTATCTGTGTCTTGCAACATGCTGGTTAATAGAATTTGATTGTTAAAGTATTATTGGAAGAGCCTTGCAAGTAACTTACTTAAGCATAAAATTGTCTCTGCTGCTCGCTCCCCATTTTACATTTAAGTGGAGACCATATAAAAATCCTGTGGTTTATATTAGAGTTTTCAGATAGAAAGAAACAACACAGTTCTTTATTTCTGTTTGTTAGCAATACCTGATCGTGACAGAGGTAAATTTTAAAAGCTATCTGTAAATTTCTGGTGCAGTCACAGTCTCCACATTGCTAGAAACTACACATAAAACAAATGTTTTTAGAACACACTTGACTCCTGTGATATTTTTGTAGAACACACAGGATGACTTAAGGTTCACCGTATGCAGCACAATGCATCTGTTCTGCTACTTACTATTTAAAGAGGTCTTATGTTATTTAGCATGTAACATAGTGTATCAGAGCATTCTTCAACGATGCAGTTTTACAGTATTATGAGTTAATATATAATTGGGACAAAAATCATTATAAACTCAACAAAAAATCTCAACATATTCAAACAAACAACTGTTGCAACAAAACCAGAGAGTAATCTTGAATTAATTCCATCTAACTGCCTAGCGGGTTGGTATGCCAGAGTCATTCAGTTCCAGGCACCTCCAGTTAGTCGCACTGCAGGTGCCACATTGCTGACATATTCCACAAATCTTTGAATGACACAAAAGAGAGCACAGCAGCAGCAGAGATGTTGCAGCTAAGAAGTTAACGGGAAAAGATGAAAGGCTGCTTTATGGAAGTCGGAACTTACAATCCTATTTCTATGGTGCAAATGTGATTTTAGTTTTTAGAAAGTAATGATATACAGGGCTGTACCACACATGCAGAAGCAACCCTCAAAATGTTAAGACATGCTGCACCCCATTCAGATATTTGTTACTTGTCACAGACATGACAGAAAAATAGCAGTCTTATTCAGATGGCATTGATAAAATTTTACTTAGAAGCAGAACAAAACTGATCATAATGACTAGAAACCCCTTTCCATATGTACACCATAGCTGTGGCAAATGCACTTCAGCCTGAAATTTGCTTTTGACTTTGTCAGTATACTAATATTGGCATTTAGTACTAATGCAACCAGTAGCACTGATCAGAACAAAAACTGCAGCAAAAGTAGTGCCCTTGTGCTCCTGGATAGTCCGTTTTGTATCCTACTTAGAATTCCAGTAGTCTCCTGGAACTGAAAAGCACAATGAACTTTCACTTTTCAACACCTTGGTTGTTGAAATGATATACCAAAGCCTAATCATTCAGAACCAACTTCAAAGCAAGACACTACTGTCCTCACACATGTCAACTTTGGAGAGTGAGAAACATCTTGAATGCAGTTAGTTACTACACATGTCTCCAAGAAAGTAAGAAGTTACTGACAACGTTTAGGCTTGAAAAAAAATTATGCAGTGTGAACAAGAATGTAGTGCAATGTGAGTTCACCCTTTGCTTTTTATAATGCCAGAGACGAATAAACAATAGAAATACTGCTTTTCTAAAAATTTTAAGAGAATGTACTTTCCTTGAACAGATGGAAGAACAATTAGTGAGTATATAAACCAACAATGGTTAGAAGGTCCTAACTCCGTTGTCTCTGGCAGAACACAAATCTCTTTTCTGTGGAGATGCTTTTGCAATTTCAGACACATGTATGAGATCAATACATTTATTTGTCTTCAGTAACGCGGCACAGTAAAAACGAAAATTCAGATTTTGCAAACATCATCAGATACCAACTATAAAAAACAGGAAAAAATAAATACCCACCTAGCTTTGCCTCAGATGTGTCCATCTCCCATTTGCTTTTCGGAATGTAACCCTAAATCATACACAGAGAGAAGCTCGGAGCATTAGAGAGAGACACACATGCATATCACTTTTGAACTGGAAACAGCATTATAATGGGAGCTTAAGGTATTTCTTTTTGTAAGGCACAATTCTTGTTATCAGAGGAAGGAAACAAATTATTCAGTATTTCAGAACTTCTGCATCCACTTCCCATTCAGTGATTTTAGCAGCCCTTGCAAATCATGACAAGAGTGCTGCCCTCTGCAAATGCAGAACTCCGGAATGAGTATATTAGACAGCAATGGTGCTGTGTGCAGTTGCTGTATTATATTATCCCAGGTGGCAAAGTATCGTAACACAACTTATCAGACAAAAAGAATATGCAAAGCTTTACAAATACAGATGAAATAGTTACCATAGTCATAAGCTTTTAAGAATATATTCCCACATTTACTACACACAAGCCCCACTTAACAATTCTTTCAAAGGGACATACTAAATTCCTGTAGGAATGGTTAGTCCACAACTAGACATTTTTTAGTTTAAATGAGAGTGTCGGTTGAACCACTAAGATTTAAGTATTATTTTTCATTTTAAAATAACCCTCACAGTTCAATGATTCTTGCAAAACACTTTTTCCATACAAATATGATCATATGTTCTACATGTAATCATCTTCATGCAGTTTATTCCTTGTAAGTGAGCATAATGATATTAAATTTGGAAAAAAATGTGTTTATTTTAAATATCTTCTGGTTATCTTTTCATTTTATACTCTTGGACAAGTAAATCCTTACTAAGCAACCCTTTATAACTCATTTCAGTTGTTCACATTTGGTATAAAACTACTTATGTTTCTCTGCAATTACATAAAAAGCTCAATGAAGTGAAATGGAAGGCCTATGAGAATTTTTTTTTAAGAATGATTTTTAATAAAGAAGGAAAAGAACTACTTTAGAGGATTTCAACAAGAAAACAAACAATTCACAAACCAGTTTTATCACACTAACTTATTTGCTGTTCTATTTTAGCTTGCCTCCACTGTGGTAAACATACATGTGTATTTGTTAATGCTAAGGATTACTAAATCAGAGTATACTACTCCAAAGAGCTACACTGCTTTTGATTATGTTCAGCATTGCTTTTCCAAAATCCTTGAAAGACATTTTCTACCAAGCATATACCAGTGGCTTGAAATTATCAGATCTCTGCACTTTTTAATCAAGCCTGTAATTAATACAAACTAAGACAGTTTGTACTGCAGTATTTCTTTATAATAAATAAACTTCATGTATATATGCATATTTATACTTGTAAACCAAGCTGTACATTAAACTTTGTTCAGAAAGCTTACATCACAGATAGAAGCCTGTATTGAACAGAATGATGTGTGATACACTGGTGAGTACACTAAGTTAAATGCCTCAGTAATTCATACCATCAAGCACAGAAAAGCAAGAATTGTCTGAATGCTTCAAACATCCCTGTAGGAACTGACAATAGCAGCAAAAGTGTGACTTTGATGGTCTGAAATTACCTATTGTGTACTGAATCTGTACAATATCCCGGTCCTCAGATAAGGCAAGAAAAGATTTAGACTTCCTTTGGTACAAGACAGTTGGATATTCCAAGGACATCTGCCAGATGGCAGGAGCTTCAGACCTCTCTTTTTCCACAGGATTAAATGCAGTAAAACGAATTGAAGGACCTCTACCAACTAACTGTTAGGACAACAGATACCAAATACAGTGTACTGTTCCACCTTTCTGTCTGACATACCTCTTTCTGAGATTAGCCATGTAACTGAATAGCAGAGATTACATACAGCTGATAATTCTTTGCTATTTTTCACCTCTTGTGAATCTGAATAGGAAACATTCTTACATGTACATTACTTTTAGTTATTAATAACTCGCATAGTTTTCACCACCAAGCTTTCTCCTTGTCTCATAAAGAAAAGGCCTATTGTTATAGGTACTATACATTAAGATCCTCCCCAGAGCCCATAAACACACACACACATTTATTTATGCACAGATACCTCAAATGCTAGACAACTTCCTTTTCTAGATATAGTTCATTTACAAGAAATGAGACTAGCAGCCATATTCTTGTAAACATGGATGCATTTTTGAAATGTTCTAACCACGTTTTATGCAATCTCATACTCTGTGCCAAGAATAATTTAGTAAAAAGAATAAATGAGTCAGGTTGCAAAAAACAGATGTTTATTAAAATCCACTCTTCCTAAGCTTTATTTTTTTTATTCTGTATTTCAACTGCTTCCTCAACTGTTGCTTCTGATGAATAGTAAATTTCCATCAAGAAAAAGGACTTTGCTTGTCTCAGACATTTTTGATTACTTCCTGTTTATTGGAGTTTAACTGCTTGGTTGTGGGAACCAGGGTTTGACACATTCAACTCATCAAGCACTGACCAGTTGCAGGTCCGACACATACCAAGAAGTTACATTAGGAAGCCTTCCATAGCCTTTTAAATACATACCTAAAAAAACAGCTCTCAGGGAAATTCTCTAACCTTCATTTATCCAAGAGACCTAATCTCTCATCTTGGAATAGGCTACTGACAAACAAAGTCAGTGACCCTTGGCAGAGAAAGCTTTCTTCTTTGTAACTGTTGTCATATACTGTGACAGTTGAGAAGAGTTCTTTAGACACGTGGAAGGAAATAAGCTAAAGTAATCTTTGCCCATTCTTCCCATTCCTTGACTTAGTGTAATTCCCAGATAATCTGTAAGACAGTGCTATAGTGTACTGCAATTTATAAGTATCTGTAAGAAGCATGTTGCCATGCCCCACTGAAAATGCTGTTTGTGGCATATACTCACAGATTCTCAGAATATTCAGTGAGGAAAAATATGATTTAACATTAAAGTTCTTTTATAAACATATAAGGAACAAACAACTAGAAATGTGTGTATTAAGATTGTGCTGCTAAGAACGGCAATGGGTTGGCATTTATAAGACTGAGATTCTCCCTCGGACACATTAACAAATATTTTGTTAGAGATGGCTGATGTGTCTCCTACCAGTTCACTTTCTTCCTCTTCTGCTGTATCCTTCTTGACCTCTTCTTTCTGGTCTTCAATATTTGCATCAAAATCCTCCATCTCCACCTGTTCCAAAGCAAGGAAGGTAAGGTAAGTAGAAGATTCCAAGTTCAAATAGAAAAGGATTAATCTTGAAAAGTATGATGATGCAACATATATGAATACCGGCTCCATTCTGGCTTCCCTCAGAAGCAGCTTCCTATAGAGAAACAAACTGCGGGAAAGTAGCAATCTTTTATTCTCTTCCTTCAAATGCATTCTTTGTACTACCAGTACCTGTAGCAGTAAGATACTTCTCTTCCTTCTCACACAATCACATTTCAAAACTTGAAATCTCAAAAAAAGATATTAAACTTGCCATTGACACATCACTGGAATAGTTCTCTCTGCATAGAACATCTCTGTTAAGCCTTTATCTTTTATGTATTTATTCACAGTGAAGAATAACAACCACAGAGGTTAACATAATAAAGCCAATGGATGCTTTAAGACAAGCAGCTAGTCTTGCCTGTCTAATGGAATGCTTTCTGGGGTTCACATCTTTTATTCACATGTATACTGTGAAATGCCTAAAACTCTCCAACTATGTACAGTCCTTCATACCATTAGTAAAACCTTGATGCACACAGTACACCCCAAATCAGCCCTTCTCTGAGTCTACTTGAGACTAAGTCTATTGCTGTTGACTTAAAGATTACTATTTTCTGATACAGAGAATTTGAAGATTAAAAAAATAACCTGCTGACTTCGTGTGAAACTGCAAAGAGTAAATTCTCTTCCTACATCAGTTTACCAGTTTATATGCCCATGGCAAGAGCTGTTCTGACAGAAACATGCAGCTACAGTACATTCGTGATGACCTTATGATTAACATAATTATTCCCATAGTTCCTGAAACATCTGCCAAATAATAAAGCAATAATACAGAAAGCTGACAGAAAGACGCATGTCACAGCAAATTGCAAATGAAACAAAAAGGTAGCATACTTCTACAGCAAGTGCAATCCTCTACCACTTGTTATTTATTTCATTATTCTCTGCTGCAGATCTCTATTTTTCAAAAGCAGGGACTGAGAGGAGTTCAAGGTTATTTATTTACTTACTTATCAAATTACTTCCTCAAATTATGCTCCTATTAATCCAGTAATCTGGAAAAAGTGCTGAGTTTCATTTAAGAGAACAAAGATCCTCTTTAACTAGTACTTAACAGTTGCTAAGAGCAAAGTGGCTTCAACTCTTGCTCAAAGATGCTTAAGTCTGAACTCCAAAATGGTGATAAAAAAATAATACGTACCTTCATGTTTGGGTAATTGATAAGAAAAATGGAATATACTTGTCTGACTGTGATTCTGGCCTTCTACAGTGCCGAGTATAACTGCTCTGTTGTGATCATACCTTCCTCTCTGTTGTATTCTCAGTATAGTTCTCACATTGACATAAATTGGAATTGTTACGAGAACAGAGATTCTCACCTCTTCAATAGCAGCATCCTGCAACAGAGAACGAATGTCCAGGCGCATCATGTGACGTGGTGCTGCCTCCCAGTGCTCAGACATCTAACAAAAATCAAACAAAAGTAAAGAACCTCTAAAAATGTAACAGATTCAACAGAAAATTTGACTTCTGATCACGAACAAGGTATATCTGTACTGAATTAAATCAATCGCATGAAGTAACTATCAGCTCTTCTTGCAGGAAAAGTGTAAGCATTATGTAGTCTAGAAGAGGTCAAAAGTTTTCCAACAACAGCAAGCCTGAAAGCACAACGAAACCTGTGATTAACCCTGTGACTCCAGATGTATAGTTACCCTGCTGATATCCTTTAGCTTGCGTCCGTGAACATTCCTCTTGGAACACGTCTGGTTATCTGCACTCATTTCAGCTAAGTACACCTAGAAAGAGAAAGACAGTATTAAATACAGTAGATCAATTTTTAGAGCTCTTTTTCTACCTGGTGAAACACTCTGAAGTTGTACATTCTAAGAAAGGTAAATTTGAAACTGTGGACCACAGCATTTTTCCTGAATGTGGGTGGGACACTGCCTTTAAAAGTTCAAAAATACCAGCATATGGGTGCTAGCAAGTTCAAATGCTTTTTAGGCTCCATTACCTCAAAACCCTTCGTTTTTGCAGCACTCCAAAACTGTTCAAAATGTCGCACTCTATCGTTGATAGCATCGAGTATAATGAAGGGGAAGAAGCCATCATCCAAGGTCTTTTTGAAAGTTTTAAACATGCTGGTACGATAGGTCTCTTCCATATCAGCTTCATATTCATACTCCATCACCTTCATCAAGGATAAAAGCATTTAAGAAAGAGGACACCTATTAAACTGCTAATTTTCAACTGTGGAATGTCATGACCACAAAGTTTACTGTCATGAGAAAAACACCTTCCAGGTCAACTTTTAAGAATTTGCCCATTCTGCCCTTAAGTTATATTGACTTGTTTTTCAAAACAGCCCCCAAACCTCTGCACTTTTCCAAAGCCACAGACAGAAATCTGGATTGCACTGTGTTGTTCCAGAATGTCTTCCATCTTTGTCAAGATAAACAACTGAATTAAAAAGTACCTTCTTCTTCACTTTTTTCCCTGTGTCTGGGTCTCTCTCTTCTTTTTCCACCTCAGTGATAAAATAGTCATCCAGGCTGAGCACTCTTGGTGCAGGTCCTCCACACTCTACTTCCTTATCCTGGGAAGAAAGCAAAAAAAAAATATACACTCTTGCTGTAAAAAATACCATTCTTCTGCAGAGGATCTTCAAAACACTTTTGGCAAGCGGCAGTTCCCTGCTGTATATTCAAAAAAAGAGAGCAGTATTCCTCATGCATGCTAATAATGGAGGGGATTCACTTGCCATAGGAAGACAGGGAACATGAAATAACAGCCTGAAATTCCAGACAAACACAAAGAAAACAGCAGAGGAAGCACACATAAAAGACAAGCAGCACTACACAGCGAATGTTTGTTTACATACCCTGATGAGTTTTGCCACATGTGTCTTTCCACTGCCAGGCAAGCCTCTCATTATGATTACAATCTGAAACAAACACCATGCAAGAAGATAGGATACTGCACTACATTTAACAGAAACTGCTTCTTCTAGAAAATTATGTGCTCTGGGCTCACATTTCTGCATATCATCAAGCAAAGCCAGTACCATGCCTCACTGCCTATTTTACAGACGAGGTTATGAGGAATGGTAGTATTTCCACAGAATAAGAGTATAAGATGTTAATTACCTCAGCAGCTCATATTGTGCAAGATATTATAGATCTGGGTTCAGGTAAAATGAACTGAATAAAGATTATTTAAATGTTTTATAGCCTGAATCATCATCTTTCATATTTTATATGATGCACTGCCCAGTCTCTCACTCTGTGTAAAGCCAAGTCTTTCCTCTGATGTATCAAAAACTCAAGTGAAGATCTCAAGAGAGTCTAAAATACATCAACACTATCCACCAATAGGAATTTCATTTTAGCATTTCCAGGTTTACATCTCCTGTGGACTCCTAGTAGCTACACTACAACACTATAGGCTTCTCTAAAGGAATCAAGAGAATTTTCAGACCTTCCTCAAATGTAGACTTGTTCACAATGTATTATACTGATGAGCATTTTACCTAAATAGGGACCTCCTAGAAACCAATTATTGCTTTCAGAATGTATACTCACCCTCTCTGGCCTGCTATCCCGCCCTGGGGGCTTCAAAATATCATCTACATTTTTAGATTCTGGTTTTCTTTCCACTCGTGGAGCAGGTGGTGGCTGACGGGGTATCGATGGAGCAGAAATAGGAATTCTTTCCTCAGGGTAATTTCTACGATCACCTTCAAATTCCAGTGTTTGGACAGAAGAATTTTCTTAGTTCAGTAAAATAAAAAAAATTAAGATGTTCATGCCCAGCTGAGCTGATTTAAACAGATCTTCATTATTTTAGGATAAATTTACAGATTTGTCCCCAAAATAATTCAAATACCTAATCTTGAACCTATTGCAAAGATATTTTTTCTACAAAGCACACAACTGCTGTGTTCCTGTTCTCATCACCAATGACAAACAAAACTACATGGGACCGACCAAATACATTTTCCCAAATTATATATTTTGAACAAAGAAATATTCAAATCAATTCATCTTCAACATGAACAGTTCTATGATTCTTCCAATTACGTCTTCACCTCTGCAAGTCCCTATTTTTCATAATACTCTAGCATTGAGAAACTGTACCTCCAAACATGGAAGGCCCATGTTCATATGCTGGACGATCTGTCTTTCGTTCATATGGTGGCCTTTCAAAACCACCCCGCCTGGAGGAAGGATGGTCTTTCTTGTCACGGTAAGACAGAGTCCTTGAAGGTGTAGTAGGAAGAACCCTGCCAAGAAAGTATTTTGCAGACTTCTAGAATTTCTACTAGATTCCAGAGAGAAATGCACGTGTATTTTGCAGGCAAAATGGAAAGCCTGATATTCAGTACAGCCTGAACTGTACTGATTTCAATAGTGTTCTGAGACAACATACCTATCATCTCGAGGGTGCCGCTCTTTTTCAAATCTCTCCCGTTCATAGTCCACAGGCCCACGGTCTCTGTGCAGTTCCCGCTCTCTCTTAAAATCCCGGTGATCTGTGTTGGAATTACCTTGGCGCTCAAAATAAGGCTCACGATCCCTTTCTCTGTTGTAACGACCAGGGTGCTCTGAAAGGAGAAACCCATGAAATACAAGCTACTAAAATATAACCCAAAATTTTTCTATTTCTGAAGAAAAAGCAACAAACAAAAGTGCAAGAAAATATACAGAAAGATATCATGTGAGCGCTACAATGGACTTACTCAGCCACCGAATCTCTTTTCCAAACCATAACAATCATACCATGCTATCCTCCTTAAAGCTACAAAACTGAATTTTTAAAGTGGCTAGGTCACTGACTGCATTACTCTTCCTGACAACAGAAACTGCTGTTCTTACAAGCCTCCAAAGAATATAAAGTAGGTGTAGTTTAAACACGAGTGAGTTAGTTTAAAATACGCTTTTAGCACCTTACAACTTTTCTTAAGCGGCAACTAAATGTCTGAGAGCTAGCCAAGCACTCCCTACCTTTCTGAAATGTCTGCCTCTCTGGTAGAGGTTCTGGACGCAGGGTCACCCTCTCTCCATATGGAATCTGTTCCACTTTACTGGTGGTTATATCTGGTTAAAAATAATAATAATAAAAAAAATTAAGGTCTTAAAATACCACTTTTCCATTTCTTTTCTTCTGTCATGAAAAGTAATCAGTCAATGGCATTCAAGGTGACTGGAATACCTTACCAAATGTCTTTTAACAGATAATGCAAAAAGCTGTGCACAAATACACAACACCATGTCCTGAAAGCCTGAAGTAAGTTTAAGTATGCTTACCACTATCTTAAGAATTTTGCCTTTTAAGATAAATTAGGTTAGCACACAGTCAGAAGATTATAAACACTAGAATGCTCTAAAAGTTTCAATAGCTCAGAACTATAGTAATGTCAGGAATATTAACTGAAACGCTCACTTTAGACTCCTAACAGTAACAATTCCTAACAGCTTTTAGTAAAACATCTTCTTAACGGAACTCATGTCTTCAACTCATATTATCACACCTTATACAGAGAAAAAATGCTCTTTGAATAATATCTCACAATTTAAGAACTTCTTTATGACATGAACTCCCTTCTGTTGAAAACTAAGAACGAGGAAAATTAATTCTATTTAGAAAATAATGTTGAATTTTAGCTTTGATAAGCTCAATACTAAAAGTCAGAGCCCTTCATTATTTATGTTTTAAAAGACTGCTTAGGGTGCATACGCTTCAGAACCAGGAGTCTCCTTCCCTGTCTAGAGGGTACCTTACACCCACTAAGCCATATATAAATAATGCAAACACAAGTAACTTAAAGCAGAATGTGACTAAGTCACAACTAAGAACTGTAACAATACAAAGTACCTTCTAGCACAGTTATTTCCATTCTCAGATGCAAAGGGATTAAGAGAAAGTATCAATATCAATCTAAACATAACACATTGATGTGATCACATCAGTTGGTGTTTATTAGAAGCAGACATGATGATACACTATTCAGTTCACATGAAATAGCTCACTATCACAGCACCGAACAAGAACTCAAGGCTGGAGGTTACAGACTGCCTGAAACTACATTGCTTAGCATTAGATTGCAATGTACACTGCCTGCAGGTCAATTGCAGAACATCTATTGCATGCTTTGTGTGGCACACTCCTTTAGAAAGAAGCTAGGAGGGCTAATTAGCCCTTTGTTACAGATCAAATACAGTAGAACACCCACCTCGCCCGTGGCCATAATCCACAGTTTGCTGAATTACAGGTGCTTTAGGAACTGGTGGGATAACTGGAGGAAGGGACACTGGTACAGCTGATGGGACAGATGTGTGAACAGCAGGCACTTTCACAGGCGAGGAGACAGGTGGAGGCATCATTTGCTCCTGTTTACACAACTCATACTCCATATTTGCTCCTTTATCCTCATTTGTGTCCCAGAGTCCATGGAAAGAATCCTCATCCCAGCGTTCCTGTTCCATAGTAGAAGGTGATGGTTTTAAAGACTGACCATGACTTGGAGTTGTAGTTGGAGTAGAAACTGGAGCATGTGGCCTTGTCATAGGTGTAGCAGGCCTTGTCAGTGGGACACTTGGTCTTGTCACTGGGGTGGGCTGTCTGAACAACATGGGAGGCTTTACAATAACAGCAGGAGAAGGTTTAATAGCTTGGGCTTCTACTGGTGCTTCTGAAGATAGCTGAGAAGAGACCTAGATGCAGAAACCACTTTTAATGTAGATCTGTAAACTAACCTTCTCTCATCCTCCATAAGTCAGTAAGCACAACGGCAATGAATGAAATTGGTAATGAAATCATAAGCAAGTACCTCCATCAAGGTGCTACAGGTAGGAGGACAGTATTTCAAGAACTGGTGGCCTGAATTAATGTGGAGTTTGTTCACTGTGTGAAGGCTTAAATACTATTCATTTTCTCCTTCAAAATAACCTTACCAGTTTAGCTCCAGTAGGCCTATCTCAGTCCAAAAGTGCCTATGTTTTATTCCCAAAGAATCCTGCTGTCTGTAAAGATTCCTACTGTCTGTGAGGAGGGTGAAAAAGTCCGAAAGTAGGGCAGCTTGGTGAGGCACAAAAGGATTGATAAGGCCAGCTTCTTTCTGGAAGTCACTGGAAAAATTCCCAGAAAGTGGAAACACCTGGAAACCCCTTAATGAAATCAACATCAGATCAACAGAAGAAAGAGAGAGGTCTTGCCCAGTGGAAAAAAAAAAACAAACAAAACAAAACCCTTCACAAAAACAAACATCCGCACAGAACTACACCTGCTGTGACACAATAGTTTCTTCAGCATCACAGCAGATGCCAATTTACAGGCAGCCTTATTAGCAACATGCGACAAAACTTGCAGAATGATTGTAGATACAAGTCTGAAATTTGTAGTAATGGTTCAAAGTCACAGCAGAAATCTGATGGCAGGAGTTCCAAGAAAGACAAGAGTTGTTGTAGGCAAACAGGTGAAATAGTCTGAGATACAAAAATTCAGAGTCGAATAATGTCACTTCCTAAAGGCTGGACATACCTGCAGTTCTTGATAGAAATCTGTTCCATTATTTTACCTTACAAACACTGTAAACAAGGAAGAGGTCACCTAAGCAAAAAGGAAACTTGCAGTGCCTCATTCACTGCATAACACTTCTCTGGAGGGAGGGACAAAGAAAAGCTTGGTCTGGCTAAATGTCAGACCCGGAGATCATTATGACTAAATTTATTCTCACCAGTAACTTTGGAGTTAAGATGTGATGAATAATAAAGACTGTGCATCGACTCAGGTACCTCCTCCAACATTCAACAAAATCGTTTATTCATTCTATAAAGGAGTTATAAACCTTGGTTAAGACAGCTGCAGAGTTCAGTTGGTTTTTGACTGGTTGTGAATTACTGAAACAAAAATACAAGCAGCTGAGAAAAGTTCCCAGAACTAACTAGGAGATTAAGCAGCAGAGAAATAGCTTGTGTCACAACAGGAGATGAAGCCGCTGAGGTACACCAACATGAGCTTCCATGCACTTCATGATATTACAGAGGGTAATGAGAATTCCCAATAGACACAGCAGGCAGAAAACTAATGCCCACTGTACACTGAAATATACCAGTTTCTGATGGACTAACCCTCCAATTTCTCTCATTTTAACAAGGAGAGAACTCTTAAAGCAGGAAAAGCAGAACAATATCTCAAAACTTAGGCAAGGAACAGGAAGGTCTCCTCATGAGCCTTATGCCCCTGTTTTGGAAGAGCTCATCTCTTCTTGTGCATCACCCCACAGCAATGTAGGCTGTTGAACCTCATGTGCTAATGTCCCCTGTGGGTCATGCTCAGAAGACATGGAGGACTGAATGAGTAGAAAAGGCTTTGGAAAAATATAAAGAATCTAAGTAGTTTTGCCTTAACAAAATATTGGTGAAGCTGCAAGGGCTGCTGGGGAGGCATTCCACAGAGAAGTTTGACCATGAGAGTGTAGAACTGATATGGCGTACACATTAATAGTAATTACTAGCAGTTATTAAGTTACCATAAGATGAATTTACCTGAAAGGCACCTGGCCTTGTGCTTGTGTTCTGTGATCTTGGAGGTTCTTGCATGGAGATGTCGGGTTTAAACTCTTTCAGCTTCTGTAGCTGTTCCTTCTGCTCTCTGCATATGAATCACATGAGTGTGTTATTAGTCTGTAGCTTAAATGAAAAATTAAAGAAAACAACACTTATCATGAAAACCACATATTACACTAGCATTAGGAGACAAGAAGAAAAGGATACAGCAGGCTTTACATGGTCAACACTGGGATTCTAAAATCCCTGTTTCACATTCACCTAATCATGGAGGTATCTAGTGCACAGGGCATTAGCTATATCCTTTTTTGATCACACGTTTCTTCTGAGACACAGGAGTAATGCTTTTGTGCTTGGTCAGAACCACTCCATTTTGACATTAATGAGCAAAGATGGATTTCTGGCTTCTGTCAACACCTTCTGTAAATAAGATGTCCATTGGAAATTCGTGCATGATCGCTCTCAGTGACTTGCTCTGGTTTGCAGGCTTACAGGATTGAGGCCAACAAAGCGCACCAGAAATTCCAATATTTAAAAAACAAACAGTGATTTAAACTTTCATCTCCTTGTTTTACATATCAAAATGCTATTTAATAAATAACCAACACACAGTCTTTGGAGCTGAGGCCAGGACCAACAGTGAATACTATAACCACTGGATTACAAAGTTCTACAATCATTTCCTTTCCTTTCCTTTCAGTTTTGGTTAGCTTTTTTAAATTTAGGTTTTTTTTATTGCTAGTGACTCTTTGTGCATATTAATTGCGTGTATTAAAGTAGCTCCCAAAGAACAACTGACAATGAGATCCCTCTATACTAGGCACAACAGACAGCTTCCTGACTAGGAATGCATTTGTTCAGTGCAAGGTGAACTTGGTTCACAGAAAGGGATCCCAAGCTACATTAGTAGAAAGAGCAAAGAGAGCAATTGCAAGAACTTATGTCTTCTTTCCACCTGCTTTAGGAAAAATACAGGAGATGACAAATACAGAACAGCATGTGCCTCAGAGTATTTATAGACACTAAAAGCAAAGCCAGGTGAAGGCTTTATCTTTGGAGATGAAAGCAGTTATGTACCACTTGATTCAAAAAAATAACTAACCAAAAAACTTAAGTAGTCTCCTTAAAGCTGTTCCTACAGTCCAGACTAGGATCATCTGTTTATAAGAACCTGATGAAAAGTACTAGTGTAACTAATTTTAAGATTACTCCCATATTCAATTAGAAATCAGTATCAGCAGTATCATGTTTACATTTTCCCTTTTTACTGGCTTAGAAAAGGTACATGTATCTCCTTTCTCACATAAAATATTTTAGTTACTATATTTAAATATTTCAACCCTAATAAATTAATCATTTAGGTAGTGATTCCCAAACTATAGTCCTTAAGTCCACTTGTAGGAGCCTTGGATGGACAGGGAAGGACACCAAGCATGTCAGACTTGCTAGTATCGGATGTATTGGAACTGGTTGGTAAGAAGCCGTGGTGAAATACAGAAGATATGCAAGCTCGCGGCCATGAAGCAAGGAAGGAAAGAACACTGAAGACTAAACAACATTATAGACTAAGAAATTCCCCTGCAGTGGAAAAATACTGGCTAAGGGGGAACATAGGGTAGTTTGGAAATTTGTTATCTTGTAGCCTGCTTAGCTTTTAGCCAATCAATGTAAAAGGCATTGAAAAATATACCAATGAGAGAAAGCCACGCACAGCTAAAATAGTATATATTCTCATGCTTGTAATCAATAAAGTTGACATCTTGCTTGCATCAAGCTGCGTCCCGTCTCTCAATCGCAGCACCTAAATCCACCCTCCTCTAGCTTACACCCATTTCCCCTGGTTCTATCTCTGTCTGACCTCCTGAAATGTCCCTCGCCAGCTTTCTTGTAGGCCTCCTTCAGATACTGGAAGGCTACAATAAGGTCTCCTCGGAACCTTCTCCTCAGAGCCTTCTCCTCTGCAGACTGAACAATCCCAACTCTCTCAGTCTGTCCTTGTAGGAGAGGTGCTCCAGTCCTCTGATCATTCTTGTGGCCCTTCTCTGAACTCGCTCCAGCACCCCCAAATCCCTCTTATTAATAGGGGCTCCAGAACTGGATGCAGTATTCCAGGTGGGGTCTCAAGTGCAGAGTAGAGGGGGAGAATCACCTCCCTCAGCCTGCTGACCACACTTCTCTTGGTCCATGCACCAAATCACAAGGACAGCATTTGGATAGATGGTATTAGCAAAAAGAAATATACACAGGAGTAGTATGTTCAGCACTGGGACCCCCAGCATAAGAAAGACATGGACCTGCTCGAATGAGTCCAGAGGAGGGCCACAAAAAATGATCAGGGGGCTGGAGCACTTCACCTGTGAAGACAGGCTGAGACAGCTGAGGTTGTTCAGCCTGGAGAAGAGAAGGCTCCAGGGAGACCTAATAGAGGCCTTCCAGTACTTAAACAGGGACTACAGGAAAGATTGAGAGGGACTCTTTATCAGACAATGTAGTGATAGGATGAGGAGTAAGTTTTAAACTGAGAGGGTAGATTTAGATTAGATATTACAAAGAAATTCTTTACTGTGAAGGTCATGAGACACTGAAACAGGCTGCCCAGAAAAGTTGTGGATGCCCTCTCCCTGGAAGCATTCAAGGCCAGGCTTTGAACAATCTGTTCTAGCGGAAGGCAAGGGGATTGGAATTAGTTGACCGTCAAGGTCCCTTCCAACTCAAACCATCCTATAAGTCTGTGCAATGAAGCCATTACTGTGTAAATCAAGGAATGAAGTAGGAAAAGAACACCATCTCCACAGAATGGGATTCCCATCCAAAGTGACAGAACCAGGCAACTCACCTAAGCATTTTGAGCTCCTGGGCTGCCTTCAGAATTATTTCATGCTGTCTTTGGCTTAGGACCATCACTCCTCCCAAGGACTGGTCAGAGTCCAGGTTTGAATCTGCTCCCAGCATATCAGAGGAATGTGAAGGTGGAGGAAGGGCTGAATCTGAATGATCATCCAAAGACTGCAGTCTGTCTCCACCATCTGGATACCACCTATCCGGCAATTGTTCCCTCTCCCAGTCTTTTCTTTCAGGAAGGTAATCTTGCTTGTCCCGCCACGTGTCATATCTCTCTGGATACTCTCGAATTCTCAGCTCCCCCCTGTCTCGGAGGTCTCTGTCATAATGATCTCTGTTCCTATCCTCCCTCCACCTATCATCACGGTATCTGTCCAGCGGTGGAAGAGGTGGCAATGGCGGAAGAGGGGGGATATCCAGGTCACAACTCCCCATTTCTCTGTCATTCATAGGTCTCATGTCCCAGTCTCTATCCCATTCTCTGTCTAAGTCCTGATCATAAATATCTGATGATCTTCCAGTCCTATCTAGATCTCTCTCCAGTTCCCTCTCTCTTGGCCTTTTCCAGTCATCCCACCAAGAATCTCGTCTGTCGTGATCAGATGATAGAGGAGGTAGTGGTGGTAGGGGAGATAATGGAGGTAATGAATGGTGCGATTGCAACCTGTCATCTCTGTCATATACATCTACAGAATCATCCTGATAATCAGAGTTGTGATCTCTCCAGTATCGCTCTCTTTCCCAGTCATCCAATCCTTCATGCTCCAAAGGGTCATCTTGACTATCTAAAGGAAACTCCTCCTGCATTCTATCATCTTCATGATCCCAAGAACCCCTGAGTGTCTCATCTCGATGGTATGGAGGCAATTTGTCAGGGTCATCTCCTAGGTGAATGGGTTTATCTATGTTGCCTGTTTCACACCTTCCTGCCTCCCTCTCGTGGCTACCTGGCCTCCTGATGGGACCCCTCTCCCGGCTACCTGCCTGCCTGACCAGGCCCCTCTCCCGGCTACCTGCCCGCCTGACAGGGACCCTCTCCCGGCTACCTGCCCGCCTGACGGGGACCCTCTCCCGGCTACCTGCCCGCCGCAGGGGTTCCCTCTCACGGCTACCTGCCCGCCGCAGGGGCTCCCTCTCATGGCTACCCGCTCGCCTGACTGGGCCTCTCTCCCGGCTACCTGCCCGTCCTCTGTCCCGGCTGCCTGTCCGTCCAGCTAGCTCTCTGTCTCGGCTGGAGAATAACCTCTCATGGCTATCTGACCGTCCACCCAGTCCCCTCTCTCGGCTGCCAGACCGGCTATCTGGTATCCTTTCCCTACTGCCTGACCGCCTATCTGGCATTCTCTCCCTGCTGCCTGCTCTCCTGAACATCCCTCTGCCGCGAATGGATGCCTGCCTAGCCTGCCCTCTGCCTCTGTATACATATCCTCTGCCACGGCCATCATCCATCCTGCCCATTCCCCAGCCACCGTCCATCCTGCCCATTCCCCGGCCACCATCCATCCTGCCCATCCCTCGGCCACCATCCATCCTGCCCATTCCCCTGCCACGGCCCATTCCCCAGCCACGGCCATCTCCCTGTCCTCTGCCTCGGCCATCATCCAATCTGCCCTGGCCCCTTCCTCGGCTTACTGGTCCCTTGCCTCTATCTTCATGCATAAATGGCCCCTTTCCTCTGGCTTCTGGTCCAGGTAGGCCCTGGGTGCTATCTGAAGCAATCATTTGACCATCTGGTGAATCCAAATCCTGATTTCCTGTCACAGGGGTTACTGCACCACCTGTTCTTGCAACACCTGATTGCAAAGCTACAGGGTTACTAGAAATGGATGTTGATTTCTGGTTCTGAATAGGCGGAGAAGGGGCTTTGGGCTCTTCTGCTTGCTGGTTAGGATCGTGTGAACTCCATGTCCACTTTTTAGGAGGGTCTGAAATAGTTTCTTTGACTTCAGGTTTGGATGGTTCCTGTTGAGTATTTGTCAGGTCCTCATTTGGCTCAATGGGACTTGCACTCTGTGCATCGGAAGTAGACTGTGTTCTGCTTACAGTCTGCTGATTGCCAGTTACCTCAGTAAAAGGTTCCTTGTTTTCTGACTGCGAGTCTGTATGTGACTGCTGCTGCTGCTGTCCCACATGAGGCCTGGGTCCCCTCCACCGTGGACCACTAGGTCGGGAACCATGTCCATGTGATGCATTTGTTGAAGTATAAAATTGTGCTGCTGGTCCTCGTGGAATAGTTCCCCATCTACTTGAAGACTGTCCATCTGTATTCGGTCTATCAAAACGTGACCTGTACCCTTCTGAGCGCTGGGAGTCAAAACGAGGCCCTCTCTGTCTTGAGCCTTCAAATTTGTCATATCCTCTTCCTCGAGGTCCATCAAATCTATAGATGACATAATAGCAATTTCATTCAAATGAACATGTCAAACTAAAATCCTCCAAAATCCAGAAGATAGTGGTCAATGGCTCTACGGGATGGAGATTGGTGACAACTAATGTCACTCAGGGGCCCATATTGGCACTAGTACTGTTTAATACCTTCATCAGTGACATAGTGCACTCTCAGCAAATTTGCAGACAACACCAAGCTGAGTGGTGGGGTTGATATGTTTGAAGAATGGGATGCCATCCAGGGAGACTTCGACAAGCTGGGGAAGTGGGCCCATGTGAACCTCATGAGGTTCAACAAGGCCAAGTCCAAGGTCCTGCACATGGGTCAGGGCAAGCCCCAGTATCAATACAGGCTGGGGGATGAAGGGATTGAGAGCAGCCCTGCAGAGGACTTGGGGGTACTGATGGATGAAAAGCTGGACATAAGCTGGTAATGTGTGCTTGCAGCCCAGAAGGCCAACTGTATCCTAAAAAACAAGTAGCATCTAAACTGCCAGTAATGAGCTACATTAGGATATTCAACTGAATATATATCCTGAATACTTCCCTGAATCCCTCTCAGAATGGCTGCATTACAGAGCTACCTTATATTTCCCAACTTCTAGCAACACCAGTGCAACATCCTAAAAACAATCCCACAACATTTTTGCTTTAGATTTTCTTAAACTGTGTTCCAAGTATCACAGACAAAATGCTGGGAATTTAGATCACTTTTCATATAGGATCACTCTTTCAAGCATGAACTTCAAACTAAGGACACCAAAGACACATCAAATATTTACAACAGCTTTCCTAATTTCACAAAAGGGATATTATGTCTCTGGGACTGAAAAGAGTGCAAGTGTACCCAAGCATTTTACTAGAAGAAAAAGCATTCTACTTTAAATAATGCTTAAGTGAAGTGCATCTATATCCTTGCTTTAATAAGATAAATACAAAGCATGGTGTACATATATTAAAAACAAAACCTTCACCAAACAGGCACACTTCACATGACCTCAGGAAGATTTGAGAATAGGATGTATGTTTCATTTCTTAATATACCACTGAAAACCTTGTAGCCTGGAAAACGTAATAAATAAACACAACCATCCTTACCTAGGGCCTCTAGGGCCTTCGAAACGTGCGGATCTGGGAGGATCTGGAAGCAATCCACCTGACCTTACTGGTTTATCCTGCATGGTAGGTGCATATGTTGAAGATGCTGCAGAAGTGGCTTTCAGTTCACCACCTCCTTGCTCAGTTGAAACAGAGACAGTTTGTTTACTAAGATGACCTTGAGACTTTCCATGGTCTGAAGACCCAAAGGATGAACTTACTTGAGAATGGTAAGGTGAATAGACAGTTGAACTACCTATTTTTGATGCATAGGTACCAGGAGTGGGGAGCAGAGCTGGCCTTGGTGTCTCAGTAGATTGACTGCTTTGAGAACTGGATCCTGAAGGGACAGAGGAATTAGATAACTGGGAAGACAGATGCGGAGGGACCAGAGGAGGTGTAGTTGAAGGTAAAGTTGGAGGCATAATAGGAATGCCACCTTGACTGGTTTGAGAATATGGAACGAATGGAGGTGGCAGCGAAACATTTGCAGGATATTGATTCTTCAGATTTTGGAGTGAGCTCACTTTCTCCTGCAGGTGGGATTGAGTGACCTTCATCTGTTCATCCCATGCTTTCCACTGTTTCTCATACTCTTGAAGCTGCTCTTTGTGAGGGTAGGTCTGAAGCTGATGCTGCCACTGTTGGTTCATTGATCGCTCCCAGTCTTTATGAAGCTGCTGGAACTGTTTTTGCTGTGCCTCATAATGTCGCAGCTGCATCTCCACTGACATTGTCTGCAAAGAGAAGACAAGAAGAGCTTCATAACACCATCTTAGTTATCCTCAGAGCCACATATTTCAGTATGACTTGCCATATCACAATTTGTGACTTGGGCAGAAGCTTCAGGAAGAACTACACTGAAACAAAGGCAAACACCAACTGTGGTGTCTAAAGCCATTGTGGTAATTTACACATTTAATGACTACAGGACATTTATGTACAAAAGGGGTGGGTTTTTTTGGCTTCTTTTTTTGTTTGTTTGGGGCTTTTTGTATTTGTATTTTGTTTGGGGTTTTTTTTTAATATGACAATAGAAAAAAGCTACACTTAAATGGCTTCAAGCTGTATTATTAATGGATGCCAGTTTCTGCTATTAACCCACTCCGAGTTGCTTCAGGTGCCAGCAATTATTATTTTCTAAGCCCTTGCCAGATCTTCCTATTTGCACAATAAAGCTTCTTTCAAGGAGGTAGTCTTTCATTATATGTAGATACAGGTCCCAATATCCTTGGCATGATCTTGTCTGAGACTTGTACGGCTTATGCCAAAAGGATTTATTTTAAACAAGCAGACAGCCCAAGCTACAAAGAAATGCTTAATGCACAAACTCCACCCACCCAGAAAAAGCTGATTCAACTCTTCAGTACAGTAATAAACTTCTACTTAGAAGTTTAAAGGTTGCAACACTGACTTAATTATTCAAACTTGTTATTAAGACTTATTTTCACTGATCATTTGAGTAAAAAATAGTGTAAGAGAGTGATTTTTCTTAATTAACTTGTAGTTTTGGCATCTATGTTTACTTCACCCCTGTACATATTTATTTTTTTTATTTTACACAATGATGTAAAAAAAGAGCAGCTACCAAATCACTCAATGCAATCATCTGTTTACTTGACCTTTCTTCTGAACTGTTTCTCTGGCAGTAAAACATTCAAAACCGAGTAAGTCCACTACTGTGTTCAGCTTTGCTCCTGTATCAACCAGGTATGTCTGAAAAAATCTTATGATAAGTGTAAAGCCTTGTATTTCTCATACTACTGAAGCTTCATCACCATCTGTCAATTCTTTTTTCATTCTCAAGTGACAGTAGGAAAAGGGGAGATAGACTTCTATCAAGCAGAAAAAGCAGCTAGACAGGTGAGCCAACCATGACAAATTATTCAACTACTTGTTTTTCTGCAGATCACGAGTGCTAGGTCACCCAGGAGATCTATCAGATACCATCTCCTTAGTATTTCACCTGTAAGTGTGGAGGCTGTTGCATGATCTGTTGATACTGTTGCACTATCTGCTGCAGCTGAGCGTGCTTCTGCATTATTCTCTGATACTGAAATCCAACCCGCTGATGGGGATGCTGCTGCCACTGAGCTGCTGCTGCTTGCAATTGCTGTAATCTCAAATCTTCCTCAGGGTCATCAGGAGGTTCAATATTGAGCTAGAGAGAAAGACAAATTTATAAGTAGAAGAAAGCTACATCTGTCAAAAGAAAAACATACTTGGTCACTACAACTGAGTCTACAGGAACTTTCTCAGTGTTTGTTAATTTATCACTCTGTATTTCAGTGCTCTGACCACCCACAGCTTCTGGAAGGCTGATTTTGATCTCATTTATTCTTTACCTGAACAGTCTGATCTAAAGGTTAGGCTGACAGCAATTAGGGTATCCAGACATACAGAAACTACCTACAGGAAAGAGATTATCTGTTATCTGTTGCTCACAGCAAATATAATGAGACAACAGTGCTTTTTCCATGAAGAGGTAAATTAAGTAACTGACTGCACTGATTTTGCCACTCAGTAGGAACCCACACACTGTAACTTAAAGCAGAGTACATGCTGCAGGGTAATCTACTACCCTACAGTAAGCTCTTCAAACATCAATCATAACCTCCATCCATTACATAATAATTGTTACTAAGCATGCTGACAAAACTATTCTGTGCAAAGCTCTTGACTTTCAGACAACTATAACACACAGAGAGAATGGGAGCCAGAATTGACTAACTGCCAGACAGGAATTAAGAAACAGTGTCTTTCAGACAGCAGTCCTCATTTACTGAGTACTTGATTTTGTACTTTCACAAAGTCTTTCTTACAGACAAAGAGGACAACATTGGGAAAGCTCCAAGCCAGCCTCTCTTGACTCACCTGGTGCACATGTGGTTGACTACATAGACATATATATGAGTGTTCTGATTCGGTTTGGGTTTTTTTTCCAATCAGTGCAACCATAGAGAACGTTTTTTTAAGATTGCTTGAACAAATTTAGTTATTGTTACACAATACACACAAGAATGTGATGGCATTATTTTCCTGTTTCTTTGGCCCGTCTAGGACAGCAAATGGAATGGCATTACCTGAAAAAACCTACCTGAGTTTCAGTGGATGTAAGAGAAGACTCATCTTCTTTGGAAGCTGGAGGCAGGGATTCATTAAGCGGAGGAGATTCAGACTGCTGAGCTGAAGCATTTATTTTCCCTTCCTCAGACTTTTCTCTTTGCTCAGATCCCTCCTTCACTACTGGACCTTTCATTTGGTGCTGTCCCTGAGCATGGGCTTTTGCCCTCTGCTGCAGGCTAAGCAGGTGCTGCTGGTACCAGTATTGCTGCTGCTCCTACAAGAGACAGGAATTCTCTTAGCTTTTGCAAGAAAAAGCATGAAAAATAATTCATGATAGTTACTAGAGTCTTGCTTTAGAAAAGCTTTTAAATCTTTTTTGAGGGAAATTTCACTTAATCATCAACAGTATTACAACAGATGTCAGAAGATCGAATGAAAATTCAGAAACCACTTAGTGAGGCATAGTACCCACAGCAGAATTTATTTCCTATCTCAAAGAGTTTACAACTATAGAGAATAATGTAAAGCAGAAAGATGGCCAATAAAAACCAAGTCACTACAGACATGAGAACTACCAGGCTGCTTATTTTTAGTGCTTTTTATTCCCAACAACTATGGGTATTTATTATGAGACTAACTTTGGTAAAATGAAGGGAAAATGGAGTATAAGTAAGGGAGCAGCAAAAAGAAAAAGGAGGAAATGTACAAAAAAGATGAAGAGAAGGAACAGGGAACACATGCATCAAGTAGAATGAAAACGACAGGTGAGAAATTGTGGTGGAGACATTTGAATAAAGGCTGTGTAAAGGAAAAAGGACAACCAGAACCAGCATATAGTGAGGATTATTAATCATCTGAATTCTCATTAATTCTGGTTCATTCAACAGCTGAAGAGCTAAATCAATATGCTAGCAACCACAAAATTACCCATTTAAGAAGTGATCAAGCTTTCAGCTTTAAATATTTCAGGCTAGAATTAGAGTACCCCAGGCAGATGACAGGAGCCTCAAAGCACTGCCAGCTGCCACAAGTAAAGAACAAAGGACTAAAGATAAATATCTCAACCCTCAAGTACTGGTGCATCTTGAACAGACCTGAATAGGAACTGATGGTTCTGTATCTCTTCCAATACCAGAAATATCAGGCATCAAATCAGACAAGCAGGACCCAGATTTAAAGCACAGGGAAGCAGCTCTTCAGCTGGCATGGACTTGGGCTGCCAAAGTCTCTGCCAGAGACCACCGCAAGGGCTAAAATTTTGGGGATTCTAGACACAGCTCCATAAGCTCACAGAAGAAAATTCTACAGATTTTAAAAATAAAGACAGCACTTGCAGCTAAGGCAGCTCCTGTATTTTAGAGAAGTATTGCTATACACAAGATTTTTGAGTTATTCTCTTAGCATCTGCTTTTAGTCATTGTCAAAGACAGAACAATAAAATACTTTCTCTCTAGTACAATCTAGTACAACCATTCTTGTGCTCTCATGTCAACTTCACTTCTGAAAATCTGTGACTGCTCTACACCTTTCATATCTTCTTGTTCCTACCTTCCATCCATGCACACAGAGTTAAGAAAAGACATTTACAAAAAGCACACTCAAAGAGAAAATCCAAAAGATTAAGGTATTTTGAAATGCAAGTGTGACAACAGTGAAGTGCTAGGTGTTGTCTGATGAGATTTCTCAAGGTGGATCCATTCTGCCTATCTTAAAACTGGTTTAAAAGTGCAGGCTTCCTCCAAAAGCTGATTCAATGTTTCCTCTCAAAAGGCATTAGAAGGTGATTTACCATGATGGTGCTGAATGCTGTGCTTGGTGAGTACCTGTTCACCTGCCACAAAATTGTCTCCACAGATCTATTTTGTTTCCTTCCCATTCTACCAACTGGACAAAGGGTTAAACTCATAATATGACCAGGGGTTCATACAAAAAGCCATGACAATTTCTTGTTGCTTATTTTTTTCCCCAGCAGACTGTCATGTTAACAAGCAAGACCCCGACCTGAACCTCACGCTAAATCAGCCTGCATTTCTTTCACATAAACTATGCCACAACACCACACAGACCAAGTGAGTGACACATATACTGCAGTTCTGGCTGAAAAGCATGAGAAATTGGAAAGGTAGATTTCTACAGCTTAGTCTAAGAAAAACAGAAGTGCTTGTGTAGAAAACTCCTGATGGTGAAAAGTTATTTGAGTGCTTATCTCCTCACGATGACTGTCCTCCTTCAATTCCAGTTACAATCCTTAAGCCTAGGGAACACACCAGCATCAACATAAGCCTTTTTCCATCTTTGTCTGACCAAGAGACTACTATCAGCTCCTGATCACAGGACATACCATGAAAAACCTTAAAGCAAAGCTCACACCAAAAGACTACCCCAAAATTAATGTAGATGACCCTAGGCCATAACATAATGCCCGTTTTGGGGGACTCTTGGTTCTTTTCTGGTCAAGATAGCAAAGAATGGTTTAACGGCCTTTAGAAATCAAAGGGGGGAAATTTTAAAGACTGCTTCAGTCTGCTGAAGGGTGACATGGTAAAGCTAAAGTAGCTTTAACAGATGTAGGGAAACATATTTATGGGTACAAATGCACCCACACATTTGTTTACTACCGTAAATAAATAGTAACATGCAGTACCCAAATATCAAATGGAGCATTAATGAAACACCACAGATATTTTAACAGGACTTGACAAAAGATGCTTCTGATCATAGAGAAGCAAGAATCCAACCATTTAATACAACTGTACCTCTATACAAGGAACTATGCGTGACTCACAATATCGTCCAAGTGGAGCACAGTATCTTAGCTTTTGACAAGAAAGGGAAAAAATAAAACACTAACTCATGGCAAATTGTATAATATTTTCTAGGTTAAGAGATAAACACTTATCTATTTGTCTGCAGCCACTGTTACTGTGGGTTGAGAACAGAAAGAATTATCATAGAATCATCAGAATTGGAAGGGACCTTAAAGATCATCTAGTTCCAACCCCCCTGCCTGGCAGGGACACCATCCACTAGATCAGGTTGCCGAGGGCCCCATACAGTCTTGTCTTAAAAGCTTCCAGGGATGAGGCCTTCACAACCTCTCTGGGCAACCTGTTCCACTGTCTAACCACCCTCATAGTCAAGAACTTCCTCCTAATATCCAACCTAAATCTACCCAACTACCAGTTTAAACAAAGGCTTAACAGGACCTTATAAGTGAAAGATTACAGTATTTTGCTAATCATTTTTTAAGATCATTAGCAAGAAAGCATCACTATACTTTGCTTTTCCTATTCCTATTGTGGGACTTGTTGCTCCAAATCCTGTCTCAGTTTACAGTCAAAATCATTAATCTGATCTAATAAATTCAGGACCAAAGTACCATATTTATTGTGAAGTAACACTGAATTGTGTATGACAGTAAACAAACTATTCAAGACAGAAGTTGTTTGTATAAACACTCAAACTAGACAAGCAGTATTCTGCTACTTGTGTGTGCACCATCGTAATGCCTTACTTGTGACTTCTGTGGAAAGAAGAGAGTGGTTGAGGAACAGTTAAATAACATCAATGAAATTTCAGAATTACAATTTACTGTTTGATCTGGAGTTCAAAAATTTAAGAAGTCAACAAGCAGTCTCAATACCTAATTAACATAACTTTTTACACCTGATTTTCCAAGGTTTTAATTTTATCATTACAACTTTTTAATGAGTCCTGTTGCTATCACCAAATGATCAACTAGTGCTGTCCAAAACCTTTGCAAAATTTAATTTGTCAACCAAAAGCACCACTTTGCTAGACATTGATTAGTTATATGGTGTAAACTTATAAATGACACGTCCCCAAACCTATTCAGGTATTGGTCTGAAACTTTAATGGATACAATCAAAAAGGTGTCCCAACAACTAACAAATTTAAAGTGCCAGTAACTTCAATGTAATGCAACAGGATTTTTGCAAAGTTAGCTTCAAATCAGAATCCCAAGATCAATTTGCCAAAAAAGTACATCTTTCAAACTTAAAGCCAATTTACAGCATGCACTTTAGCTTTGTTCTTGCAGCCAAATCTCTATGAGCCGACCCTAAAACCACACAAAAGCTTCACTGAATCTGACTGACCTGTATAATAGCTGAAGTCCTCCATATGTGTGTGTGTCTGTACATGCTTAACCTTAAGCAACTGGACTATCTCCAGCTTAATGCACATGAATGCTCACATCAAGCTCACTAGCACTGCCCACATACAGGAAGCAAAACGCGAAGTTTTTTCAGGCATTTTTCTACTGTACACACACCAAGCACACAGCGTTAACGATCTGAATATTTGTCACCTCAATATCATTTCAGAACATTTCCCTCCAATTTCCTACACAATTTTGTAGGGGAAGATCAAGCACGTGTAACTAAAAATATGCAAGTATGTCTAAGTAAAGGGCAACTACGTACTACAACAGAAACACTTTTGCAGATTTATCTGTGTAGTAAGGTTAAAATAGTCACAATCATACACCGCTCAGGCTGACAACTGAAACCTGACCCCATGAGAAAACTAAATGAAGGAATCACTGAAGACAAGAGGCACTCATCCTACAATGTGCGATAAGCAAACAGACTGCTGCATCTCAAAACACGTGGAACGAAGGCAACAGAGGTTCAGTGCTGGTCACTCACATGCTGTACTTTGGAAAACAATTACCCTGAGACCAACAAATCTCCCAAGAAAATCAAAGTCATATGGGAGCTAGACTTTTCCCTAAACAATTTGTTTGCTCTTGAAAAATGACGATTTATTACATCTCAACAACTGCCACTGGCTAAAGAAACATTTACAAAGCCTCTCCTGAGCTGTGCCATTCCCAGACTTCCAAGGGTTGCGTTCAAACCCTTTAAACCTTCGGCAAAGACGGGGTGTTTAACAGCTCTTACGGGGAGACCCTCGCAATACCCGTACCCGGCCGCGGTTAATCGCCACTCGTCCTGTGGACACCCTGCTGCCAGCCGGGGCCGCAGGGCCTAGTGCGAGGGTGGCGGTGCCTTACCTGTGGAGTCATGGTGGAGGGGTCCGGCTGCTCCGTGCCGCCCGCCTCCTTGGTAGCACCCTGCGCGGCCTCCGGCTGGGCAGCGGCAGGCAGGGGCAAGGACGACTGCTGGGGGGGGAAATGGGCCTGCGATGGCTTGGCCGGAGGAGGGATGGAGGGGGCCAGGCCGGGCTGCGCTGGCTGGGAAGGGGAGGCCTGGGAGGAGAGCAGGTAGGGCTGAGGATGAGCCATGTAGCCCTGGGCAGGAGGTGGCATGTAGGGCTGCGAGGCGGTGGCCGGCGGAGGCTCCAAGTAGGAGGGCAGGGGCTCGGAGAAGGAGGGGGGCGGCTGGGAGGCCTGCGCCCGGGACAAATAGGGCTGGAGCGGGGGGGACTGAGCTGGGGGCGGCAGGTACGGCTCAGTCTGGGGGGGCGGCAGGTAGGCCTGGGCAGAGGGAACGTAGCCCTGGGCGGCGGGCTGCGGGGACTGCGGCGGCGAGGACAGCTCCATGTCCATGGGCACCGGCGAGGAAGGCACCGGCTCGCCCCAGTCACCGTGACCGCCCGGCGGCTCCTGGCCATCGCGTTCCCGGGCAGTAGGTGGCTTGCGGGTTTGCGGCGGCGGCTCGCGGTGGGCGAATTGCTTCTGGTAGCTGCGGACCGGCGGCGGCACGGGCGGAGGCGGCTGCTGCCAGTCGGTAAAGGAGCCGGGTAGCGGCGGCGGCGGCAGCCCTGGAGGAGGCGGCCCCGGCGGCGGCGGGGGCCCCAGCAACACCGACTGTAGCTGCTTCTGGTGCATCTGCTGGAGCTGCTGCAGCTGCGCCAGGTGCTGCTCCTGCAGGCTCAGGAACCCCGAGGTACCGGTGGGCGGCGGCGGCGGGGCAGCGGCGGGCGCAGGGCCCGGCGGCGGGTAGCTGGGCAGCGGCATCGGCGGGACGGCGGGAGGCGGCACGCTGGGAGGAGGAATGGGCAGCGGTGGGGGCGGAATGGAGGTGGGCGGCGGCGGGTAATGCCCCGCCGCCCCGTACAAGCCCCAGGCCGGGTACATGACGGGACTGCGGCGGCGGGAGCGGAGAGGCGGTTAGACAGGCCGCAACGGCGGCGGCGCGTGCGGCCCACAACGCCTGCGCGGAGAGGCGCACCACCCTCCAGAGCAGTAGAGCGCACACAGTGCGCTAGAACGTCAAGCAGCGACCCTCGTCGGAATTGTGGCGCCGCCGGTGCGCCGTCTAGCGGGAAGTTGCCGTCACTGCGGGAGGAAGGACGCCTAAGCCAGTGGCAGGGCACATAGAGAGGGGCGGAAACGAGACCAGAGCGCCACTCCCTCGCGGCCTCCCGCCTGAGGTCGGGTCGGCCGAGGAACAGAGGCGGGCAACAGAAGGGGCCTGGAGAAGGGTGGGGCCTCCGTTTCGTGTAGGGGACAACGAGCAGGTGTCGCTTGTTCGTGCCTCAGGCACACAAGCAAGGCTGTGCGTGGCTGGCCCGGCCGCGGCGGCCTCCCGCAGGCCGTGGTGCTGCCGGGGGGAGGGTGCCGGTGACCTCGGTTACCCCGGGGGCGCGGCAGCCATGTTTCCGAGCCTGCCCGCCGTTCTTGTCAAGGGCCGTGCCACAGCCGCCTGTTGACAAGGCCTCAGGCTCACGGCGGGTACCGCTGCTCTGCTTCAGGCCCACGCAGCCACAGCAAACGCGGTGTCGATGAGCCGAGGTGCGATAGCAGCGCTAATTAATCGTTGTAGCGACCAAAGGATGAAGTGAGCACAGCCATAAATCCAGCTGAGCTAGGCCTCGGGAGTTAAACACACAAGTACGTTCTGCAGCGAGATAGCTAAGATTTATGGAAGTGCTGGACTCCCATTGTAGAGAAAAGACAAAGGCTTGTGTGTGCGAATACTCGTAGCTGGGCACCAAAGCCTAGTAGCTCATGTTTTGGTGAGCAGTGCACCAGCATTGTGCAGTCTCACTGCTTTCCCTCCTTCCCAAATACAGGAAACTTGAGCAATTTTTGTCATGTTCAATTTCTAGTTCATGGCCAGTGAATCAAAGGTCTTTGTCCAGTGGATAAAGGCAGGTGTTGGAGGAAAAGCCCAAAGACTTTTCAGTCAGAAAAATCAGGAAAAAAAAATCAGAAAAAGCTTTGTCCTCTCTGCTGGAAAAGCTGGAGTTTGTGTTCAGATGTTGTTAAATTCCAGGGAATCCAGACAGCTGATACACCATGAATCCACAAGAAAAGCTTTGAGTGTGAACTCAAGTTATGAGATGTAAATATTTAAGAACTCTATCTTAATTTAATACACATAGAACTGTCTTTTCTATTCTTTAGTATCCTTTCTTTTCATCTAGAGGTCCTTTTCTGTCTAGGGTGATGCTCTTCTAAGACTTCTTTTGTAGTGAATAAGACTTGCAGATAGCATTTGTACTTTTAGCCCCATCTCCTCCACATCATACACATACATAACATTTAATATCACTGAGCTCTTTGGGCCAGTTTATCCAGTAAGCTTTCAAGTTTGTCCTTCTAATAATCTACTCAAAGTGAGTTTTCTTGTGATTGGTTTACTCAAGGTTATTTCCTGCAGTCTCCTTGTATTCTTGCTGTTTGTTGTGGTTACTTAATATTGTGAAGAAATTTGTTACTTCACTTATGAAGATATATATGTACTCAACCATTTTCAGTAGCAAATGTTTTCCAGCCTATATCAAGGAGACCAAAGTGTAACTTCCAAATAACTTGACAGATGCTTTTGTTAATACCCAAATCTGGTTTCGCCAGCAGCAGAGCTGATTCCTGTCAGCCAAGGTACATTGGCTTTACCCAACATTACCTTGTCCTAAAGCAACCCTGTAAAGTTCACATTATGGCCTCATTATTTTTTTTAAAGTCTGTAACATCAATGTATGTCATCATGCTGGTTTTAGTTTATTTTTTAAATAGCTCATGCTCTTCCTGCTTCTAAATGCTATTCTATCACATTCCAGTTATCCCTCAACTAACCAGTGTCACATCTTGGATCAGCAGCTTAAGTTTCTTCATCTGGTGGTAATGCTGCAGAAATCTTGGACCTTCTGGGGGCACCCAGAAAGGAGTAGAAATTTCTTCCATTCTTTGCATAACTTCAGACCTTCTTTTTATGGCTTTTCTGATTGTTCTTTTTCTTCTGCAGCTATGGAAACTGGCTACAGTAAGAGACAGGTTGTTAGGGGAGAGGCTGAATTCCTTACTTACTGAGAAACATTGCAGACATCTGTTTGATATCTAAATTGCACATAGGTTTAAACCAACACCCAGAGTTGGGTCAGGAAGGATTTTCTCTTCTAGTTTGGACTGGCAGAGTTCTGCATTCATAGGAACATCAAAGTATTCTCACTTACCAAACTCCTTCCTGTTATAATGATCTTTCCTCCTCTGACATACTGTAAGTTGGATCTGAGGTTGGGATGGCATGGTCTGCATGTGCATGGAGAGCACTAAGTGTCTGGTAGGCTGGTTCCCTGGGACTGCAGGGGAAGGACTTAATGACTCAGGTGGTTCTTTCCTGTTTCATTTTAATTTTCTCTAAGCTCTTTGAGTTAATGCCCAGGAATTTACAGCTTGGAAGGGGCTATGTTTTCAAAGCATCAGTATGCTTTTATTCTAGGGATGAGTTTAGTCTGTGAGGCTGCAGCAAGCAAAGAGGAAGTACAAGGGGTAGGTCTGATTCCCAAAGTTTCCTGCAATATCTGTATAGGCAGGGTGTTAGCAAGAAAGTTACCAGCACATCAGAGCATTTCCCAAGGACAGGAAATTATCAGCAGGGGTACTACCTTCACCCTATGCTGTCTGGCATATAGAGAGCTAAGTTCAGCTATTCTCTGCATCCAAACCAGTGTAAGGCACCAAAGAATAAAAGCTCTGTTAAAGTTTTGAAATTTTCTTAATTATACGAGGAATATAAATTTTCGGTCTCCTCCTTTACTACATCTCATCTCCAGCATTTTGGCCAAGAAGCATGCTTCAGCATGTTGGCTCCTGGTGACCCTCATATAGTCTCTCACCTCTCAGTCTTAAGACAATTCTTCTCACCACAGAACACAAATCAGTACAGCAAATTATACTGGTAAAAATTAAAGAGTAGTGGAGAAGATATGAGAATGCAGAATTATGAATTTGAAATATTTTCCCCTGCATTTCTCCATGTGACTTAACTATCTCTTTTCCCTCCCTCCTTTAACCATTGCCTTCCCTGCAGCAAATGCTCTGTGAGACTCTTATCTACAGCCATTGCTCCAATTCCCCCCCACCAACTCTGCTCCCAGCCCACATTAATACCTTTCACAGTTTGACACCTTCCTGCCAGTTTGGTTGGCATCTTCCTCCTCTTCCCTGACACCTAACAGAAGAGATGAGTCTTTGAGGTACATAGTTGCCAAGCAAACAAGAGGAAGAGATCTGTCCTGACCTAATCTGTCTTCCTGCCACCACTCTGCATACAAGGAGAAGGACCAGCCTGCCAGCTAACCCAGTACAGACACAGGAATCTTAGCAGGACACTTAATCGAACTTCATTAATTGTACAGTTGAATAAAAGCCCATCAACTCCAAATGAAAATCTTCCAGACCACAGGTCCACAGAAGGCACATCAAGTGGTGCAGATTTGGTGGCTTTTCTCCAGAATGTAGATTCCAATTTGCTTGTGAGACAGGTGTGAGGGAGTTTCCCACAGGAATAGTTGTCTTGTTGCAAGTGCAGCAGTAAGAAACTTCTAAAATTTCTGTGGTTTCATTCTCAGCCAGAGTAGCATCACCAGTAATTAATTTGGAATGCTGAAATCACTTTGTCCAGTGATCCCAATGAAGAGGGAGCGAGTCATGTTCTCGGCACTTGCTGTCCTCTCTTTCCCATATGCTTCTCCCAGCTGCAGGTAATCAGGCCCCATCAGAACAAGGATGAATAAAACCACTCTTCCAAGCAGCTTTGTTTTAGAAGATCAAGGCTATGAAGTCAGTCCAAATGTGCCCACAGTCCTATGAGCAAAGTCCCAGCAAAAAAGAATGCAGGAGGATTGGAACCAGAAAGACCCTTATTCTGGCTCAGAGTGCTGGCATCGATGGCTTGGCTGGACAGATTAGAATCTAGGAGCTCCATAATCATCTGGCATCCTCTCAATATTGTATCTGAGCAAGAAACAGGGAAAACCTATGAAGACAACCTACTCCACCCTGTTCCCCTACCCATACAGCAACAGCAGAACGAACAGCAAGAAACTGTGTTGCATTTCTATCTGCAGCAGATCCCCCCCAGGAAAAACAGTATTACTTCTAAAAGTGAAGAGTCTTCACAATGTTTCTGTTAACTCAGGCATCTCAAAAACTCAACATCTCCAGAGAAGGGTTAAAAATGGTGGTTTTATAAGACCTGACTTTTAAGAGCAGACCACTACAGAGAATAAAACTTTGGCTGTTCAACTTACGAGTCATAGCCACAGGGACTAAGGGGTAAAGATGTTTTGCAAGAAAAATCTGAGCTGCGTTCTAATTATAGATCAGTTGATATACATATTTACATATTTATAGAAATCAACCTCATTTCTGACATACTGCTCTGTCTGCACATTACTAGACTCACTGTCTCCACTGCTAGCACAACTGCTTCCTTTCCAGCACCTCTCCAAACCCACCTGAAGGCTTTGGCCCTTTTCACTCCACATGCTGACTTCTCTCCTTACCATGCTACCGCCCATCTAGTTTACTGTGAAACAATTTGGCATAGGTTTAATGCAAGATAAATCTTCTGGGCTGTACATTACGTATAAGAAATATTAAAGCACTGAATATGTCAAACAAAGGTAAAGTCTTCTTAGTCCAGTCTTTACAAGTGCTTTGGAAGTAACAGGAAATGAATTTAAACAAATGTTTTTGCAGGACATCACTGGTCCCATTGCATATAAAATAAATAAAGTGAACCAGCATTTGCAGATACTGGGAAAATCAGCTGCACTGAAATTACTGCACTAGTATCCTTCTAAGCTGGTTTGTTTTTTAGCTGAGAGGCAAATTTAATCTCTTAGCCCAGGACACACAAAGATACCAAATAGAATATGGAACAAGAATGATTCTTTTCCTCAAAAACCTGTAGAATGACTTTGCTTGGTAGTCCTGCTGCTGCTAGCAAGCAAAACTAATCTATGGAAACAATGGCCTCAAGGAAACTAGTTACCCAGCTGAAAGTAAGTGAACATGCAGACTGCAATGAAAGCAGGTTTGCAACCTGACAGCTTCCCAGGAGCAGCTCTACTACTTCTTTTGTGCAAAAACTAGGCCCTTTACTGCAACCTCCACTATAGACAATGCAGGAGAGAAGCACGTGCTGACAGAGTCCCTGTCAGACAAGGACTGTACCTGTCAGAAGTCCTGTCAGAGGTCCCTTACCTGTGCCTGGAAATATACATTATAGGCACTCCAGGGATTTTTCGGATTCTCCGCTTGAGCTCTTTATCCACTGTGGCCACAATGTAACATTTGTGCTGCAAAAAAAGGCGATTCAGACTAAATATAAGTGAGCTCACAGAAACGTGACAAAGCTGAGCAAAAGCTTCTACTCAGTGAGCTCACTTAACACAAGAGGGCTACGAGTCCTTAAGTGAGGCATTGCTAGGACTTGTATGGAATTCCACAGCAGACTAGTACCACCTTTCTGGTCATCAAAATAGACTTGTAGAAACATCCAAAGTCTGCCCAGCCTCCCCAGCTGACAGCTTTCCCAACCCGAGTCCTAGAGTCCTAGATGCTGTTCTCCACAACAAGAATGCTCAGGGAAGACTACACTTTGCTTTAGATAAAGTTGTGCCAGGGCCTGAAACTGCCCTGTAGTGAGATTTTACAGTTACTTTGTGGGAAATTTAAATCACCAGTAACTAGAAAGGTTCAGGAATTTTTTTAGTATGTTAGTAGGGTATTTTCAGAATTCTGAATTTCTAAACCAGAAATATACCTGAGTGACTCTCTGTACCAAGCAGTCATCTGCATAGGTTCCTTTGTGCATACATGATAAGCGTTCAAACCGAGGATCCTTGGCAATTCTGTGGGGGCACGTAAGGCAACATCACAACAATCAGACAATGGTGGCAGAGGAACACCCCTTTCTGTGACATGCAGCATTTGATTCTCAAAACAAAGGCTGAATGGGGGAGTGAATGGTACACAACAACCGTCTGACTAATTATTAAAGGTTAAATATTTCTTAGTATTTGTTAGTTGGATTCAAGAGCCCTACAATGTTACACTCTTGCCTAACAAAGTAATTTGAAACAAGTTATCCGCAGCAAGAACCAGGAGATCCTGCTCTGGCAGGAGGGTTGGACTAGGTGATCTTTCAAGGTCCCTTCCAGCCCCTAACATTCTGTGATTCTTCTGGTATTTGATTCTTTGTACCATGCACATAAGAACACTTCACCTCCTCTTTGAAGGTGAATATCAAAACTATTTAGGGCATATATTGGATACTTTAGAACACAGCAGGCCAAAATAAAAAATAAGGAACAATAATACCACTGGCTGGTAAACCTGGAAAGCACAATGAACATTTGTACAGATCACACAATAACCTGGCTCTAGACTAGCAGTATGAGCTACCTACTGCTACAGGAATAACATGAGGCATGAATGAAAGGTTCCATAAGTGCTGGGTCACTTCTTAACTTACTTTTAGAAATTTCTGTAAATAAATAAATAAACAAACAAATAAATATATTGACAAACAGGAGGAGGTGTTAGCTTGAAAGTCTTAAGGGAAAAAAAAAATTACAGATTAACATTGTGCACTTAAAACTAGCATTTAGTTTAAAAAAACCCCAAAAACCTAAAACTTGAGCCATCGTATTGATCTCATCCTGGCAGAGAAGTAGAACCAAGTTCAGGACTGCAACAACCTAACCACTCTAGAACAAGTGCATTGTGTTGGAAAGTTCTTTTCATTCATTTATATTAAAATATTACTTTCTAGAACAGAGAACACCCTGCACTTACCTTAATGCCACACGGTACTTCTGTCCTAACTTCTCAATTTCACCCATTACACAATCTGTGATACATGGAATACCTACATGCAAAAAAAAAGCCTGTATTAAAGCTAAACAGTATTTCTTCTGACCTCCACATACTGGCCACATGCACAGGAACTATCATGGAACTCTACAACATATTCCTCATTGTCTTAAAAACTTACGAGATCTGATGAGGTTACAAAGTAATAAAATGTAGAGCCACTGAATTTGTCCATGCCATGGTAATTTCAGATTTTTAAGTTACTAATGCTTTATGTTTTTTGAGATTAGCATTTAAGATCATTGTTTGACTGAAACCAGCAACCATTCCAGGGCTCCCTGGACATGAACAAGGAGCTCTATGATTACAGTACATATCTTTTTTTTCAAGTTTTGTATTACTTTCAGCTAGTGGTATGAAGTTGATAAAGCATATCACAAGCACACTGTGTCACTACGTGGCCCAGAAGAACCTGCAAGTGATGCAGACACTCACATTTGGCATAGAGACAGTCCATCATTGACTGCACGAGGTCTAACTTGGCCTTGATGGAGAAGTTGATGAAGTTAGTGTCAACCAGGATGTGGTAAGGGGGGCCCAACTGTGTATTATATTGGAAGAACAAGCAAGAGGGATGCTGGGGGCTGCAGGGAAAACAAAATTTAAATGGTTAAATGCAATTAGCAGCATATCCAATCCTACAACTTGCATAAAATTAAAGAGGCATAACGAACAGAAATAACACAAGGCAGTGTGGGATAGTGACCTGTCAATCCTCCCACTGCCTCCTAAGCCCAGTCGTTTGGTTTAGAGCACCATTTCCTACTCTGGCAGTTTTGCTCAGAAATGCCCTTGGCTGCAGACTCCAGCATGGCTGGCTGGCCGGCCTGCCCTCCCTCTTCTCCTCCCCAAAGCGTCGGCACCACTTACACCTCTCGTTCCTTGATGGCACTCGGGTCTTCTTTCTTCTTCACGGCAGTTTTCGCCCGTTCCTTCTCGTTACTGCAAGGAAACACAGGCACTCCTGGCGTGGGGTGAGAGGACAGGGAAGGGCGGCCAGCGGTGGAGAAGCCTGGGCCGAAACCTCCTCCCGCCCTGGGCACATGAACGGCCAGTCCCGCGCGGGAGCAGGACCGGGCCTAGCCACGGCCACACTTACATACGCTGGTCCCGGAGACTGATCATGCGCTTCATGACCGCGTACTTCCGCGCCTTCTTCTGCTTCCCCTTCAAGGAGACGAACATGAAGCAGTGATAAATTAAAGAGAGACCCCAACAGTCCCCACCCCAGCTCACGCATAGCTCACCATGCCAGCGTTAGTCGTGGTGCTGATGATGCGCCGCTACTGCCACTTCCGGTGCTGCCACAGAGCGTCACCACGCCGCGCTCCGCCGGGGAGGGCCGGGAGTGGTGTCACTTCCGGCCGCCAGTCCGGGGCAGTGGGAGGTGGTGTTGGTCGGGTAGGAGTGGATTCGTTGTCGTGGTTGTCCTGGGTGACAGCGCAGTTTGTCCTCTCCCGTGCCTCGGGACAAAGGGAGGGTGGGCCCCTGGGGTGGAGGAACGCGGCTCCTGGGGCAGAGGAGCTGCAACTGCAACCTAGCCGTCCCGCTCTCGGACATCCCCCTGGAGTGGGGGCCTGGCCAAGCTCGCCTCGGTGGAGGGTGGCAGCAGGAGGGACGCGGGCCTCCCCGCTGTCGGCCCGGGATGCCCGTGTTGGGAGGTGTGTGACCGCCCCACCGCTGCTCGTGGCAGGGCCCATGCTGTCTCAGCGGGAGTCCCTGCTCTGCTGAGGGCGGACGGGACCGGGGTTCCTGGTGAACGGGGTGGGGGGTGGGGGAGTGGCTCTGCCCCCTTTGCGGCGGGAAGCGCGTCGTTGTCCAGCTTTCTCTTTTGGTTTGGCTATGCCGTTTGCGCGGCGCCTTTGGGGTAACGGTAGCACGTCGGGTAGGTTGCGGGGACTGGCGCTTGCGGAAAAGTCGCGGGGGTTTGGTGGGCCCGCCGGGCCGCAGCTGGTGCGGGATGGAGGGGAACCGCAGCACATCGATCGTCCTCCTTTTCTGTTCTGCGGAGACGGGAGGTTATGGATGTCTTCATTCCGCTTTAGCTTGGTGGGCTGGTGTGTTTTGAACAATTAATGTAACGCTGTCTTTGCTGTGCTCTAGCTCATGAACTTTCATGAAAAATAGTGGGTTGTCATTATGTGTAGATCTTACCCACGGTTGTGACTTGAAATCTTAGTAAATGAGCATAATTTCAGCTGTGATTTTTGCGGTCATAGTGGTGTAGTCTGATCCAAAATACATTTTCTACACATGTAAGGAAACATTCTTCATGTTCTCAGGCTAGTCCCAGGCACTTGGTTCCTTGAGTCCTGTGCAGAGAAGGGTGAGAGAGAGGCCTCCCTGTTGTGTTTCTCGTGCAAGCTTCTGGGCTTAGTGAGAAGTTGTATTAGTGAGTTGTTGATATCTTCCAAATGAATGGTTTTATCTGGTGTGCTGGTCAGAAAAAGCAGCTGTGCAGCTAATGAGGTACTGCATGAGAGTTTTTTCCTGAAGTAATGGCCTTGGTAGAACAGTGATTGAGGCTCTGGCAACGAGGAAGAAAATTAAACTGAAATGAGAACTGTGTTCTTACAAGAAATTGTCTGAGCTTCTGCCTCGGTGATTGTGCCAGGCTTAATTGTTGGCTGAGGAAACACAGTTGGTGAAGCTCCCTGGATGCTGCTTAAGTAGACTAGGGTGGTTTGGCTGAAGGAAATAATCAAGGAGGAAGGAGGTGATCTACTTTCCCTGTGGATATGTAGGGTGGCAAGTGGCTGAATGTTGTTCTGGCTTGGGAAGCAGATCTGGTGTCAAGATGAGACTAGCTTGCTGTGTTTGAGAAAGACAGGAGGAGCTGACAGCCCTGCTGGTGCTTCAGTTGCAATAAAAAGTCCTTAGATTTAGGCAGCTTGAAAAAGTCTCACCTCTTTTTTTTGTTTTGTTTTGTTGTTGTTGTTATTGTTTGTTTGGGGTGGTTTTGTTGTGTTTTTTTTTCCTCCTGTTGCCACTGTTTTATTTGGCTTGTGTGTAAATACATATGACAGTATCCAACCCTGATGAGAGAATGACAGCTTTTTATGGACACTGGGCATTGTTGTGGCTTTTGACCTTGACAGCTGGTACGGGAGCCTGCTTTCAGTGCCTTTTGTGCTGTCTTTTTAGCATGGGCATTGTTGTTCGTTGGTTTGTGCTTTATTTAGTGTGAGAAAATACTGTACCTTTTCAGTCAAAAGAGAATTGTCTTGTGTGTGGCATGAGATGCATGTGCCATTGGTGGCCAACATTTGTGCACGTGGATCAAGAGGATGCTCTGGACAGAGATGAAGGATTCTCTCATCTTGATTGGATGAGGTAGTGTCAACCTGCTGAAAAGTTTTAAACCCACCTTTCTTAGATTTGGAACTTGTCAAGGGAGAGAAGAAAGGAAGTGAAATTTATCAGTGCACAAAAAAAACCCCAAACAAGCACACCAGATTTCCTAGGATCTTAGTAAATAATTCTGTATAGCATGTCCTTAGCTGGCTTTGTAGCTGTACCCTGTGAACGTGTCATTATTGGGTTAGCGTTCCTTTTTTACCTGCAGCTACACTTGTGCTTCCTTCTGGAGCTTTGCAGTCTGTTCCTCTGGCTTCACAGCAGCAGTAATACAAACAAAATGTATTCCCATTACTGACTTTCCCTTCCTTGCTGACTTGAAAGAAGCAGTAGCACTAATATAGCTTATTTTGTTATTCCATGCTGTCTTTCCTGATTATGCTAGTACTTCTCCTCGAGTCAAACCAAGGTGAAACCTTCTAAATCCCCATGTTCCCTGCAGATGGCAGGAGACCATTGCTTCCTCTCTCCTTGGATCAAGATCACTAAGACCTGTCAGACAATTATTTTTAAGCATTTTTTCACAGCCTACCTACAATGGCACCTTATATTGCTGATTTTCAGAGTTCATTTCCCAGATTGCTACCTGGCAGTACTTAGCAGCGATACTATTTTTAATTTAGATCTGCTTTCTGATAAGTGACTGGCAATGTGTATTAGATATCTTATTCACAACTAGGTTCTTTACCGTAATGTTTCCCAACTGCAAGAGTATCCTTAAAGCTTCTGGCAGTGTGTATGCTAGAGGGAAGTTGATTGTATGACAGACACTTCATCTGTGGTGGCCAGCTGACTTGATGTCTTGGTTACCACTTCATGCAGAGATAATAAAATGCAAAGTTGCTCGTGTGATTGAGGGAGATAAGCAATTCTCTGGGTCCAGTGAGCTCTGAAATTTTTCAACCCAGATGAAGAGACTTAGGCTTCAGTTGACTTAAACCCCCTTATAGTTGAACTGATGAGTCTTTCTCATTCTGTGATTTTGAGAGAGAGACTGTGACTTGTGGTGTGTCTTACAGAAGGGAAAGTGTCAGGGACTGAGGCAGGAATAGCTTAGGTAGGTGAACACACAGAACCAGGTTTGTGTTGGTGTTTTTTTGGTGATATGAAGAGACTGATTCTGTAAGATGGTGGAGACAGATCTCAGAGATTTCCAGACATTGATACAGTTCTGTGAAATTCTTCAGCTGTTGGGGGGGGAGCCACACACATTCCACTAGCAGGCCAAACTGGAGCAGTTTCAGCCAGGCCATTTGTAGTACATCTTTGATATGTGCTTCGAAAGAACTAAAATACTAAGGAGATTGCCAGGTCTGTGATTCCTGAAACTTCATCTAGGAGGAGAGTGAGAACTTATGCCCTGGGGACTGCAACACTGTTCGCTGGAGCAGAGGAAACAAGCAAATAGCCTAGTGGTTGGGATTTTCCTTGATATGTGGGGGAGGAAAAGACAGTGAGAATTTGTCTGCTTCTGCAGCACAACTCTGCACAGACTTACCTGTCATTTGATATATGTGTTAGAAAGTTTAGTGCAAGTATGCAAAGGCAGGCAGTCTGTATGATTTTTGGGATAGAGGGAGATAAGAGGTATCTGAAAAGGGAGGTGGATGAGGAAGAAGTAAGGAGAAAGTGTCAGCTGAGGCGATGATATGGCAGGCAGGAGGAGTGCATGGCTTACATCCCCAGGAGAGGCGACTGTCTTTACAGACAGCTAGTGGTAAAGCTGGATCTGTTAATTTCATTCTCACTCCTTTATATAATCTGTGTTCTGAATGAATAGATACCATTCTATCTGTGGCTTTTCTTCTGGCATATGTCCTGGTTTTTGTGGGCTGTATCAATCCTTGCTGTTAATATTTTTTTCATCTCCATCCTGACAGGAAACAGCAATTTAAAGGACAGTGCTGCTGAAACAGAAATGCCTTATCAGGTTACTGATTTCCTGAATACCTAGAACAACAGCAGCAAAATAAAGTATCTAATTAGCTTTGGGATACAAGAACTTCAAAGTTTTATTTATTTGGTTGGTTTTTTACGTAGACTTGACTATAAATAGCCCTCTAGATCTGAGGAGAATCAGTCTGAGAACAGTACGTGGCATTTTGTGTGGTGTGAAGGCTTGAAGTGGTGCCTGATCCTGAGTACTTCTCATGAATAGCACGCAGGTTATTAGCAGCTCTGTGAAACTCACGAGCCTGATGAAACCTATGGAGGCAGGATGTGTTTTTTTCCATCTTGAACTTGCTAGTTTCAGGGGTTCATATAATGCAAGGAGATTGTGACAGGTGGAGATTGAGGATATGGTGAAGCCTAGCACCACATCATCAGTGATACCTTGTGGCACCTTTCCTATGGATTTGATATCTAGTGATACTCTTGCTTCTTGACCTTTTGGCTAAGATAAAGTAGTACTGCTCATGTGTTTCTACTTGCTAGATTTGTGCACAATAACTGAGACATCTAACTTTTCTCTGTTTTTTTTTTCTTTTTTCTTTTTTCTCTCCAGGAAAGCTTGCAAGTGACAGGTTACAGGGAGCAGCACTGTAGGACAACGCTTTTCCACAAAGCAGAAGAAATTGTGCTCAGTTCCTCACCTTTCAGCAGTGTTTCTGTAATGCAAGTTCCAGGAGTTTCTCTTTCTGCTGTAATCTTCTCTATGGCCTCTTCTTGCTGACATTTGCCTCAGTGCTGGGCACAGAGAGGAAGGATGCTGAAGAATGGGTACCATCCTTTTGGCTTTTAGAACATGGGCACTTCTGTAAAGGTATGTGATTGCTCTCTGATTGGATGGAATACCTGTGGAGGCCAGCTAAGGGGATTTGCTGGGCTGGAAATTCATGGCTATTGTTGGGGGGAAATACCTCATTTAAGCTTTCTGCATGCTGATATCCATTGCTGCTGCTGTTGAGATGACTGATGAATAATTCTTCTTTTGTGTTTGTTTAAAAAAAGAAAAAAAAAAAGAAAAGAAAAAGCAGCGCAAATGCATAATGTAGCTTCTCACTAACAGGATGGTGACATAACAAGCTATGCTGTATGCATTAGTGTATGTCAAATTGTCACAGTTGTTTCTTGCTGCTGCTCTTGTTCCATCTTGTCAGCTGTCTTATCAACCAAACAGCATGTTTTTGTTTTGGTTGTGGTCTTTTTACTACACGTTTGTTTAGCAGTCCCCTCAGAGAGAGCGTGATTCTAGATTGGTGTTTCTGAAAGTTGCTGTAATCTTAACAGTGTACAAACCCAAGGTTTGAGCTTTTCTGTGATCAGTGAGAGTACCAGTGGAGAGGTTCCACTTTGTAGAAGCGAGTAGGAAAATACAGGAGGACTGTTTTCCAGTTGCATTCATACTTTCTATAGTAGAGTTACAGGGCAAAAAAATTAATTCAGCTCTGCCTAGAGGAATTTTTTTTCTTATGAGCAAATAAGGATGATCTTGTCTGCAACTCTTTTATTCCATAGCTTTTTCCTCTAAGGTTGCTGGTTGAGGGTCAGCTTCTGTCTATTTTGGTAGTGGCTCTGTGATATGCTTTCATGGCAGACTAGAAGTTAACTTTGTGAATTGCAAGAGGAAGTAGGTGTGAGAGTTTGGATAAGTGGCTTTTGGCCACTGCTGTCAGAGTTGGTGATCTTGCAAAAAGTAGCTCCTTCTTGCAGTACCCAGAGCCTGCTTTCACTATTTTCTGAGGACAATATGTTGTCCTTATAGACCACTGAATCTGTATGGGAATCTGTAACGGAGGAAGAAGTGTTCTTTCTAGCATGCTCTGATGTTCTCATATTTCATGGTCTTACACCATAATTCTTTAGGGATGTCCTTGGAGAGGATGGTAAATGATCAATATGTATTTGTCTGAGGAATCATAGATTAAATTTAGGCCAATGTGTGTGAGGAAGAGTTGTTGGACTGGACTTGGCCTATTTTGTGTTCTAGATGCAGCTGTGATCCTCGGCTGTGTGTCTCACCGAAGGGACCTGATGTTTTACATTATTGGTAAGTGAAGGAAAGGCTGCCACTACATCTGTTGACCTCTCCATAGGCATTAGAAGGGTTTCTTGAAAGCTCCTGGTTTCATGTTAGCTCAGAGTCTACCTAACAAACATGAAGTTACTGTCACCCCACACTGTGCCCTCCATCTGGCAGAGTTGCCTCTCCACCATTCTTATTGTTCCTAAGTCCTCCCATTGACCTAATTCCAAAGCTGTCCCCTCGCTTTTTCTTTTGAGAGTTAGTGCAAGGTTGTTGCCTCTATGATTCTTCTTAATCTAGCCTTAATGTGATGTGCAAGGGGTTGTGTGGTTATACGACTGTTAGAAATCTGATTTGAAACTCAAAGGGAATTTCATGTTTCTGTTGGGATGTTTGCTAGCTACACCTGAGACTGTGTACCACTTTTACCTGTTTCCTCTGTCTGCCTTCATTTTTTGAGTTTTAAGGGACTTGTTATTCTCTAACATTACTTGTAGCATAACACAAACCATAAATGTTCACACAGTAGCTTCTGCCTTAAACACCTAATTTGCAGTTGAGAAGGATGTCATTAGTAAAAGGTACCTTGCCTGATGCAGAGGGGATTTTGGTGCCTGGCTCATCCATGCTGCTGCAATCACCTTCTGTTGTCTCCTTGCTGCAGGTGGGATCACAGTATCTGTGGTAGCTTTCTTCTTCATCATTAAGTTCCTCTTTGAGCTTGCCGCACGTATAGTCAGCTTCCTTCAGCATGAGGACCGGGAACGCCGAGGGGAGCGAACTATTTATGACTACGTGCGAGGCAACTACCTGGATCCCCGGTCCTGCAAAATCTCCTGGGATTGGAAGGACCCCTACGAGGTGGGCCATAGCATGGCCTTCCGAGTGCATGTAAGGCGATATTTCTGTTTCCATAGAGTTTTGGGGGCAGGAACAGGGGTCTGAGTTAGGAATGTGCTCTTCAAATGTTTTTTTGTTGGTGCCAAGCTGGATGTAACTTAGGAGTAGGAAAACTATCTGTTTATGTCTTCTGCCCCCTGTTACTGTGTTGCAGAACTCTGTAAGTGCATATCTGAGGTTTCCATTCCTTAAAATCTTGTCTCCTTCTCTTTGGAATCCTTCAAAGAGCTGAAGGAGACCAGGCTTGTCCTATCTACTGCTTCCTTTACTGGGAAGTGAGTGGACTGAGCCTTGCTTTCAACAGAATTGGTGCTATCTTTTGGTTGCGCAGCTGAAGTTGGGAGTGTGGTAATGGGCATTTTACAAACCCAAGAGCTGGGCTGGTAAAAAGCGATTTCATGGCCGCTCCCTGTTCCTCCAAAATTGAATGTTATTCTGTCTGACCTGGAAAAGCCTGCCAAGGACCTTTGTTACCCTCCAGTCCCAAAAGGCCAAGTCTAGGGAAACGGGACAAACATACAAATGAATGAGGGGCCTGAACACTGAGAGTTTGGAGCTGCATGGAGAAAGCTTGAACAGGTTTTGCTGGGCTTATGTGCCCAGCTTTCTGTCATTCCTCACCCAGAAGGGAATCAAAATAAGAAGAAAGATTCAGCTAGGTTGCCGTACCTATCCCTCTTGGGAAGGAAAGAAAAACCTTTCTGCTTGATGGTGAGTATATAAGTTCAGGGCAGGCAGTGAAAAAGAGCTCAGGGGAAAGGGAGGTGTTCTGTTCATGCTGTTTAAATTTATTCCCTTCACCTTACTGACTCTCACTCATGGCAGCTCCAGCAATGTACCCTTCTACTTCATGCTCGTCTCCCATTTGCTTAGCCCCTTATTCATCAACACTAGCTGTTGCACGGACTGATTTCTCGCACTGAAAGTAGAGATACATGCTACTTTAGGCCCCTTGCCCTCCTTTATTTAGAAACAGGGAATAACGGTAACTTTTTGGGGACTGCAGGCTGATTGCAAATGGCAGGCAGGATCTGGCCCACAAGCTATCAGCTCTTGAAGAGCTGTAGAGTTTCAAGGTGTAATTCTTGCCTTGTAAGGAAGTACTGTTCAAGGTGTACTACCTTCTGAAATCATTCAGCAGGTCACTTCTGTGATTGAGCTGCCTGTGATTTTATCTAACGTGTTGTTTTCATGCTGATGGTTCTTCTTAGTACAGACTGGGTCAGCTCCTTAGGTCAGTATCTTCTCCAAAGTGTTTTCTATAAGAAATTGGTGAGAACATTTCTAGAGGTTAGCTGCACAAATGGACAAGATCTGCTTGTTTGTCTGAAAGGATGTGGCTTTGCTTTTTTCCTTTTTGTAGTAGATTCTCTTGCTTTCTGCTCTGTTACTGCACTAATAGTATAAAGAAGTAATGCCTAGTGGCATGTTCTTTTCAGGGCACTCATTTGAACCTGAGCATAAAAGAGAATGAAGCTGTTCAATGCCCACTTGTGCCCAGTTTGCTTTGGAAAAGACAGTCTGTTTGACAGACCTGCCGATTAACTTTTTTCCTTTGCTGAGCTGGGGTTCTTGCCCTTATTTTCCCCAAGGCAACTTGCTTTCTCTTCCTGTATACACTGCATATTTATGCTGACCTGAACTTCTCCATTTCCCATGCAGTTATTCTATAAAAATGGGCAACCCTTCCCTGCTCACCGGCCTGTGGGGCTGCGAGTTCACATCTGCCATGTGGAGCTAGCAATTGATATTCCTGTAACCCAGGAAGTTCTTCAGGAGCCTAATTCCAATGTGGTGAAAGTGGCCTTCACTGTGCGCAGGGCTGGGAGATATGAGATCACTGTAAAACTCGGTGGCTTGAATGTGGCCTACAGCCCCTACTACAAGGTGTTCCAGCCAGGTAAGGTCTGAGTGGCCTTCTAATGAAGTAGATTTAGAGGTTTTGGAGGCAGTTAGGTAAATGTATTTCCAGGTAAACTAGGTAGGTGACAGGGAAAGGATTACCCTTCATCGTTTTCCTCTTGCTACGTGTAAATCCCAGCAATAGACCTGTGACAAAAACATACTTGTACATGGCAAAATAGCAACTGCCTTATAGAACTAGTCATTAATGCTGCTTAAATACCCTAACCACTTGTGTCATGTTCTCCATTTTGTAGTAACTTCTTCACGATCCGTCTAATAGTCAGAGAATGCCTTTTGTGAAAGTATTGAGTTATTTGTATCTGGATTGGAAATGTTGTTGTGATGTGACTCTTCCTATTTTGAATACCTTATTCTATTCCTTTAAGCTCCTGCAACAGTTGATACCTTTGATTACACACTTCATTAAAAACCTTTCCTTTTTATCTCATTTTAAATTAATTTCCTTCTAGTTTTGGTTTCTGATGCTGATTAGCATCTTTTATATTCATTCACTGATATTACCTCTATTCCATTGCATTGTGAGTAGACACAAATCTTGCTAAGATACCCCTTCAGAAAGAGAAAGGTCAAGTTTAACTCTGATACTCTCCAAGCTGAAATTTGTTTGTAAGATGAATTTGCAGGTTTCCATGGATGCCAGCAGACTTGTATTTGGTGTGTGCAGTGGGAGCAACTTGAACTGAAGTTTAGAATGGTGGAGAAAACATTTTTTAGAGGGCTGGTAACTGGGTTTGCTTTGTATTAAGTTTCTGAGCCAAGGCAAAACCTGTGAGCCACACCATATATTTCAGTGCTCAGATCCTTTTGGTTTTTGAATGTAAGGGCATAGAACGCCCTTAATTTGATCAATTTTCAAGAGTTTTGTGTCTCAGTTGCTCTTCTTTCACTCTTTGTAGCTTCATCTTGGAGTTTGTTTGACTTTTAAACTTTTATTATCTGCTTCAGGAATGGTGGTTCCCTCCAAAACCAAAATTGTCTGCCATTTTTCCACTCTGGTGCTGACCTGTGGGCAGCAGCACACTCTGCAGATAGCTCCCAGAGATGAGTACGACAATCCCACCAGCAATTCTGTGTCACTGATAGATGAGCACAATTACAGCCTCTCCATCCATGAGGTGAGTGCAACCTCATGCCTTGCTGCTTGACTTCAGGTGAGCTAGAGGCCACCCCCCCATTAATTTGTTTCCTGTTTAGCTGGGTCCTGAAGAAGAAGAGAGTTCCGATGTTGTGTTTGAGAAGTCTGTGGTGTCCAATCGACAGACTTGTGAAGTGTTCTTCCGACTCACCTTGCACTCTAGGGGTTGCTTCCATGCCTGCATCTCCTACCAGAACCAGCCCATAAGCAATGGTGATTTTGACATCATTGTTCTAAGTGGTGAGTCAAGAGCTACTCAGCATTTATTCTCCAGGTATCCTCTTACAAGATGCTTTGCATGCTCATGTAGCAGAGCTAAATGTGGCTTCCCTGCAGGCTGGCCATGCTTAATTGCTCAAGGAATGCCTATTCATATAAAAATGTTCAGGTACATGAATTTGCTGCTGATAAGGGAGATACTGGTCTGAAGGTTGATACACTGTTCCATCAGCAGATAAAAGCATGTGTATTTTTTCCCCTATCTTAGGAGGTTTACCTCTGAAATTAGTCAGGCTTCATTGCTTGCTAATACTTGGCATCTGAGACGTACTGGAAGTGAGCCAGTTATGTGTTGTGTGTTAAGCTACATGGATGAAGAAAACTGCTTGTAACCTATGTGCTTTTTTACAATTTTATGATTCCTGGTTTCATCAGGAGTGAGCCAGTCTGCAACGTGGCTGTCACATGGCTATGCCTTCAGGCTGATGCCCTGAGAGCGAGATTCTGTATGCTTCCTTCTGATTTCTTTTTCTTCAACCAGTCACTGTTTGAAGCCAGGAAAGGCAAATGGCTATCTTGAAATCTTTTCATCCCACTCCTGGATTTATTTATCAGAGTTTCACTTGATCAGGTTTTCTTTTGGATATGTAGCCCTTTTCTTTAAAATTATAGTAGCTAATTTCCTCATGGTCTGTGAATTCTTTACTTTTTGACTCGGTCTTCATTAGGGTTTATAGCATTCTTTCATCTCTCTTTCCTTCAGAGAATGAGAAGAACATTGTAGAACGCAACGTGTCCACCTCAGGTGTCAGTATTTACTTTGAAGCCTATCTTTACGATGCTCCTAGTTATACCAACACTCAGTGGCAGCTTCCACCAGCGCACCTGAGCTCCTCCCAGCGCCGTCCATCTACTGCAGCTGAGGATGAAGATGAAGATTCTCCCTCTGACAGCCAAACCCCTGAGAAAGTGAAGAAACCTAAAAAAGTGTACTGCTATGTGTCACCTAAGGTACAAACTTAACCAGTCTTCAGTGCATGTTTAAAGTAAATGCAGCTGAAGAACTTACTTGTGCCCTGTATCTTAGCTGCAGATATAAGTGCCACAGATTTGGTTTTAAAAGGTTTACTTAAGGCTGGACAGCAAATGTGGAGCTTGTGACTGAGTAGTACATTAAAATTCTCCTTCAAGTTTTAGCACTCCATGTGTCTTTCTAGGTTTAATCTAAAGCCCACTGAGAATTTTCTTAACTGATTGTTCAGTAGATACTCTGTTGGCCTTTCTTTTGCTGTTGTCAGGTCAGACCTGCAATTCCCTTTCTCGGTTTCTGATATTTGTGAATTGGAACCTAGAGATTCTCAGAATCTCAGATTTTATGTCTTTGACCTATTTCTTTAATGTTTTAGGGAAAAGAAAGGGGGGGAAAATGTTCAGAGGACATAGGGTAAATATATAAATAGCAGAAACAGGATTCAAGCAAGTCAAGAGAAACTGAATTACTCCTATAGTAAGAATATGTTAACAAACTACTACCCTTTATTATTGTCTGTGAGGATTCAGGGAAACAAGAAACTAAAATCCACTAATAAATTTAAATTGGCTTTGTTAATTTATTGATCTGAATGCATTCTGGAAAATGCTGTGATAAATGTCAGAGTGAAAGACTAGTACAAGGACTGCTTTCCTGACACAGAGAGAGAGAGGGCATTGCTAGAGATTTCTAAAGGAGATGGCCAGAAGTGGGTACTGTTGTAGGTTCCCTTTAGGTGCCAAAGTAGTTAATAGCGTTCTGATGCTTGCGTAATTGTATCCCTGGGTATCTTTATATATACCTAGAGCATCTGTCCTGTACAGTACATAACTGTTAACTGTGCTGTTATTTATTTAAGCAGTTGTTGTTCATATTTATTTTGTTTCTGGAGAAATGCTGTTTGTCTCTTTTTCCCAGTTGTTGCAGGTAGAACAGGCTTATGCAGGAAATGGTTCTGTGTTTTGTCTAAAGATGCTAAAATTTCATCTTAGCTTGTTCTCCAGAAGGCAACAGTTCTAGAGTTGGTAGGTTTTTTGTTCTGACAGAAATACATTGAGAAGAAATTTCTGAAAATCTTCTGGATTTAGCAATTGCAAGTGTTTTTTAAAAGTTGTTTGAAATAGTAATGAAAATTAGGGAGTAGTAACAATAGTTCTCTTAGTGTGACTTTTTCCAAACCCTTTTTGTCACTGCATTACAATCTTGTCCTGAATTCAGCCTCTCAAGTGTACTTAATGTTACCTTCCAATTAGACTGGTGATATTCTACTGAACACAGTGGCTTACTGATGTAAAATCTGTGTCATTTTTCCCACGTGCATCGTAAATGCAGGCAGTAAAAGCCTTGCTGACAAGTTGCTTACAGTTCTGTGCTGCTTTAAAGGTTTTTCTGTATTGTGCCAGAAAAAAATATCACCAAATGTTGCAGAAACCTATCCCTGGGGTTAGAGAGGGGTCTGGCCTTATGGCTGTGCCTCCTCTGTTTCAGGGACAAGCCTTAACAGATGTGTGACCTTAAATGTTTTCTTTTCCTTGTGGTTACTCAGCAATTCTCTGTGAAAGAGTTTTACCTGAAGATCATTCCATGGCGCCTTTTCACCTTTAGAGTATGCCCTGGCACAAAGGTGAGCCTATTGCCATGCAGCTGTCACTGCACCTCTGGTGTTGTTAGCTTGTAGTCCTTGTGAATAGCAGTCTGTTTTTTTTCGTTTTGGAGAGAAGGGCTTCCACCCACAGAGCAGCATTTGGTTGCATAAAATTCAACTCTGGAATTTCCTCTCAGTGCCTAAATTCTGCTGATATTTATGAATAGGAGCCTGTTGTATCACACTTTCCTGCCTTTTGTCCCAGTGTAGGCAAAAATTTTGATTCCTTTTGCATTTGTCTTGTTTATTTTCCTCATAACCTTGCTAAAATGCTGTGACTGTGTCCACTGAAGCCCCTAGGCTAGGGTGTAAAGTTTGAAGCAGCCTCCTAACTTGAGTCTGGGTGCTTGAAATAGTATTCCTTTTAACTGTATCTGCATGGGTGAGCAGAGAAAGTCTTAGAGCACAACACATGGTGTTGCTCTGTCTACTGAACATATTGTACCTTCTGCATGATGGGTTTACCCTTTCTTGTATCTTTTTACTGCTAGTTTTCGTACCTTGGTCCTGATCCCGTGCACAAATTATTGACACTGGTGGTGGATGATGGGATCCAACCCCCTGTGGAGCTCAGCTGCAAGGAGAGGAACATCTTGGCAGCCACTTTCATTCGCTCTCTGCATAAAAACATAGGTAAAGGGGCAGTGTGTTGGGTAGTGTAGTCAGGCAGTTAGTACTTGAGTCTTCTAGTTTCCCTGGGGAGTGAAGATTGCCAGCCCTGAATGACCTCTGATGAGAATTTTGATTGCTGGAGTCTCATGTTCTGGTCCTATTGGTGCTTTCAGTGAATATATTTCATCATGCCAGCTGTTCCTTTTCAGTTTGGATTTTCTGTCAGTCTCTTTGAAAGTGCACCTGTGAGTTTATGAATGTCAGGAAGACTAACTACAAACTGCCTTTAGAATTCTGTCTACAAACCTTGCTGTAATGAGTTCATTCTTGGGCTGTAAAACTCACCTTTACAGTTAAGTCTTAGGAATGCCTTCTAGATGTTTTAGCTATTGACATCTCAGGCATGACCCAAATTGTTACTGTTCTCAGGAGGCTCAGAGACCTTCCAGGACAAAGTGAACTTCTTTCAGCGAGAGCTGCGTCAGGTGCATATGAAGAGACCTCATTCAAAGGTCACACTGAAGGTCAGCCGTCACTGCCTACTGGAGTCGGTGAGTGTATAGGTCACTTCACTTAAGCCCAATGCTTCTTCCACCCTTTTTGTTCTACTCACTGCCTAAAGAAATCCAAACTGGCACGTACCAGGGCAACCAAGCTAAGAATGATTAGTCCTCCTGTTTCAAGGCTGATACCAGTGGATAAATTGAGATGAGAAAAACTGAAAAATAGAAATCTCAAGTTAGCTTCTCTGTGTTGAGGTTTGGTATTGTGTGAGTTGCTGTGTTCTTTCTCTGCAGCCAGTAAGATCAGATCAATTTAAGTAATTGGGAAACTTCAGCTCTGATAAATTTTTAAGGAACTTGTTGCAGAGTAAATCCAGCCTTAAGAGTTGTCTAGGGTAAATGCATGCATAGCCTGTAATAGCAGGAAATATGCTCGTGCTGTTCTGTCCTCACTTTACATTAGAACCTGAGGCCCAGTAAGAGACAGTTTACCTGGACCAGATTTGGGAGCAGAATCTCCAGCTCCTGAGTCTTTATCTACTGTTTTTCTGGTGTAGAGCCATTGAGTGAGATAAGCTTTCAATTCATGTGTTACTGAGCTGCATGCATAAAACTCTTGCATCAACAAACTTCTAATAGTGGTTCAGTATGATGATAATGTTTTGTAGAGTCCTTAAGTTAAGTTTTGACTGATGCTGACATGTTTCCAAAATCAAAGTTAAGAAAGAGGCATTTGTATAATACAGTTTTTAAGGAACATTCCAAGTACTGTGTACCCAGGGCAGGCAGTTATTCTTACTTACTTTTCCACATTTGTCTTGCAACAGTAATGCTATCAAGATGGAAAAGAACATTTCTGGGGAAAGCAAGAGTGGCTAGGATTTCCCTTGATTTACACTCAGTAAATCTGTGGTTTGGAATATTTTCTGCACAGAGTGAGCTTGCAGTGTTTACAAGATTATCTTTCAGTTAACAGGTTGTTACAAAATGACTTCCCTTCTGAACAGTATTTCTATGACAATTCTTTTCCTGATAGTTGGGAAATTCCTGCACTGTCATGAGCACTGGTTTTATAGCCTAGAAGGACAAAATAAGTTGTGCTGTAATAATAATAATAATAGTAGTAACTGTGAGCTTTAGTGTCTAAGGTAGACAGGCACAATGAATGTGACCAATGTGTTTAGCCCAGAGGTGTGATTAGCATGATGCTCTAACATATCTGAAGATAAGTTAACCTGTATGACTGAGGACTGCTGTGTAGCTTTTAAAATTTTCTTTAATTGGAATCCAGAATCAGGATACAGGAAGTTCTATTAAAATATTTTGTTACCTTTTTTGCATCCTGACTTGATGTAAGTATGAACTCAGTGAACCCTTCAAGCTATTTTCTAATGTTCTCTGAAATGTTCCTTTTTTAAATCTATCTCGTGGGCTGAGAGCGCTTTACAGAAATTGCTCCTTCCCACAGGCATTTTAATACCTTAAACAATACTGTACTGGAGCCTTGGGGGGGATACATCTGTGCTCTGCTAAGACCTCACACAGGTTTTAAGATGAGCTGTATTTGTGTGGATAATGTATCTCCTAATAGAAAATGAGGAATTGGTTTCTGTGGCTTTGGTCAAATAAGAATTAGACCTTAGGAGTTCTTAATTCTCTAAAGTACGAAAATGAGTTCTACACTGTTTATTGGGGTTTGTGTTGCTTAAATTGCCTATCCATATGTGTTAGATTGCATGTTGGTTACATGGTGCTAAGCAGTAATGGCCGTTGTTTGTGGTTTGGGTTTTTTTCAGTCTTTTAAAGCAACACGAAATTTTTCTGTTTCTGACTGGAGCAAAAACTTTGAAGTGGTTTTTCAGGATGAAGAAGGTGAGTTACCCATGAATGTATTTGAGGAGGAAGTGAAAAGAGTGATGATTGAGTAGTTTTAGTCAGTAATTCTGGTTTCTTGTACTATGTCTATCTTTCAGAGCTTTCCAGCCCTTTCACTTTCTCACAGATATTACTATGCCACTGCTGCTATTCTATCCCTACTGATGCCCAAATAAAAACATATTAGGATTGTATTTGGGAGCAGAACCGAGAGTTCTGGAGTCCCTGTCTACTACTCTTTTGCTATGGAGCTGTTCACTGCGATGAGCTCTCTTGTCAGATAGTACTGAGCAGCATACGTGAAACTCTTGAATTGATGGCTCATGGATGACCAAACTTGTTTTATCTTGTAGCTCTGGACTGGGGAGGTCCACGCAGAGAGTGGTTTGAGCTCATCTGTAAAGCGTTATTTGATACCACAAACCAGCTCTTTACCCGCTTTAGCGATAACAACCAGGCCTTGGTGAGTCTATAGTTCCTGTGCTGAATGCACAGAAATGTGAGCATTGATGTGCTGATGGTTAAATAATGCTGCTTCTATTGAGTGGTGTGCAACCTTACCCATTCTTTAGTTTGCTTGCACAGTCACTTCCAGTGTCTATCTGAAAGCTTTGCTTAGTGATCTTAATCCACTGAAGTGTCAAAGAACTGTATGGATGAGCAGCAGAGGGTGGCCAGTCAGCAGGGAAGGCTGGATTTCTAGGAGGGAGGGACTGGAATGAATTTGTCTAGAGGTTTTGTTGAGTCTGAATGTTTCAGAATCCACTTCTGCTCTCATACAGCTTCTGCTTGTGTGAAATATTTTGTATTCTTCCTAGACAGGCTCAGGCATTTTATTTCTACTGCTTGGCTTTGAGGATATTACACTAAAGTTCCTGGGGCAGCCTGAGAGATGGAGTGACTTGAACTGGTCCTGTACTTGCTATCTGTGCTAATCTTGCCTGGCACTTGAGTATTTCACTTTGCTTCCTCTTCACAGGTGCATCCAAATCCAGGGCGTCCCACATATTTACGGCTCAAAGTGTATGAATTTGCAGGCCGCCTAGTAGGAAAATGTCTTTATGAATCATCTCTGGGAGGTGCTTACAAACAACTGGTTCGAGCTCGTTTCACACGGTCCTTCCTGGCTCAGATCATTGGACTTCGTATGCATTACAAGGTAAAGCTTCCCAGCCTTGTCTGAAGCCTATATTGGTCTGGGGAGAGGTTGAATATTGGTGTAGTAGGAGCAGAGCCAGAGTCCTGGTTGGCAGCATATGGTTTGGTTTTTTTCTTCCCTCCATGTCCCTGCCTTCTTTTTCTTTCACACAGTATTTTGAGACAGATGACCCAGAATTCTACAAATCCAAAGTTTGTTTCATACTGAACAATGATGTGAGCGAGATGGATCTAGTCTTTGCTGAAGAAAAGTATAGCAAAACAGGACAGCTGGAGAAGGTGAGGGAGGCAGTTTCTGAAGGTGGGACAGTTTAACCCCTTCCGCCTGTAGCAGAGGAGGCCAAGAACTCTGCTATATGCCCCAGAAAACTGAGCTTATGCTGGGCAGCAGCTCCTTCCTTGAGTTTATTCTGGTCGGGAATTCAGGTTTGGAGAATGCTGCTGGTCACACTCATATCAAATGTTCTCCTGTCTTCAGGTGGTGGAACTGGTGACAGGAGGGGCTCAAATACCAGTGACCAATGAAAACAAAATCTTGTATCTAAACCTGCTTGCACAGTACAGGCTGGCCAATCAGGTTAGAGAGGAGGTGGATCACTTCCTGAAAGGTAACATGCTGTCTGCACCTCTCTTCTTTCTGCCTTTATGTCTCAGGGAGATAGCACCTGCTGCTCTTCTCTTTTCTTCCAGGTCTTAATGAGTTAGTTCCTGAGAACCTCCTGGCTATTTTTGATGAGAATGAGCTTGAGGTAATTGATGCCTCCCTAAGCATCTCTACGCTTACTTCCCCTCCTCTCTGACAAATGAAGCACTTTATCAGTCTGGAATAAAGCCAAAATATTTCTTCTCTAAACATTTTAAACGTTTGTAATTTGCACAGTAGCTGTAGCTTTGTTTCCTGGATTCCTGATTTTCTGACTGCAGTGTCTTGCCTTTCAGTTGCTTATGTGCGGTACGGGAGATATCAGTGTCTGTGACTTCAAGGCACATGCTGTAGTAGTAGGAGGATCTTGGCACTTCCGTGAGAAGGTAAGTGAAAGGGTTTCTCCCTCCTGCTTGCTGAAACCAGCTAGCTACAGCAAAAGACAATTTAAACTGGGAACAGATTTTCTCTTTGGAAATTAGGCTTCCAGATGGACAAACTGGAAGACCCAGGGGTCAGGAGTAAGCCTGCATACGTTATGAAATAATGTTTCCCCCTAGAGAGATCCCTCAGCCTTGCTGACTAGAGATGGTGCTTAATCAAGCAGGTAAAAATCATCAGCAGTGGTCTTTTTAAGGAAATCCAACAAAACACTAATTAAGAACAGTGTAGCAGGGAGTCAGGAAGAGTTAGCAAGAATCATAGAATTGTCATGGTTGGAAAGGACCTTCAAGATCATCAAGTCCAACTGATGATTCATGGTGATATACCTGTCTCTAAGGGATGCTTGAAGAGTATGATTGCAGGAATATTTGGAATTCAGTGCTGTAGTAAAGACTGCTGATCTGGTAGCCTAAATTTGTACCCTCCAATTGTTCCCATGTCTCCCTGCATTTCCCAGTGGGAGGGGTATGGGAATGGTAGCAGCTTCATTTAGAAAAATTATGTAAGCTGACAAAAAAATCAAGGTGAGAAGAGATTGGGATTACAAGCTTCTAGCTGTAAACACTGGGATGGTCCCACCTTCCTGCCAAAGTACCAGAGGATGTGAAAAATCAATAGATTAGCTTAGTGCAAGAAGCAGATGAGCTTCTACCTCATTGCCTATGCAGGTATTTCTAAAAATAAAAACTCTGTGGGGAGAGCAGAAGCCTTTCTGCTTTATGGGAAAGGACTGGTGGGAGGTAGTAGCGTGGGACATCTCTTAACTGATAAGAAGAAACTATGTAATCCTTGCATCTGTGTGTCACCCTGGTAAAACAAAAAAAATCAGACTATTAGTAGACCACTTGCTTGCAAGGGCAGTTGACTGATTTTCTTGCAACTTTGCTTATATGCTTATTTGGTTTGCTTGGCTGACCTGGCTTTACCTTTATTGTTTCCTAACAGGTTATGAGGTGGTTTTGGACTGTGGTCTCCAGTTTCACGCAGGAAGAGCTGGCCAGGCTCTTGCAGTTCACAACTGGTTCCTCCCAGCTGCCCCCAGGAGGGTTTGCTGCACTCTGTCCATCTTTCCAGATCATTGCGGCTCCGACTCATGGTACTTTGCCGACAGCCCACACTTGGCAAGTATTCTGGGGTGGGAGGACTTTCTGCATTGTGCTTTTGGGAGTGACACCAGCTGGTTGTGGTGGGCAAGTAGTGTATAACAACTAATGTGTGATGCTCGGGTCAACCCATCTAAAAGCAGCTGATGGGGATGATGCCCTCTCAATTCTAGTCTGAATGGAATTTTTCTTTTGTTTTACAGTTTTAACCAGCTGTGCCTCCCTACTTACGACTCCTATGAAGAAGTTCACAAGATGCTGCAGCTAGCTATCAGTGAGGGTTGTGAGGGCTTTGGCATGCTGTGATTTCCCCTTTCCAGGAGACCACATAACCTCCTGGCTCTTCGTGGCAAGACCCAGGTTCCATCCTCTCTTGTTCTCCTTTCCTTCACATGGGCAATGGAGGCAGAGCAGGGACTCCATGTAAAGGAATTTGTCATCCAGAAGATGTCACGTGGCCTTTCCATATCCCAGATATGTCATCAAGAGCTCATCTTTACCCTTTCCCTCATTCTCCCTTTGGTTCAATGTGAAACAGCAAAAGGACTGTAGTACATTCATCAAGGAGATAATGCACTTGATTTCCATGCACCCTGTAGACCCATCCTTCTGTGAGAAGATTAAGATCATAAGCAGAAGTTACAGTGAGGTGCAGGAGATCTGCTGAGCTGCCTTCATCATAGCTCTCTGGGAGGAAGAGGAAAGAACAGCAGGGAGCTCATCTGGAAACCTGGCTCACTTTCCATGTGTTGGCTCAGCTTCCCCTTCCCACCATGATGCTCCCCAATAGCTCATCTAACTCTGTGACTGATGAGTGTATGGTTGTCCATCCTTTCAACACCTGACCCGGAAGGGTTTCTGTTTCTTCATCTTGTTCTGGATGCTGCTGTTGCCTGTGCCACAGGGAAAAATGGATAGTATCCACTAGAGTAACCCAAAGGGGAGAACAATCTCATTGGAGCACAAGTGCTGGCCTTGACAGTGATCCTGTACTACCTCCACCAGGGTCCAGCAGGAGAAGCGTCCTTCTCCAGCAGTGGCGGGTAATGAGCCTCTGCAAATGAATTGGAAGAGGAGTTTCTCCTCCGTTGAATGTTTCTGACAGTTGATATTGCACAGGAAGCTGTCCCATGCCCTTGCCTTCTTTTCCGTTCCTCAGGAGAGAGAGTACGGGCATGAGTGTGATCCCTCAATGCTGAGCACCAATGCCTATTCCACATTCACCTTCAGGGTACGTATATTATGTAGTTACAGTGACAGGTCATAAGAAGCTACAGAGTGCACTGGGCTTGTGTTTGTTGCTGGGGTGATGGTACTGGGTAGAACATGGTACCTTCACCCCAACATCCCACAGGGCCTTGGCTTCTACCTCTATCATGCAAACAGGCTGAGGCTTCTCTTTCTCTATTGCATTTCAGGCAGAGTTTCCAGAGGGGTGCTGGTGCCTGGAGAGCAGCTGGCTTTCTTTCCTCCCAATCTTCTTACCTTCTTTCTTCAGTTCTCCTTTCCTTCTATTCCATTCCATGCTTCTGGCTTTCCAGCACAAAACGTTGACTAGAACTTCACTCAAGTGGTCACTTAACAGCCTGCACTTAGTATTGTCTGGCTTGTTGGGAGATGAATGGGCAGACTAGCATGAGAAGTAAATTTATGATTGGGTTGTGTTGTTGCTGGCAGTCCATTCAGCACTTCCCAGGGAAATAAAGGGCAGTCTGGGAATCTTGATGAATTCTTCAGTGAACAAAAGTCGAGCTTTTTAGTTTTAAACAGTCTCTTAGACAGTTCAGGTCAGGAGTAAAAGGCATGCAGGAGTCAAAGTGTAAGTAACCTGTATTACTGCTACCTGTAATGTAAGCTTTTATTGGATTATGGAATTGCTGGCTTTCTTCCAGGATGGAGTCTCAGACTGGCATCCCTAAGCTAAATAAGAAGTTGCATCATCCTTTTCAGTCCACTTCTGCTGTCCTCAAGCTGATCTGGGCAGACTTCTACAGAGTATGGATATTTTAAGATAATTGTGTGTGCTTTTCCAATAAAGCTTAATTGAATTGACTAGGAATTTGAGGGAAACATTCTACATCTACAAAATGTTTTTCAGGCAGCATTTTAGCCATTCTGAGCTGGGTGTGTTACTTCTGTACAGAAAAACATAAGCTGTTTTGGTGCCAAAAAGCAGGTAGCTGAGCACTGAGACTACTCAGGGGATTTCTTTGCCTTCTTCGCTGTCACTGAGGCTGCCAACTAGAGAGTTGCCACTGTCGTGCTCTGATAGGTCACTTTAACTAGTGGCTGTTCTCCCTTTTTTAGTGCAGGCTCCATTCTGTAAGGTCTTGACTTCCTTTAGTTGGATAGTTTGTTACCATTTTATTTACACTGCAGACGGTTTCTGTGGTCAGTATAGTTAACAGCTCTTGTGTTTTCCATGCCACTTCACTGCTTTCTCCAGGCACTGAGAGGAGCTGGCAGTTGCTCGGCTTAGCTTCTGTTTGTTGAGAGGCATAGCTTGGTGCTGTTCCCATGTTGCAGCCTTGTCTCGCAGTCTCACCCAGTGAGGATGTTTGCAGCCTTGTAGTTATGGGCCAACTCTCAGTGACATCTTCCTCAGGGATCTTCTCCCTTCTCCTCTTGAGCTGGACTTTTTTTATTCTGAGAACAAAGTAGCTGGACATTGGGCAGTCTTCCTCTGCCAGAAAGAGCTCCTAAAGGCTTCTTATTGCATTGCAGCCAGCACCCCATGCTTCCCTGTAGCTGTGCAGATGCCAAGGACTTTCTTCTTAATGCAAGTGCAGTCAGAAATGTGATGGGTGCTTTTAGTCAGCTAAATCCATCCCCATTGTTTCCACAGGCCCATAGCTGGTCTCATGTTTCTGAGATCCATCACTTGTCTCTAGCTTTATACCCTTTCCCAGTACAGTCACTTTTTATGCTGTCCCTACCACTGGCAGCAGGGATGTGCTTTGATCACCAATATTGTATGTTACTTCTGGCAGAGGCTTGTTACTTTTCTTATTACCCTTTATTTATTCCCACTTAATAGAGGCCCTCCTGTAGAAATCTTTAGGATCCTGGTATCATCTCAGACAGGTTCCATTTCCTGAAGCTGCTTTGAGGTGCAGAGGGCCTGGCTTCAGGCTCCACCTGCAGGCCATGTTACTTGTTTTTAGAAACCAGGAGCTGTGGATGATACAGGTCAAATCCTAGTTACCTCTGGTGAATTTCTGGCAGAGTTCAGCCAAAGTTTGGAAGCCTGTGGTTGTAGTAGCTGATTTTGTAAATAGTTTGTATAATAAATAAAATATTTTAAAAATGGTGCCTTCTCAGCTCAGCATTCTTTTGGGGTTGTACTGGGAATCAAACTCAGTTCTGTCTATGGGTGAGGGGTCTCTCCAGGTCTTCAAGTGGCTTGCTGAGGTCTGCTGGAGGAGGGAGAGGACAGTTCTCCACCTGCAGCCTTTCAGGATAAGTGACTGAACGCAGGGCCTGTGATTCACTTTTGGGAAGAGGCAGGGGACTGGGCTGGGGTTCACAGGCTACTGTGAGGCTTCTCAGCAGTAGGCTGGAAAATGGGCTGAGGCAGCTGGTAATGCCAGCAAGTATTTTAAGGGCTTTTAAATGTAAATTTAAAATGATGCAGTTGGTGCTAGTACTTTTTTCATCTCGCTGTGTATTACCTGACTCTTTGAGATGCAGGTGTTTGTATTGCTTGTGCCTCATTGTACTGTTAAGAAGGTTAGATGAAGCCAGGAGTTTTGAGTCCTTTGTGCTTTTTTAAGTTGTACAAAACGTGTTCAGATTGCAGGGTGAAAACAATGTACCTGCAAGTGTCTGCTAACAAACAACAGAGTAATTAGTAAATTGACAGCTTGTTGCATTCAGGGGCAATCTCCAGTTTCTCTGAGCCTGAGTTGTTCCCTGCTCTGAGGAAAAACATTCACTTTATCACTGGTTTTCCTTGGACATTTTTCTTTTTTTGTAGCTTGAGGATTAAAATCATAATTAAAAACTTGAGAAGATTCTGCAACATGATTCTATGTCCATTAAGGTTGCTGCTTGTAAAACAAAGAAAACACTTGTTTCCTGTGCTTTACAAAGATCTAGCCCATCTTCAGCCAGCATAGCACTGGCTGACTGCATGCATATCATCATATAACTAGGCACATACTATGAAACCAGCATCTAGCCTTGATTTTGGCTTTCAGGCTGTGAGTTAGAGAGCTGTGCGTGTGAGTCTCAAGTATTTCTTGTGTAGCATTGTGCTGGGTGATCGTATTGTGTAGAAGCTCTTTGTGGGAACAAATTTGTCTTTTGCTGGATTTGTAGAAGACAGAGGTTAGATAAAAGCCATGGTGGTGAGCATTATGAAGGATCCAGAAACTGAAGTTCCAATGTCCCCTGAAAGTCACAGAGGTTGTGGGTTTAGAGCTGGAGTTGGGGTTGGGGGACTAAAAGGTGGGTGACTTTGTCTGCAAACCTGGCATGAGGAAAATGATACACAGCAAACCATGTGGACGTGTCTTTACATGCTGTGACCAGTATTACTCATAGGAAGGAGGCCAAGTTGAGGGTAGAATTTTCAGAAACTCTATCTGTTTGAGTGTGAAGGAGAGCACTCAGTGTGCTGAATTACTTCAGCATGAAGTAGGTTCTAAAGTGTCTGCCTCTTTGCAGGATGTGTATCGTCTGGCTGTTCACGCCGTCCTTCCTGATCAACAGTTCCTTGTGATGTCTTGAAAAGGGAGTGGTGACAGTGACCTGTTATTAACTCCACAGCCTTCGTTTATCCTGGCAGTTGGCATGAAATTGGGGCTGGAAGAGAAATCATGCCAATGCACTTCATGCTGGAATCCTACATGCCTTAGCTTGTGTCTCCAGCAATAGCAAGTTGTTGCCCGATGCCATAGGGTCCTTGATTTCCACACACAGCCACTTGACCTGAGGTGTGTCAAGATGAATTGCTTGGAAAATGGGACTTTTGTGCATTCAGTTCCTCTGCTCAGTTTTCTGTTTGCCTTAATTGGAGAACTACAGAGAAGGAATTTCTTCATATACCGAATGAGAAAATGGGGAAAGTATGCTTGATTTGGATAAGATCTAATCTTGCTTTTTTTGGTGTTATGGCTGAACAGGTCAGTTGAAGCAGGCTATACCTCCTAGTTCCCTTAGTGAATTACTGTGTTTTATATGTTTTTGGCTGTTCTGCTACCATCTTGTGTTTGACTGACCTGGCACATAACAGCAGAAGGGGTTTGAACATGTAATTATGGGAGCTATAAAAGGTAAACACTTACGGGAAACAGCAAGGTCCACTGGAACCTCAGCCTTTCTTGGCATCAACTGTATGGTGCAGAATCTTGAGATTTTTAGAATCTTCCTCTTAAATTCTTTCCTTGTGGTTTTTGTTTGTTTGGTTGGTTTGGTTTGTGTTTTTTATTTTTTTTGTCATTTAGTTATATGTTGGGGGGTTTTTTTGGGTGTTTTGTTTGGTTTTTGTTTTGTTATGGTTTTTTTTTTCATTAAATGCATGAGAAACCCTAATCTCTGCTCTCCAGAGCATGAAACTTGATTGTAGGAGGAGGTGTTACTGCATGAATGTGTTCATTTTTAGACACAATTTGCTATAACTTTATTTTTCACTGAAACAAAACAGCTGTAGATGAAGTTCACCCAAAATTCCTAATCAGTCTTTTCCAGTTACCCTTCTGCAGGCATGGTGTGCTACAAAGTGTGTTGAGGTGTAGGGAATTGCACACGGTGTTGGAAGTGGGGAGTGAGGCCAAGAGCCAAGCCTCTCAGCCTTGGTATAAAGCTGCAATGAATACAGACGAAGGAAGCAGAGGTCTTGCACCATATGAGGGATGGATAAACTGGAATTGGCCTAAAGCTGCTCCAGAGTTTTCTCTGAGGCACATGAAGGCCAGAGTAAGTTTGGGTGGTTTGTAGGGGAGTGACTCTGCAGTGATAAGCTGCAAGGATTGTGCTGGCCTATACCTATCCCTTAATTTAGGGATTTATGCTAGCAATTCTGAGGGCCTATGAACTTAATGCAATTTTCTGAGTAATATCAGAAATCTTATCTCTTATCAGAAAGGTCAGCTGCTTGGGCACTCTTGTGCTTTAGTAGCTGAAGCGTGAGGTTGCCTCGAGGTGAGATTGTGCTGCTTATGGCAGTGGGTGAAGAAACACAAGGAAATACAATTCTGTACAGTCCTCTTAAAGGATGATGGGTGAAACCAGCTCTGAGGGTTTCAGATTTGTCTGGAGAAGCGGTTTTCTGTAAGGAGACTAGATTTGTAGAGGTCTTGATTGCTGGTGTGGAACAGACTCGGACTCCTACATAGGGAAAGCTAGAAGCCCCTTTTCCTTGTCTGTGACTAGAGTAGTGAGCAGTGGTAGACAGCCTTCCCTCTCCTAGATTCTTTTATATTGGGAACAACAGGCAATACACTGGTAGCAACTGTAGTCATTGTTGAAACTAAAAATTACAGTACAAAACCAGTCATCTTGTCTAGTAAGACATTTGACTGTTACCTTTGTGTTGCATGTCCTCACCTATTGAGAGCATCTCACTGACTGCTATCTCTTATGCTGACAACTGTCATCTTGTTTTCTTCTGCTCACTCTCTTCCTGTTCATTTTTCTCTCCTTTCTCTTAATCTCATTCCCCACCCCAAAGAGCAGGCAGTCTCTCTGTGTCTGAATTTTCTATAACTCTTTGCACGATGGGGCCCTGTTTTAGGATGGGAACTCCAAGTGCTACATAGTACTGCTATTGAAAAATTGAAAAACTAGTTGTAGATATCCCTAAGGCTCTGAAACTGGAGAGTCTGGGCAGATGCTGACTGTTCTGTTAATTATCTTTTTCTTTGTAGAAGACTTTAGTGACCTATGCTGTGGTGCCCAGGTCTGCCACGCTTCCTGACTCAAGTTTGTGCTCTGAAGCTGTGCCGCCCAATAGTCCTCTGAGCAGAGTCACGCTGCCTTGGGCTGAGGGATGTTCAAGATGCCTTGATGCGGTGACAGGTAGCAGTTTGGCAGCCCAGTTCTGCCATCAGATGTCCGTGGCTGGCTGGCCACCAGAGGGGGACCGATAGTCAGCTTGAGCTGCTCAGGTTTAAGAGTGGCCAACTTCAGCTTTCTTGAAACCCTGCAGTTTGGGTTACTGTTGTCTCGGGTTTGTTTTTTTTGTTCAGCAGACCTCTTAGTCTAACAAACAAGTTAGCTGGCAGATTCTCTTGCTGTGCTTCTAGTCCCCAAAAGACTGTATGAGAACCGAGCGTCTAGGAAACATCCCCTTGTTCAGCATAAGTCCCTATTGCACAGCTTCCCTTTGCCCTTTTGTTTTCCAACAGGCAATATTTAAAGTGCATGAAAGGAAGTTGGATTTACATTTGTATGATTAACCTGCAGCACTCTCTCAGGAGACTCAGGAGAAATAGTTTAGTAAGAATAATGTCCTTAGTATGAACAAACAACAGCAGTAACACTAACTGGATTAATGTGTTCCCTCAGGCTTTGAGACACATATTAGTCATGGGTTTTTAAAGGAAGAGGGGATTTTAACACATGAACTAGGAAAGCTGTCTCTGTGCTGACACTCTGCATCAGGTTGGTTTTAAGTAGAGGTGGCTTGGCCCAGCTAACCTCACACTTTGCAGTTAGTGGTGTCAGTAGCCTATAGGAGCTGGCTTCAGAAGGTGCTCTGGGAATGTTTTCCTAGCAGCTGGCTCTGCTGTGCCTCAGCCCCTCTAGTTCCTCCTCCTGAGCAGGGCTGTACTGCCATTTAAGTATAAAATGGCATGGTTTCAGAGGAGCCACATACCAAACACGTTAGTGAGGTGTAATGCACTTGGTGCTTCTGAGCCAGCTCAAGCCTGAGGCTGTGACCTTGATGGATCTGCTCCTCAGCTGTGTAAGGAGCAGGCACCAGGTCAAACAGCAACATCAGAGGAGACCAAGGTGATAGAGACATGGGCCTTAGTGATGTTGAACCCAAGAGGCATCTTTAGATTCTAGGGCAGAAATGCTCATGGATCAGAAGGCATTTCTGTGTCTGTATTTATCAGCAGGATCCCCACTCCTTAGGTGCTCAGTTCAGTGCTGGAGGTTTAGGGTTGTGTGAAGAGTTAGCCAATGGAGATGGATAGAGGACCAGAGTCTGATACAAGGTTGTGGTGTTCAAGTAGAAGTTTATAAAAGGCTGAAGGGTGCTGAGTAAACACACAGTTCCTCCTGATCCCTTTGAAGTGACAGCTAGCAGCGACTGAAAGGCAACAAGTATGTGGTTACTCAAACCTGTCTGCTCCACAGATGGACTGAGGAAAGCAAGACCTTTCCTCCCTGTCCTCCTAAGGGCAGATAAGAGTGTGACATGGATGTGGACAATGAAAACATCCATGGTTAAATAAGACTTAAAGCAAACAGATCTTCTTGCTTCAAGGCCAAAGCCTGCCTCTGACAGACAGGAGTTAGAAAGGAGCTTGCTTTCTGCTTCTCTTGAAACTAGCCACTGTTCTGTGAAGGATGCTGACCTGGAAGGGTGTTTGGCAACTGGTGGCCTGAGACAGGAAGAGGAAGGCAGAATCTGCTTTAATCCTGTCATAGCTGTAGTGATAATTAGGGTTGAGCCAATTTAATACTTGAATAAGGAACAGGCAGATCCTTCACAGAACTAGGGGTCAACAGACTTTCAGAAACCCTCTCCCATCTGGGGAGGGCAACCCTCAACATCCTGCTGTGCATGTAAGAGGGGCTGCACAGAGAAGGGGCTCTTTCTTGTGCCCTGTGATCCCAGTGCAGCGCCTAACATGTTCCCAGTACATACATCAGTGTATAGCCCCACCAAGTATGGTGAGGAGTCTTTGGCATATTTACAGAGCACCTAATGTCTGCTATTGCCAAATTTTGGTAGTGTGTTCTGTTCCTTGGATAGCTAATGTCCTTCATACTCCTCTCTGAGCTGTTGAATTGATGTGAGGTGATGGCAAAGCCTAAGCCTGGAAGGCTGTGCTGTAGTGCTGGGCCAGGGAGCCCCACACCTTTGTTCTTACGTGTTCTAGAGCTGGCAGACTCATGGCAGGGAAAGCATGCACTGCTGTGTGATGCCAACATCTGCCCCATAACCTTCTCAAGCCATGACCCCTGCTTGTAGATAGAAGAGCACCCTTATTCCTCTTTGATGAGGAGGAGTGTTTCCTCCCAAGCCTCATGGAGAGATGGGTGCAACTGTGGTTTCTTTTCTGCCTTCTCATCTTCATCCTTCTTCAAGCATCTCATTCCTTGCCCTGTTCTCTTCCGCTGTTGCTTGTTTTCTGCTCTGTTTGCCAGTGTGGCAGTGAAAACAGTGCCCTGATGCACTCTGGCTTGGTCTTCCTCCTTCTCCAGAAACCCGCACAGAGAGTGCTCTCTCCTCAGTTTTCTCTGGCTACCTTTTGCCTTTCTAATCAGTCATGGTAATTTACCCTGGCACTGTTTGGCAGGGGCCGTACGTTGGCATCATGAGCAGCCAGGGTCAGTTGTCAGCCTCTGAGCCATGAGCCTAATGTAACAGAACAGATGTAGGTATTTTTTCCAAGTTTTCCCTGGGCAGCGGGATTAAAGTCTCTGTTCTCAGCTGGGGTCTCCGGTGTAGTCACTTCCCTCTCTGTTGCACAACACCCTATTAAGAAGAACAGCACAAACATGTTCATTGGGATCCCTTCCCCCTACCCTTGAAGGCCAAGGAACAAAGGCAGGGGAGGTTTCCAAAGGCTGAGGAGGCTGCCTGTTTGGTCCAGGAGCCCTGAGATAATCCTGCCCAGATATCCCCCTTTCAAAGGGCCCCGCAACTCTCTGCTGTTCTGCATTCTTTGGGGTGCCAGGGGTAGGAGAGAACATGGGGAAGTGTGGTGTAAAAGAGCAGTGGATTCATGTTCTTCTTACGTCCATCTGGCTGTGTGCACACCTGAGTGAGTACCAATGTGAGGAGAAGCTAGTGTGGCAGCATCACTGCCAGGTCTGGAGTCTGTGCCAGCCTGCTGAGCAAGGGCCTTCTGAGCGTGCCTATGTGCATGAGCAAACATGCAAAAGGGAGTGATGAGAAATCCCAAGGGGTGTCTCAGTGCTAGCAGGAGACAGGTTTAGGGTACAATCCACAGTCCAGGCAAACTTTCTTGCTTAAATTGAAAGCTGTTATGCCCTGCAAAGTCTCTGTCTTCTAATGGCTGCAAAGGTACTGAAGGAACTTGCGGGAAACAGGGAGGCAGTGTTCTTTCTGTAGCTGATCCTGAAGTGGCTGGCTACAGAGGAGGACTGCAGGTGCCTTTGCTGAGTAGAACAGGGCTTCCCCAACAGACCAAAAGGAGCAGTCAGGTCCACGTGAGCACACACAAGGATCTGCTGCCTCTGTGCACCAATTACTTGCTTTAGTGACAAAAGACCATAAATGAACAAGGGAGTTAATTAGGTCCACAGCAGGCCATGTTTGGAGGCCTGCAGGGCTGAGAAGTCTGGAGTGGGTTCAAAGGCATAGGAGGAGGAGGAAGCCCTGGAGCTCTGTGTAGCAAACAAAGGTGCTGCTGGTTCTCCTCCTCAGGGAGTACCTTGAAAAACCTAGTCTCTACCGGAAGGATGGTTCAAAGGCATAGGAGGAGAGACCAGCTCCTGGCAGCATCTGTTTGTTCAGGCCTCTGATGAAGGACTTAACCAGCTTGTTAATTCACTCCTTTGTCCGGCTGCAGACCCTTAGTCACTGCAAGCAAGCCTCCAGGGTAGTGTGTTAGGTTGTGAGCCAGCTCTTTCTGCCCCGGTTCTCTCCATGCACTGTATGATCCAGTGAGCTGTCAGCAGGGCTGAGGGGCATGTTGCAGCCATCTGGCCCATCCCTACTAAAATGCTCGCAGCAGGTCGTTTCCATCTTTGGCTGAAAAGTGACCCTTGCAAACCTCTCCCTTGCAGTTGCCTCAGCAGATGGTGAGAAGGCAAATAGAAAGAGGAATATCTCTGAAGCTGTAGTGGTAGAAAGATCTGACCCCACTGCACCTCTCACCCCAACACCCACAGGTACTAGATTCTTGCAGTGCCATCTAGTCCCTGAGCTTTGGTCTCCAAGTTCCTTCTCCCACTCCTCAGAGTACCTCCTGTTTCCTTCTCTGGACCGTGGTGGAGGCTCTGGATAGCATTCAGTTGGAAGAGAGCCTGCCCCAGCTCTGTGAGCAGAGTAGGAAGGGGCACCCATGTTATGAGGGGGGCTCATGGCACAGCAACCGCTGAGGAACACTTGTGCCCTAGAGGACATGTTGTTGGGGTTTTGGGGCCTATGGTTTAGGAGGGAGGTGGGATGGCAGGGAGGGATGTTCAATTGTGGTGAATCTATGCAAACTACTTTGGGCAGCTGCTGTCTTGACTCCACCCTCTCTCACCCTGGCTGCATACAATCTGCTTTGGAAGAGGAACAGGGGTCCTTTCCTTACCTGTAATTTTACCAGGCTGCAGCAGTTCAAGGAGGTGGGACAGCATGCTTAGCCTATGCTGGAGGAAGCTTCAGTTCAGCAAAGGTGTTTGAGACAGTTGAGTTGTGTATTGCCTGCCAGGCTACACAAACTGCTCTGGAGTCAGAACTTAAACCATGACCAGACTTAGTCCCCATTCCAGACTTTTCCTTCACCTCATTTGTTAGCAGCGTCGGATGCAAATTTTGTACTGGTATGTGGAGGCCTGGCTGGCTTGCAGGGCTCCTGTCCAGCTGCCCTTGTTCGATCCTCTGCCTCGGCAGGTCTGGCTGGATACAGGCGCTGCAAAGGTCTTGTAGGGAATGTGCAGAGTATCCAGGTTATAGTGCTGCCACCTTTCCTCTTCTGGTGACAGCAGTGTTTGATATGGGTAGAGGACAGGCCCTTCCCACAATACCAGAGTGATTCATCCAAGTACAATACAGGAGTGAGATTTGCCTTATATTAGGTATGATGCAGACAGCTCATGACAGACAACCCTTCCTCCTGCAAAATAGCTTGCACAGGCAGTGTGGACAAGGAGCAAGAAGGGGCCTGAAAAGAAATAGCAGGATGGTGGAGAGAAGCATGGAGAGAAGCTTGGAAAGGTCACTAGGCCTGCAAATGCAAAGATGTCTAGGGGCCTTTAGAGGGGCTCCACTGTAATGTTTGGTACCATGCCCAGCCTGAAGCTTTAGCACCATTTAGTAGGCTGGACCAGCCTTGGCCTCAGTCTTGTTTGGCTAGATGGAAGCAGTTGTCATAGTGTCCCAAGTACAGTATCATTGTCACTCTTTAATTCCTCCAATGAGGTGTTGCAAACAGATATACATGTGTTGTAGCTGCACTTTGAATTTAGAATTGCCTCTAGGGACAGGCAGTGATAAGTGCTGCATAGATCCTAAACCGTTGTGTTTCTGAACTGGTTTCCAGCAAGAGCAGAAGACATGAGGCTGGGGAAGAGGCTGCTTTCCCCAACGGAAGCATCCTGCTGGGCTGGGGGAAACCCTGACCTGGTGATGCCCTCTGAGTAGCTGGGGTTAATGACCAGGCTAAGGTTATTATTAGTATTACCCAATGACTGCTACTTGGGTTGCCCTTGTTCGTTGCCTGCCTCTGGAATATCCCCTGGCAGCTGCAGGGGCAGCTCTGGATCTGTGGAGGTAGGTCCTCTGCGGAAAGAGGCTACTGTGATTAATGACCAGTGATGAATGAGAGGGAAAGGGGTAGGAGGAGAAAGTTGCCAAGACTTTAACTCTGTTAGATGCAGAGATTCAGCCTGCTTCAGATCTACTGGTGGGAGGGGAAGGGTCCTTGGCCAGCCAGCATGCTAATGAGCCAGAGGTGAGCATGGGTGATCAGGGCAGCCACAAGTGTTGCATAAATCAGACCTAAGGTGCCAGAAAAGGCCTTCAGGGAGATTAAATGTCTGAGTGTCATCAGCTTTGCAGAGATAATGAGAACCAGAAAAGCACCAGGAGGTAAAATGGCATAGATCCATGAAAACAGGCTTGTGGGCCCAGGATCCTCATGGATCCACACTGACTCTGGGGCTGGCAGGGGGGTAGCTGTGGGGGATTCTGGTGTTTATAGAGGGACTGTAGGGTTAATCATCCTCAATCTCAGAAGCAATCAACTCTGAAAGAAGAAAGTCTTCCTGCCAAATTATGTCTTCCTTGCCCCTCCCCATGCTTCTTCACTTGCCTTGAACAGAAAGCAAGAAATAAAGGGAAGCAACAAGGGCTGGGTCTGCTGTTGCTTTCTTTGTGGGGTCAGTGTGAGTGAGGGGGACAGCTGCCTTTTGCTCTGTGCTCAGTGTCTTGAACATGGCCCTGTAACTTGGGGGTTGAGGAAGCCCCCGGGGGACTGGAGCCAGGAAGTGTAACCAAGAGTGTTGTGCAGGACCACGGGTATCATGACCCCAAGAGAGGCACCTCCAGCTCTTCTGGTGGCAACCAAAATCATTGCAACAACGGTGGCTGATGGCCACCTGTGTTAGATGGTCAGATCATAGAGTGAATGACAATGGAGCAGGCTGCCCAGGGAGGCCATGGAGCCTCCATTCTTGGAAGAGTTCAAAAACCCAGCTGGACACAGGCCTGATCATCCTGACCTGGTAATCTCCAGAAGTCCCATCCCACCTCAACCCATCTGTGATTGTGTGGGATAGCACCAGCTCCACTGTCAGGACCATCTGCTTGCTTGGCCATGGCCAGGAGGCTCATGGCTAGCTGAGGCAAGGATAATTGGAGCCCGTTTTCTCGTCATCATTGCTGTGAAACCAGAATCATAGAATGGCTGAGGTTGGAAGGGACCTTAAAGATCATCTAGTTCCAACCCCCCTGCCATGGCAGGGACGCCACATGCACTAGACCAGGTCATCCAGGGCCACATCCAGCCTGGCCTTAAACACTGCCAGGGATGGGGCCTCCACAACCTCTCTGGGCAACCTGTTCCAGTGCCTCACCACCCTTTGGGTAAAGAACCCCCTTCTAATCTCCAGCCTAAACCTCTCCTCCTTCAGCTTGTAGCCATTCCCCCGTGTCCTGTTGCAATCAGACCAGGAGAAAAGTCTCTCTCCTTCTGCCCTATAATCCCCTTTCAGGTACTGAAAGGCTGTAAGGTCGCCTCTAAGCCTTCTCTTCTCCAGGCTGAAAAACCCCAATTCCTTCAGCCTGTCCTCATAGGGGAGGTGATCCATCCCTTTGATCATCTTTGTGGACCTCCTCTGGACCCACTCCAAGAGGTCCACATCTTTTTTATGTTGGGGAGCCCAGAACTGTACACAGTACTCCAGATGGGGCCTTACAAGGGCAGAATAGAGAGGCAGAATCCCTCCTTAGACCTGCTGGTCATGCCTCTCCTGATGCATCCCAGGACACGGTTAGCCTTCTGAGCTGCAAGTGCACACGGCCGGCTCATGTCCAGCTTTTCATCAATCATGACCCCCAAGTCCTTCTCTGCACAGCTGCTCTCAACGAGTTCTTCTCCCAGCCTATACTCATATCTTGGGTTGCTCCTACCCAGATGCAGGACCTTACACTTGGACTTGTTGAATTTCATTTGATTCTCACAGGCCCATTTTTCAAGCCTGTCCAGGTCCCTCTGAATGGCATCTCGCCCCTCTGGCATGATGCTGGGATCCTTCCCAACTCCCTTGTCGATACTGCTCCTTGCAGGGCTGTGACTGAGCCCTGCAGAGTAGGAGCACTCCTAGGTTCTGCAGAGTACCATTGGAAGCCATCAGAGCTACTGCCTCTGGACACTGCAGTGGTGAAGCTGGCTTGCTCCCACTCCTCCCTAAAGGAGTCATGGCTGTAAAGCAACATGGAAGTTAGGCACAGCCACTTGGTTGTCACTGGTGACTGAGCCTGAACTGGCGGGGGCAAGGGTAGCATTATTTCACAAAACAGTGAGGAAGTATGTGGTGGGGCTTTGTTTTTCTAGCTTCACTCCTTGATGATATCCCAAAGGCTTGTCAAGAAGGGCATATGTTTAGTCTCTCCCCTTGTATCTGTGCCTCAGGCACTATACTTCCCCTGCCTGCAAAGGCTGCATTCCCAGCCTTGGAAGAAGCTCTGTGCTAGCTGTGAGATCTCAGCCTGGATTAAGTGGCAAAGGCAAATCCTGGGCTTTGGGAAGAGCACACTTGACCTTTGCCTCTGCAGAATTAAGCTCTCCCTCAGGAGGAAGAACAAAGTGTTGGCTGTCATGAGCAGGACCTGCCTGCCTTGGTGAGGGAGGGCCTGCGGTGGGGGTCACATTTGCAGTCCAGAGGGGAGGAAGAGACAGAAGACCCAGTGACCTTGAAGCTTAGAGATGACCAGCTCAAATTACTTTAAAAAATCAAAGCTACATTGCCTCTTCTGCTGGTAAAAATACACTGTCTGGAATGGTCTAGGCAGATGAGCTCACCAGCGCATCCAGATGCAAGAGGAGAATCCGCCTGGTAAGATCCAAATTATGTGTTGAATCCTCTTTTCTTATTTTCCAACCTGTTCTCCTCTGTTATGTTTTGCAGTGCCTCTCATCCTGAATTGCTGCTAGCGTCTTTGCAGGCTCTCCAGATCCTATGGAAGAAGTACCCAGTAGTGAACTTGGCCCTAGCGTGGACTTCAGACAATGTTCTACGTGCACAGTGGTAGGTCCAGCTAAACATGCTTGTTTTCCCTAAGCAGTGGCATGTGTACAGCTCTCACATTAATTCAGATGCTTTCTACTACAGTATGCTCTTTGTTCTATGTAACACGGCTCACTCTAGTGCCAGAGGGCCCAGCAAGGGGTATGGGCAAGCACAGAGTGGGTGTGGGAGGTGGTCTCTTTCAGGTTGCTCTTGTCTCCAGGATTTTTTGGGAGTTCTGCCATCCTAGCCCCAGGCTTTCGAAGGAGATACATAAGGATGAAGAATCTGACCAAGTGAAAAGTGCTATAAAAATGCATTTGCATCTTCATCACTGCAGGTACAGTGTCTGAGGGTTTGGTGTTATACCCTCACACCTTTGTGAGGGTATAACTCCTCCAGACTCCTCCACTGAAGTGCTCTGAGCTCAGAACCGCTTTGAATTAGTGCCTTTAAAGATGTAGTTCAATGTTACTGAGAGCGCTTAGGATAAAGAAGGAAAAGATTCATTCAGGTGGAGCTGATGAAAGAATCCAGGTCTGCCCAAGCCTCCAAAGGGCTGGAAAATAGGTATGAATACATTTATAGTCTCCTGCATTGCAGAGAAGTGAAGAGACTGATCCAACTTGAAGTGTCTCTGTTTATGCTACTTTTGCTAATTTCTGTAAATACTTGTGCAGTGCTCAGCCACTGGATTAGCAGAGCTGTTACAGCATAGCATGGTAGTCAGTACTGCAGGACAGGAACATAGCCTTCACTTGGTGGGTGGACTGGAAAAATGGAAGGAGATGAGGAGACCCTGCCAGTGGCCAGACAGGCTATTGCAGAGTGAGAATGAGAGGTCCTCAGTTCTGGAGAGCACATCTGTATCTGGCATCACTTTGCTTTACTATCAGGAGAAGGATTGTTAATCTGCTGCTGTGAACTTAGACCAAAGCCATCTGATGGTCTTGTGGGAAGCAGCCACTACCCTTTTACCAAAGCTCTCTTGCACACTGGGGCAGAGCTACCTCATGCTCCATCAGCTTTACAGGTCTTGTGTATCTCTTGCCTTTCTATCACTCACACCCCAAAGTTTCAGCTGTGTTTCTGTTGGCAAAGGATGACTGGGAAGAGACAGAAATCAAAGTATGTTACTGAATGCTTGCGTGGGAGGTCTGTTGTATAGCACGGGTGTGAGAGCTGCACATCTGAGAAACTAATATGACGAGAGGGGCTGTGCACGTGAAACAACTCAGGGCAGTGGGCCACGTTTCTCCTTTAGATCTCCTTGGTGCTGACAAACCCATTAGTGGCAACTTGCTGCTGCTGAGGACTTTGCTGAGAGAGCAAAAGCCCTGGAGGCTCTTGGCAGCTGAACTTTGCACAGGATCAAGCTGGTGGAGTCAGTTACCCACTCCCCAGCGTGGATCGTGCAGATTCCCAACCAGTTTTCTGAGTATGCAGTGTTTCTGGGAGATGTTCAGCTGAAGCCTAGGCTTGGTGCAGCTGCGTCAGCAGGTTCTGGGATGGGAAGGGTACTGGATTTCACTTTCCCATTTCCATCCTAGAGCCTTGCTGACACGGCTTCCTGCACCACTAGTGTCAGGAAGAGGCAGTTTGGTTTCTGGGATGTGCATATGTGTGGAGCTTGGTCCAGCCTGCATGGGGCGTGAGAAGGGCACCAAACCATCCTTCCAGCCCAGCTGCTTCCTCCACTAAAGCAACGAGACAGAGTCTCTGCTGTGCCCAGACTATTTGGAAACATGTTGATAAACTTCCAAATGTCTATTTTACAATCCAGATGTGCTAGCTTTGGCTGTAAACCCTCATCTGAAGAACAGGTGTGCTATAATGTTTCTAGCAGTGGCCCCAAAGCCAGCTGGAGGCTTGAGCTGAGCAGGGGCCAAGGGGCTGGTGCCATATAGGATATGGATACTAGGTAGGGCAAGGGACAGGTGAGGCAGGGAGCTGTAGGTCAGCTGTAGTTCACAGCAACCCAGAGTCAGACTGTGGGGGAAGAAAGGGGCAAACCAGAATATTCTTCAACCCTCAGCTGCTGCTTAGCAGCACTAGAGCCACCTTAGAAGAGGCTACCCTTGTGTGGGCAACATGGATGCATCCAAGGGGTGCATCAGCCTTGGTTGGATATGTCCTGATGAGTAAGCACAGGGCTAGGGCCAGCCACCAGCCTCTGTGGTATTTTGTGTGGTTTGCCTTGACCTCTGCAGCAGCTCTGAGGCCTGGGAGGCATTGGAGGTGACAGCAGCTCCCCGCTGGCATCGGCAAGGGGGCTGAAATGGGGCAAGTGCTTCCTTGGACCAAACCACATGTGTCTTTGGCCTGAAAAGCAGGCATCCCCCTGGGCTGGGGAACATGTCCTGTTGTAGGGCCTGGATCTTGCTCCTGAAAGTTGTGCTGGGGAGAAGCACAGTGCCAGTGGTAAGACTGGCAGCAGCAGTGGGCTGCCAGAGAGGTGGGCACCAACCCTCTGGGGTAGAGAGGGCAGCCAGTCCCGGGTGCAGGCTGGCAGGAAGGAAGCCTGTGGGTGGTGGGGATAAGGCAGGGCACAAGGTGCTGATACCACACTGCCTTAGCTATGTATGGTGCCTGCAGGCTCAGAGGTGAGAGCCACACTAATGTGCTGTCCCCTTATTCTTGCACTTGCATTGGATTTTAGCTCTGCTGATATCTCTTGGGTTATTTGTATAGTCTAAAGGCTTTTATCAGTAATATTTGTACCCTCCAAAGACCCCAAAGAACCGGCCAAGCTTGCAGGGAAGCCGTGCCTAACTGAGAGCAACAAGGTAGGTAGCACGTGCTGTAGGGGTAGCTGCCTTTGCTGAAAGTGGGCAGCAAGGCAGGGGGAAGTCAGGCCAAGGGCAACACTAGGGAAAGCCCAGGGCTATGTCAGTCCCATCCCCTCACAAAATGAGAGACCAAAGTGGCATTGAGAGGGACCCCCACAGACAGCATTTTCTCCTGCACCTGATGTGGCCCTGGCCATGCTTTGTGCCCAGCATCCTCTTGTGCCTTCTGGTGGGCATAAGGCAAGCTAGTGCTGTTGCTTCATTTTCATCTGCTCCCCGATTGCACTCTTGGCTTGTGCAGGTACCTTTCCTGCTCTGTACCCCTTGCTTGCCTGCCTTCCTGCCCTGTGGCAGGAGCTGCCTGTAGACCAGCCTAGCTCACAGAGCATTGAAGTAGACAGTTCTGGCCCGATGTGGCTGCTGTGGGGATGTTCCCCAGAGACATTGGGAGCTTGCTGACGCCTTCATTCCTGCCACCCTCCAGAAAGTGCTTCCTTTGGCTCAGAGGTGCACTCTGAGAGCACCAGGCTCTGGGAGGGAGGAAGGAGAAGGTCTCCCCGGCCTCCACAGTGCCTCCTGCCTTCTCAGCTGCCACCCCTGCCGTTGGGGCTCACCAGCCTCGAGGGAGCACTGGCCACCACCTGTACTGTTCCCCATCCCAAGATCTTGTCAGAAGATAATGACCTGATGTGGTGTGGCATGGGAAGGGGCTTTGCTTACCTTCTCTGCAGTTGCCCTGCATTTATTTCCCTGTTAAGATCTCATTCCTCATTATTCTTACTTCCTGTAAGAGTCTGGGCCCTTTCTTAAGGCTGTGTGCCACACCTACATGTAGAGTGGGTGACAGCAGAGTCAGCATGGCAACTGGTGAGAGAGATTTCTGGAGCTGTGATGTCACCAGAGAGCTAGATTCCCAGCCTATGAAGTCATAGTTGGGAAACTGGGTACTCAGTCTAATCCCAATAATTACCCAATGGGACTGTAAAGTGTCAATGAACTAGTCTATTGCTTGACGACTGACTACTTGAGCTCTAACACGCCACTTAATAGTTGCCACTTTTTGCAGTTCCCCAAGTTTCATTTATTAATAAGCTAATAAACATCCACTCAAAATCACTGCATTGTAATGAACTGAGATCACTGCTCATGCAGCTATTCCAGTGCCCAAATTCATAGGAAAGCACCTAAAATCCTGGGATGGAAAGTAAGCCTGCAATTTCAGGATGGCAGAGTAACCAAACTAAAATACAGATGTAACATCAGCCTCACTGATCATTTCCATTTTGGGATCTATGTGGCTATCATCAGTTTTCCTCTGATGTGCAAAGCTGATGGGATGAAGGAATTCCAGTCCAAGTTCTCTGTGCCCTGGCCAGCCAAGATGAGGGTCTTAAGGAAGGAACAGCAATTTGAAGGAAACGAGAGTTGCTGCTTCTTAGGAAAATTATTTTGGAATCAGAAGCAGGAACAAAACAACTTTAATCCCAGACACTCAGCAGAATTCAAAGATTTATTCAGGTTTGGTTTCTTCTGTTTTGTTTTGTTTTTTAAGATAATGCAAAGGTGTAAACCCAAACATTAGGCCTAATCACTGCTGGAAGGAGGCAGTATTTCTGAAAAACATACTGTCAGCTTCAGAAATGCAGTTACTTAAAGGAGCTTCAGCTGGAAAACAGAATCATCAAACAGAATCAGTTCTTTTCTAACCCAAACCAGGACAAAAGGAAGTGTGGTGCTTTTGAGAGAAGTTCAGTGTGGGAGGAATTTCTCAGGACGAGCTTCCTCAACACAGTCTGGAGATTGCCTGGTTTCTTCTGTCCTTGCTGTTGGGTCATCTTGCTTGGATCTCTATCTTTTCTGTAGGTTGTGTGCTCCTTGGGAAACACTGTCTGGGAAGTGTGGCCTGGGAAGTGGTAACAGACACCAGGAAGGGAGACTTCACTGAGGAGAGTACCCCACGCTCCCCATATATCCTCAAGCTGTTGCTCCTGCTTCTCTGTTCCCTTCCAGTCTGTGTCAAGCTGTTGTTCAATGGCTGTCTCAGGAAAAGCCTCCTGGTGTTAAGACCCCAGTGAAATGGGGAAGAAAAGTTCATGGAAATTCACACTACCCAGGCCCTTTCCATGCTCCTCTTAACAGCGCCCTGATCACATGGGGAGTATTCTCTCTTTGTGGGTCACAGCCCTTAAAAATGGCAAGAGGTTCTACTTCCTTCTCTTATTTCCTTCCTTCCTTCCCATAGTGTGGACAGCTGACTAATGAGCACTTCAGCTGAAGTCCCCGTCAGGTTAATGTCCTGAGCAGGCTTGCTGCTGCAGGGAATGCATAATGGACTGGTTTCCTGGTCAGGCCAGCCTCCATGCTCCTTGGGGATGCAAAGGCTTTCCTGGTTTCCAGGCCCCTCTCCTTGCCACATGTGGTTCCAGCCACAGGTATTGAAGAAGCAGAGAGGCTAGACCAGCCTCCTGGGGAAAGGGAAGATTGCTGTCCAATCACTGAAAACAGGACTTCATTAATTATAAATGGACATGTTCCCCTGAGCTGCTGTAACTCTGCGTGAGTCACATTCTAGCTGAGGGTTTTTTTCTCTTGAAGAGATGCTGAAGGGACTTGAAATAGTGTGATTGATAAATAAGGAACCAGCTGTGCTCTGCAGCCAGCCGCACCAGAGCCTTTCTGCAGCAGTAGCCCACAGCAACTTCCTCTCTGCCTCACTCTGCACTCCCATCCCTTGGGTTCTAACATCTGGTCATGCTCTTCAGGTTTCATCTTCCTAGTGGCATGTTTTTGTCTCCTGTTGTAACCTCTTTTCCAGTGTGTGGTTTCAGCCCTTGGTAATGCTCACTTATGTTTAGACAACAGCACAACCAAGGAGTCCAGTTATGAGACACCCACTTGGATGGTCTGTGTCTCCCTCCTCCATCTCTGAGATAGTCCTGGTTAAATGAAAGCAGAAGGAATAATAAAACCAGCAAACCTTGGCTTTTGACTAGTGAACAGTTTCTCTTCTATTTTCTGACAACAAACTGTTGCTTACATGGCTCTTGGCTGCCTGCTGGCAGCCTCATCAGAAAGAGAGGCCAGGATGTACCCCAAGGCTCTGAGGGACACACCAATAGTGGGTGGAGGTGCCTGGATGGCTAGGCTGTGTTATCTGGCTGGTGCAGCTTGTCTATGTGGTGGGAACATCTCCTTCCCTGGGTGCTGTTAAGCATGGGTGTGCTGAGCTGTGTGTATCTCATGGTAAAGGCAAGGGGTGGAAATGCTGTCCATGGAGGATTTGCTGGCTGTTTGCAAACTCAGAAGCTGCTTTTCCTGCTTCTTTGCTATCCATGGTTACACAGGTCCTCTACAGAGGTCTCTCTGTACTGTTACCTCGAAGTTGTTTCTCCATTCAGCTCCCAAGTGCTGCTGTGTCCTTCCTCCTAATGTGAGATGGCTCTTTTCAGAGGAGCTGCGACTGGCTCGACACCCTGACTTTTAAGAGTGTGGGGCTGGCCAAACTTCCAGTGCTCCCCTTCAGGGAGCAAGGGGAGCACTCCTTCTTCCTCTGCAGGAACTGCAGGCAGCTCCTGAATCTGTGGAATGTGTCCCATCTGCAGCGTGTTAGGGGTCTGCTCACAGCGGAGGAAGAAGCACATGTGGGTTGTGAACCCTTCTGAAGAGGGAAAAAAGGGGCTAATTTATCTAGGAGATACAGTGCCAGGAGTCACATCTGGGGGCCAACTGGCCCTGGAAGCATGGCTTCCAGGTGCTACCCTCCAGAGGAGGACTGTGCAGAGCCCACTGCAGAGCCCACTGAAGTCCAACTCATGCTATGACTTTACTCACACCCTGCACTTCTCTTCTCCGGTGGGTTTGTTTTCAGGGATGGCCAAATATGAAATGAACCACAGGGCTGGGAGGCAGCAAGCCTATGCCTGAGCACCTGTGTACAGCAGGGCTGCAGTTGCTCCCCTCCCCAGGTGGCTGTGCCTGCAGCTGCTTGTGCCAGGCAGCCCGAGGGCTCACTGCCCTCAGCTCGCCCCTGCTCTGCCATGGTGCTTAGGTGGGATCAAATGGCGCTGGCACGTCCCTGCAAAAGCAAAGGAATGTTTATGTGTGTGAGGCTGGAAAGAGCTTGGTGTCCAGCTCTGGGAGGGGAGAGGTGTGTGTTACTGTAAACATGGAGTGAAGCTGATTTGAGAAGGGATGCCAGCTCCCTGGGCTGGGCTCCACTGCAGCCAGTGGTGGCTGTGAGAGGTACTAAAGGGCTTTAAATGTCTTTGTTGGGTTTGCACATCTCATTCCCCAGCCTCGTTAAGGATGCACGGGCACAGCTAGTCTCACCGCTGCTGGGCCTGGAGTGCAGACTCCTGTGGGGGTGTCCCATGGGGATGCCATGAACCTCCTCGTTCCCTGGGGTGACCCAGCACCTCAAGGCAATAGGAATCTATTTCTGTCCCAAACAAACCTGCTCCAGGGTTGCCTGCTCTAGCTTTGAGTACTGCCCAGGCTCTTGGCTACTTTGTTTATAGCTTTGTTTAAGGCATTGATAATTTTATTGTATCAGGGTTAAGCACAAACATTCTTTCTGCTGCTGCATAAGAAAATAATTAGGTGAGGATGGAAACGACATTCCCCTTCTTCAGAACAAAGAAACGAGCCATGGCTGTTATCAGGCACTGCTTAAGGCATCCAGGGCCATGCAAGCTCCTGCCAGAGCCATGGCTCTGCCCCAGCATGGTGGGTGGGTGAGCTGATGGCATCTGAGGAAGTGTCAGAGTTCACGCTGGCGTTTCCTGACACTGCTGACCCATAAGCCAGCTGTGAGTGCCAAGGTCAAAGCCTGAACCCACTCAGCCCAATCGCTCTCGTTGCACTTGTTCACCTGCCAAGTTATCTCCCCTCCCCCTTGCTTGCAGGACGCCAGGCAGAAGGGCTGTGCTGGGATCCTGCTCCACTCCAGACCCAGTGTGCTTTCACAGGATTCATTCTCTGTGCTTCTGCTCCTTTCCTGGCTCCTCTGCACCTCAGAGGGCAGGCAGCAGCGCTCTCATCCCAAGGAGGGAGTGACTGTGATCCAAGTCCTAAAAGTCAAGTGGTGGTGGGAAGAAGGGATTTGGAGTCGCTGCTTTCAAATTGGAGAGACTTCAGGAGTGCAACTGCTGGAGGCTGGAGAGGAGGCGCTGGGGGAGCTGGACCTCTCTGCCATGAAGCTTTTGGGAAGCAAACAGCATGGTGAGGTTCAGGGGAGGCAGCGCCTGCAGCGGGAAGGGCTGGAGGGAGGGGAGTGGCAGTGGTATGGTGTACTGAAGGGGGTGGAAGAGCAGCAAGCATGGGAGGGGAGCTAGTGCCCTATGTTACAGCTACTCCATGCACCAAAAGGGACAGAAGAAATTAGATAAATTCATGTTTGCTAAGACAATTTGCCTTTCAAATCCAGTGGCTCTGCTGCAGCACCTGGCTGAAGGAGCCTCTACTCTGCAGGCTGCTGAAACATATGAGGGTACATTCAAAGGATCTCTCTGTGCACATGCAGGGTTCCTCAAGTTCTCCCACACGCACCCAGACACTGTGAAGGGTCAGGATGTCAAGTGAGGTGCACCTTTCGTCGGCCTGAGCTTGGCATGATGAGAACAGGTTTTAAGTGTCACTGGCCACAGGACCTAATGCAGGGGCATACAGTAGTTAACATCAACTTCCTGTGAGCACCTGCGGTGCCCTCCTCTGCCTCCTTGTGCACAGAGATGCAGTGAAAGGTCTTTAGCCACCCACCAAGCTCACAGATGGTGCTGTGGGCCAAAATGAGCCCACCTCAAATATACCATTTTGCTGGTCTGGGACAGAGCACTCCTTTGGGGGGATTTTCTCCCTGCCCATGACGTGCAAGGGTGGCAGAGGATAAGGCCAAGCTGATGTGTGTGACTGAGATGGTATTTGTGCCCCCTTTCTCCCTCCTTCTACTCTCCTTCAGTCTTCCTCAATACATAAAAAGCAATTATTTCAGGTCATTCTCAGCCTCTGGGTGACCATGCTGAGACAGATGGTGGGAAAGATGCATGTCTACTCTGAGCTGGTGGGATAAGTTTCCTGAAAGATCTCTCTAGGCTGAAAAACCTGGAGCTTTCAGATGCGTCCTTTTGAAGCCTGGACTTATACAAGGAAGAGTATAAAACCCTTGGGTTTAAGAGGATCTGAGACCTCTGTAGCCAGGGTGGAATGGTAAATAAGGCTCATCCTGTTGCCGTGCCTTTCTCCTGTGAGATGCGATCAAGAGCAGCCAGAGGGTTAGCAGCGCTGATGAAGCTCCAGAAGTACCCAGCTGCTGGGGGGAGGCGGTGTACTCCTCTGGCATTCGTGTCTCCTGCTCCGTGCAGTGCACACTGGGAGCTGCTTCACTTTTCCCGAGCGCTTCTATCTCCGGCAGGAGGTGGCGGATCGCTGCGGGCCGGGCGGCAGGGCGGGCTCCGGGGGCTGCACGCCTGCTGCCGGGCAGGCGGCGGGCGGGTCTCCCCGGCCAGGCAGGGGTTAAGGCTTCTCTGTTGTAGTTTGTTTCCCTTTGCCAAAGTGGGTGTTGCTGGAATGTCTCCTCTCCTAAGGAGGGGGGGGATGTCAGCATCAAAAAGACACAAAAGGGGGAGGTTTCCAAAAATAAAACCCTCCATCCCCTCCAGGCACTGCCAGTGCCAGAGGCAGGCGCGAAGGTGCTCGGCGCTGTTCGCGGAGCGCGGGAGTTCGCTGGCAGTCCGACGAGCGTGGCCGGCCGCCTTCTTCCTCCTGCGCCCCTGCCTCTACTCTGCTGCCTGCGCCCCCGGCCCTGATAGGCGACAGGTCCCAGCGGATTCCCGGCACGGGATGGGGCGGTGAGCCTCCTGAGGGCGGAAAGCCCGGAGGATGCCGGCCGGGCGCTGAGCACTCCGCGCCGCCCACCTCTCCCCTCTGCCGGCTGACACGATGAGGGGTGCCGCCGCTAACCTCTTCTCGCTCACCTTTGCCATCCTCCTCGGCTTCGCCCGCTGTCGGCCGGACTCAGCGGCTAGGCTGGACCCGGGAAGCGGGGGTGCTGCGCGGCCGCGGGGCCGAGGGACTGCCCTGGAGGCGGCGGGCACAGCCCACAGCCTGTCTCTGGCGGCGGGACCCCCGCCGGCACGGCCCCTCCCCGCCGACCTCCACGTGGACCGCAGCTCCGCGGCCGCCGCGGGGAGCCCGAGCGGCGGCGACGGCCGGAGGCAGCATCCCGACGGAGGGCTGCTGGCACCCCGGGGCCAGGCGGGCGATGCCGGGCTCAGTCCCGGCCCGGGGCACAGAAGCAGACTGAACCCCGCCCGCCAGCGGCAGGGCAGCGGGCTGAAAGCCCGGGTCGCGCCCCGAGCCAAGGAGCCAAGCGGCAGAGGGAGGATGGCGGGGTAAGTGCTGCGGCCAAGGGGGTACCCTGTTGGGGGTCCGTAACGTGAGCTCCGGTGGTCTTGGCGCCGGGGAGCCCCAGGCCGGAGGGACCGGGTGCCGTCCTAAGCCCCGTGCTGCATCCCAGCACATGCCCTCCTTCCACTCCGAACGCTGCCCTTTCTACTTCGGGACGTACCCCCGCCTGTGCCAGGGCAGTCGCGGGGGAGATGCGCCGGGGGGGGGGCGGGGCCCTGGGTCGCGTTGCCCAGCCCTGGGGCAGGGCGGGAGCTCCCCGGTGCTTGTTGTGCTACACGCCTGTGCCACACGCGCGACGGGGAGATCGTGCTGCTCCCGCCCCCGCGGTCCGTCCCCGTGTGCACGCCCGTGTGGGAGCTCGGGATGGGCGGGACACCGTGCTGCCGTTGCCGGTCGCGTTAGGGTGGGTAGCTTGTGAGCACGCGGAGTGCGATGCGCTCCTCCTGACTTCACACAGAGGGCTTCGGCATCCCCGCCGGACAGCACCTTGCTGCGGGCCTGTGTTACCCGGCCCCTCTGCAGGCTGTGTTACCCTGTCGCTTCGCGGGGCTGTTACCCTGCCCCTCTGCGGGCTGCCTGCGGCCGTCCCGCAAGGCGTGCGGGGCCGGTGGCAGCCGTAGGGAAGCCAGTGTGGCCATGGTCCGTGGGTAGCAGGAGAGGCTGGAGGGGCTCGCTTGGCTCTTCTGGACCTTGCCCGGTTGCTGCTGCTCTTGCTGCGGGTACCTGGCCTTCTGGCTCCTTCCTCCCGTAATGGGCCCCTTATAAGCACTCTACGCGGCAGCTCCTATGGCTTCAGCTGGCTCAGCTGGGGGAGGCTTCCTATGACTTGCCTGGCAGGGCTGCTTCCAGCTCCAGCCTGGCTACAGCCCTGTTGAGGTGGAGGGGAGATCATATGGCAAGGCCAGCTGCTCCACTAGGAGGGGAGCCTGTGAGCAGGATGTCTGGTGCAGCGCTGATGTACCATTCGGCTCCGGATCCCCTCTAAAATGCCCTTTCTGCTCTCCTGTGGCCGATGCCTCTCCTGAAGAGCTCCTCTGCCAGCTGGGAAGGGCTACTGAAGCCATGATGCAAACAGTTTGACTGACCTGTGTGGCAGCATGAGTCCACTTTCCATGTGAGCCCTCCCAGGAGGATACTGAGGGCAGGCTCTGGCATTACTGCCCTCTGACATCGGCAGAAATGTCTTCTGCTAACATCAGGTGTGGAGCTTCACTAGAATACAGAAGGCAGCTCAGTCTCTGGTGTTTCTGTCTCTTATAGTCACCTCCTTGCAAAGTTTCAAGACAGAGGTGTTCCCTTTGCCTCTTTGTGCATCTTCCTTCAATAAATCCACAGAGGCACCAGACTTGATCTTCTTCCATTATATTTGATGTGTATTTACCACTGGTCAATGGCAGGTAGGTCTTGAGCAGATCTTGACTTACACAGTCTATTAGCCTTGGTTTGTCACCTGCCCAGAGCAAGAGTCTTGGGAGGACAGTCGTCCTCAGTCACGTTGGCTTTTTTGGACTGAGAAGGATTTTACCCTTTGTGCAGTTGGAGTGTTGTAAGCGTTGCTTTGGGATCATTTGGCAGTTCAGCTGGATTGGAGTCATCTGAGATGTAGCCTGTTTCTTTTCAATGACTACCCTGTGTTGTCTCCACCAGGTTTTCAGGCTGCAGCTGCCTCTAGTGACAACAGCTGGCTCACCCTGCTATCAGGAGCAGGCGAGCAGCCCGGAGGTTCACACTATGTTCAGAAGAGTGCTGAACCTCTTCACAAGTAGCTTACTTTCATCCTTTAATCAAGAGTGTAAATGGGGATGGTTGATCCAGAACTTAAATGCTGTTGACCTCTTGTCAGCTAGATTTGACTTTCTGGGGTATTGGAGTGCTATTGCCTCCAAGTTTAGAGGAAGGACGAGCTGTGCCTTGGTGCTGTGTTACCCACACAGTCTGTGCTACACTCTCTGCCTCTGCTCAGCCCTGGAAGACGAGGGCTGCGGATATGGGGCTTGCTCCCATCCCCAAGAATGTGAACTCTGGAAAGTGCATCTAATGGCTTGTCGTCAGTAGTGTTCCATCTCTTCTGGAGTCCAAATAGGCGCTTTTTAAAATTCTCTATATCTTCACAGAGCTTATGAGAAAGCCTAGCTGAAATAACTGACCGTGAGTAACCACACGGCGTTACTCCTTATGGAAAGCTAGCTGCTGCTGCCTCCAGCCTTTCGGTGAGACTCCATCCTTCCACCTCATCCATCTTCTTACGCCCTTTGCTGCACCGGACATGTTTCCATCCAGGAAACTCAGGGCCCCTAAAAAACTTCATTTCATGATGTTTCATTTTTTTGCCAGGTGGGATATTTTCTGTTCTGCTATTTATACTGAACTCCTACTACTCTCTAGTATGACCACTTTCATTTTCCCTTACTCAGGTAGCTTTGCAGGCTGCATGAAACTCTGGCACTATTTACTTACCCAATCAGTTTCATACTTTGGCTTAAAATCTTAACTCTTGTGTGGGTTGCCTTTCCTGATCCCCAGTTTGAGTTCTCTGCTGTGCTGGTTCCTCCAGGGGCCTTGCACAGTCCTGTGATTGAAAACTCATTTATTAGCACTATATCCTTTTCTGGATAATTATTTTTGTGCTTTGTTTGATAGTGGTATACCCAAAATTGGGGTTCTGTCCTGGGGACTGTTTGGATGTGTCTGCCACCCTGCTCATATCTGACCTTACTGCAGGTAGGACCTGCTCACACCTTTCCATGAGTGCATCCCCTTGCAAGTCTTGTGAGACCTGGGGGTTTAGTATTTTTCCCTCGAGGTTCATTGTGAGGTGACTTCTGACACCACAGCAAATAAGGCAGAAAATTACTGTCTTCCACCACTGAATGAGGGAAAGAATCCAGCCCTGAAATCATCTCTTCTTTGCCTGTTTCCCCAGCCCCCTGTGACTGGAAAGATTTTCCTCCCAGGTGATTGAATATGAGCCAACATTGTGCCCAGGTGGCCAAGAAGGCCAACATCATTCCAGCCTCTATTGGGAATAGTGTGGCCAGCAGGACCAGGGAGGTGATTGTTCCCCTGTACTCAGCACTGGTGAGGCCACATCTTGAGTATGTGGCACTTGGTCACATGATTTAGTTATATGGTGGTGATAAGTTGATGGTTGGACTCAATGATCTTAAAGGTCTTTTCCAACCTTAATGATTCTATGATTCTATGGGGTTAGGAGCTTCCAAACCCTGATGCATGTCAGCTATGGCTGTACTCATATGCTAGATGCATCCCTAATTTGGGCTGGCCAATCTTGCTGGGAGGACATTGTAGGCATCTCCCTCCACCTCTATGTTCCCCTGGGATGTGACTCCCCTCATTCTTCTGCCCCACGGCTGGGAGGGTGGGTCCCAATGATGATCCTCAGACGATGCATACAAGATCAAAGGAAGGTGGGTAATGGGGGAGTAGTCTGGGGAAACCTCAGCTTCTCATACCTGCCTGGACAATTTTGAGGGGCAAGTGAGACTCACCAGGAACAGCCCGTGAATCTCACACTCTTTCCTTCTCCCTTCTTTTTTTCTTTTCTTTTCGTGCATTCTGTAACCCAGTTCTTGTTTAATTGCTGTTGTAGACACTGTCTGTGGCTATGCAGTCCTGCTTTACCCAGGCATTGTGGGATATAGGTTCTTGCTGCAGTGTACAGGGCTGCTCAGGAGCACAGGCAGTTAATGCTGATGTGGACTTGGCGGAGGATTTTCAGTGGCTCATCGATGCCAGCAGTCTTTTGCTAATGTTCTTCGTTGGGTCTGACTGCAAGTATTTCATATGCAGTTGGATGAAGTTCACTGTCCTGCAGTAGAACGGCAGGCCTGATGATCTAATAGTCCCTCTGGCCTTCTGTGAGGATGCTATAAACGACCTGAATGGAGACAGCATATCTGGCAGCACAGAGTGCTGCATGAAGTTGAAAGATGATGCATAGATTACTGTCAAAACAAACAGTGAAAAAAAAATGGTTCTACTGAACGCATCTGAAACAGTATGTGATCATTGCTGAGGCTGTGCACATGCTGAAACTGATACTATTGTTTTCTTGTTTTCCTTACCCCTAGTGTTTGTTACAGTTTCTTGGCTCTGGTTTCAGATAGCGGTGCAAGATCCTGAAGGCTTTTCTCATACTGGGTACCACTTTGCACAGTGGAGGCCTGATTCTGACGCTGGCCTCTGGCTGCCACAGCAAAGCAGGTGACGAAGGACTGGCTTGCTGCAGCTCCTTTGCTCAAGTTTCAGGTTGTGTGAGTGCATCCAGTCAGGGCCATGAATGTAGGATGTAAGAAGGCTTCATGGCACTGTGATGAGTGAGGTAGCATCAGGGAGGTGTCTGCCCTGGAAAAGGAGCAGGCCAGTGAGTAGTGCCTGACTCCTCCTGTGTACATCAAGCTCTCATGGTGTGCTAGGAACTATACTTGGGCATGGATGATGCATGCTAGCTGCAGAGTGAGAAGCAAGCTTGGTTTGCAGTTGCTTACTGCTACTTGTGCTGTTTGGAGACCTAAGGGCATAGCTGAAACTTGAGGCAGGGGCTGAGATGTGGATCCAGTGCCTTGCTCTGCATTTTTCCAGAAGGCAAACTTGAAGGCCTATGTCTGCGCTAGTGAGCTATACCTTAGCATTTCTCTGGCACAGTGGCTGTTCAGCTGTCTGAGCTATTCAACCCCCTCTCTCTCTGTAAAGGGGAAACTGACTGTTGGAAATGGTCTCTGGCTGCTCTGGTCTGACCTGGGCTGAGAACTGTTTTGGAAGATGCTAAGATGCCCATGAGCAGTGTAGCACACCAGTGTCACACACAATTAGGTCCAAGTGCCTGGGAACATCCCCAGCAATGTTTCATTTCCTAGGAAAGATGTGTGTTGGCTGACCTGGCCCTTGGGAAGGTAAATATGTTAATTAATTTGTTCTGCTGGTAAGGAAACAGAGGTAGAAAAGACAGATGGTTTGCCCAAAGCTTGTTTTGGCATCAGTGGCAGGTCTGGGAATAGAGTGTCCCTGTGCATTGTGACCTAGTGTGAGTGTTCAGTAGACTTCAGCTTGGGAGACCTGTGTGAGGACATGTCTTCTCTTCTGCTCTGATGTGGGGCTGTGTAGAGTTTCCTTCCACCTGGGAAAGCTGCTGAGCTTTCCATGTGCCCACCTATCCTCTTCATGCCAGGCTTTGGCTCATGTCATTGTTAGGTCTGCCAGGGTCATGGTGCATCATGACACCCTGGGAAGCTTCACCTGCTGCCTTGGAAGACCCTGCCCCTGTGCAACGTGGGGTGATCAGGGGCTGCTCACTGTGTACATGTAGCTCCCCAGCAGCCACTCCCAGGATGCTGACACCAGACCCAGAGGGACCCTGCCACTTGTTTTGTTCTCCAGAAACAGCACTGGATGGAGAGGCCCAGGGCTGGACATGACCCACAGGTGGCTCACTCCTGAAGCCACATCTTTGCCCAAAGTGTTGGCGATGGCACATGCAACAGGACAAACACAGCTGGGGGCTGCCACCCTCTTGAGCACCGTCCCTCCACACTCTAAACATGCCATGATCCTTAAACCTCCCAGGATTCATTTTGAATTCTTTGTAAGGCAGTGAAAACTACATGGTGTTCAAGCCATGCAAATGTTAACTAAAGGATTTAAGTAGAACCAGATGTGCTCAGGACTGAGTCCCACACGGCAAAGCTCCCACCGCTATTCTCCTACTGCTGGTGCTCTTGCTTACCTGGGACCCCATGCTTTCTGAGGTCCTGCTCACTGGGCTTTCGTCAGGAAATAGTCATGGTCCTTCTCAACCCTCCTACATCGTTGCTCATCCCAGGTGCTCACCTGCAGTTCTGGAAGTCCTCCCTGCCTCCATCTCCACCCATCCTTTCATCCAGGAGGTTATGGAAGGAAGGGATGTTCCTGTCCAGGTATTCCCTCTACTCCGGCCTCTGAGGGCATCCCTGCCAGGTTGCTCCCCTCTGTGCATGCTGGGCTGTCATCCTTTAAGGAGCATTGCTCATCACTTGGGGTTGGTAACTTGTATATGGAGTTAGCAGTGACAGAGTGACTCTATTAATGAGAGGTTTATAATGAACCAGATAGGGGTTTCATGCCTTCAAGACTGATCTTATCTGCTCAGGCTTGGGCCTCTGTTTGTTTTAGTCTCATACCTTTCTTCCTACAACCTCCGGCTTGCTGTTGACATTGAGAGCAGCTAGCAGTATGCTCCCTCCAGTGCATGTGAGAGGTGTAGATAAAACTTGAGCTTTAATCCTATGAAGAACTAACAGTGTAATTCAAGGCCAAAACAGCTTTCTCTAGAGAAGGTAGTTATTTTGCCTATACGAAATAACCTCTGATTATGTAAATTGCGGTGGAGAAGGACAAGGGTTTTTGTTCTTTGAACAAACTGGCTGAATATGACTTGCAAGGTGTGTTTCAGCCTTGTCAAGGGAAGAATGGGACCTGGGACATCCTAAGCAAAGATGCTTATGCGGCTGCTTGGAATCTAGTTCCTCAGCTGACCTTAATTACCTAAAGACCTACTCCAGCTAAGTGGTTTTCTCTCTTTACTGATCTGGACATCTGTAAAAAGTTTAAGACTGTTCATGGACTCTTAAGCAGTAAAAGTTTGCTTTCCTTGGATACTTTCTGGAGATGTCTTAAAGAAGACCCATAGATCTCTTTGGGTCAACAGACAAAAAGCTGAAAATCAGTTCTCTAGCCCAGCCAGAGCAGATGTGAGTGGATGCAAGAATTACTTTGGCTTTTTATGTTTGCAGGAAGTCACACCAAGGGAATTTAAGTGCTTTCTCCCTATAAAAATCCACCCAAGTTAATAAAATGTTGATCCTGAAGGGCTGGATAACACTTTACGAATGATATGGCTTCTCAGACCACTTGCCCTTCCCATGTGGAGTGATTGTATCTCTACAGGCAGCTTGATTCATGAATGCCAGAACAATGCTTGGCACACCTGCTACCCACCATCTCTGGCTCTCCTAAAACGTGAGCCCCACAGCTTGAGCTCTGGCACTTCTGGAGTCTCATCTCCTGCCATGTGGATGTAGGAGTCATGAGGATGCTGGTTTGGAGCAGGATCATCTTCTGACCCTGCTGTGTTCATGTTAAAGTTAATCCAGAAGACAAATGTGCATGTTTCCATGATTCCTGTAAATACTGTCAGCAGCTCTGACTGCCTTGTCTAGCATTAGAAATAAACCATACTACCCACTTCATTTTCAGAGGCTTTCCAGAGCTTTCAGACTGCCTATTTCTACCTTTGTATCTTTTGATGACTGTACTTACTCATCTACCTAGACATGCAAAATTACATATTCTCAAAAACCTCCTTCCATGATGAGTAAATACACTTGGAAAGCACCCTTCAACTTGTTATTGCTTCTCATTATAGATGTGTAAATATGAGATATGATCAGAGGAAGCAGGATTAGTTGCCTGCTTGGGCACTGCAGAGCACCTCTTGGAGGCAGAGCACTGTCTCCAATAGCTGTATGCTGGCAATGAACACCACCTGAAAACAAATAACAACGGAGAGGTGGGGAGTGTTGTTTATGTAAAGACAGTCAGAAAGTTGCTGCAGCAAAGTGCTGGAATAAACTACCATGGAAATTATTTTGGCATACTGGAATTTGTATAGTACTGTACATGTCAGATAGACACAAATTTCATAGCACTGGAGAGTCCCCAGCCCCTGGAGTGGCTGTGCCAGAGGCAGGTAATGTGGAACTGGGGTGCTAAAAAAGGGAGAGCAAGCTGAGAAGCTGCCAGTGTGGCTGCTGGTATGCCATCCCTCCTGGGTTAGGGTTGTGCAAAGAACAGCAACAGTTAGGTGGAGAATGAAGTGTTGTCTTTGGCCAAAGCAGCTCAGGACATTTGCGGAGGCGAGATGCTGTGACCAAAGTTGGAATCAGGCCTGATTTACACCCCAAAACCATGAAGTGCCATGAGATCTTTAATGATTGCAGGCTGCTGTCCTCTAGTTGGTCTCAGGAGGAAAATGGTTTCACTGGGTGCTGTGCCAGGATAATGCCAGTTCAAAAGGCAGATACTCCCTGAGGGATTGCTCACACTGCAGCATTCACATAGTCCTTGGGGGTTTTTCTAAGCACTTAAACAACTCAGCCCTTGTCCCATTGGTTTTGATCTCAGCTGCTGGTCCATCTGGAAGGAAATATCAGATGCTGCAGGAAATAATTTTACGGGTGACTCAGAGGTGCTGGCTGCAGAGAGACCTCGGCTTCCCGTTCTCCTAACCACACTGCTTTGTCTCTCTGCTTAGGCCAAATGTCTGCGGCAGACAGTGTTGCCCAGGATGGACCACGGCTCCCAGCACAAACCACTGCATCAAACGTGAGTATGAAAGTTTCAGCCAGTGCAGGTCTTGTGATGCACCCCTAAAAAGTACTCAAGTACTGCTGTGACCCTGCATGTGTCTCTGATGCTGTGCCGAGGCAAGAGATGGACTGTGGAGTCCCTGGAGGCAGCACTGCAGCCTCCTGGAGCTGCTGGGCTGTTGGTCAGCTCTCACAGCTTGCTGGAAAAGTCTGAGCATGCTGAGTAATTGTGGCTTTACTTTATTACCATTATTAGTGTCCATCCCAAGCACAGTCTTGTTGGGGTCAGGGCATTGCAACTTATGTGTGAGTTTCAAGGTCTGGGCTCTCATCGTCCTTCTTGGAGCGAAAGGCAGGTCTGGTAAATTTGCAGCAGGTGGGAAGCAGCAGAGTGAGGCTGTATTCAGGTGGGCAAGCAATGCTGATGTGAGGAGGAAATCAGGGCTGCAACTTGTCTGAGTGCTATTAAGGAAAGCAATTAATGGAATTGGCACAACAGCTGGGACAGGTGGGGCATGCTGGAGCATGGTGTAGCACGTGTCGTGTAAAATGGCAAGGGGCTGCAAGGTGCTCTTGCAGTGCAGGGACTGCCCAGTTAGGGCCCTCCTGCCTGCCCACAGAGGGGTTAACAAGGGCTCTGCTCCTCCAGATTGCCCTGTCCCCGCAGGGGCTGAGATCATTTTGGGCGTCAGCACTGGAAGGGAAGGGGTTTAGGCAGGCACCAGTGGCAGCTGCACTGTCATCTCAATCCTCGATAGCTCTGCAATCACAGTCCAGCCCCTGCAGTGATCCCTGTCCCTGAACAGCGGGGTTACACCTCCCAGCCCAGCCATGGTACTTCCCAGGAGACTGCCTGCCCCGTGCACCTGCCTGTAGCGCCCAGGCAGCTGAGGGCAGGGAGCACACGGGCACTGGGCAGGCTTTCTGGACAGGAACATCCTGCCCAGAATAGCCGAGAGCATCTGCCTTCACTCGAGCGGCAGCAGTGGCCCAGATGTTTAGCAGGGAAAGAGGCTCAGCTTTGTTTGCCTCGGGATCTCACAGCGCTTGGGCCACACTGGGATAATTGCATTAGCGATTGCTGGTCGGGAGCAAAGGGCCAAGGGCTGACTCACCTCCCTTCTCCCTCTCCCCCCCACCGACAGAAGCCAAACGGTAGAGAGCGTACTGTGCTGCCAGACAGCGTCTGTAAACAGAGTGCAGGGCCAGCGATGGCAGCATCTTTCTCTCATTAGGGATTTCGTAGGAGCAGTAGGTCTGGGCTCACAGCCATGCAGGCTGTCTAGCGATCATTCAGGTGCTGGGTCCTTGTTCCCAAGGATTCATTAAAAGGACACTGTCAGCATGATTGGGCCTGACAGTGTCCCCCCAACAGGGGATGTAGATCTTAGGCAAGACTTAGGTGGAGACTGATGATGTGTAAACATAGTTTTGTTCCCAGCTACCTCCCTCACCAGGCTTTTCTGCTGGAGTTAAAGCTGCTGGAGACATTCAACTGTTTTTAAAGCTGTCAGAGCAAGCTGGACAGGCCATCCCAGTTACTTGCTGCACTGTAATGCTGTTTAATGCCTGATTCAGTAGCCTTTGATTTGGAGCATATCAGGGAAGTTAGTGGGGTAGAAATGCAGCCAGGGGGAACCTCTTAGTGTGATGAAGCAGGGAAGAAGTTGGCATTTAGATTTTGGGCAGGACCTTGGTTTTCACGGGTTTGCGTCTGGGTACAGGAGAAAGAATAGGCTATATTGCTACTGTAATCTGCTTTCTGTCACCTGCTTAGCATGGTGATTTCTTCCTTCTTCACCCATGCTTTTCCAGGGACTTTCCTCTTGCACTATCTTTGCATATAACTGAAATAAAGCCACAGGCAGGTGTCTCTAACCTTTTGGTTTGTTCCCACTTCGAGAACCAAAATGCAGTGAGGACTTGGGGAGTTTTCAAAGACTGGGAAGATGAAAAAGAAATCAACCTCCTCAGGACATCAATGCTTCCTGGGAAGGTGGAAGTGAGCTAAGGGAGTCTAGGAGGAAGATCTCACCTGCGTGCAATGGGCTTGGTTTCTACCCCCATACTGCCAGATCAACACACCAAACTGCATACAAAGCACCCTGTGGGGCTCCAGAGGTCTTCCCACAGGAGAGGACATGAGGGTCATGAGCTGTGCCTGAACTGGGGACTAAGGAGTTCATCCAACCTCCTCTCTGTTTAACTTCATCCTGGGTTGAGACTCAGTCCTTTTTGTCCTGGGCTTGGTGGAGAAGAAACCGATACACCCAAGCTGGCCAGAAGCCCCCTTCCACTGCCCATATTTTAAGGGCTGCAGTGTGCACTTGCCAATAGCTTAGCTGGTGCATATTTGTTCATCATACTTCCTTTCTGCCTAATAGCAAGGGAATCCTTGTTGCTCAGCCTCCTGACATGAGCTCATTGACCTTTGTTTTCATCAGCATTATTCACTATGGTTCTTTGCTGCTTCCCAAGGTAGCAGTGTGGCCTTGAAGGGAGGACTTACCTCTTGCACTGAAGACTTGCAGGGAGGACTTACCTCTTGCACTGAAGACTAGATAGCACCAAACTTGATCTATGAGGGTGCTGCTAGGTGCTCTTGAACAAATTAGCATTACTACTACTGATACTTAGACAGTGTTCCAAATCTCGTCCTTTCGTTAAGAGTTTTGAGATGACTCTTTTTGCCTCAGCTCCTGGTGCAGGTGGTTACCTGTGACTACACTGAGAAGAAATTAGTGGCAGTTATCTTAACAGAAACTCTTTATAGCACCTGTAGCTGGGGAGAGACATCTCAGAGTAACCCCTGTTCTCAGAAACAAGAAAGACTCCAACTATATATATATTTAAACCATCTTCTTCTGTCAATGTTATGGGGCCTGACTTGTGATTTCACACACTTGGCTTTGGCAGCGCTTCTACTGTACGATCTGCTTTCCCTACATCACATAGCTGGCCTGAGTGAAAACTTTTTAAAGCTCTTACAAGTTCTTCCTGAGTCTGCAAAGGCAGCTAGGAAGGGAATTAATCCTAGAGCTGGAATATTTCAGCTAGGGCAGCTCCCCACCCATCCTGCATGAAGGCACCAGTAAACTAATCCCATTCCTTTCTTTCTTTTCTCTGTAGCAGCTGCCTTATGGGCTTTTTAGAGTGCCTGGTCACTTTTCACTGCTTTCCTGCTGAAGGGCACAGTCTAATGTGTCTGTGAACATTGTTAGTGGAAGAGGTTGTGAGAACTGCTGTGATCCCAGGTCCTGATGTTGTGGCTCTGCAGTATTTCAGCATGTGAAGTGGTTGTTTTCAATGGCAGGCTTCCTGGTCTGGTGGTGTTTGTTAAAACAGGCATTTATTGGGAGATAACGGTAGGGACTGGCAGCCTATTTAAATCACAGCTGAGTTTTGTATTATAAATTACATCAACTTTTGGAATGCCAGATTTCCCAGGGTTAGTTCCTGCCTGACTAGGACCCTGTCTCTGTTCCAGATTCAGCGGTAGTGGATGATTTATTTTACTGGGGGTTTTCATCAAAGCCTCTGACTTTAACCTATACAGTCCTGCGTGACTTCGGTTCTCTCTTTCCATGAGAACTCTCTCTCTTTCTGAGTGTTGATATGATAATAAAGGTTAAATGAAGCATTCAAACCAACATATCCTTGATCTAGTTAGGAAAAGCTGGTGGCAGTCCAGTTTTGGAGAGATGGAAAGATTGTGGGGGTCTACTGCTATGAAAGGACCTCAGAGCCTACACAAGGACTTCCCTCACTTGGTGACAGCAGAATGATGTGTGGATGGCACGTAAGGTTAGATCTCTCTCTCTGTTGCCCAGAAGTAGCATTTCTCACAGATGTACTTGGATCTCATGGTGATGGAGAGCACAGCCAGAGAGAGAGGAATGTGCTTGCAAAAGCCCAGCAGCTGTGTTTGAAAGTGGTGGGATGTCAGATGCTCTTGCAGCCTCTCTGGGGCAGTCCTGGGGAAGGGGCTCTCAGCAGAACTCATTCCCACATAGCTGGAGGTTAATGTCCACCTTGTGTTGCCCACTTTGGCCAGCTGGCCCTTTCCTTCTTTGAAGGACAACACTACTTTCCAGTGCCTTTTCAATTAGTCTTGCTCAGAACAGTGAGCCCAGTCCTACCTGAGCAATCTGTGGTTTCCTGGCTCTCTCTGGCTGGACTATGAACTTGATTTGGCATCTGTTGACTTGGGAAGTGTTAGGGTCTGGCATATAATTAATAGCACTTTCCTCCCGTGGTGCAAACTGAAGCTGATGTGCTGTAATTAGGAACACACACAGGCTTGGAGGGTGATTTGGGCATGAAGTTAATGAACTGTAAGTCCCTGTAGCTGCGGAGGAATTTGAGTGCAGCAACTCCAAAATCAGCTGTGGAGGGAGACCTGGAAAGCTCTGAAAGGGACAGGCAGTGGGGGATGGTGCAAATCAGACCCTAAAATGGACTAAAGGTAACACACAATCCTTTACTTTGGGACTGAAGTGCTATTCTTGCCAGGAGTGCTATGGGCAACTCTGAAGGCCATATGCCATGTGAAGACCATGCTGCTCATTTCTGAGCTTTCTGAAATGAATATTGTTGAGAAGACCTTTGCAGAGACCAGTGAAGAGAAGTAGGAATGGAAACAAGTCTCTGACGGAGGTGAGCTTGCAGTAGTAACCCAGGGCAACAGTAACACCTAGACTTTGGAGGTCACCTGCAGAGAACATATGGGATCACTGTGGTTGTGTTGCCCCAGGCGGGTGTCACCACCATGGGCCTGAGCCCTGTGTCCACTTACTCTCTTTCTCTGTCTCCTCAGCTGTCTGCAACCCACCATGCCAGAACAAGGGCTCCTGCAGCCGCCCCCAGGTCTGTACCTGTCGCTCAGGCTTCCAGGGCTCCCGGTGTGAAGAAGTCGTTCCGGAGCAGGAGTACCACCCGCATGGTGCTGCCGCCTTCCGCCCCCCTGCAAGCTCCTTCCTCAGGAGAACTGGCATGGCAGGGCAGGATGCCTCCCTGCAAAGGGCTCAGTCACCTGTCCCACGGCACATCCCAGCTGTGTAAGTCTAACCCAGTTCCTGTCAAAATACTCCCCCAAACCAAAACTGGGGCAGCTCAGTTGGGCCACAGACTGTGCTTCATGAGACCAGACAACTTGGCCCCTGGTGGAATGTCCTTCCTGGGCTGTAGGAGTTGACTTAAGGGGGCCAGGTCCTGCTGTCCCTCCAAGGGACTCTGTTTGTCCCCAGCACTGTGACGTGGTCCCCAGGTGCATGCAGGAATGGAACAAGACTACTGATAGTCCTGTGGGGAAGGAGGGCTGTGAAGCTCAGCGGTTTGTCCTTGTCCAGTTGAACAGCCTTTGTGGTAGCAGCAGAGTGGGTGGAGATCTGGGGGTTAAATCTCTTTCTCAAGAGGATGTGTTTAGAGCAGTATGTCCGGGTGGTACCCACAGTAGAGTACATAGGTCTGATGTGTTCTGTTAAGTGGTGGTATGAGCAAAGTGACGATGCTCAGAAATTTCTTCTGGCAGACTCTAGTCATTGTTGAGCCATTTGTTCCATATATCTGTGTCACCTTGCTGTGATAGGGGTCATTTTGGTACTCAGGCAGGTGCCTGCATACTGGGTATAGAAGCAAAGACGCAGTTGTTGGAGTTCACAGAGGTCCGTGGAGGGGAGACTGTAAGGAGCATGTTATGTTCAGGATGGCATCGTCTAGTCCTTTTGGGTGAGGAAGAGCTTACAGTTTCAGTCCAGCTGCCTCAGGTTGGTGCTCTTGTACCTGAACTGCAACTCCTTCATACTTTGTGTTTTGTGAAGTCCCACTGGAGCTGTGGGTCTTCTGCTGAAGGAGGCAGTAAAGGCAGGAAAGATGCCTTTTCCTGACAAGCACCACCTGTGGGAGAGGTGGGAATGGTGCCTGCTGCTATACAACAGCCCACAGATGTTGTGATTTTGTTGTTGTGTTTATTTAAATCACCTCTGCTTTTCTGTAAGTGTTCATGGACATGGGTGCAAAGTGTTTGTCTGCTCATGTCGGCTCATGTCTTTCTTGCTGCTACTCACTCGACTGCTGGGCCAGAAAGACTGTTTTTCTTGGTAGCCACCAGGGAAGCAGCAGAGGATTTGCATGTGGCTTTGAGCTGAAGTTCTTCAGTCATACTCAGGAAGGCATTACAGCAAATTACAGGTGCCTAACCAGGAGCAAACTTTAGTTTCAACTTTTCTTTTCTTAGCTGTTTCAACTTTTTCTGTCAGCATCACTTAATGCTGCCTGAGGAGAGGGCAATTCAGCCTTTGTTTTTTTGTATTCCTGCAGGTTGTTTTTAATGTGCCTGTTGTGCCTAAAGTAGCTGCTGCCTTTCTGTCTCTTTTGAAACAGAGGCAATGTATGGGCTGGAGACATTTCTAGACACTTAGTCTCAGCCATCTACAATTTCGGAGGGGCTCAAATGACTGACGAGGAATTGACTGACACCAAACAGATCACTGAAGCCAGCATATCTCAGTGCCCAAACGAAAGACGATCTGATGGGAACCAGATTCATGCAAGGCAGAGGTGATGCTGACAAGGAGAGGTGGCCAAGCCTCTGTCATCATTACTTTAAGAGAGGTGTGGTGCCCAAGCGAGCACGCAGCCCTCACACGTGCCTGCAATCCTGGTCATTGCTGACAAAGTTTCTCTGCAGGGATGACCTCCTCCTATCCTTCCTGTGCCACAGCTTTGTGTGGAGGGTCTGGAGGGGAGGGAGAGCAGTGCCCTTGGAGATACAGCACCTGTTGAAGGCTTTCCCATTAAGGAACATGACCTCAGGCTCTGCACAGAGGACAGGGGGCTCCGCAGGCACTGGCAGAGCATTCTTGTCCAGACAGTCAGACACAGCGTCTAGCAAACACTGAGCTGGGATTGCTGAATGCCCAGCTGCCTGCCATACCCTAAATCCTCTGGCGCTGTCCCAGGGAAATAGGACTCCCTTAAGGACCATGCCATGCCTTTCCTCCTTCCCTCCCCATAAAGGCCATAGGACTTCGCTGTATCCCATGCTTCAGAGGGAGCATTTGATGTTTGTCCTTTGCAGTGACCATAGGTAGGACCCTGAGACATACCTACCACTGACTGCCTTCTTGAGGTGTACTCAAGGATTTGCCAAGGCTACCATGCATGTCTCTGAGAGGGAGCTCTCACCGTCTCTCTGGGTGCTGTGCTGCAGGGTGTAGCATCCCTGCTTTGCATGCAGGTGTGGGGCTGGCTGCAGCTTGGCACTGGTTTGCTCGAAACACCTCACTTCAGCCCTGTACAATTCAGTCACTTGGGTTTTGTCCGTGGACCGTATAACATATGGCGTGCAACTGGCATGATGTAAAGGTCTTGCTGCTGTTAGATGGGTTGTTTCCCAAATATTTTTGAATGTCCTCTTCAGCCTGCTAACTTCTGGGCTACCTGTGAATCATGTAAGAGTGAGCATCTGCAGCCAGTGCCATGCTCTTGCTGCCATTGCACCTGGCTGTGCCCTGCCACTGCTTCCCTTGTGCTGGCCTTAGTCCTCTTTTGGCCCCTGGGTGAGCTGCCTTAGTTCAATAAACCAATAAAAAATTAACATAGCAAAATTAAGAATAATTTTCTGCCTCTTCAGTGGGATAAACTGGCTTATTGAGAGATTGTGAGGACTGGAATAACTAAAATTACAAAGCTAGCAGTGGAGCAAAGGAAAGGGGTGGACTCCCCTTTTTGGGGAAGCCTCTTATTAGGTTGGTCATTTGTCTCATGAAATCATGCTCTTAGACTTGTCTGAACTTGGAACCTGTTTCTTGCGGTTACATCATCATCTATTTCTGTTCTACCACTAAAGTTCTTTCTGTGCTTCTGCATCAGGCTTCCTCCATACAGTTGGACTGTAGCAGCACAAGCAAGAAGCATATTGGCCTTCCCAGAGCTAGGTAGATCTTGTTCGTGTTTGCAAGTATGAGGATTGGTTCTTAGGCACTGCGAACTTGAGGTCACATTCACTGGAGTTCAGTTCACTGTCAAGTCTGAGGGGAACTGCTTGGATTTTCCAGTCCTTGGTTCCCCTGGATAATGATGGGTTACGTTGGTCAGACACTGACTTTTTGTAGTCAGCTCATTATGAACCCATAGCACCTGGCTTGCTTATCTGCTTTGTCAATAAGGAAGACGTAGAAGCTCTTGGGGTGCTCAGTGGATGGAAGACACTGGTGGTTCCAGTGGTTGTGAGCAGACTATGAGATCTATGACAACGAACCAGTCCTCAACCTCCCTGAACATTCACATTGCTAATAAGGAAGAGTTGTGCAAGAGTGGGAGCTTCTAAACTTCTAAGCCTCATCTTGCTGTGCCAAGACAGGATATCAATCCTCACATAAGTGAATTTGCTTTCTCCTTTTGTTTATTTACAGTGTATATTGACTTTATTTGTGTTTGTGCAGAGATAGCAATCAGAAGCTCTGAAGTCATGCACTAGAACAGTGCTGTATTAGATGCTGTATAAACATGCAACAAACTACATGAATCTTCCCCAGAGACCTGCTCTTTAAGCAGAGATGGAGTTGCTTTTGGTTTCAATGTGTTCTGAAACGAGGCTTCAGAAAGAGTTAGGAGAGCAGCCTCTTGGGTTATTCAGGAGCTGTCTGTACTGAAACATTGCCCACTTGCCTGAGTGGTGGGTCTGCTTTAAAATTATTTCTTATCCTCAGCTGGTTGAACTTCCTGCTTATGATGATTGCCCCTTCACTGTGGAGAGTAGCCTTGTCTGGAGGTAGGAAGTTTTGGGCAGTCTGGAAAAGCCTATAAATCTGTGGTACAGAGCACGACCAGATAGCTGACTGTTTTCATGGCCCTGCTTCTGGGACATATGCTCAGGGGCATATGAGCAGGGGCAGTGATGACTTCTATGGCTTCCTTGCCAGAATAGCCCAGGAAGCACAACTGTAACAAAAGGAGATAAGTTACTGTCAATATTCAGCCTTGGCGAGAAGTAGCAGCTTCTTGACAGAGTTATACCAGTCATACACAACTGGTTGAACTAGTTGGTTTGTATTTGCACCTGGCAGATGTGAAGGTTAGTACTGCATGTAGCTGTCATGGATCCATTTCTGAGCATGCTGGGAGTCCTGGGAGGATGTGGACATGGACGTCAATCAGCCTTAGACTGGCCTGAGTATAGGTGTCAGTGCTGCAGTGTTACATGTAGCCATAGGTGCCTCTGTTTGGAGAGGTACCAGGGAAGTATCACTGCATCCTTGGCTTGGCCATATGGAGCATGTTATCTCTGCTTCTTGGGACTAAAGAAGAAAACATACCAAGCCTTACCTGAGCTCAGCACTTGCTCAGGGAAGGACATGGCTCTGGGAAGGGCAGCTCTGGGTTTACTTTGCTGATACTAGAGCTGGTGATGCTTAAGCTTTCATCCCTTAAAATACAGGCTGAGCAATGATTACCTAAGTCCCTTCAGCAGGCCATACTCATAGGAAGTTTAGAGTTGGGTGTCTGAGGGAGTCTGGGGACTTGTTAACTGCTGTAGAAGCCAGGAGGCCCCTGTGCTGGACTGCTTGGAAAGGAGTGCTCTGGAGAACAAAATCTTGGGGATGTTAGAGGCTGTCCCAGCATGGACTAGCTGCAAATACTTCCTCTTCTTGATCTCAGCCTGAATCTCTGCCCAGAGAAGCAAAGCCCTGACAGATGATTGTGAGGGTGGAGCTGCACCTCAGCCCAGAAGCTGAGCTAAATGGAAACAGCTTTGGTTTTGTAAGACTGGAGTATCAGCAGAATTCCTGTTTATTTAGCAGGGAGTGGAAAGGGCTTGCACTCCTGCCCCTCAACATCGGGATGGGTGGCCAGCTCCCTCTGACTCTGGGCACTGTGTGAGGAGGGTCCTGCTGCTTCCACCTGATAAGGTTCCTCCTGCAGCAATGCTAGGCATAAATCTGCAACCAGCATCTGCATCTATGCAGGGGAGCCATGCTGCCCAGGTGGGATGCGTGTGCTGGATGAGGGCTGCATGGGAAGCAAGGCATCCCTCCTCTTTACAGAAAAGATGACTGAGAGCTGCAAAGCATTTTCCCCAGCATCCCGGGCAGGGGAAAAGGGCTTAGGTGTGGTGTAAGGTGCTGAGACACTGTGCAGACAGCTTAATGCGGTTAAGCTCTTGAGGACAGGGAGCTTCCTCTGAAAGGTATCTTTTATGCAAGGCAGTTGCTGGGAGTTGCCTGTTTTCAGGAAGAAGGCTGAGTTGCAACATGCCTGCCACACCACCTCCTCATCTCAGAACCTCCTCTCCAGCACCCTGGAGGAGACATCTCCTCCCTTTCTAAAGAGTGGAGCGGCTATATGCAGCCCTTGAGGAGTTGTGGCAAGTGCTCCTGGCCTGGGGACACTGGGAACCTCATGTCAGCAGGGAGTCTTTGCCAAAATGTCTATTGTCTCTCTTGGAAGTGAAGGATGAGAACATCAGGGAGTGAGCAGAAGGCAGGATCTTCGGTGTGCAGCAGAGGCTGATGAGTGGAGAAAGTGTATTTTCCCCCTTTTTAAAACTGATGTCTAGCATGGTCCCTTGCGGAGAAGAGTAGAGCCTGTGAATCAATGTAAAACTCTCCACCTTGCAGTGGCCACTCAAAACATGACACTGAGAACTATGGCTTGGCAAAATCAGCTAGATTAGCTTGCTGTCATTGAGGACTAGCAGATAAAATGAAAGTTCACTGCAAGATCACTTGCTTTTTAAAAATGCTGCTCCAAACAGAGACAGATTTGTCATAATTGCTAAAGCAGGATCTGGAGACTTCTGTCTTGCCAGCTTTGAACTTTCCATATTTATGGGAAAAAGAGGAGCTTTCCTACTGCCTTGCTTGGGTTGCTTCTGAGTGTCTAGGACTGACTGTGCACGGTACACATAGTACTAAGAGGAGGTCTATACTAGCCACATATCTACTGAACATACCTCCTGCTCTTCTGCTCACTTATGACTGTCATTCACTTTACATTTATGAAGGTTACAATTTATTAATACTGAAATAGCAGAGAACATAAAAGCTGACCTTGGCTGAGAAGCACCCTTCCCCCTATCCTCCATGCAAATGCATTGCCATGGCATGGGCTGTGGCAGGTTTCCTACTTTGCTTGGGGTGGGACCAGCCCAGGAGATCTGTAGTGTGTGACATTGGATTTCTGGTGTAAAACATTGGTGCAAGTCTTGCCTTCTGCCACTGCGTTGTCTTTCTCCTTGTTACCTGAATGGCACATTTTCCCAATGCAGATGAGCCCTAATTGTGACTTTTTAAGGTGCTTCCCTTTGGCAGTATAGTTTTCACAAGGTGGCCAAACATTTATGAACCTAAAATTGATACAGAGCCAACTTTAAGTGGATATCTGAAATCTTGTTAAAAAATTGAAACAAAATTGCTGGTGCCAGTACATGTGATAATATATGAAAAGACATTCCACTCAAGGCAATGAGATCTCCATAAGCTCCAGATCTCAGCCCCTCTCCTGCTTTGTCATAGCTGAAAGCCCTTGGCAAGCTGACTGGGAAGCCTAAAGGAAAAACTCAGGCTACCCAAGAGAAGCGTAAGTGTCATTCTTCTTATATAAAAATACTTCTGGTTTTTAATTACATTATATACCTTCTCTAGGCAGGCACCAGATACCATTGCTCTACTTTCTAGTGTTTTAAAGCTGTCAGCACCATTCTGGTTTATGTGGTTTATGTATTTACTTTCTAGGGAGCTGCATACGCTTCAGAGCAGCAAGAGGATAGCTGGCTTTTCAAGCTCCTTTTAAACTCCAAATATGGTCTTTACATTAGGCCTGGTTCCTCTTCACCTCCTTGAGAGCTCTTCCTATAGCTTAATTCAGCATCTAGACTTTGGGAGAAAATGTTCAGAGGCACTTCTCCTTTTAACCGAAAGAAAAATGCTGTGCTACTGTCAGCCTAGCCTGAGACTACACACAAGACAGCAGGGTGCAGGGCAAATGCATTGTATATGTGGTAGGTGAGGTAGTACAAAAAATCCAGTTTAGAGTCTATTTTATATACTATACATACATCATTTGGGACATTTATGACATTGCTATTTATGTAGCAGTTGTATAAAAAAGATGTTAGAAGAGCACTAAGGCCACACAATCGAGGGCTGGAGAGTCTTTCCATAATGCCTGAATGTCCAGCTTGCTTTCAGTTCCCTTGTGCTTAATTGTGCTGTAGTTTCTCATACCTGACCATATGCTGCCTTATTTGGTTTAAGCTGGTACATAAGCAAAATCAAAGCTGTTATCTTCGTTTTTTACTGTTTTCCATAAATCACCAAGTGCTGGCAGGACACAAGGGATGAACTAAAGCTGATTTGGTACAAGTGGTTGAAATGGATATGTAGAAGTGTCCATATAAAATATGCTCATCCTCCTCTCATTTCTTCAGATGTATCCTGAGAAATGCTGTTTTGAGTGCTTGGTGCTGGATGGCATTGATACCCAGCTCTCTGCACCACTTGAGTTTTTTTCTCACTTGCTTGGAGACGCTCTTCAGGGATGAGACATATAGGCAGGAATTAAGAAGAGGTTCAGGCTGGAAAAATACTATCTGTTACAGCTGAGGGGAAAAAGAGTCCTTCATGGGAGGAAGAAATCTGGAAGAAGGGGAGGCTGAGATTTTGCAGAGTAGTAGTGAATGGCAAATTAGGCAGCAGGGTAATGCAGTGTGGCTGCATATGAGAGGCTGGCAATGGAGGCAAGGACTTTGGAGGCAAAAGACTTGAGTCACATGGTGTTTTTTCCTGTGCACCCTGGGGTCTTGCACTGACTCAAGGTATTCTTTATTGCCAGAAAAGATCTTGACAGATTGGAAGGAATTTTGAGTTCTACAAAAGGAGGGAGGGAGCTGAAGGGAATGGTTAACAGACCCACATCTGCAAAACCAAGCCAAATGCTGGCCTTGGAGGATGGGGAACATACTTGGAGACTGAGGCTATCTGGAGAGGGCAGACAGAGTGTATTAAGTTGCCTGTAGCCTTGGCAGGGTGGCCATGCTAATTTTTCAGCTATGAGGCTTTCTACATCAGCAAAGTGCCAAACTCTTCCAGGGATGTAATGACAAATTGATACACTGGAGCTCTGCCTTCTCCATCTCTTTAGAGCTGCACTGCTGAGATGCTGGAGCCCAGGCCCTGCCAAGGCAGGCACAGCCTTTCTGCCAGGGATGCCATGAAACCTGCTCCTCCCTGATGGTCCTTGCTGTGGATATTGAAGGCCACACAGGAGAGGTGTGAGTGCAGATTCGTGGTCATGGTACCCCTGGAAACACTGGCTTGCCACCAGACATCATGCATACGTGGGCAGGAGCACTGCTGGTGCCTATCCACACTCTATTCGTCTGGATAGTGAGCAACTGGAGGAACTGGAGCCAGTGTAGAAAAGTACAGAATAAGAATCACTGGGATGCTTATTCCCCAATCCCTAGCAGGGCAGGGACTTTGAGAATGGGCAGCACATCCCAACACAGCTCTCGTGGCTTGAGTGCTGCAGGTGAGGAAATCCCATGTGTGGCTGGGATGGAGAGGTATGAGGAGACCTGACTACATCAAACTAATAGATCCAAAGGCCAGGGCATCATTTTGCATGTTCAACCATTGTTTTAGCTTAAAATATGTCTTAGATCCAGTGTTCCCAAGGTGAGTGGGAGACCTCCCAGCACCTCCTGCAGTAGATTAAAAGCCTCCCTTTCTTCAGACGAGAGGACTACACACATCTCCTCTCCACCCTGTTGCTCTCATGCCCTCTGTGTATGTTCAGCCGCAAGCTTTTCACCCCACTCACATGCCTGGGATGAGAGAGGCTTTGCTTGCCCTCTCCATGTCCCACGTAAAGCAGGGGGCAGGCAGCTGGATCTCCTCACTCCCCAGGGTACATGTGGGCGCAAGGATGAATAGGCTAAAGTTTCTCAGGGCTTCGAAGTTGGCAGCCTTGTGGAGGGGGTGAGTGTTGCTAGTCAACAAGATGGAATGAAACTCAGAGTGCTTATTTTCTCTCTGCTGTATGAGGGAGACAAGTGACCTCCCTGTACCTGGCAGTGAGCTTTACTCTGGCTGATTCCTCTACAGCAGGTTTCTTTAGATGGCCCCCATCTAATGAGGACATCCAAGTCCTCAGCTCACAGTTGCTGTGTCTTGTGGAGATGGAGGGCCTTTCAGGCTGGAGATTTTGGTATGTTTGTGGGCACAAGGGCAGGTTCATATGTTGTCCTTTCCTCTTGCACGCCTCTGCCCTAAATACAGGTCCTTCCCCTGCCAGGCAGAACCTTGCTGCTAACTGTATTAGAGAGCACAGGGAGGAGGAGAGGGGCAGTGGAAAAATTGTGGTGGCCGGTGGTGGTGCCTGAACCTCTTCTGTGGAATGGTCATGTTGCACAGTGGACAACCCAGATCTCCGACTGTGCCACCATCTTATGGCCAGTTTTGTAATGGTCCAAAAGCTGTTGCCATGGGGTGATGTCTTCAGTAAGATGGTGATGCTGATGGAGACCTTCATATGACAGCAGCTGTTAGGACAAGGCTAGATGGGTCTCTTCTCACCAAAGCTTGAGATCAGCTGTGCAACTGTGTCTAGCAGCAGTGCCATGCCTATTGATCATGCTGCTGAACACTGACCCCTGCATGCAGGCGGTAGAGCCAGCTGGAGCAGCTTTCTCACCACTTCAGTCCAAAGGCGTGTGCAGCTGAGTTGGGGAGAGATGGGCTGCCACTGACTGTGTACACCACAGACCAGTCTGGGCGATTCTGCCAGAGGGATGGTAGCTCATCTGGCCTCCCTGTAAATCCCTGTTTTAGTCTATGGAGTGTGCAAGGTTTGGCCTAGATGTGGCACTTGTAATTGAGTAGCCTGGCCTGGTTCCTCTGCTGGCTCCACTTGAAGCTCGGAGCAGTTGCAGGCTGCATTTGGATTTTTCTGGGAGGCATTGTCCTACAGTGCAGCTCTGGAGACTGGCAGATTACAAACAGCTCTTCACCATGCTTGGCATTTGGAAATCATGGTTCTGGCCATTTTGTGGGTCAGCACTAAGGTCTGATGGATCCAACCAGGAACGAGATCTGCTGCTCCTGGTGGCGGCCCAGTGCTGTGACATTGTGTAGGGCATGTTTCTGCAGCCTCATTGTGCCAGGCAGGTGCTGTTCCCATGCTTGGAGAGCTGGACTTCTTCCAGGCAGTCAGTTGCTCACTCCTTAATACACAAGAACAAAGAAGAGCACTTGCAGAGTGGCAGGTGGCTTTTGTGGCACATGTGGCAAGGGAAGGGCATTTAATGTCAGCAGAGAGCAGTGCAAAGATGTGTGTGCAGCCTCTTTGGGTAAGGAGCAAATTAGACTCCTGGAGACTGGTTAAAAAGAACCTGTTAGCTGTCTGTGTGCTTTGAAGAGGTTCACTTATGCAGTGTCCGGCAGCTCCTGAGCAGACAAATGTCACAGGAAAGAGCCCAAAACAAGAGCCATGTGGGGTTTGTGACAGCCCCTTGCTAGCTGTGATGGGGGATAGTGGTGGTATCTGGGTTCTAGACTGACGTGGCTCCTGGGCACATGTCAGAAGCATTGATTGTGCATGTGGGACAGGGAGCCTGACACACGTGTTCCTGCCTATGCAGCCCTGCTTTGGCAGTGCAGTTTGTTCCCAAGGCAAAGGGTGTTGTCAGTGGCACCTCTGCCCATAGGAGCTCTAGAGATCTCACAGGGAAGGGAGATATCCCTTGGATGACTCCCTGTTTGTTTGCTTGTGTGAGCTGCACCTGTGATGCTACAAGGTGTCAGGAAGACATGTGAGGGGAACACCTTGGTGTCTAAGATCTGTTGTGGTAAGACGCTTGCCTTCATGTCCACATGGTAGACCAAGTGCTTATATTTGGTGTCCTCTCTGGCATAAGATCTGCGGGTGACTGTGAATCAGGCATGAAGGCACCCAGGTGGTCATTCCTGTGGCCTTCATGGTACCATGGGTCCTGCTTGGCTCAGCTGGGAGGGTCTCCTGCCTGGTGTAGGGTGGTAGCTGCTTCTCCTGGGCAGGAGGACTTCCCCTGCCTTACACCAAACCATGGGGAGCAGGAGGCTTTGGACTTTGGTATTTCTCTCACTTGCATAGGTAGTACCAGGGCTGAAGGCAGCCAAAGGAGGGACAATAAGAAGCGTGAAGCAGACAGGTTTCAGAGCTATCTCTGGTGCTCATGGTGATAATAAACTGAGCCAGGATTTATGGACATAATGTGGGTGAGCTTCAAGTCAGGTGCCTTGTATGGTGTGTTTTCCTCCCTCCTCCTTGAGTCCTAACAGAACTGTCTTCCTTTTTAGCATATTTGGGGGCTAACTGATAATAAACTTCGGTGGTCTCTAAGCAGTGCCTATCTGTGCTCTGGGGCCTGCTAACTGAACCATGAATCCCATCTGCCTGTTGAGGAACCTGTTCAGAGTCCAAGAAAGGGGAAGTTTCTGGTCTGTGGTCAATTTGCTGCTTTCCAAGGCTGGCTGCTTCTCTCTCTTCATGTAGACACAGACACTGGTGTTGAGGCTGCCCATTCTTCTGTGATGCTTTAGTGGAAAATCAGCAACTGCTGAGCATTACAAAGGGGGAAGTGAATCACTGATTTTGGTCCCTGTGGCCCCAAGCAGAGAGGGCAGCTAGCCAAAGGGACAGGCGGACAGACAAGACAGACACCAACTATATTGTTTGGCACTTAAAAACCAGGGGAGAACCCGTCTATTGTCCAGGCAGGTTATCAGGGCCTGAGCATGACTCAGCCCCCGTCCTGGCTGAGCCTTTTTGCCTTGAAGCCTCACACACAGGCTGCAGGCTGGAGGAGATGGGGTAGACTTACTAGTGCTGCAGCAGCTCCCCTTTGTGAGACCCTGCTCCCAGTCCTGTGGGTAGCACACTGCCTCTATGGCTGACTGGAGACAGCAGTTGCATCCCAGGCAGCAGACTGATTATATTTGGAAAGATGGAGCTTGTTGAGCGTGGGCCCTGGGCTGAGCATTTCTGAACCCTGAGAAGATGGTTCCTTCTCTGAGGGCCACTTACCTTCACCTTTTATTTGACCGGTGCTATCCTACTCTGTTGTCTCTCTCTATTGTCTCTATCATCTCTGCCTGATGCTCAGCGGGGTGCAAATTTGTTTCCAGCTGGAAGAGTGGCTTTCCAATCTTCATCTGGCCAGCCCTTGCCTTGTATGGGGTTAGCACCCCTCCCTGCTGACCGCACTGTCCAGGATTCACTCTCTCCATGGTGCCTCAGGCCATCCACCCTGCTGTGGTCATTCAGGCTTTGTCTGGGGATAGGGTGAGGCAGGCTGGATGAAAAACTAGTAATGCTCCTGTGGCACTTGGCTCTACATTTCCTTTACGCAAACACAAAAAACACCATTTCCCAGCTCACCAGTGATCTGGCCAAAGTCAACAGTTGGATGAAGAGGGGCTGATAGAAGCTAAATCCAGGAAAGACTGAGGTGTTGCTGCTGGAGAGAGGGAAGTGCTTTGAAGAGTTTGCCACCTTTGGCGCCAGCCCCCAGGAGGATGCTTGGCCTGAGGTCACTAAGAGAAGCCACAGCTGTATACCCATCTGTATTCCCTGTGGCTTTTGCTTACCCAGAGAATCATGATCATCAAAAATGATCAGAGATTGAAAAATACATTCTACGTGCAGTGGGTAAGAAAAACAGTATTGTTTTCTGGACCCTGTGGTCTCAGTGATTTAGATGTTGTTATTGTGTTTCTGGGTACCTAGTCTTGAAATTGCAGGCTTTTAAAAAACCCCTGTGTTTGATTCAGAAAACAGTAGTCCTCTTGTTCATCTGTGGTTTTCAGGAGCCTGCCAGCGCAGTCTCATCCTTGATCTCCTCAGCATGGTGATAGACACCACTCACCTCATCTCAGCAGGGAACAGGCTCTTCGCAGTTTCATCTGGGACTGGGCAGGAGAGCTATTGTATACAGGGAATACAACATTTCTGTACCTTTTCTAGCCTGCTGTCTCTGAAGTAAATACAGAGCAGAGCGTAACTGTTAATAAAACCTATTTAAAATAAAGTGTTTATACACAGACAAAGCTGCAGTGGCAGCTGTGCAGGTCCTCTGCTGGATATCATACAGCTGTCATTTGGATCCTGCAGGGATGTGTAGCAAGAGAACATAAGGGAGCAAGTCTCCCTCAGTTCTCTTGACTTCTGGCATATGTCTTTGGGGTCTTATGGGGAGTTCAGGTCCTTGACCTGCAACCTCAAAGAGGAAAGCTACAAGTGCTTGTTGAGTAGTTTTGAACTGTTGCAGATGCAGGTCAGACTGTCTGCACATCTCCCTCCCATACTGAATCTCTTTATATTTTGATTAGCACCTAATACCTATAGGAGTGAATCTTTCAATGTGCTGGTGACTGAGCTGTCTCAGCCATTGACCTTTAAGCCATTAGCCAGATAGGGATCAGCAGGAGCACACACATCCATGCTTCTGGAAGGAGAACATTCTTTCCTCTACCTTCCCTCCTTGACCTGTGTTTTCCTCTTGACTGCTGTTTCTGTTAGCTGGACACTGCAGAGTTAGGTGCCCCAGGACAGCCCAGAAGAAGAGGTCTCTCAGGAGCCTGCATGCTGTTTCTGCCCCACAGGCTCTGCCTGACACAGAGAAAGCTGTCAGCAGCTCTCACAGATGAAGAGCAGGGAAACCAGCTGCTTGGCAGGCGGTCACCTATAAAGGAAGAGACCACTGCCTCTTTGCTGAGATCTGTGTTGGCCGTGTGCCTGCCTGCAAGAGTGGAAGTAAGACTGTGCAGAGGGAGGCTGTAAGGCCGAATGAATGTGAAGTCCTAGGACTTCAAGTGTCCCAGAAAACAGTGCTTGAGATGTCAACCTCCTCTGCCTCTTCAGTGCATCTTCCCTGAGTAGGTGGAGATATGGTGAGTAGTGGTGGTGAGTAGTAGTATAAGCTGATTTGCAGCTGCCCCATCTGTTTTCTATCCTCACTTTTACCCTTAGGAGAGCCACAGCAATTAGAAAATGTGGCAGTGCAGATTCCTGGGAACTGAACAAGCTCTGGCCACATATTAAGATCCATTGAGTGGTTAGGTATTGCTTATGCCTTCTGACCAGGTGTTTACTGCTGTGGTGAGCTCAGGTTCAATTCCCAAGACTCTTCAAGAAAGTCAGTCCCCATGTACCCAGTGTGGACTGACTCTGAAAGTTTGGAGGGAAAAAGCTCTGTTTTCTATTCCCTGACCATGAGCCAGCTGCTTGGCGTGACTTGAGGATGGATTGGGACTGACAAACTGAGATGGAAAGATGCTTTTTGACACTGATTTCTGTGGCCTGGAGTAGGATGGTGTTACTCAACTTAGTCCACAAATCCGACAGCTCATCCGCCTAGAATAGAACCAAATAAACAAATTAATTCAAAGCAAATCTGCCTTCTCCTGCTGTGACACACACTGGAGTGCTTTGCCAACAGGATCGCACTAGGATGGCTTTTCCTCAAGTGTTACAAGCTTTGGAGTAATGTTCCTCCTTCGTTTTTTCTTTGTGAAGTTGGCACTGCCACTGGCAGTAAGCACGTATAATTCACTTGTCTTTGTAACTGAAATGCTAATGTTTATTTTAAAGACCTTCATATGTTGATTTTTTATTCTTATTTTTTTTACAAAATGTGGTGATCCTGGGAGTGACAGAAGTTGTCCCTAAAGCCAAAGGGTGGAATTCCTTCAGGCAGGCAATAGGCAGCACCCTGCTAAGCCCTGCTACTTGCATGTAGCATGCTCCCTTCCTCAAGGATAAATACGACATATTTTCAAGCACAATAACTGATATTTCCTTGTCTTATGCCACTGGTCACCTTCACCTGGTGACTCTTCAAAACTCAGGTCTAAAGTTGCCCTCAAGTAACCAGCACTAGGACAGTGAGTGTTGCTAGGCTGGGGAACTCTCACTTGTTTTCCTTGGGATGCTTCCATCTATGTAGTAAAAGATCTTGGAGCCCCAGCCACATTCACCCATAGGACTGTGGTTGGGGTCTCTCACTAGAGATCAGAGAACAAACATGCCTGAGTTTCTAGAGTTTGGTAGCTCTCACCTAGCCTCCCTAGAGCTCTGTATGGCTTTTCCTTTGTCACTGACAAAACCAGCAGTAGCACGCCAGACAAAAAGCAGTAGTTAATAGGCAGAAGTTCCTTTGCTGGCAGCAGGACTGTATTAGTAGTTCAAAAATGTGTGGGCAGGTCATGCCTGGCCTGCATGGCTATCAGGGGAAGTTGGCACTCTGCGGAATCTTGGGAGAGCTTCCGAAAAAGGCTGACAGGGACTGAAGTGGACTGAAATATCAGTTCTCTGCAGTTACTCAGGTTAATTGTTTGTTGTTTGCTGTCTTCCTCTCAGTTTAGATCTAGATTTTAACAAGACAGCAAGTATTTTTATCAGCAGGTAATAGTTTTGTTATCCATCTATGCTCTTTGACCAATCCCATTTGCTGTCTCCTTCCTGAATGACCTGTAGCGAGACTCCACTCCAACCAGCATATGAACTTTCAGCCTGAAAAGCTGAATGTCTGCCCAGCAGCATGGGTTACCTGTGCTGCTTCTTCTCAGGACTCTGTTCATGCCTACTCCCACCAGCTCAGCTCTCATTTTCAAGGTTTTCCTGTGTTAGAAGCAAATAGATAATAAGAATCCAGATGGGGGACTTCCATCTCTGAGGTAAAATTGTTCATTCTTGGATTCCTACAGCTCAAGGCCAGAAATGGTCAAGAGATCAGTAGATAACCTAAAATCACCTCCAGGACAGCATAGATTATTCATCTTTATTTAGTTGTAGTTGCATTGTTCCAGTGATGTCTCATCTCCCAGCAATACACTTTCCTCTCCTGAAGCAATGATATTGAGAGTTGAGGAATCCACTACTGGGATGTTTTTTGCAGAAGGAAAACAGCTATACTGCTGCATGTGGGCATGATTTCTAGTAGGGAATCATTTGGGTTCAGTTTGTAGATGTTGTTTCATTGTTTGCCTTTCTTGGTTAGATCAGAAGGCTCTTTACACCTGGTGTTTTGTTCCTGTGGAGAAACCTGTGCCCTGTAATCAGAGCACCTCCATCTTCACTTTGCTAAATTGAAGAGATTGAATACTTTAGATTTCTTACAGAAAGGCATTTTCACCAGCCCTCAAATTACTGTTGTGATGTTTTTTCCTGTATCCTCTCCAGTTTTTCAACATGCCTTAGAAGATGTGACATAGAGCTAGATGTGGTATTTTAACATACGTACCCTGTTGTGATGAGGAAGTGTAGGGAGGCAAAAATACCTCCCTGTTCTTGCAGGATTTCACTGCCCTGATGTCACTGAGAGCATTGAACTGACAGTTCATATTAATTGCTTGTCATTACCCCCAAAATCTTTACAGAATTGCTGTTTTCCAGGATCATCTCCTTCTATCTGCAGCTGCTGCCTGCATTCCTTCCTCCTAGAAGTGTAATTCTGCATTTGGCTCTGTTAAAATCCCATATTGCTTGGATAGATTTGCCCTCCACAGTGATCCAAACTGCTCTGTGTGATTGCTCTGTTCTCATCACGATACACCACATTGCAAATTTTTGTGTCAGCAGCACACATTATCATTGTCAATTGTATGTTTATTTTGAAATAAAAATATTTATTTCCAGATGAAATCCTTGAATTGTGCCAGGCCTCATACTGATCACCCTGGAACCCATCTAATTCCCTCCCCAGTGACAACTGCTTCTTGTTTTCTGTCACACAGCCAATTTGTTATTCATTTCACATGTGCCTGATTGACATTGTATTACTCTGTTTATTTTTTTACAGGAATAACATGGGCTCTCAGCCTGTTGGTGTGCATGTGTGCAATTCTATCAAATTATGAAAAAGGACTCCTTTGACAAGAGTGGTTCTCCATAGACCCTGTTGACTTGACCTCACTTCTTTATTTCTTGCCTTTAGTTCTCAATTAGTTGAGCTGTGCATCATCTTTTCCATTCTGTTGTCCAGGGCTGATTTCAGACCCACTGGCTAACAGTTACCTTGTGTATTGCACTTAACCTGTTTGAATACCAGCACAGCATTAGATGCCTTTCCATCACCCCAAATCTTACCGTTATTCCAATCTATCCAATCCAGAAATGTCAGTGAGCCAGAGCTGCTCTCAGCCAACTCTCATTGGATCATCCAGTCTTGTTGGGTTTAGAAATCTGTATTTCCCATAGACATTGTAACACCTCCCCTGTGCTGACTGCAACAGGGAAAATGGTAAAAACCGTAAAATGGGATGGACCCCTCCGGATACTTCGATGGGACAAAGCTAGCCTCTTCGCCTTAGCCATTTGGTAGAGATGCGGATGTTGGGTAGGGTGTGCAGAGGAAATGTCAGTGCTTAAGTTCAATTGCAAAGGAATCCAAGGCTGGGACTTGCTAAGAAACTCAAGGGGTATATGAGCAGTCAAAATATTTTGGCCCCTGGTGTACTAAAGCCTTTTTCCTTGCAGGTGGTGGAGGCAAGAGTGAGGGAGACATTTGCTGGTAAGCACAGAGCACCCTCTTGGGAGCTTAGTCTTGCCAGACAGTAAAAGGGAATGGGAGCAAGTGCAATAGAGCAAGATGTGCTGTTTTGCTAGTTTAACACGAAGTGCTCTGCCTATCAGTCTACATGGCTTTATAAAAGTTTGTAAGAAGTATGAACTTGTGAGCTGTATGGCTTCTTCATGCTTAGTTTCCAGAAAATGCCAAAAGTCAGAAATGCAGTTACTGCAGAAAGTTGTAACTGCACTTACAGACTTGAGTTCCTGGTCATTCTTTCTTGTTTGTGACTCTCATGGACCAAGTTTTGTGTATTTGGTTGGCCTTGATTCTCTTCTGACTGCCTCACTGTTTTTTTCTGTGCTTGTTTGGGGCTGGGAAGGCAGCTCCCGAGAGAGATTCCACCATGAGAACAAGTGTATTTGGAGCTGCTTGTGTTTGCTGTGGAAGGATGTGATGGGGCAAGGAGCAGCCCTTGAGTGTGATGGGCAGGTAGAGGTTCTTCAAGGCAGCGAGGCATCTCTGTGGTGGGGCAGCCTGGTGCGATGGTATGGGGAGGGTATCTTGGTGAGTACTATCCCTGCCAGGCTCAGGACATGGGGCATGGTCCCTGCTGTGAAATAATGCCATTGTGGTGACTGAAAGCAGGTGAGGAGTGGGGCCCTGCTCAGGTAGGCAGAGCTCTGTGCCCAGGTGGAGGCTCAGGCAGCTTGAGAGTGAAGGTTGCACAGGGTATCCTGGTGGAAAGGTACTGTTAGTCAGCAGTTACTTGTGGGGACTATTGGTTCATCTTTTCTCTTCCACAGGACTCAGAGCAGAATTGGCTCTCCTGTCTCCCCCCAGCACACAGGGCCATCACGGACTGTCCGACGCTACCCAGCCACCAGTGGCCAACTCATCTCTAATGCACTCCCCAATGGCAATGGACATGAGCAGAGCAGGTCTGGGGCACATGAGGTTTCCCAGGAGCATGCCTTATCTGCGAGGGGTAAGGCCTCCAAGGGCTGTCACTCTTCTAGGGCTTCTGTTGGAGTGTCATGGGAAAGGTCAGTGGTGTTTCTGGGAATCCCCAAGAAACCCTGGGCTCCCACGACTGTGCTACTGGGTAGGATGGAAAGGGAAGGTTAGCATGGGCATTGCTGGACTTGACAAAGAAAGAGACCCTACCAAAAGAGAACAGGACAGATCAGGGGAGCAAAATGCTGACAGCAGGGGAGAGGAGCCAGGGAGATGTGACAGATGCCTCCCAGAGGTGTTGAACATCGCTTCAGCATGCTGCCCTAAAGGAAGATTGCCTCAGTCTGCAGTAACAGTGTCTCCCAGCTTCCTCCTTGGTTTGAGCAGCCCTCGAGGTCAGGTTGTGCAACCAGCATCTAGTTCTTCTCTCTGGCTGTCCCCTTGGTGTCTTCTGATATGAGCAGGTATTAGGCCAGGCTGCTGGGACATGCAGTTGCTGAGCCTCAGTGCCTCCCCAGCTAGGACATATGCAAGATGTCTTCTGCATTTTGGATCCCCCCAAAGCTGTGATTTCCCAAGGAGTCACCCTGTGGCATCTCAGTCATTATGAGTAGGGCTGTGAGCCTGACTGAAGCTGTAATCTGAAAGTGGGGACTGAAGTCAGGAAAATGGGGGTTGAGCACAGCAAGAGGGGCACCTGCAGAAAGAGCTGCCTTAGTGTACAGGGACGGAGGCCTCTGGTTTTGAGCCAGCTGGTTCATGGATAGACAATAGTTCTGCCTATTGTCCATTTTCCACAAGCCCTCAAGAGTTCTGAGTGCAGTTTCCCACCATATCTGATATGAGGATGGTGAGGGACCAGGAGGGGACCACAGGTAAGTGCAGGAGGTCAGGGGACACTTGTAGAGAGATGCTGTTTTTTCCAAGCCACGATGCTGTTTTTAATGGATACCAGTGTGGCTTTTCATGTAGAAAGCCTTGCAGTAGTTTAAGGGCAGTCAGACTCCCAGCTACTGATGTGGCTGGAGAAGTAATATTGTCTGAAGCAGAAAAACACCCTTTAGTGCATGTGTGTCCCTTTGCAGGGGCTTGTACCATTCTTAACAGGGCAGGCAGAGTGTGCTGCTCGCCATTTTTTGTGTGTTGACAAACCTTACAGATGCTGGCAAAGAGGACAGATTGGAGTGAGCAAGGGGCAAAGAAAGCTGCTGCCCTGGGGAGGTACACAGACCACTCCTTGCTCTGGGAATGCTTGGAGCTTGAGCTGCGAATTACTGACCCCCTGGTCTGGAGGTGCTGTTTCCACTTAGCACTATCCTTTTCTTTCATAGGGGCCAACCTGACAGAGAAGATTAGGAAGATAAAAATTGTCTTCACACCCACCATCTGCAAACAGACATGCCGAAGCGGGCACTGCTACAACAGCTGCGAGAAAGGAGACACCACCACTCTCTATAGCCAGGGGGGGCAAGACCATGATCCTAAGTCTGGCTTCCGCATCTGTGAGTGCCTTGGGGCCCCCAGCCCACCTTCTTGTCTGCTCCCCAACTCTCCTCCTTCTGCCTTTCCTGCCTCTACAGACTGAGGGCTTGGGCTGCTATAGGGATGAGAAGAGAGGGCCTCTCTCAGTTCCTTGGAAGATGTCTCCTGGAGTCTCTGGGGCTTACTCCATCTCTTTCTCTGGTGGAGGAAGACAAACCTTGTCTCATTGCTCTCTTCCCTGGGCAAGCAACTTCTATTTCCATCCCACCCGAGGTAGAGGGGATGCATGTGTTTGAGTCAGGCCTCCAGCCAAGCCTCACCACCCCCTCCTTCTCAGAGCCAGCTCACTGCTTTTGTTGGCATCCAGACTTGGGGCTGACTTTCATCACCTAATAACCTCCTGTTCTCTCCTTTCGCTCACGTGGCAGCCAGGAGAGCTGACTGCAGGTTGCAAGCTGTTCTTATAAACAAAGTTGATGAAAACTCTGATTGCCTTTCAGAGCTGCTGGGATTGCTCATCAGGTCACTGGGATACCCAGCTATTGGTTGGGCACATCCTTTTTGGAGCCAGTTAGTAGGAGGAGTTAGTAGGAGGTCCTCAGGACCTGGGGAGACTTGTCCTCTGAAAGCCTCTATAACTCTTAAATTACTTCTAACACTAATAGAATGCAAAGTAGATGTTGACTGATATGGAGTTCATGAGAACTTCTGCCTAGAACCCAGTCCAAAGCTCTGTTTCCTTTTCCCCAAAAGTGTTTGCTGGGCTTGAGCGAATGAACTTGAAGCAGGATAGGAGCTCATTCTCTGGAACGAACTTGACAAGCCATCCAGGGTTGTGGAGCAGCATTTCATCTCACACTGAAATGAGTCAAGATGGTCAGTCAGGGAATCCCATGGCTTGCTTGAGTGTCACTTAGACTGAGAAACACTCTAGGTTGCTCCAAGTACCTGGTGAGGTCAGAAAAGATGTGTTTTTGGTTTCATCTGTGGATGAATTTTCTCTGAGCCTTTTCTGAGCCTGTGCAGATGAACCACTCCTGGCTTTCTTGTCTTACTCCACACTTCTCCCACTTGAGCTGCTAGCAGGGCAGGGGCTAGCCATGGAACAGTCTCTGAGGAGGTGGCTCTCTGCTCATACTGTTCTTCTGCCTTTCCCATGCCCGCTGAGTTGCCTTCAGTAAAAAACCTGCCAAGTTGGGAGGGGAAATGCAGAAGAGAAGGAATTGTGCTGACTTGGCCTTGTGCAGCTGCTGTAGCTCTTGCACTACTCAGAGCAATCCTGCTGTGCCAGCAAAATGGGGGCTGCCCCACAGGACATGAGTGCCCCAGACTGGCCACGACCCCAGAGGCCAAGGGAGGGGTCATCATCTTCAACCCATGACTCCAGTCCTGAGCAGAGCTTGGGGAAGGTGGTGGTGTATGGCAGGGACCTCAGATTGCTTCCAAGCCACAAGTACTGACTCTATCCTGGTGCTGGGCCTGGTCCTTGGGCATTGTGGGGCTATCACTGGCCAAGATCCAGCTTCCTGACTTCCCCCAGCTGCCTCTTGGCTAAAGGCAATGTTTCAATTTCTTTGCTAAGCAGACCTGTCTTTGCTTTGCAGACTTCTGCCAGATCCCCTGCTTGAATGGAGGGCGCTGCGTGGGCCGGGATGAGTGCTGGTGCCCCTCCAACTCCACAGGGAAGTTTTGCCACCTGCCAGCTCCCTCTCTGGAAAAGAAGCAAGGAGGGAGAGCCCCAGAGACCCCAGCTGGTAGCTCCATGAAGCACTCCACCTATACCCTACCCTTGTCCAACCAGCTGGGTGAGTGCAGCCAGTGGCTCCAGACCCCACATTTTCTTCCTGCTTGGGTGCTCCTCAGATCTTCGCTATCATGCCCAAGGAGGCCATTGCTTCCTTATGCTTGCCTTTTCAGACCAGGTTGTTAGAGTAGTGGTTCCCCTAGTTTCTGAAGGGCTCAGGTTGCTGGAGAATGTTTTTGTCCCATTTCTGGGCCAGAAAAGTACTTTCTTTTAGATGCAGTCTTCCTCTGGATTTCCTGGTGAGGTCAGTCTACCTCTCCTCCCTTGTGACTTTGTTGATGACAAGATATTCTTTGAGTGTCAAATTATTGCCAGATTGTCACCACTGTGGTATAAACTCATCTTCCAGCTTCCCTAAAACCTTCCTTAGTGAACGTCCACATCAACCACCCTCCAGAAGCCACTGTGCAGATTCACCAGGTGGCCAGGGTGCGGGGTGATGCAGAGATGTCAGAGGAGAACAGTGTGGAGGCAGTCCTGGTGCCTCAGCTCACAGCTGTGCCCTGGTACAACTATGCCCATGGGAACGGCAACAGCATTGCCACAGAGAGCGGCCAGCAGCAGCAGAGAGCCCCAGGGCTGCTGGGGAGGTGTTTTCAGGAGGCTCTTCACGGGCAGGTAAGACATCACCTGTCAAGCATTGGAGTCTGTGTAGTTAAGTTTCTTGTTGTGGGGCACGAATGTGTTGGCATATGGGGTAATACAAGCCTTTCATTGTGTGAAGCTGTTCAGCATCAGTGTGGCATCACCCACATGCCATGGGCACTATCAGCAATGTGTTAGTACTTGGGAATAAAACTTATTTTGGCACAACAGGAAGACCTTGCTGCCTTGCCCTGACCAGGCTGTGCCCTGGGGCAGCACAGCCCAGACTTGATGGCTTTCACACACAACCTCATTTGAAAAGAGTGCCCTATTTATAGCAACGTTTACAGCCATGCTCTGTGATTATTGTAGGAAACGTATAAAACATAGGAAAATTCCTTTCCCTCTCAGACGATAAATGAAAGTCTGATTTCCATGGAACGACGCCTTCCGGGGCAGTTTGGTCGGGGCTTGGGAAGCAAATGCACATGAGGGGCTTTCTGACCCCTGTCCCACAGTCATCATAATTCCTTATTTTGTCTTTCCCCATATGTTTCTCTTGCGTCACTGGAAAAGCATTGGAGATTTTTGGCACCCACAGGAACACCTGTGAGCTCCCCCGGAGCAGCTAGTGCTCAGTGAGACCCACCAGCTGGGCAGCCTGGGACTTGACCCGCTCTCCACTGCTCCCCAGCCCTTTTTGAGAGGCTGCTTCCAGTTCCCATCCCATCCTTCAGTTGCTCACATCCAAGCCGTTTCTACTGGGATAGGTTCTCAGCCATTCCCTAGTGCAAAAATAAATGAGATCAGACCCTTGGGCTGGAAAAGTCCAGCTCCTCCATGGGGAGACAATAGGTCTCTGGCCTTGGGAGCAGATGATGATGTGTGGAGATGCTTGCAGATGCCCAGAGAGGCTGTGAGATATACTCTGGGGGGGTGAGGTTGGTGATAAGAGGGTACCCTTGCTGAGCTTGCACTTCACCCAGCCCAGGCAATGCCGTGCCTGGGAGAAGGCAAGGAACCCGGCGGGGAGCACTTGCCTCTCCCCGCTCAACCGCAGCCAAGCCGATTGGTATGTGAGTGCTGGGCAGGCGGCCACGCGTGCCTGGATTGAGGCCAGCTCGGTCCTGTGGGGCGGCTCCGCTGAAATGGGGAAGCCTGTAATCCAGAGGAGAAGGCCTTGCCGGGGGAGGGGTGAGAGGCACGGGAAAGAGGGACTTATTAAGCAGAGGAAAGTGCCTTACCACAAGCTCCCCACAGGGTTGGAGTGGTGCACCCATTTTGCTGGCTAATCAGCCAGGCATGGGGCTGATCCCAGGGCTTTGCTGAGTGATATCATCTCTAGTTCATCTCCTGCTCTGTTTGATGTCCCCTTCCCCTTCGAGGGGTGCAGTCGGGGGATTCTCATGTTTTTCTGTCTGCACAACTGTTTACTGTCTTAAACCACAGCCCAGAGGGGAGCTGTGCTGGGAGGGCTGTGCCAGCCTATGACCCCCAAACTGTCATCTCCCATGCCGGCTTTGCCACCACTGTGCCAGCTAGCTGCAGGGGACAGGCGTCCATTCCTTCTGCATCCTGCAGAAGCCTGACCCTTTAGTCCTCTCTTTGCAGTGCACCAACCCCCTGCCAGGACTGACCAAGTTGGAGGACTGCTGTGGCAGCGTGGGGCTCTTCTGGGGAGTGGACCGGTGCCTGGCCTGTCCACCCCGGCCAGGTGAGTACTGCTGCCATGTGGGACAATGCAAGGCACTGCCCACACCCTTGGCAAGCAAAAATGGTCAGGCTGTCTCATGTGACTGAGGAAGTGTTGGTCACCTGCTCATGTGGGTCTCCTTTGGCCAAGGCCCTTTGGGATGAGTGGCATGTCCAAGGCGATGCGCAGGGCCATGATGGCAGCCACTCTAGGTCACACACGAGGGAGCAGCACTCTGCTTTGAGCGCTGGCCCCAGACTTAGCACTTTCTCCCTAAACCAGCCCTGCAAAACCCTGGTGTGGTCAGCAGCTCCCACCATGCTCACCTTGCTCAGAGGGAGAAAAGGGAAAAGAGCAGCCATAGTTTTAGGAGGAGCAGTCCGAGATCAGTGGAGGAGACTGCAGACTCAGCCCTATAGTGTTACGGGCTTGCTCTGAGCCCAACATGGGCTTGGCAGGGGCTCTGGAAATAACACTACATCAAACAATTGGCAGGAGTGCACCTGGGGTCTGTTCCAGAGGTATGGGCGTCCAGCTCCATTTCTGTTGTTCTTGGGAGCTGGACAGACTGATCCAACAGGAGAGGTGGGGATTCCTCAGCTGCTTTGCTAGGTGTGCTCCATGATGGACATGGCCCCTCGTGCCATGATCCCATCCTATGTTGTGGTGGAGAGGCCATGCCGATGGAATTCTGCCTGAGGGAAGGCAGCCCCACAGGCACAGCAGCTCTGGCAACCAGTGCTAACTGGGTCTAGAGCAGGGCAAGGAGCACATATCTAATGCACTCAGTCAGAGAGATGCTTACGTCTCCCTGCCTGCCCCCTATCAGCACTGCTTGATTGTTCGTTCACATGCCTTCATTGGATTGAAGGACTAAAGTGAAGAGATCCCATGGTCCAGGAGACTTTGACCCCTAAGGAGAGCAGAGGTGTCCAATATGGCAGGTTTTGTGCAAGCATGTGTGGTGTTGATGCCTTCTAGCTCTGCCCAAAGGCTGTCCTGCTTGCTTGTACACATGTTCCCAAAAGCTGTTTGTGTCTCATTGTCCCTCCTTGATTCTGTTTGTCCTTATCCAGGGGTAGGGCCAGCAGGAGCCAAATTCCTTGGAATCACAGGCGAGATTGTCAGCATCCTGGAACCCAACACAGACCTGGGGAGCTCTGATTGTTGTCATCTTCCCACACTGCACAGCTCTGTGGCCCTGGGCCATGCTGCTGCTTGCCTACCCTTATCTGTGCGCCAGCCCCAAGGGAGCCTTGGGCACATGCAGTATGGGGGCGACTGTGGGACCTCCAGGTTCAGCACAAACAAGGAAATGCTCTGCACAGGCCTTAGCCACCTCCTCTGTCCCTGACCTTCGCGTCCCCAGTCACAGCTTTCTCCTCCCTATCCCACAGCAGTCTCTTCATTTCTCACCCAGTCTCTCCTTAGTCTCCCCTTTAGAAAGCAGAGGGGCTGCTTAACACTCAGGTTAGGCTGCAGATGGCTGCAAAATCTTTGTAACTCCTTTCTCTTTCTCCATGCTAGGATGCTAGGTATCACTCAATTGCCAGAACTGCATCAGTGGTTAGATCTTCAGGCTTCAAAATGCATCTCCAATCACAAGCTTCCAAGACATGAAAACAGGCAGGAAATAACTCCACGTGCTCCTTGCAGTCAACCAGCTAGTGGAGCAAATGCACCTAAGAAATGCCTCCTGGCTGTCAGCAGGTTCCACTTCCACAGCTCAGGACATACCCTGTGTCCCAGCAGTAGCTGAAACTCGAGGGAGGCTGTCACTGCTGGTCTTCATTGAGGGGACAGATGCTTCTCTGCCTTTTTTTTCAGATTAATTCCATGGGGATATGAAAAATGTATCCCTGTGGGTTTTCTGCCTTCCTGTGTCACAAGAAAATCCCGTTCTCAGTCCTTCTGGCTTTGGGTGATAAAGTTTGGTCTTTGGAGACCAAATGGCTCTTGTTGATTTTGGCAGGAATTCAGACTAGTCGAAGGGGCCATTTTCATCCTCTTTAATCACGTGCATGCATCTTCCTCCTTTGTCTACCTCTGATTGACTGTCCAGTAACCAGCCCCACATGTAGGAGACCACACAGTGCAAGTGAAGGAAACTGTAAGGCAGACACTTGATGGAGGCAGCCTAAGAGAGCCTGGCTGTTGTGGAGTGAGAAGCCCAGGTGGCTGGCATGCTTTTCTCTGGCGTGCTGTCTTCACACACAAGAGATCTCACACCAGAGTAGAGCCAGGAAAACAGTCTTTTCCCCATGAAAGAAACAGGTCCATTGGGCAGTGTGACCTCTCAGTTTTCCATGCCTCTTCTGCCAGGGCTCCCAGGTCCATGCCTGTCCAGTGTGAAGGCATCATTCTGGATCATTCCTGCCTGTGGACTACATCCCACACTCACATTCTTTCTGTCTTCTGGTCTTGCTGGCCTGTGTTGTGCTCAGTCACTGGGCTGTGGTTCAGTGACCTGGTGTCTCGTGCACAGAGATAACATGTCCAGTGGATGTTTCCAGCTTTCTTCTTGGCACTGTGGTTTTCAGAGTGAACTCCTTGCGCTCGTGTGTCCCAGGGAGGCGTGCGCCAGAGCAGACTTGACAGCACTGGGAGTTGAATTCCAGCAACCAGAGACAGAAATGGCAGAAGCTAGTTCAGTGTAAACACTTACAAATGTATAGAAGTGCAGCCAGGCAAGAGCTAGACAAATGGAGAACTTGTTTGGATTGACTGTCTGCCCGAGACACTGATTGTTAGTAGAGTCTGGATACGTCTGGATGTCTCCATCGACTGCAGCTTTCATCTTTGGTACATGTTTGTGTGCGGAAAGACATCAGAGAAGAAGAAGAATTGGAGGCATGCGTCTGTCCGAGTGAACCTGCCATGACCAATCCCTGCTATTTTTTGTCTTTTGCCCAGAATCAGAAAAGCCAAGGTACTTGACTGCTTTGTCTGCATCCTAAGGAGACCATGTTAAAAGCTGAGTTCAGAATTAAGGTAAGGGTGGCCTTAACCTGGCAGTTACACTGGAGAATACTGATAATGGGAAAAGGAAACTGGATGCTGAGGAGGCAGAGACACTTGGACGTGGCTGGGAGGAAGTCCAAGGACTGGCAGGGTATTTGAGCAGTGCTGCTGACGAAGCTGTCCTTGAAGCAGTGTCCTGTCCTGTGGCAAGTTCAGGATGTGGGGCTAGTAGCAGGCATGCTGCTGGGTGTGTCCAATATGCCACAGCTGGGCAGAGCTACTCCTGTTTACCTGCCAGACTATATACTATTTTGGGTTATACAGTGGTCTGTGGAGAAGAGCATGCTGGAACAAGAGATAGTTCATGGAAACTAAAACAAACAAGACCCAAGCTACAGGTCATCAGAGGCCCCACCTTGGTGGGTGTAGATTTGGACACCGGTTTCCCTGAAGCCTTGGCCATCATCAGGCACATGGGGAGAAAAGAAACTGGTAGCAGAGAGTTCTGCCCAGAGGGGGTCACAGCCCTCCTACCTCCTTCCTGTCCCAGAGAGCACACACTTCTGCAACCAGCACCACTCCAGGAGAAGATCATGCTAGTGATGGACACTATCTTCAGTACTTCCCAGGAGCTACAAGCCTCACCTTTCTTTGTGGGTTTTGGAGACTTTCTGAGTGCAACAGGGAACCTATGTCTTCCAGGTCCTGGTTTTTCAGTGCCCCCTGTCCCTTATTTCAGACTGCAGCCAGCCTGAGCATGGGCTGGGCTGCACACCCACCGGCCGTGCTCGCTGCAGATCTTCCTGGGGTGCTTTCTCTCCTGTCTATAGATTTTAACTGCATTAAGAAACAAGTCTTTGAACGCAATTGTTTTGTTTCTATTCCCACTCCTCATGTTTTTTCAAGTTTTTTGTCCTAGAGAAAAGTCTAAATTTCACTGGAAAATTGGATCTTGCAATGTCTGGCTTGGCGTCTACAGCACTCCTCAAACAGACCTCCCACTGCGAGAGGGGTGGCAGCTCACCCATGGAGGCATCGTCATCTGAAGCGCCAAGCGGCTCTGCAAGCTGCACGCTCCCCTGCACTGTGCCTGCAGGCATTGAAACAGACACAGGAAGCCCCTTGAAAATCAACTCCCTGGTCTGCTCTTGTTGCAATCACACTGGGGAGAATACAGGAAAAAATCCCCTGGAGATATGGGAAGGAAGCTACAGGGGGGGCTGGTTCTGCCACTGTAACACCACGTGCCACAGCGAGTCTGCCCAGGGCAGTGAAGAAGGGCTGGAGGTGAGGAAAGAAGTTGAAACCTCTTCAAGGTTGTGGCAGTACCACAGAGAGATTAACCTGGGGAAGTACAGCATTTTGAGGACTGCCTCGTTCTGCAGAGTACCTGTTTTACCCGTTATTTAAGTGCAGCATCATAGCCTCAGCACACATGAGCACAGTGTTGCAAAAGTGAGGGGTTTTAGGTACAATGGTATTTTGTCCCAGCTGGAAGCCACTGTGTGAGCGGAAAGAGGTTCTCTCTGTTGAAATAACCCCAAAGGCCAACAGTCATTATCAGAGGGTTTTTTTTCCTTCAAGCATCTTTTTCACCTTGAAGATCTTTATTGGCTATGAGTAGAGCAGAGGGCTTAGTTCCATATTGTGTATCAGCACTGGTGCATACCTTCCCAACTTTCCTACCATAGCCTTTGTTGGGGTATTGGAGAAAGTTTTGCTGGAGCCTTCCTGGCACAGACCAGGCAGAAGAGAGGAGAGCAGTCATGACAGATCTGGACTGAAGGATTTGTGTCCTTTCCCCTCTTGTCCATTCTGCCTGTGAACTCAGCTTATTCCCGCAGCTACAGCCCTGCCTACTTCTTGGTCTTACATGTCTACTACATTTTCTGTCTGGAGGCTGCCGTGGGGTTCAAGCTCCTGCCAGTGAGTTCAGCAGCCAAGGTCATCTCTGCAGTGGAGGCTAAACTTCTCTACTCGATAATAAACCACCCTGAGATTTGACTGGGTCTACCACTCCCACCTCTCCAGATGCCACGAGACTGTGCACTCTGGTTTCTTTCAACTCCTACGTGCTGGAAAACCCGGGACAAGTAAAAGCACCATAGCCACCCTCCCGACTGTGTGCTCTGTGCCTCCTGCAGGCATGGGGAGATGCTCAGGGTCCAGCTGGGGCAGACATTGTTTGGTGGAGCTGATCCAAGGTCTCCAGAAATGTCTGTGAATCCTGAAAGTGGCAAAGGAGTTCAGCAAGTCAAGGTTTCTCAGAGAGATAATGCCTTTTATATGATAAATGGAAAGAGTTGAAGGAAATGGGCTAGCTTTCAGCAGCCAAGTATTTCTTCAGTTCTCATCTGACCACAGGCTTGCCTCTGCCCCTTTCAACAGAGTGATATTGGCTAGTGTAAAGCAATGTATTATCTTACCATACAAACCTTGCCTTGCTTAGGCCCTTGTGGCTACCACTTCTTTACACTTCGCTGTCAGCCTGAGATTCTTCGTCCAGTCTTCAAACAGTGTTTGGGGAGCCATGGCCCTTGGGTAAAGCCTCATCTCCTGGGAAGTACCCTTCCTGCTGTGGATGCTCACAGATTTCTGGTTATCAGATTGGCTTTTTCCATTTGCTTAGTTCCAGAGGAATAGCCTCCAATGCTAATCTCCCACTCCTACTAGCTACATGGAAGAGGGTTGGATGTTCATTCCCTTTGCAGGAAACTCAGGCTGGTTTTTCAGGGGGTTTTGGCCATCTCTGCTGTTGTTTGGCAACATTAGAGCTCATGGAAGGAAATGGTCCTCTGCTCAAGTAACCAAGTACAAAGTTGAGAGTTAATAGCTTACATCCTTCTACAGCCACACGCTGTCTTCCCTTGTGGCCAGGTCCTGGCAGAAAGAGAGCAGGCTCCATCCAGTACTTCAGAAGTTGTCTTGGTTCCTCTTGGTGCAGAAAGATCTGATCACGTTACATTACAGTTATTCTTTCCAGGGAATGTGGATTTCTTTGCAAAATTAAGACATTTCTCCACAGCCTCACAAATTATTTGCTGCAGTAACAAATTGCAGGTTTCTGCTGACTGCAGTCATATGAGTGCTGTAGTGACATGGACCTGTATGCTCACCCCCCAGCACTGATATTTTCTGCCTTGCCCTCTCCCCAGCAGCATCTGGTGGAGGGATGCTACAGGATCTCTTTCTCTGCAAAGGCTTTTCAGAGAGGGAGCAGTGCTCTGACACATGTCATCACTGTTTGATCTCCAGCATGCTTGGCTCCCCATCGTAGGGCTCTCACATAACAATGCTGCTTCATTTGAGCATCTGCTACCACACTGTGCTGAGGCTGACAGATGCTTCCAAGCACAGTTAATGCTATCGGCACCCCAAGCCCACAGGCTGCAGTGTAGGAGGATCTGGAATCCCAGTGGGATGCTGAGCCTGGAGCCCATGAGCCAGAGGTTATTTTTCCCTTCCCGGAAGGTTGGAAATGTACTGGGCAATTCCCATTATCACCAGCAACTCCCTCACTTCTAACATCCAGATATTTGTAAGAACCTCCTGCTTATGATTCATGACTGAACTGTTGAAGGGGGTGAAAAGATTTTTTTTCTTAGTCATTCATCCAGCCACTGAGGATCTTTCTGCACCCAGAAAACCTTGTAGCTTCATTTAGTATACCTAGGGAAACCCTGCTTTCTATTGCCCTTCCTGGTACAGGCTGGTGAAGGACTTATTCTCCTGATTTTTATTTTCCAAGCACCTTTATTCTTGGTCCCTATCTTCTGCCTTTCAAGAAGTGTCCTAGAATGGCTTTAAACTGCAGTATAGTGTTGAAGTGTCCAGGTCAGAGAGTTATGGATGGGCCTGTTCTCTGCCCTCAGTGCATTGTTTGTGTTCTTAACCTTTGCAGGCTCTTTCTGACCATCTTCTGATGCAAGGATGGTCTCAATTTTGCCCCTGGTCCTTGAAAGCTGCAATGTGTTAGGAAACTGCCAGATCCTTGATATAGCCTTTGCCATGGAGGGCTTTCCATGTATGACACCAGAGTGTGAGCTACTGATGCCAGGCAGAAGGAATTTGAGTGGTGGGAGTATGGCTGGACAGTCTTTTAGCCATTACATGCACTTTTTGTTTCCAAGTGTATGGTCCAGAAAATTAAAGAGAAACTCCACCCCAGAAAAACCCCATTCTTAGGCAAAGCACCCATCTTCCCCACCCCATGCTTACTCACTTCCCAACACGTCACCTCTTGGATTCCCTTTTCTGTCTTCCAGAATACGGTGTCTAGATTTGACCTCCTTGGAATTTATGTGCCACATTTTACTTACTTTTAAAACATTTGGAAAGGTTTAATTGTGCAGTTTATAGGCCATTGTGAAACCCACAAAACTATTCTAAGCAACAGTTTGAAATTTTCTTTGATGAGAATGATTGGGACAGGAAGAAACATGCAGAAAAAAGAGGTGAAATGTAATAAACAGGCCATGGGCTATTATTTCAGCATCTTATCAAGGACCTGTGTCACTCTTTTCACTCTGATCCCCCTTGTCATGTGCCACCTAGCTATCCAAGGTGGCCTGGGAGGAGCCATGGTGACATAGTGTTAGATATGAAGCACAGACATCATCTCTGGGTCACCAGGTTGGCACCTGGCAAGCAGCAGAAGGCACTGCTTGGGAAATACAGCTGCTTCCACCTTTCCCTCTGCACCAAGAGTCATCGGAGGCCCATGCAAGGCAGACCTAGGGACCCTTTCTCCTCTGCAAGGAGGGCAGAGAGAAGGTAGGATGCTGGTAGCTGGCTTTACTCCTGACATTCCACACTGTTTGCTTTCTTCCCAGCACATCCTGTGATTGAGAGTGGGCAGCTGGAATGTCCTCAGGGGTACAAGAGGCTGAACCAGAGCCACTGCCAAGGTAAGGATGCTGCTTTCTTACCCCTCTCTTTCTTTCCCACATCCACTGTCAGAGTTCTAATTGTATACACAGGTAAAATAAAACTGTTTTAACTTCCTAGTACAGATCTACAGAAAGCACAACTTATAAAAGACTCTGTGCTTTCATTAAGAATGAAAGACAATCTGGTAACAGTGGGCTACATGACTCAGCTGATAAGCATAGCACAAGAAAAGTCACCTCTTAAGTCCTACTGACCCAGTAAGGACCTGTGTTGCACTCTGCTGAGTGTGAGTGTAAAAACACTTCTCCCATAATCTGAAGCAACAGAAATTCTGATACTTGAAAACATTTGGGAAGGTCTTCAGCTTGTTCAGTTTATTTACAGGGGGAAGAGTGCTATAAAAGTGATTCCTTCCTTTCCATGCTGCCAGGCTGCCCTACCTGCCCCATGCTGCTGTGGTCTATCCATTTCTCACTCCTGCAGACCCTCAGCTTCACATGACAAAGGCGCCATCTCTCTGCTTTTCTGTCCAGTTCATGTTTGTTTGGCATCCCTTGGACCCACAGTGTTTTTCCGTTCTCTGACTAAAGTGGAATTTTATGCTTCCCTTCTTGTGATTCATGATAAACTGAGAGGTGTCATCCTGAAGATGCAGCAGGGAGCCTGGGCCCTGGCTGTGCAAACCCAGGGCTGGCAATCCAATGACTCATATCTTTTAGCTGGGACTTTCCACCATGCTTACTTAATTAATGATTCAACCTTCCCACGTTTTCCTGAGGGAGAACTTTCAACAATGCAATAGCTTCTATTTTTCTTGATGCTCAGATCTCATCCCTTATGCAGACAGTGCTACAGGTATGAGGAGCTACCCAGAGACATCAGATGGGGGTCAGAGGAGCAGAGCAGCTGGAGGGACTCATGTCAGTGAGAAGAGACCTACTCTGAATTTGCACCCCCTCTGGAGCAGGGAGAGGCTCAGAGAAGCAGAGGGAGATGGCAGTGTAGAGTTGGCTAGGAAGATGTTTTTGCAAAGGAAAAAGCATGAACCAGAGATTTGTGTCTCTGTGTGCCACTTCGTAAGCTGGGCTGGACAAGTACCATTCTGCAGACACTTGGCTGCCTCAAGGCACTTTTCCCATCTCTGCTGTTGCAGGACATGTGTCAAGAAGCCCAGCACCTCACTTCTGGGTACAGAGTGAGCAGTTTAGCTGATAGCCTATGGGAGAAGCTACATGGGGCCTTTTCTTGCCAGCCAAGGTAGGAGGAGAGCTAAGGGGCTGGATGAGGTTCCTGAAGCCATTGGCTGTAGGAGAGGAGCTGAGCTGGGAAGGAGCTGAACTCTGGCTTTGCAAGCTGTTGTCAGAGCACAAGTTAGTGTAGTGGAGGAGGGCCGTGGTGGAAGCCTACTTTTCTTTGTTCAGTATGGACAGAAAAGATTGTCTCTGATGACTTCCAGCAGAGGAACAAAAAGCTCCTTTTTCCTTTCCTTTCCTTTCCTTTCCTTTCCTTTCCTTTCCTTTCCTTTCCTTTCCTTTCCTTTCCTTTCCTTTCCTTTCCTTTCCTTTCCTTTCCTTTTCTTTTCTTTCTCCTTTCTTTTTCCTTTTTCCTTTCCTTTCCTTTCCTTTTTCCTTTTCCCTTCTGCATCCCATTGAGCAGGAACAAGGCTGCAATGAGTTTGGGTTGAGAATACCTGCCAGACCCAGACAGGGAACCTCCTGGTGATGCTGGGACCAGCATGAAGGATGTCACTGGATGGCTTAATGTGATTGCTAGATGTGAAGCAAAGATTGGAGGCTCAGTTGCAGGGAGGCGTGTGTGCACAGCAGCCACTGCACAGGGCACATACGAGCACCATGGTGTCACTATATGCTTGGTGTCCATATATACTTGGTATCTGTTGCTGACTCAGGTCCTTTCTGTTCACCAAGTGCCAGGGCAAACCAGTCTGCACCTTTCCACCACAGTCTGCCTGACGCAGCATGGCTGTTTCTGAGAAGCAGCAGAAAGCTTGTGTGGGGTGGGAAGAAGCAGCTGAGACAGTGTACAGATCTCAGTTTTTGGTCCCTGAGGCCCCTTCATATGGGCAAGACCCCTGACCCCGGCATGCTGCATGGGGTAGGAGCACATGGCCCTGAGCAAGCCTTCCTGCTTCTGTTCCCTATGGGGATTTCCACTGCAGGTGGGTCCTCTGCTGTCAGTGGAATACAGGTGGTTGGACTCAGGCCAGGATGTGGCCGTGTTTTAAATTAAGCTCATGAATCCCAGCTCTTGGTGCTTGTTTGTCTTGTGCTCTCGTTACTCTAATCCCTTCAATCCCTTTGCTTATATGAAGGCCAAGGACTTTGTCCAGTTGGTGTGTCGGAATGACATGGTGCTCCAACCGTGCCAGGGAGTGACAGGGGCTCTTCAGTGGTTCCTTCAGAGAGCCCAAGCCTCTTCTCTGAGTGGGGTTCCCAGCATATTTGGAATCTGGCTGCTGGTTGTTCTCAAGATCTCTGCCCTGTGCTTGGCACAGAGCAGGAAATCATTATGTTACACTGCCAAATCCTACTCCTCCTTGGCCTGCTGCAGATCTCTGTAGCATTGGTACTCTGATTGACTGGACACCATGGCCTGGTCTTGATGGCCCCTGAGTATCTCAACCATGTATGGGGCAGCTGTTAGGGTGAATGGGGGAGTTTAAGAGCACTGGACTGGGGAGGACCTTTCAGGTCATCAAGTTTGAACTCTAGCTGTCATAGCTGGCTGTGTGACACCCCTGCTTCCACCAAGCTGCAATGCTTCAGCTCTGAGGAATAAGGTAGTGCTGGGAAAGCCATTCCTGAGCCTACCTGCTCTCAGTCAAGCTCTTCCAGTATCTCCATTCTTCTGAGTTTCCAAGCAGACCACCTCTGCAACCCCTTTCAGTTTGAGATGGTCTCTAGAGTACCACTGGCTGTTCTCAGGACACCTGAGGTCTCACCAGAGCCTTGTACACTGGTGTTGAGACTACCTCGTGTCTTTGGAAAGTGTTTGGGATCATGCTGCCTAGCATCATGTTAGCATTTCTTGGTCTTGGCGGCTCATAGCTGTCCTGTGAGCAGCAAGTGTGCCCAGCTCCCTCTCACTGCCTGCTTCTACCTCTTAGCTTGTGTTATATGTTTCTGTGATTTGTCCTGGGGTGGTGCTGAGGTTCATCCCACTCCTACTGTTCCATGATCCCGTCCAGCTCTTCTTGCACTGCTTGTGCCTCCTGACACAGTACATTTCATCAGCATGCTGACTTTTCTGGACCAGGCTCTTTAGTGAAGATAAAAAGCTGCATCAATCCATAAGGAGGGCTTCCCCCTCACTCTCCACTGTGAAAGCTGCCCTGAGGTCTCCCCATGCACCTTTTGCAAATCCCTGTCTTCTCCGGCTTAGCTTGTACATTCCTATGTGGTGCTGTAGGAAAGGCTTTACTGCAGGCCAAATGAGTGAGCCTGACGGTGTTTCCCTGGGATAAGCTCAGCTACCTTCCTGAAGACTGCATCTGATATGTGCTGAGTCAGGGGCAGAGGCAGAAGTTGAGGCAGGGCTTGAGCTTGGCAACTTACTGTTTGCTCAGCCTGTTCCTAGAAGACAACACTAGAACGATAAACCACAGCCTGATGCACCATCCCTCCGTAGGGGATCAGTCAGTGCCCCTGCTGCATGCTGACACTGAGTTTCTCAGTGAGGATCCTCCATATGAGCAGCACCATGGATCAGGTGAAAGGACAGGACTCACCAGATCAGGCTTGCAAACAACAACCATGGTGTCTCTAAGAGTGACTCTGCTAGGGTGGCTCACGATAGGGGCCACATCTGTTTTCCATGAGGACTGCGAAGCAGAGCAGTCATTCACAAGCCATCCCTGCAGCTGCAGTGAACAAGCTCTGTGCTGCAGATGTGGGACTGCTGTCACCACAGAGGTCTCAACTGTGCTGTTGGGTGCAGAGGCTGCATTGGACACCAGCCCAGCTGAGACCCCCTCAGTCTGCAGCATCTGAGTGGGAGGCACTGGGTAGGGGGTTCCGTTCACCCTTTTCCTCACATCTCACCAAGCTCTCTCTTGTCCACAGATATCAACGAGTGCTTGATGCAGGGCTTGTGCAAAGATGCTGAGTGCGTGAACACCCGTGGCAGCTACCGCTGCACCTGCAAGCCTGGCACCATGTTGGACCCGTCCCGCAGCCATTGCATCTGTAAGTGCTCCAGGGAACCCCTCAGTTTGGGAAGGGGCCTGAGCAGAACCGTACTGCTGAGCAGTGACTGCAGTGTGCTTTGTGTCTCTTGCAAGCATGGTCGAGTTACACTGTCTAGTGCTTGTGTGCAGAATGGGTCCCCATGCCTTAGACCCCTTTCATGCATTGTTCTTCTCTGTGGATCTCTTCTGGCTCCTGCGAAGCCTGGAGGGGATGTGCCTGCAGTGCAGCAGCAGAGGACACAGCCTCCTGGGTTGCAAGAGCTCCCACAGGAGCTGGATTTGCTTAGAACTGATGCTGCTGGTGGGATGAATGGCCCAATGGCTCAAGGCTTGTGGGTGTTCTGGGGAGAGGATGGGGCAGCCCTTGGGACAGGCTGCGAGGCACAGGCAGAGAAATGCCCCAGGGGGGAGAAACCAAGTGTCCCTCATTCTCTTTTTGGAGAGCATAGAGCTTGATCTTGGGCACTGAACCTGGCATTGTGTTTTTTAGCTGACAAAGCAGTGTCGATGGAGCAGGGGCTGTGTTACCGCTCAGCAGCCGGAGGTGTGTGCTCCTTACCCCTTTCCCACCACATCACCCAGCAGATCTGCTGCTGCAGCCGCGTCGGCAAGGGCTGGGGAAAGAACTGCGAGGAATGCCCCATTCCTGGCTCAGGTGAGACATGCCTGCTTTGGCTGTGCTGGTTAGTGAGCTTTGGGCTTGCCTGAACTTGCTGCCATGCAGATGGCTGCAGGACCAGAGCTGAGTAGTGCAAGTATTGGCCTGTTAGATGGGTGCAGCAGCCCAGGAAGCAGATCTGGAAAATACTGGGAAAGTAGAGAATTCCCTGATGGGAAACCACTCTGTACCAGAGGGAGAGCACAGCTGTGTCTGCACCTGGCTTTGCTTGGCTGCCCTTTTGTCTCATACATCTGCTGGGTTGAAAACCAGGTAAGGATGTTTGGCATATCTTATTATGGGGTAGAGTGGAAAGGAAAGCACCAAAATCCTCAAAGCTGGGAAAAAATCTTCAGGTGGTCTGTGCAGAACATCTTGAGTGATGCGCAAAGTGCTCAGTACTGAGGTACCAGGGATTCTCTTTTATCTGCTTTCTTGATCAGCTTGGACCTTCCTGTGGCATGATCCCTTCCTAGCAGTACTGACCCAAGGGAGGGATTTAGTATTTTGTGTCTGGGAATACCAGTCACTGCCTGTTAGAAACTCCTGCCCTGTGAGTAGATTTCTTCTGCTCAAAGCTTCCACCCACTGCAGCTCAGGTGTGTTTCTCTAAGGATTTAACCCATAGAAATCTACAGAAAATGATAGGATGGGAGAAACTGGTAGCTGCATTCACATACATGCTGGTCCATCTTCATTTCTTTCTTCCATTTGTCCCACCATCATGCCTGGGTGTGGTAAGCCAGGTAATCCCTACACCAGCTTCTTCCTTCCAACCTCTGCCCTCTAAAGCTTTGACTGATTTTCCCTCACAGAGGCCTTCAAGGAAATTTGCCCAGCAGGACATGGCTATACCTACTCCAGCTCTGATATCCGCCTGTCAATGAGGAAGGCAGAGGCAGAAGAATTGCCCTTCAGCTTGGAAGAGCAACGGGAGAGCAGCAACTGGACGTTGGACTGGGCAGCAAGGAGACAGCAACTGCAGGACAGCATGCGTGGGAGCATCCTGGAGGCATTCCCACACCCTGGCACCTCGGCAGGAGAAGGTAGTGTGGGGTTTACTGCTTAAAGCTGCTCCATCTGGGCCTCTAGCAAGGGTGGGCAAATTCCCAGATCCTTCCAAGCCCCCATGGATGGATTTCTTGCTGATGAGTGCTTTCTACATTGTATGAATATGTAGGGTATTTTTCAACTCTACTAGTGTTCCTGGGCAAGAGACACCACATCTTCAAGCCTTTGGAGAGGAGCTTGAGTATTTCAGGCTCCTGTGGCTGCATCTTTGCAGTTGGTGCTGGCTGGCAAGGCTGCCTCCACTGGAACCTCAGTTCTGCATGGCAGCCCAGACACTGCAATACTTGGGCTTTTGTCTAGCCTAGCTGGAGGGAACTGTGACCAACTGTTTGTGCCAGCACCTGCTGGAGTAGAAGCTCCTGGGATATGCAGAGTGCCAGGAGAGGAGTCCAGGTGTGTTGATTTTGGGAACAAGCTCTTGCAGAGGAGCGTGAGGGAGAATGGCAGTGTCTTAGAGGTCGGGTGAAGTTAGAGCAGACAGGGTTTAAAGAGGATGCCTACCTGCCTTGTCTATACTCAACATGTACTGTTTCACTTTCCAGGTGAAGTTTCTCCTGCTGCACAGGTGAGTAAGGTTTGTTTTGTTACTTCTGGGTGTATCTGTGGTAACTTGATGGGTGGGAAGGGAGTTGTCATACAAATAAGGAGGTGTGAAATGTGGTAGAAGAGTGCTAAAGAGAGCAAGTAGCTGCTGCTGGAGGGAACTGCATATGAACTGTAAACCCTACTACCCTGAGTTGCTATGGCTGAAGGCACTGTGCCACATGCCTGCTCAGCCCTTGCTAAGAGACCATTAGCTAAAACCAGCAGGAGCTGAGGGCTCTGCTACATTTATTCATGATCAATATTGACTCCAGTTGGTATTTGCTGGGGCTGGGGTGGTAGCACATGCTGAGGCTGGAGCTGGCTGAAGTGTGAGTGTTCACTCCTTGCTGTTAGCCTGGCCTGGCTGTAGGGCTGATAGGCAGTGGAGGAACTGCTGTAGTCAGCTTAGGGAGTGCTCCTCTCGCAGACCCTGATGTCGTGTTCAAGCCAGCTTACAGGCAGGTGTCCCTGTGCACCCTAGCCCTCAGAATGTACTTGCAGCCCCTCAAGAGAGGAGGCAGCACTGCCGTCATCATAGACATGAAATGACTTGCCCAAGGACATGTGAGAAATCTCAAGGCAGAGCAGAAATTTGAACCAAGGCTTCCAAATTTGGAGCAGAGCTAGTCTGGCACTTATGTTGCTCAGCCGCCTGTTTTCTTCATCTGTTGCAGAATGATCCTCAGAGAGATGACTCAGGTTGTTCTCCAACAACTTTTTTGGCAGCCATGGGTTTGCCACGAGGGGATGCTGAGAAAGAGCATCTAGCACCAAGCACCCTTCTAGTAGATAGCACTCTTGAGGCAGGTGGCAGCAGTGGCTGTCCTCAACACTCCAGAGCTCCAAGTCACAGTGGCAGTATTTACCATGCCCCTTTGTCCTTCCCAGCCATCTTGCAGAGATGTCTGCCTGGTAGCAGTGCCTTGGGTCTCACCTGCACAGTGTGCTGGCACAGCCTTTCTGTGGCAACCCCTCAGACACAGCCAGGAGCTGTGTTTTGCTCAGAACAATGTGCTCAGGACAAAGTGGCACTGACAGCTGCACCCAGCTGTGGCAGCTTCTCCCAGGATGGTGTCCCTGTGAGCAAGAGGAGCCAGGAGGTGGGTGGGAAAATACCTCAGGGATGCTGGACCCCAGCTACATGCATGTGGATAGAAGCAGTCCTATGTTTCTGTCCCTCAGGGTGCTGCTGATTCTACTGCAGAGCATGCCATGCGCAGAGGTGAGCACCTGGCTGGCAGGAGGGCAGGGTGGTCATGGGGAAGAGAATGGGCAGCGACAAGGAAGGAGAGCAAGGAGGCTGGGAGCACCCTCCTCCGCATGGTAGCCCCTGGCACTGGACAGGATGGGCTTCTGGCTGGGCTGGCTGTGGGGTAACACAAGGGACCCCTGTCACAATGGGGTGGCTGATGTGGGGCTGTAGGAATGCAGAGAAATGATGGATCTCCAGCGAGGTGGAGGATGTTGTGTTAAATAGTAAGATGAGGTTGCTGCAGCCACCCTGTGGCCCTTTCCCATGTTGCTCTCTTGAGGCTGTGGATGTGGGGACAGGCAACACAGGCAAACCTTGAGTGGGCACCTCTTCCTGGGATTGGGGGCTGCACCTCACCTCTCCTCTTCCTCAGCAGAGGAAGAGGAGTCTTGGCATGGTCCTCCCCAGCCTGGCCGCATCACCACCTGGGATGCTGCTGCTCCAACACAGATGCCAGTGCAGGGCTCAGGTGTGTGTCTACCATTCTCAGTGGCTTCCCTCTTCTCTTTGCCTGGTACTATGGGGAAATTATGCCCTAAGCTCTGCTCAAGGGTTCTGTCTCTTCCCCAGCTTGCTTGTCCTTCCACATGTCCCCCTCAAAGGAAAGTCCCTGCCCTACCACCGTGGGATGTTGTGCCAGCTTGCTCCCAGCTGCTGTCAGCCAGCCGTGGGGAGGCACAAGAGCAATCCCATAGAGAGAGCAAAGTCTTTGGCTTTCTGGATCCTTCCCCGCCTGCAGTTCACTTGCCTGGCATAGCAGTGGCTGCCAGGCAAGAGGAATCACGCGCCTGCTCCAGTGGCTTTGGCCCCATTCCCCCAGCGGGGCGAGCTGACTCATCGGGAAGGGGAGCACAAGGGGAGGCATGTGGCTCCCGGGGCAGCTTGTTTACTGTGCCGGAAACAAGGGCCCTGTTGTTCCAGGGTTGCTTAAGTGTCTGGGAGTGTGGCCCCTGCCCTCCGCCGGGGGCTGGAGCACCTTGGGGAGCAGGCCTGGCAGAGGCACCTTGCTGTGGAATGTGTCTTCCTCAATAGCCTTTTGTTTAGGGTTGGGCTGGCCCTCGTCAGCTGGCTCAGTGTGAGGGGTGTTCAGCACCCCCCTGACCTCCCACTGCCGCCTGCGCTTCACTTAGCAGGGCAGCGTCGGGGGGGAGCCCTGCCGTCACCCCAAAATGAACCCACTCACAGGTGCTGGGCTCTGCTGCCAGCCTGCATCCCAAGGCGTAAGACTGGCAGGCTTCCTTACCATCATTTTGTGGGATCAGAGCACAAGTGAGCAGTGCAGGTGGCTAGGGTATCCCAGCTGGGCTCAGGCCAGAAGAGGTGACAGGGTCTGTCATGTCCTCCCTGCAGCCCTGTGGGTTCAGGCTGCCTGAAGGCATAAAGGAGCAGGATCAGCATTGCTTTTCAAGAAGATGAGGAAAAGCAGCCTCCTTGGCATGGTGCTTGGAGACACAAGCAGACTCTGCTCTGAATGCACCCTTTTGGTGCTGCCCCAACCCTGTACTTTCTCCTCCCAGGGGTCAGTGGCTGTGCCTCTTCACCCCTCTCCTGTGGAGCTGGCACTTGTGTGCTCACCTTGGAGGGATACAGCTGCTTGTGCCACCCAGGCTACACATTGGACCCCAGCCACCGCCGCTGCATCGGTAGGTTGCCATGTCCTCTGTAGACCATTTGGTCCTTCAAGCTCCTGGGGGAAGGTTTTCTGGCAGCTCTGCTGAGCCACTGCCCGCCTGCTGCACTGATGGTGACTCCCTGTCTTCCTTTCTTGCCTGGGCACAGATGAAGATGAGTGCCTGAAAGATCCTTGTGCTGGAAAAGGTCACTGCGTCAACAGTGTGGGCTCCTATTTGTGTCTCTGCTACTCAGGGTATACCCTGACTGTCTCAGAGGGCAAGCAGAGCTGTGAAGGTAAGTGATGTCCACCTGGCTCAGGGCTGCTATCTCCCCTAGGTCTCCCCAGTCTCCCTCCCTCACATTCCCTCATGCATGTGTACACACACCCGCACACCTGCGTACCCTCCCTGCCTGCAGGTCTCCCTACAGACAGCCTGATCCATGGGGATCACCCTCTCCTGCTTGCTTCTGGGACAAGATCTTGCCCATGATGTTTTGGGCAGGAGCTTGTGATGCCAGCCCTGGTCACTGCTTCGTGGCAAGGGGGGTGCCCGGACAGATGGGTGATAGAGGAGAGTTCTGGCACGGGTCCTCTGCAGGTGGAGCAGTTCCTCTCCTGCACCCTGCCTTCCCCGTGCTGGAGGGGAGAGACTTCAGGACTGTCTCCCTGTCTGCTGCCAGATCGAGATGAATGTGAACAGCCCTCTACCTGCAGAGGACAACGATGCATCAACACCCCTGGCTCCTACCACTGCAAATGCAAGGAGGGATTTGCCATGGGCCCAAGAGGACAGTGCGAAGGTGAATCTTGCTGCTTCCTGTTCCCCTGCCCCTCCAACCCATCCTGTGCAGGGGTGGACTTCTCCTTTCCTCACTGCTCCATGTTTCCTCCTGGAAGGGAGGAAACACCCCCCCATATTTGTCTGCCCTGTGCCCTCCCTCAGGGCTTCTTGTCCTCTCCTCTGACTGCAGGAGGGACAAGCTTGCCCAAGCAGAGACAGGAGTTCTCCCAAGGTCCTCTCCCACCTCCCCAGAAAGATCCCCCATGACCAGCCCATGCCAGCTTCTCATCCTCAGAGGAGATACCTGTCTATTTTCATGCCACCTTTGTCACCAGACCCTCATGTTAGCAAATGAACTGCAGGGAGAGCAGGCTGCAGAGCCTCATCCCACAGCATCCCCACTTGTGTGGCACAACCTAGGCCCTTCAGAGCATTCAGCCTTGTGACCTTATGATGTGCCTGATCAAAGATCTCCCTTTCTTAGTAGCTTATCTCCAACAGAGAGTGGGAGGCTATTTTAGGAGGCAGTATGTGAAATAGGGCATGCACAATATGCTGCTTCCCCCACGCAGCCTCCAAAAAGCACTTGCCTTAAGGACTTCCTGAGCTGGAGGCTACATCCTAATCATAGTTATGAAAGTCCTTGATGAAACAGCCTTGCACAGATGTTCTCTGATCCATTTCTCTGCCCATGCACATTCCTGGCCTTGGCAACATCCTGCAGCAGTGAGTTTCACTGGTGGATTATGTCAGCCCTCAGGTGTGGGTGTAGGATCCTGAGTGACGTAGACTGTAAGACTTGTCTTGCCTCCTGTTGGCCATCACTGTCCCCCAGAATGGGATTCTGAGGACCTAGCCAGAGGGGACATCCTGGAGAAGGTTGCATTGTTCATCTTTGGGAGCCTGAAAGGAGTTAATTTCTTGGCAGATGTCAATGAGTGCACGGATCCCAGCCCTTGCCGCAGTGGGAAGTGTGTCAATACACTGGGATCCTACAAGTGTGTCAGCTGTGGGAATGGCTACCGGCCCAGGAATGGGAGATGTATTGGTGAGGAGCTCAGGCTGCCTCTGGGCAGCACCCTCAAACCCTGTGGCAGTGTTCCCTGCAAGCCTCAAAAGGAGCAGGGGCTCAGCACCACCCTTCTACTGTGAGCAGCCAGCCTGAGTGGCCAGGGCACAGTACCCTTGTGGCATGGGTGGTAGGCTCTGAACACCTTCTATATGCCATGTCACACAGATGTGGATGAGTGCCTTGTGGAGGGGACTTGTGCTCATGGACGGTGTGTCAACCTCGATGGCTCCTTCCGCTGTTCTTGCTACCAGGGCTACGAGGTGGCACCTGATGGAAAGAGCTGCCAAGGTACTGGGGAGCCATGGGTCTATGAACTCTAAAGTGTCACACACCCAGTCCAGAGATTTCCCTAGGGTCTTCCTGAATGCTTGGCTCTGCCAAGCCACAGTGTTGCCTGGTCCTGGCGACCATGTTGGCTGGTTCTTTCAACACATCTGCCTTGGTCACAGTTACTCTGCATCCTTCCCATTCATCCTACTCTCCCTCATACAGATATTGATGAGTGCACAGCCCAGGCTGCCTGTCCCTCTGGACTCTGCCTCAACACTGAGGGCTCCTACTCCTGCATGACTTGTGACACCGGCTATGCTGTCTCCAGAGATGGCAACATGTGTGAAGGTATCCATTTCCCAAGGACAGAGGAGCGGGTGCTGGGGGAAAATGAGGGAAGAGACACTGCCATAGCTGGGTTATTGGTGGGGCCTGGGGACTTCCTTAACCTCAGGATCCTTCTCCAGCTCTTCAGCTCTCTGATCAGCAGAGAGCATAGAGGGCTACAAGTGGATGTCACCTAGAGCAGCAGGAAGGTGTTCTCATGAAGGAAAGGGATGGGGAGAGAAGTACTCATTGCTGAGATTTCTGAACTAATGATGACTTGGGGGATGCTGACAGAGGCCAGAGGAGTACAGGAGGCTTGGAAACTTGATCAGAGAGGAGTTGTGTGGAGATTCATATAATTCATACAATGACCCAGGTTGGAAGGGACCTTAAAGATCATCTAGCTCCAACCCCCCCTGCCATGGGCAGAGATGCTGCTCACTAGGCCAGGTTGCCCAGGTCCACATCCAACTTGGCCTTGAAAACTGCCAGGGATGGGACATCCACAACCTCTCTCGGCAACCTTTTCCAGTGCTTCATCACCCTCTTTTTTCCTAAGATCCAATCTTAGTGTTCCCTCCTTCAGTTTGAAGCTGTTCCCCTTGTCCTGTTGCTTTCTACTTGGGTAAAGTAGTTCAGTTCAGAACTTTGTGCCTGGGAGCACATGCCCCAAATATATGTCCTCAACAGAAAAAGAAACCTTGGGTCCACAGTGAGTGGAGACACTGTTCACCCAGGTTTCATCATTTTTCCCCAACCCCTAATACAACTTGGATGTGTTTAAAGAGTAAAGCTTAGTTCCAGGGCTCTGCTGTGCCAAATTTTTGTGGCAAGGAGATCACACCAGCATTAGTCTGGGTTGATTGCATTGCTGAGACACAAGAGTGCTCTGTACCAGCCTTGCAGCCAACTCTTCTAGCACAGGCAGGGAAATTCTCTCCCTGGTGGTTGCCCCTGGAGGATGTCCTGGGCTTCAGATGGCTTGATGCGACTTCCCTGTTCGGGGCAAGTGAAGAGAGAGGGCAGATCTGGCAAAGGTATTTGTTTGAAAAGCGGTCATGTGCTGTGAATTTCTCTCCAGAGCCCTTCAGAGTTCTGCAGCCTGCACATAACTGTCAAACAGAAGACCTTGCCTTTGATATGACACTCAGAAAACCCCCCTGCATGGAGGCCTTCAATAGAGGAGGAGAGGGAAAATTTCATCTCTATTCTCCTCTGTTTTGATGTCTGAGAAAACCATTGTGAAATGAGCTTATTGTCCATTTGATTTGAGTGCAATGGAAGAACCATGGTTTGATCCCTTCCATCTGCCCTCCCCCTTTCCCAGGACTCCATGTGAGCCTCTTCTTGCCACATTGTCCCAGCTTGTGTCATGAGGGCACCTTATCAGCGTTCTGCAGTGTTTGGGTCACACTGACCCAATGGCAGGATGGCATGTTCTTCCCTGCCTTAGCTGGTGACCTTGTTTGTGGATCTGAATTTCATATTTGAAAAATGATAAGGGTTTCATGATAGTTTTGTGATAAATAAACTAGGTTATGGTTCATCTCTAGAAGGATTCAAGAATATTGCTGCTTGCAACCCTTTGAGACTAAACAGCTGGGAATCCTGCCCTGAGGTGGTAGGGAGCAATGCTCTTTTATACCTGTGTCATGCTCAGTGCTCTGTAAAGGGGAAGAGAAGATCACTGCCCTGACCTCAGGAACTGTCAGTCTCAGGACTTTAGCTCCTGGCAGAGGAAAAGAGTAGAGCAAGACCTTCTCCACTAGCATGTCTTCTACTGCCTGCACATGAGCCCATCCTTCTGATTAGCAGCATCCTCCAATGCTTTCCCCTACCTCATAGGCCTACAGGCAACAGCAGTCTGCTGGCATCTCTGAGCCCTCTGACAGTGGGAAGGTATCCCTCTCTCTTCTGCCATGAGGAGAATCCTCAGAATGCCAGCAGACCCTGGCCAAGGTCTGGGGGAGTTGAGTGGGAGAAGGTTTGTGGGGTGCTCTGCAGCTGGGTAACAGCTGATGTAGGCCCCCAGCCAGCTTTGCTGGGAGCAGGACATCATAGGCAAGTCTGGCAGGTAGGAAAGTAGGGGCACAGGATGTGTAGTGGATGCAAGGTTACTTTCATAATGTTTGTGCGGTTGGCTGAAGAGAGGGTTTGTCAGCATCTGTGGCTCTGCACTGGCCTCTGGGTGGTTGTGGCACTCAGTGCAGAGCTCTACTGGAGGGGGACTCTGGGGTTAGCAGTATCCCTGTGCTCACAGAATCACAGAATGGCAGAGGTTGGAAGGGGCCTCTGGAGATCATCTTGTTCAACCAGGGGGCTCAAGCAGAGCCACCTAGAGCTGCTTACTCAGGAGTATGTCCAAATGGTTTTTGAATACCTTCAAGGAGCGAGACTCCACAACCTCTCTGGGCAGCCTGTGCATGTGGTCAGTAATCCTCAAAGAAAATAAGCGTTTCCTGATGTTCAGACAACCTCCTGTATTTTCATTTTGTGCCCATTGCCTCTGTTTCTGTCACTAGACACCAATGACTTGGTGCTAGGGTCCAGTTTATCCTGGTGCCTATGCTGGAGGGCAGTGAAGAGTCTGATCTGATTTAACACACCCCAGTAAAAGGGAGTCTCTGCCCTCATCTCGCTATGACAGGGTGGTCTGGGAGGGTAGCTCAAACCCACCTTGCAGGCCAACAGCTAGGCTTCTCTGGGTGGGGATCTTCTCCAGTGGTGGCAAGATCTGTGGCCTCACTCTCTGCTGTGCCCTTCTGCTTGGCAGATATAGATGAGTGTGAGGACCCTGCTGTCCAGTGTCTGGGAGGAGAATGCAGGAACACCCCAGGCTCCTACGAGTGCCGCTGCCAGACTGGCTTTGAGCTCATCAACAGAACCACGTGCAAAGGTATAAACCCCCTCCCTGCAGCACTCTGGGTCCAGGACATCGAGCCTCCCTATCCCCCTTCTTTCTTATCAGGGAGAATGCCAGTGACAAGGCAGGTGATGCCACCATGTCTGGCACATCCATAAGGTTGTAGCCAAATGCAGGATCACCATTGACAGGGAAGCTTTCTATCTCCGTGGTGAGAAAACAAGGGACCGGGAGCCCTTTGAGGGCTGCCTGTAAGAGACTGAGGAGAGGGAATTCATGTGGCTTTTGTGGAGAATGTCTCCCGGGGCTGGGTGCATGGCCCCGACTCTGCTCTCTCTACAGATGTGAACGAATGCCTGAACAGTGAGATCTGCAGCCCCAATGGTGAGTGTCTTAACAGTCACGGATCCTACTTCTGCATTTGTGCTCCTGGCTTCTCGAATGCAGGTGACGGAGTCAGCTGCCAAGGTGAGCTGGAGGAAGGCAGGGACGTACCTCTCGGGTCCTGCTCTCTGCTCCCTCCCATGCTGTGAGATCCAAGTTGACAATTTTGGCCTGATTTTGCAGATGTGGATGAATGTGCAGACAAGTCTCGGTGCTCACAAGGCCAGTGCCTGAACACAGAAGGCTCCTACAGGTGTCTGTGCGAAAATGGGTTCAAACACTCCCAGGAGACTGATGACTGCGTGGGTGAGAGCTCATCACTGGGGAGATCAGCATTCAAGGGGATGGATGGAGCTAGTGCAGGAGGGAGGGCACTTCTGATTCCAGCACCCAAAATTGCTAGTGATTTGTAAGGAGGTCTAGCAATGGCTCAGTGCCTCTGGCCAAGTGAACTTGGCCCAGTCACTGCAGTGAGCAAGCAGGGTCCCCACATGACCATCCTCGTCCTCTTGCCCTCTTCCTGCAGACGTGGATGAGTGTAAAGAATATGGGGATGCCATCTGTGGCACATGGCGGTGCCAGAACAGCCTAGGCTCCTACCGTTGTATCATGGGCTGCCAGCCTGGCTTCCACTGGACCCCCTTGGGTGACTGCATAGGTGAGTACAGTCCTGGGTGTCCCCGTCCCTCCTCCTGGCAGGGACAGGGTGGCTCTGGGACATCTCTGCCAGGGGAGCACGGGAGAAGGAGGAGGACGAGGAAGTGTGTGGCTGGTAGAGAGGCAGATAATGCTGAGAGTATGTTTTCTTGGCTGAGCTGCCTGCTTATGTCTAGACTTCTCTCTTCCTGGCATCTGGAACAGACACTGCATTGTGCTGCTTTCTGCTCAGGGAGAGTCCTGGGCAGGTTTGCAGCCGTTCCAGGCTTGGGACTGGACTGCAGCTCCCTTCTAAGCTGTGCTTGCTGGGACTGCTGCCTGTGCCAGTCACCTGCTTGGCAGGGCAAAGTGAGGCAAAAGGCTGCTGGTACCACTGTGTGCTAGGCTGGGGAGTCTGGGTTTGGAGTTTAAGCTTCAGCAAATTGGAGAGAGAAAAGGAATTTCTGCAGTTTTGGGGGCTCCCCTTGGCTCAGGAAAGGCAGTGGCAAGGAGGAGCAGTTGCCAGCTGCTGAGCTCTGGGCTGTGCCAGGACTCAGATTTAGCAAATATAACTGCTCCTGGCCTTGGGAGCAGTCTGCTGTGTGCATGCACTGCTCTGGCTGCTCCAGGGAAATCTCTCCCTTGCAGCAGTAAGAGTGGAGCCATGTGAAGCCAGCAGGGCTGTAATCCTGCCCTCTGTTAGCAAAGGACGCAGTTGTGACTGTCCAATCTCACCAAGCTAGGGCAAGGCAAAGATTACTCCCTGGTTCTATAGCACATGGAGAAGGAACAAGTCAAGAAAAACGGGAGGAGGGTACCACCCTTGATCTGCTTGTACTTGCCCCACGCACTTCAGTTGCACCCTTATATCTTCTGCTGATGTGAACCTATATGTTCTGTGTCCCTTTATCCCTCTGGAAGGACCTGTGCTGTCCTCATTTGGCCCTGCTGGCCACCTCCCAAGCTTCCTATCCATTTCCCATTCCCACTCTGCTTCTGTTACTCTATCTACACAGTCTCTTTTCAGCTCTGGATGTTACAGGAAACTTCTCTTAACATGCACACTCATAGCAGGGAAGCGAATGGGGCAGCTAGACTCAGCCTCTCACATTAAGGGAATGCCTGCCCTCCATTCCCAGGTCTTGGGGTCAGCGTAGAAGGGCCTGGGCTGTGGGTGTCCACGGGGAGAGGTGGGGTCTGGGGCAATTCCTGCTCTCCGCTCTGTTGCAGACATAGATGAGTGTGCCAATGAGACACTGTGTGGGAACCATGGCTTCTGCGAGAACTCAGATGGCTCCTTCCGCTGCCTCTGCGACCGTGGCTATGAGAGCTCTCCCTCCGGGCACTACTGCGTTGGTGAGTTTCCTGTGATCAGTCTGCCAGTCAGTGAGGGAGTGGTGGATGCCAGGCTGATGTCCCCACGGTGTGACAGTTTCTACAACATGGATGGGGACTATATCTACACATGGAGAATACCCGACATGGACAGGGCAGCTCATGGAGGCAAAACCCTTCCCCTTAACACAGCAAATGCTTGGGACTGCAAAGGAGCAGAGTTTTTTATGAAAAAGTGAGTGTCTCCCAGTGGACATGAAGCTCTTCTCTGTGCAGGTGGAAAGGACGTCCTTGGGAATTGGAGGCACTGAAGGTGCCATAGCGGTACTTAAATGGGTGTCTAGAGAGAACAGGCAGGTGGTGGAACAGATGCCCAAGATGGCTGTGCAGTCACCATCCTTGGAGATTTTAAAGATCCAAGAAGACAAAGCTTTGAGCATCCTGATGGTACCCCATAACTGAACTTGCTTTGAGCAGGGGCTTGGACTATAGACCTCCAGTGACCCCTTCAAACCTGGATAATCCTGTGATCCAGTGACTCACTGCAAGCTGGAGTTCAGGCTCCTCGAATCCACCGATAGATGGGCAGGGAGCTCTTGCCAGGCATAAGCTATGGTGTGAACAGCTCTCAGCTTGTCCCTAGCAGCTTCCATCTCTCTGCTGAAGGGTGACCCCATGCTGCAGACAATGCATGGGCTGCCTATGTAGAGGCAGGGCTCATGCTGCCCACCTCTGCCTCTTGCTTTGCAGATGTGAATGAGTGCGAGCTGATGGTCGCTGTGTGTGGGACTGCACTTTGTGAGAATGTGGAGGGATCCTTCCTATGCCTCTGCCCCAGCGACCATGAAGAGTATGACACAGAGGCAGGGCAGTGCCAGCCCCGAACAGCCATGGGTAAGTAGGCAGCTAGGATGGAAGCATGGGTAGCAGCTAGTGCAGGAGTATGGTAGCCCTGGCTAAGGGGCTGACAGGTCTGTACAATCCCACACAGGCGTGGGCAAGCTTTTGTCTGGAGATTGCTAAAGAGCCTGGAAATGGGAGCCTGGGAAAGCCATGCTGCTGGTGCTGTGTGTGCTCTGAGATGTCCTAGGTGTCGGATGTTGCATTGGGATGTTAAGGACCCCATCCCATTCCTGCTCTGCTGTCTTTTAGAGGGCCCCAAGACACATGAAGCTCACCTCTCTGACAGCGCAGAGCGTAAGCAGTGCTACTACCACATCAGCGATGTTCGCCTGTGTGATAGTGTGCTGGCCAAGAACATCACCAAGGAGGAGTGCTGCTGTACTGTGGGGGCAGCCTGGGGTGACAACTGTGAGACTTACCCTTGCCCCATCCTGGGCACAGGTAAGACTCTGGCCCCACCACACCTGGCAAGGCCAGTTCTGTGCCAGTCAGCTCCACCTTTGTTGCACTAACAAGCTATTTCTTTTCTTCCCATCTCACCTTGGTATTTTTCTCCTGGCCAGTGGAGTACCAAGAGATCTGCCCTCTTGGGAAGGGCTACATTCCCCAGGAAGACCTGCTCTCAGGAAAAGTCTCTTTCACAGGTACTAGCACCATCTTCTCTCATTTCATGCAGGGGGAAGAGGGTGCATGCTATGCAAAGCCCTGCATGGAGATGCACCCACAGAAATATCTTCCCGGGCCTGTGGTGTGGGATGCTAACATCCTGTGGCTGCTTTCCACCATCCAGAGAAATCCCAGATGGCCAGTATCACTGGGCTGGAAGTGCCCCTTCCTCTGGTCCTGCCTCACTGCTGGCAGTGATTCTTGATGCAAATCTCCCATGCCCATTACAACCCAGGGATGGAAACCAGTAAGACACAACCCTTCCAGTTACTGATCAGATCTCCCATTGGACAACTTGGATCAGCCTTTGGCACTTCATCTCCAGAGGGTTGTGTTCTTGACCTTCCAGAAACACATTTCCTATTTGTGAAAGTGTCCTGTTCCCCATCATCCCTTTTCCTGCTTTGCCTGTGGGTGCTTGCCTCTCTGCCTTCAGGCATGGGGCTGGTGGGAGACGTAGGAAGATCCCTTGAGGACCTGCCAGTGATCTAGGCCAAGGCGCCATACCAGCTCTATGCAGTTACAGCACACAGCCCACCTTGTCTCCACGGCTCTGCTCCCTGAGATACTCTCTCCCTCCCTCCATCTCTCTCTCAGACATGGACGAATGCAAGGTATTTGGCTCTGAATTCTGCCGCAATGGACAGTGTTTGAACACGGTGCCAGGCTACAAGTGCTTCTGCCGTACAGGCTACTACTATGACTCCAGCAGGCTTGAGTGTGTTGGTAAGATGACCTCAAAGAGCAGTGGGCACCCCACTGTTCACATAGGGACAACTATGCTGCTGGACCCAGAGCTGTCCCTGCTGCCAATGCTACAGGGCCAGGGCTGAGTGGCAGACTTCCTGAGACCCTCCTGGGGAATGAAAGTGGAAGTGGCAGGAGCCCCCACGGTCCCCATTTGGGCAGGGAAAGGGTCGCATTGCCCATGTCTGCCAGCCTGAATTGTTGCTGTGTGCTTGTGCATGGCTAGACCAGGACGAGTGTCAGAATGAAGTGTACTGCATCAACGGTGAGTGTCTGAACACGGACGGCTCCTACCACTGCTTCTGCAGCCTCCCTCTTGTGCTGGATGCCACTGGAAACCGGTGTGTGAACCTCTCCAGCAGGGCAGGTGAGCCCAAGCCCCTGCCACAGCACACCTTCACCCAACACATCCCATGCCCTGCAGCAGGGTCCCCTGGGAGGGAGTGGTGGGTGCGGGATTGGTGTCAGGCTGAGGTGTACCAACACCAGCACAGTGTGCAGCCAGGGCAAGGCAGGGGCAGGAGCTGGGGCTCGCAGCCATCCCTTTTAGGGCAATGTGGAGTAGCACTCTTCTGTATGGTTTTCATGGCATCCTTTGCTTGTGTCGCTCACAGATGCCTTGGAGGAGTATGAAATCCACCTGGATGTCTGCTGGCAGACTGTTGCTGACTACATCTGCCAAGACCTGCTGCATGGCGAGCAGACCACATACACTGAGTGCTGCTGCCGCCTTGGTGAAGCCTGGGGCCAGAACTGTGCGCTCTGCCCACACAGGTCCTCTGGTGAGCAGAGCAGCATGAGTAAACATCCCCCAACCAAGGTGGGGATGGGCTGGGCTGCTGCTGCTCACGTTGTGCAAGGTTGGCTGCAAACAGCTGCAGTGAGGGCTCTTCTTCATGTCTACACTGCTAAAGCCAACCCAAGGAGTGGATGACCCCCCCCACTTCTCCAAGGCTTAGCTGCACCAGTGGGTAAGATGTGCCCGAAACTGGCTTGCAATGAATCCCAGGTGTTTGAGGGGTGAGTTGCTCTGTATATTCCACTTCTCCTGCTTAGCTTAGGAGAGATGAGGTAGTAACAGCCCGGGATAGGAGCACACTGAGAATTGTGGTTCTTCCTGCTCAAGGACTAGCTGGCCCCAGACAGGAGCTGATCTTCTGGAAGACAGGGTCCTGTCAGCAAAGTATAGAGCTGCAGCTTTGGAACCCATTGAACGCAGGTCTGGCTTTGCTGGCCTGGTGTGTATGCATCCTCTCTGGCCATAGTGGACCCACTTCTCTTGAGCCAGGCTGCTGACCCTTCCTTTTCTCTCACCACTTGCAGCTGATTTTGCTTTCCTGTGTAATGGGGCCACTGAAGATGGTGAGAGAGGGTCTGAGCTCCGAGAAAGGCCTAGGTATGAGTATGCACCAGGCCTGGAAGACTCCCACTATGGCCTTCCCAGCCCTGATATGGTCCCCTACTACAACTACCTGGAGTCTGAGTATGGAAACCCCGATGCTGGTTTCTCTCGGAGGGAACCCAACAGTGAGTTTCGTGGCAGCCCTCTCCACCATGGCCCAGGGCAGTCTCTGCCACGCTACCTGCCTAGCCAAACTGGTGAGTACTGGGAAACACAAAGAGGTGCCTTCCCGCCCAGCCTGTGTGGGTTGTTCTGCTCCTGGCAGGTCTGAGTAGGTCCTGGCCCCAGCAGCACTGTCTCCCTGCCTGCCTGATGTACCCTCCAAGGCTGGGTGGTGTGTCACCCCGCTCTGACACCTTCTTGCCACCCTCTAGGCCCCTATGAGGGCTTTGAGGGGCTGCAGGCTGAGGAGTGTGGGATCCTCAACGGCTGCGAGAATGGGCGCTGCGTCCGCGTCCGGGAGGGCTACACCTGTGACTGCTTTGATGGCTTCCAGCTGGAAATGACCCGCATGGCCTGCGTGGGTGAGTGGCAGCCGGGGCCAGCAGGGGGCTGCTAGGGCGGCGGGAGCCGTGCGGGCAGCCTAGCCCCCAGCGTCCATTGGCAGCTGCCGCTCTCTGGTGGTGCTGGGTGGGACAGCTGCCGGAGGAGTCCGTGCTCTCCCTGGTCCTTGCTTCCCCTAGGGCTGGGAGGACCTTCCTGGATGTTCAGACAGACACTTTTTGCTGGCAGCTAGATCAGGGCACCTCTGGGTGTCACAGGGAGCAGCTGATCACTCCCTTCTAACAGTCTTGTGCATCTCCAGCCACTGTTACTATATCCCTGATTAATTTCCTCTACATTCACCACTGCCGTGGTGAAATTCATTTCTGGCCTGCTCTATGAGACCCAGTCTGTAAAGCTTCTCTCTGCATTTCTTCTACATCGCTGTACTATTTCTCCATCCTTTTCACAGTGCAGCTCCCTGAGCCAGCTGAGGCCCTGAGCTCTCAACAGGGCAGATGAAGAACTTGTTGCTTGGGCACAACATTTACTCCAAGTCCCAGAATCCTTATTGTATGACACAGTCATACAGCTTCTTCAGACAGAAGCCATGGTCTCTGCCTCCCCAAATACTAGTGGGCAGAACAGCTGCCTGAGCTGTTACTGCCCCTTCTGCATATGGGCACGGTTTCCCTTTTCTTGGCCACAGTGCTTTGCATTTGCCTTCAGTGAATTTTGTCTGATTGATCTTGGACAGCTTCTCTGCTTGAATAGAATGAGTCTGACTCCTGCAAAGTGCTGGCAGCCTGGCTTCACACACATACATTTTATAAGCATGGAGAGTATTCCTTTGTCCACCTTAATGACAACATTTGGGTGGAGTAGGGGCCAGGACAAACCCCTGCAGGCTATGCTTCAAATGGCTTTTGTTGTAACATCGGGATTTTGCCAATTACCTTTGGAGTGTGGCTTTGCAGCTCATTGTGCAATTGCTGCAGTTTGATCTAGACTGTATTTTCTCAGTCTGCTTGAGTGTGTCATGTGAGAGCCTGTTGAAATCCTCACCTCGGCCAAGGCATATCATATCCACCCCTTCTCCCTTATCTGACAGACCAGTTACCAGGTCAGCAAAGGGAACAAGATTGACTTAACATAATCAGGCCTTAACAGATCTGCACCAGCTGTTTAATGACCCTGATATCCTTTGGAGGCTTTATGACCTAATAAGTCACAAACCCGGTCTGCTTAAGGGAATGGGGATGAGCAGCCTGTAATTCTGGATACTTCCATCTCTATTTTTGAAGATAGTTACCAGATTTACCCTTCCTCAGGTCTCTGAGACCTCCTTTACCCTCTTCAGAGAGAACTGACAACTTTTCAGGGACTGCAGTAGCATTAACATGTGAAGATGAGTTGCAGCAAGCCTCTAGCAATCTGAATGTAACTGCTTTATCTATCCAATTGTCAAACCTCCTCCTGCACTCTTGTTTGAACACTTCAAGCATGGTCTGTGCCCTGTCTGGTCAACACAAGCATTTTTATGATGGCTGGAACAAAGCCTGCGTTAGCTGGTCCAGCCAGCTCAGCTGGCTTTTGTTTCCTGCACGGATAAGGACCAGACCAACATTCCCCATTGTTTCCTGCTAACATATTTATGGAGCATTTGCTTGTTGCCTTTCCTGTCCTAACTAGCAGTCATTTTACACTGGAGCCTGTCTTGGTTTTTTTTTTCCCTTTGGTTCTTTTTGGTGATTAGTCATCCCAGTGTTTTTACCTTGCTGACTTCAGGCCTTTAGAGTATTGCTGCAGCTTCTGCAGTGCTCAGAAGTCCTCTTGCCTCTATATGAAGATATCTTGCCCTCACCCCTGCCTCAGCTGACAGGCCCCAGGGCTTGGTGCACACTGCTTCTGGCTTCTGGGTGCTCTGGGACTTAAGTAGCTTTGATTTACTTCTCTTGATTTGGGGATCCAGAGCCAGACCAACCTGCCTGCTCTTCACCCTTTTATCTTTCACTAAAGCCCCCAGCAAAGATGCCTTTCCCTGCTTCCCAGACTGCAGAGCAGATCTCCCATAAGGTGCTGCCTACCATCTCCTCCTTGGGCCTCTGAGCAAACCCATCAAGTCTGTGGCAATGTTCTGGTCCTGAGGTTTAGTCCGAGTCCAGTGTCCATTCAGTCATTGCTTTGGCTGTGCATGAAGGCTGTCTTTTTCCTCAGGCTCTCTAATCTCTTTTCCCTTCTCTGCCTTCTTCCTCTCATAACTGTGGTGCTTCCTTCCATTACACCTGGAGGTTTTGCTTCCAGCCTTCCTCCCTGGGGTTGTGCTTCTCTTTCTTTGCCAGATAGCCCCCTCTATCTCTGCTACCGATAACTTGAGGTCCCTGGGGTGGCAGAGCTTTTCTGTCCCAGGGTCTATTGGTTACTGCTGGGACCTTTTTTCTCGCTTGGGTAGCTAGCTGCTCCCCAGTCCTGCTCTCTGCTGATCTGTGGTAGGGATGAGCCTGGAGTTCGTGGTGAGAGGGCTTGGACTTGCCTTGGAAGTTGAGGATTTAGGCTCTAGGGGTCCTGTGGGTGCAAACAAGGGCTCTGGAGTGCATGGGGTGCTCTGCCCAGCTGATGACTACACTACAAGTTGGGGGAGCTCTGGCAGGGTTTCCAGGGAAGTCCATGTAGCAGAGCAGACCCATTGCAGCAGGGCAGTTGCCATAGGGCCCGCATGCAAGCTCTAGCCCAGTGGCAAACTGACCGAGTGAGCCCTTTGGCACAGTTTGCAGGTTAATAAAACAAGCCTTTGTTTGCACAGCATGAGGTCCCTTTGTGTTCTGGTCCTGGAGGTGATAATCAGTCTCTCAGGGCCACCATCATCTGCCTCCTCAGCACTGTCAGATCAGGAAAGGGTGTGTTCCGAGGCTGAAGGCAGCCTTTCTCCCAGATCTTATGCTAGCACATCTTATTTGCAGGAAGCTAATAACCTGGGGGGTGTCACCAGCTGCAGAGCCTTATTTGGTGTTCATTGCTGGGGTAGGGGCTTCCTCTTGTGCTAGGAGATACCAAAGACATCCTTGGGGACTGAGGAGCCTCTGTACTTGTGCTGAGGGGTGAAGGGAGGCTGGGGCAGTCACAGTGGGCATACTGGAGGTACTGGGGGGCTTTGTACATGGGGCACCTGTGAGGGAGGGCTGGCGAAGTGGGAGGTGCACAAGATGTTGGCTGTGGGCTAGGACTGCTCACTGTGCCACCAGCTCAACCCCATACTTCTTCTTGCAGACATCAATGAGTGTGAGGAGGTGGGCAGCCCTGAGCCCCTGTGCCGGGGAGGCACCTGCGAGAACACAGATGGCTCCTACCGCTGCCACTGCTTGCCAGGCTATGTGGCCCTGGCCCGGCCCCACCACTGTGTACCCCTGACAGCCCAGAGCCCAGCGGCAGCGTAGCTCTAGGGTAGCAGGGGTGAGGGTGCTCCCCTCCAGCCGTGCAGCTCTGGAACCCAGGATCTGCGAGCACAGAGAAAGGATCTGCGAGCACCTGGGGCTACAGGTGCTTTGAGGCTCTTTGCTCCTTCCCCTCTGAAGTGCACAATGTCCCTGCTGCCTCTCTCTCCAGGCCAGGGCTGAACTCACAGCCTCTACACCCTCCTCTGCCCTGCCAGCCCCTGCTCCTACCACAGCAAGGCACAGTCTGGCTTCCAGCACTCATCGCATTGCCCTGTGCCACAGAGGCTTATGGGACATCTTCCCTTGCCACACAGCCCCAGCCTCCCTCCTTGCCCTGCCAAAAAAGGGAGTTCATCTCCCCACCACTGCTGCACTGACCTAGCAACAAGCCTCACCCAAACTGCAGGTGCTGGCCCTGCTCCTCATGAAGCACCCATCCCCAGGCCAGACCTTTGAGATAGGGGCCAACCCCAGCTTTCTAAAGCTGCTGCCTAACCTTGGGGCATGGGGTAGAGGCCCTAGGGCCAGCTCTCCCTGCAGCCAGCCCAGGCACACCCCTTAGCCCCACACTTTGCCTTTGTGCCCCACATTGGCTAGGCAAGGAGGAGGGGGGGACAGGTCCAGCTTCCTTTCTGTAAAGTTGTTGATTTTTTTTTTAACCAAGTCTGCTGGAAACTTCTCTCATGTTGTTAAATAAAACATTTATTTTGGGCCCATGTGGCTCAAGACACTGGGGTTAGTCAGAACTGTTCTTGTCTTGCCTCTGCCAAGGGATACCAGAGCCATGTCCTTCCTGTGGGTCCAGCCTGGCAAGGCCACCACACTCTAAGCCAATTCTTAGCCCTCTCACAATGGTACATAGCCTCCTCCTGCTCCTGAGCAGAGATCCTTGTTGGGCCAAATACTTGCTTATCTCCCCAGCCTAGTACCAGCTGCAGGGAGCCAACTTCAGCCCCTCAGAACAGCAGTTGTAGCTGCTCAGACCTGGCCTTGTTCACGCAGGAGGGGGCTACAGCTTAAGAGCATATAGCTTTCTGCAGTTGGCAAAAGATGTTCTACCAGCCCCAGAGCCTTCCCTAGAAAGCCCTTATGAGAAAGACTGCAGCAATCAAGGCCATGTTCTACACCACCACCTCCTCAGGGAGCGTTTGCACAATTTCAGGCCAGCACAGAGCCAGCAAGGCAGCAGCATAGCCAGACATTGCCAGCTGGACAACCTGGCAGCCAGCAGCACAGGAGATGCCTGGCTGATCGCAGGTCACCCACATTCAGGCCAGCGTCCATGCCTTCAGCTGAGAAATAAGACCAGCTCAACATCAACTAGAAGATGCCCAGCTACTGCTTTTCCTCATGCTCCTCTCCACTCACAGAAGACAGATTTTTTTCTAGCCTTTATTAAAAGGAAAGTTATAAAAGGTTCAGGAGCTCCTAGCAGCTCCAAGTTAATAGTAGTACAAACTATTGGTTAGAGAAAATCATCCCTGCAGATATGTTGAATGCCATTTGGCTTTGCATTCACAAAAATTTTTCCCAGCTGCAGTCCTGCTGGCTTGAGCAGGGGCCCAGGACAGAGCAGACTGCCAAAGTCAGGAGAGTCTCCTCTCCTTCAGCTGTATAGATGACAGATGCAGCTGCCACAGGCATCCCAGCTGCAACAGAGCAGAAGTGCAGGAGGATAGCTGCAGCCAGCATTCTAGAAGAGGCACTGAAAGATTACCAGGTAGCAGCTCAGACACCAGCCAGGTGCATCACAGAGAAATTCCTTTGTAAGGACAGACAGCTCCATTTCAAACTAAAGAGCCTCTGCAAAGCAGCTGTAGGATGATGCTCAAGTCAGTCCTGCAGCAGACACTGCTCCCCCTTAAGCTGGTGAGAGAACAGCCCAGAAGGTTCTGAAAGGAGTAAGAGCCTTCTGCCCATGGCTGACCTTGTAGGAAAACAGTACTGGCTGTTCAGAGGCTACAGAGCTCTGAAGGAAGCAGTAGGAAATACATATTACATAAAACAATTTGGCCTGTGTTTTCTTCTGGTTTTCCCCTCCCCAAGCCCTACTAATGAATGGCAGGGCTCCTCAGCTGGTGATCTGCACTGGTATCTTCCAACAGAATAACATCTGGTCCTGATCATCTACCAGCTCCCACTTCACAATCAGTTTAATCTGAAAGACAGAAAAGCAGAGTGAAATGAAAGTCTTCAGGAAACCTTAAAGGCAAGGACATAGAGAGAGGGAGTTCCCACTTGTGTGGAGCAAGGAGGTCCTGAGAGGTCTGCACAAACAGGACAGAACTGAACACTGGCCCCATTGCTGTAGGTGGACCACACTCATGCAGTGACTTCTGGAGTACCTTACATGGATGGAGGGTTTAGGTGTGTGACACAGGAGACTTCACACAGTCCACTTGGAGCCCCACTCTCCAAGTAAGCAGAGAGAGTAAACACCCTGCAGCCTCCCAGATGAACTGCACCCTGGAGCCAAGCATCCCCTGTTTGGAAGCATTTGTCTAAATGCAGCAGGCTGTGCAAGTAGGCACGGGACAGAAGGATACTTAGGCAGCTGAAGCTACTTCTCAGGAGGTGGAGCCAGGCTGCTTCCCCAGAGTGAGAACTTGAAACAGTTATGGTCAAAGCAGAAGTGCCATCAGATAGTCCTCTTCCCCATCACCACAGAACAAAGTGTCCTTCCTTAAATGCAGGTGGTGGGACTATCCCACAAAGGGTGGTAGCTCTGAGAAGCAGACCAGCTGCCTGCTTACTTACACTGGGGTACTCGCTCTTCACAGGGAGTTTATTCAGGTAGCTGTAGGAATGGCCCTTCTGAATGGGGCACTGGATCCCAGACTTGCATCCATCAGGCTCAGGAATGGGAAAGGGTATATCCACGTGCAGCATCTCACCATACACCCTTGCTTTGCTGCCCTGACTCTCAATCTCTGCAGGACACATAGAAACGTAAGTGCAGGGAACACATACCTACTTTACACACTCCTCTCTACCTACCCTGAAGACTGCAAGAACAGAGCTATAGGACACTCTTCCTCCCCGGCCACTTCTTCCCTCTCAGACTCCTCTCCAGCCAACCCTCCCCACTCCTGAGCGAGCAAGGGAACACTGAGGTGATTAGCTCCCCCCGGCACCGCCCGACGACCCAAGCCGAGGAAGCAATGCTTACTGCTGGCGAAGGTGACGTTGATGCTGTAGGATGTCCCCTTGTGAAGCAGGCAGGGCTGCGTGGGGCAGGGACTTACGTTAACCTCCTGGATGCTACCGTCTTTGGAACCTGCAAGGAAAAGCCGGGCTTACCAGGCCTTCTCCACCTGCTGATCCCTCCAAGCCGCTGCCTCACACCACCCCGGGGCGGGCCGGAGCTACTCACCGCAGTCGATGAATCGGAGGGGCTCGGCCACAGCACTGGCGCCCAGCGCCAGAAGCAGGAAAAACGGGCACAGCACCATAGCGGTAGCAGAACCAAAAACAACTGCAGCAACAGCTCCCCAACAGCGTCACATGAGCGCGGAGGCCCCACCCGAAGGTCAGCTGGGGCGCGCCCCGCCCCGGGGCCGGGACGAGGGAGGGGGCGGGGACGAGGGCTCGGCCGGGGCCGGTTGGCATCGTGTGCACGGCGGAGGGCATGTGTTGTCCTGCCCTGTCGACCTCGTGGTGTGGTGGCCGAAGGGAGGGCTGCAGCCTCGGGTGGGCCAGCGGACACACCGCCGTGAGTCCTCTGGTACAGGAGCGAACAGGACAGCGGCGGGACGGGGGCAGCTCTGCTGGAACTACAGCGCTTGGACAGACGGACGGACACCCTCTGCAATAGCGCTGCTACTGGAAGTCCTTGCTCCTTGGCCGTACTGGGCCATTCGGTGCCAAAGGACAGCTGCTGGAGGACTGACGTGCAGCCAGTGCGATGGGCTAGGAGAACTTCCACTGCCTTTGATGAAAGGGGGAAAAAATCAAGAAACTGGCATAGGAGAGCAGCCTGTTTCCTTATTCATTACTTATTCCTTGCCTCATGTTGAAAGCTGTCTTGTGTAACCCAAGTACTAAGAGTTCCATCTACTAATTAACTGGTGCAGTTGCTACCTTTCACAGAGCACACACAAGTCAGTCCTGCTTCTCACACTTGTCAAACACAAGAGACTTCCAGCTTCGTGCTGTGGACGCTGAGACAAAACAGAGGATGATTAGGATGCTTCAGAAAGCATTTGGCCCAAGCTAAAGTTTGCAGCCTTTCACCAGTTTCATGTGTTAGCACGTGTTACCCGTAATGGGGTCATGTCAGAAAAACAACAGAGAAAGGCATGTGAGTGCTGATTCAGTAGTAGTGCTGCAGAGCTGACACAGCTTCTCCCTTCTAACCTCTATCCCGGTTAGGTGTCTGCCTACTCAGCCTCAGCTGTACTGCCAAGTGACTCCCATGATTTGCTCAGGCTCTCCACAAAGGGTGTCACACTAGAAACCCCAGAGGTGTTAGCAGGGCTGAGCAGGACTTGCTCTCATGCATCTTTGTTGAGCAGTTTAGCTCTTCAGAAGAATGAGGAAGGGGAGGGTGGGTTTTGGGTTCTTTTTGTTTGTTGTTTGCTTCGGTTTGTTTTAAGATTCAAATAAGCATTGGGTTTGCAAAGGCCTCAAGCAAGCAGACCAGGGTGCTTACAGCAGCACTATCAAGAAACCTCCCAAGAGACCCTGCTGAGACTAAGCTGTATCTTTAAGCCCAGCTAGCACACTTAATAACTGGCCCAGATAAAGCCTCTTCCTTGCTTGTGGGAACTCTTCCCCTAGAAAGGCTTTCCTTTTCCCAATCCTTCAACTCTTACAGATGGTAAACAAAGTCACCTATCTGACTGCCAGGAACAGGATTGTGGTTGGGTCAGAGCAACACCATAAACTAGTGTCACACATTCACAGGATAAGCAGTGTCATGCTGGGGAACAAATTCCACAATGTATTAAATGGGAATGCTTCCCTGTGAAACAGCTCACCAGATACCTTTGCTTCGCAGAAGCTTTTGCATAGTGGCAGCAACTACATATACACAAGTCTACACATATTTCAAGGGCTTTAAACTGAAAATCATTGACTCTAGAATCAGAATTAATGTCTATTCCCCCCAGAACTAGATTAATAAGAAGTATAAGTGTAAGATTTGTCTTCGTTCACGAAGCCTAGCCATGATGATGATGAAGTGTAAGATTGTAAAACTACAGCCAAGGCTTTTACAGAAGAAAGAAGCAGAAACCTTCTGCCCAAGGTTTTTAGGTAGCTATCACACATTACCATCATGCCAGTTTTGCAATAACAGCACTAAAGCTTAGATTCTCCAAGGCAGCATAAGCATCGTAGGCCAAACAGACCTTGCTTTTAGGCACAATCCCATTTGACATCTGACACAAGACATGGGCCTCTAGGTCACCTTGGAGCCCAATATTTCACCAAAATATATCAGAAAGACTCAATTCAGCTTTAGGCTGGCGTCACTGTTTTGCAGACAAAGCTTCTCCCAGATACTAACATCACAGGGATATTTAGCTGGAGTGCAGAAACACCAGGATAAATAGATAGCCAACAGATAAATTCTTTCCAGCAAGACTGGTACTCGAGTTCTTAATTTCTGTAATCTAACCAACTCTGCTAGATGAGAAAAGAAATCTAAGGTTCAACTTTCTGAGCTAGCTACACCTGATGAATCCAAATCCCTCTAAAGGCATTGCACTTGCAGCTTGGTAAACTGATGTGCCTGCAGGCACTATAGCAGCAGTGAATACAGAAGTCAGATTCTCAAAAAAATCCACATACAGAGACTAATCAATGTTGCTGTTCTTTCAGCCAGAATATGCTCCTGTTGCTACAGATTATCAGAACTCACATCAAAATGCATGACAGGCTGCTCTTACATTCAACAGCACACCAGAGGCTATTACCACGTTTCTGAAGCACTGAAACAAGCTCAGTTTTACACCAAAACAGATACAAGATAATTTGAGCATGCAAATTGTAGAGAAGAATAGAACAAAATATCTAGATAATTCAACTCACAGATAAATATCTTCAATACAGTGTGCTTAAGGAGAGCTAAAGGAACTCCTTAGACCCAGATACCACAGATCAGAATAAGAAAAACAAAACACAACCAATCTAAAACCAGATTACATCAGGATACCAGGAACAAGGTCACCGACAAAAACACAGCCTAAGAAATAAGGAAGAAAATGCATCCAGACCATAACTCTGGGTGAGAGAAAAACATCACCATGCCACATAGGTAGCAGAAACTACAAACCAGGCAGTGATAAGAAAGAGGTGCAAAGTAACAATGATTAAGTTACACCCAGTGCTCCTAGCTGCTCAAAAAATTTGCCCCAAGCACCTGAGTCATTCCTCATCTTAGTGGATTACTAATTACATTACTTTAACTCTGAGGGAGGCCAACTGGTCTCTTTCTCATTTCTTCAGACTACAGTAATCATCTGAACAACACCAAAAGTGCCTTGAAGGTACTTGTCAACCTTCTTACACTTAACACTTGTAAAAATGAAGGCAATTTTAGAAAGTAAAGCTGTCTGGTTTTGGGGGCTATATCCATTTTCCAAAACATATTCACAGTGAATGTGGTCACAACATGGGGCAATGTGGTGGGATCAATCTAACACACCTTGCAGAAGGAAAGCCAGCACAATATAGAAAGCAAGTATGATCCCCCTGCCTTTTCTCCCCAGGAGTACTTGATTCGCTCTTCCAAAGTCATCTGCTTTTGTGATACCACATTGAAAATAATTGGAGGATCACCCCAATATGGGGGTTTTTTTAAGCATTAATTGTTTCATAATAATTGTTCCATATGCCTGATGAGGACTCAATAACCATCGCAAGTACCTGCATTAATACCAGGCCCCCTGGGAACCTCCCTGTTATTCTTTCCTGGCTTTATCCTAACATCACCTGGTCTAGTGCATGTGGCGTCTCTGCCCATGGCAGGGGGGTTGGAACTAGATGATCTTTAAGGTCCCTTCCAACCTGAGCCATTCTATGATTCTATGATTGTTAGAGTTAACCTAAGATCAAGCAAAAGCAAACAACTCAAACCAGTCGTCTTTTACATGCTCAGACTGGGATCAACAAGCTAAAGCACGTGGTTGAAAAAGCATTATCTTGCTTGGAGCAGGATGGTGAGAAAGCAAACTGTCACAGGTTTCCAAGGTCTCCTGACTCTAAATCACCCCCTTCTGCTGGGATGACCGGTTTTCCACCGCCATCCTACTGTGTGAGTCTCCATAGGCCTGCCCAGGGCTGAGGAACAGCATTCCTCCCCCAGAAGCACATGAGGAAGAAAGAGATGAAGACTCTTAACTGCGGGCACATCTGGGAGCTACCAGCCAGACAACTGTCACATGTCAGATGATCAGTAGGAGGTGAAAACACGAGGGAAGCTGCTTAGGCAGTCAGGCCTGTGTGATGTCTCAGGGCCCTGCTCTGTCACAAGAGAAGGGAGGTTTGGAGGGGAGGCACGGTGTGTGGGAAGCTGAGCATGCATCCATGGCTCCAGGGCACTGAACACCCACCTGAAGGAAAACCAGCAAATGCACGAATTTCCGAGTTGAGTGCTAAGGAAGAGCAGACTAGAAAAGCCAGGGCGAGGGAAGAACCCTAAAACCCCTCAGCTGGGGCCTGTGTTTGCTCCTCTGCTTGCCAAACTCCCCCTACAACTTGATCCCTTCTCAGGGTCTCTGGGTTCTGCTCAGGATAAACAACTCACGGCTAATTCCAGGACAAACATACTCTCCCAGAGAGCGCTACTTACTTAATTTATTACTCTTTTTCTGTTTATTTCCCTGGGTAAACATCGGTGCTTGTGAAAACAAACACCCTCGACGACGAACGGCACCTTTCAGCCTTTGTGCAAAGCTCCAGTGGCTCTGGCAGCTTTACCGGGGCAGCAGCCAAGCTCCGCCCGCGGAGGGACACTGCCTCCGAGAACACGCTACGCAGATGATTCCTTTGCGGTGGCCAGGTGGCACGAGCAGCACGTTGCACAGCAACCTCCTCCGGCTCAGCACTTCCGGCTCTCACCGGAAGCGCTGGCGGCGATTAGCCAATGGGCTAGTGGGGGCGGGGCGCAGCGTTGAGGGAAGTATGGCGGTAGTGGGGGCGTTGGGCCGCTGTTGGAGGTTGGTGCTGGGCGGCCGGACAAGGTACTGCTCTGTGGCGGTTGGGTGTCCCCGTGGCTTATCGGGGGGTGCTGGGTGTCCCCGCTGTGCGGCGGTGGCGGTGGCTGCGGCTGCTGCTGCTGGGGTAGGTCGGGCTGCCTGCCCGCGGTGGCGTGATGGGGCCTCTTGTGAGGCATCCCCTTTTCTCCCTGAGGCAGCTGGTACCCTGCTCCGTTGTACCAAGAACGAGCGCTGCCGAGGGCCCCGCCGGGTACTGCCTGTGCAGTTGGCCGCCCGCTGCGGTGGGTGTCGTCCGTCTCCCAGCCAGGTCCAACAGAGAGCGACCCAGGCGAGGGACAGGTCTTCCTCAGCGAGAGCTGCGTGAAGGTAGGGACCCTGGGAGGCAGCTTGCATGCTTATAGGAGGGAGTTCCAAACTGCCTGCCCTGCCCTGGGCACATAGGGGAGGCATTTGTTTACCAGTTTGTTTAGCAGGTCTTTCTTTTTTGCAGAGGCTGCTGGAGATCACGGAAGGCTCAGAGTTTCTCAGGCTGCAGGTGGAAGGAGGTGGCTGCTCTGGATTCCAGTACAAGTTTTCCTTGGACACAGTTATCAAGCCTGATGACAGGCAAGGGCAAAGAGGTGTAGCAGTGGTCACGTGTGGCTTTCTTTGCAAAGGTGACAAGAAGGGTCTGGTGGTGTCTTGCATGGAAGGGAAGAAGCCTGTCAGATAAGGAGAGTGCTTGGGCTGTGCTTCTCTGTTGTGTCTGCAGCACACTTACTGGTTACATATGCTGCTTTTCTGCAGGGTGTTTGAACAAGGCGGTGCTCGCGTGGTCGTGGATGTGGACAGCCTGGCCTTCGTGAAAGGTTCCATGGTGGACTTCAGCCAGGAGCTGATTCGCAGTTCCTTCCAGGTGGTGAGCAACCCCCAGGCAGAGAAGGGTTGCTCGTGTGGGACTTCCTTCTCTATCAAATTCTGACTGGACTTCTGCTGGATGAACACTGTCTGCAGACATTTTGTGGCAGTCTTCAGAGGGTTTTCCTTTTCTTTTTCCTAGCTACTCCCTCTTATCTCCCTTATCCTGTAACGCAGCTGTTATACATGACTCCAGTTGTATGTGTGTCTGCTCTGAGCCTATGTCCAAGACTTGTTGGCCTTCTCTTCAGGAACATGAAGAAGCCATGGGTGCACACATGGGAGCATCTTCAACGCCTTGTGAACCACCAGCCTGGTGGTGTTGACTGCCTTGTCCTGAATGTGGAGCCACTTAACTGCATGTGTCTGCACAGGATGGCTGTATATATGTGTGTGTGTGTTTATTGAAAGTTCTTACTAAAGAAAAGTCTTTTGAGTTTGATTGGTACTGCTTGTGCATTCCCACGTGGGTAGAATCTGGGTTCTTTCAAGCTACTGTTGTTCCTGCCTTGCCTTCTAGCTGAATGGATTTAGACTCTCTCTCCTGTACATCTCGCAGTGGTACTGGCTCTCTGTTCCCCAACTCATAGTGGGCCTTTTCAGATACTTTGCTCTTCTACCTATCAAGCTTCTTTTGTTCCCAGAAGCCTACAGGGGTTTTACTGTCAGTCCCTAGTATGAAAGTTTTTACTTGTTCAGAGTAAGTGAAGCTAAAAAATTGAGGTAGGTAGAATTAATAGCTTATTTCTTTTATTTTTTTTAAGAGGAAATCTTGTGGTTATATATTTATTTATATATATATAAAAAAATACACAGCCTCCATCCCCTAGTGCTATTTTAGGCTGTTCCTAAGCCTGACTTGCAATTCTAGGTCATACAACTTTTGGGTTTCATAATGTATCTACTGCTTTACCTTGCCAGCAGGAAAGGAAGTTTAGGTGACAGAAGCAGAGGACAATCTGGAGTACTGCTTAAGGGTCCTCAAGTCCTTTGAACTTAGTTGTCTGAGAATCTTTTCCAGAACTTGCTTTACCATTTGACTTCTGTCTAACTTGTGCCTGATTTGGTGAAAGAATGAAACAGCTCCTTTCCTTCATGAAACTCCCATGGAACTGGAAATCTAGAAGTTTTCAGAATAGCATCCTTTTGATTAGTTGTTTTCTGTATTTTTTTATCTGTCACTAGATGTCTTTTAAATGAAAGTGATTAACCTGCTTCTGGGTGAAAGGAGAAATGGGGAAGCTGGTTTTGCTCCCTCTCTTGTATTTTGTCTGATCATAACCAAATTGTCTTAAGACTTGAGTCTATCGTGAGTGTGAGAGCACTGCATGACTTTGGTCTCAAGGAAACTGCTTACAGTAAGCCATGAGCTTTTTAAGACTCTACGCCCAGGCATTTTTGGTTTTAAGCTTCCCAGATGCCTTTCTAAACTCATCAGCAGTGCATATGTACAGCTGATTTGCCTGTTGATTTCCACCGCTTAGGGAGTTGATAGCCAGCTAGTTCCAGTTTCATCTGTAGGTGGCTCAGGAGTTCCTGTGTGATTGTCACAAACAGTGGTCAAATTTTTTTTTCAATGGAGAATGTGGACAACATTTAGAGCAGCAACTCTTTCGGTTTAGGCCTTTTCCATTTACTTCACATTCTGACTGTGGCCGGGTTTCTTCTGGGGTCTTTTGTGGGGAAAAAGAAGTGCAGCAGTAGTGCTGGGGAGGTAGCAAACCAGCAGCTACCAAGGCTTGATTAGTTTAAGCCTGCTTCAGCCCCTGTAATCATGCAGCCTTCATCTTAGATTACTGCTCTTACTAAATGTCAATGTGCCATGTCTAGTCAACCTCGACAGGTTCCACCTGCCTTCACTCACTGTACACTGATGAAGTAAATCAAGCAAGTGCTGTCTATGTGGAGTGCCAGCCATTTTGGAGAATCTACCTCTCCCTTCCAGGGACTAAACAGAGGAGGAAGCTTTGTGTCCCCACTAGTGTCGCTGGCAGGGGAAACTTGCATGTGTGACTTGCCATGCCTGTGGGTTTGGCAGTACTGCTCTAACTGCACTAGGTGGACCCCTTACTCCTTGGGAGTTGCTGCACTGGACATATATAAGCGTTTCCACTTCTCTGGGGTTGAAGTTGGATCTGCTCCATGCAGGACCTAGGCAAGAGCAAAAGTTTCTTTGCAGCTACTTCTTTTGGAGGCAGGCTGGAGTTCATCTGGTGTTGCAGCAGTGTGGTCTCTAGTTCAGAAAAACTGCTAGGGGCTGGAGAGGTTCCATCTGTACAACACATTGCTCTTGGCTTCCCTCTCCTGCTTCTTGGGAGCAGCTGTAATCTACTGGCCAAAGCTACTAGTCTTCCAGTTCCCAGCAGGGAATGGATGCACAGGGCTGTCTGTTACCTCCAGAGTCCACTTGACTCTTAAAAGTCTGTCAGTACATCAGAAATTGAGAACTTCTGTCTGTGGTAGAAGATCAGCAAAGGGGATTGTGTTAGTGTGTGTGGGGAGTGTGTGTGAAGGTGACCTTCATGAATTTTTGGCTGTGTAGGCAGAAGCGTCTAGATTCTGGCTCCTATAGAACGAAAAAAACCCAAACCTGTCAAAAGTTCGTATGCTGAATAACCTTAGGGGGCAAAGATGGCACTGCTGTGAGGCAAGACCATTGGTGCCAAGAGAAGGGTGCAGAGGATTTGCTTCTGCCTGGGCTGTGAGGGGTCTGTGGTGTGGGGATAGGTGAGAGCCCTTTTACTGAACCACTGACAAAAAGCAGCTGTACGGAGCTGGAGGTGCTGCCTGCGCTTTGTGGCAAATGAGAAACTGCAGTGGAAAATGTTTCTCTGCTCCCACATGAAGAAGGAGGATTCTCTCAGTTCACCCACCTGACAAGGAGTGAACCATCAAAGATATTTATGGAAGCCTACATTAAGATGAAACTTCAAAGGAAAAGGGCACAGTCATCAGTGTCACTGACAGACGGGTAGAAGAGGATGGAATAGAAATCCTTGCTTTGGTGAGGGCTTGTTGGAGCTCTGCAGGGACTTGTTAATAGATGACCAACATATTGTCAGCCTATGACTCTGGCTTTGTTCTTCAAATTAAGTATCTGCCATCACCTATTAACTGTGAGTCCCTCTTCCAAGCTTTGAGCCAGGCAGTGGTAGAGAAATGACAGATTTTGCTTATGCACCTTTCTCATGGTTTAGGGATGTACATGAGAATGCCATGCTCAGCTTTCTGGTCTTCTGTGTGGTGTTACTTGCTACAAAGAGCATTTCAGGGTAGGTGACTCCTATAAGACTGAGAGCCAGCCTAAGGTGGCTGTTAGGGTAACAACTGGCCCTCTTGCCTCCAAATTTTTGTCTGCTAAATTTCACTAAGCTCAGTCCTGCTTTGTGAAATAGTACATCTGTACAGAGCTGTCGAGTGACTCAGGAATATAGCTAGGGATGAGGAGCCAGTACCCACCTGGATGACACCCACTGGAGCTTCTGCTTCCCACACGGAGTAGTGTAATTCCCTGCAGCCTTAGGGCTTGCCTGAATCCAGCACGTGGGGGAGGAATCACTGAACAGTGGAGGAGGCAATAATAGGAGGGCAGAAGTCCATGAAAGAAGGCTTCTGTTGTTTGTGTCCCACACTATGAAGGCAAGTGCTTTTATGTCAAGACTTGTCTTCAGCCTTGCCAGTGTTCTGAATGTCCACTGACAGCTGGAGGTAAAAAAACCTAGAGTGGTACAAACCCCACTACTTGCACCATTAGCTGGGACAGGTGAGAAGAGTTTACTGAATTCAGAGCAAGTTTCCTGTATTTCCAGGATGAGCAACTGCAACATATGCTTGAGGACTGAACCACACTGTCTCCACTAGCAAACATAGCAGTCAGGTTCATTAGCAGAGGATGTGGTAGGGTGTGCACCATTTTAATGCTTCATTCTCTTTGCCTGTTCTCATGCACATAAGCCAAATCTCTCACCCAGTGTTCACCATGCTCCTATGGAATAGGCCATAGCTGCCAGAGAGACTGGCAGCAGAGAAAGGGATAACCTTGTGTAATGGTGTTTGCTGTGCCTGAGCCAGCCTGGAAAAGGAACCATGGATTCAAGGAGTTTGAATGTTGGCAAGAATAAGCTTGCAGCCACCTGTATTGTATCAAACTCTTCCATTTTTCATTTGAATAATCTTTTTATTGCTTTTTTTTTTAAAGAGGAGGAGTCCTTCAACTAAACACCTCTAGGAGCTAGCTGTAGGATAAATGGTGCAGTCTGCATCTTGCTGAGTTGTGAGGAATATGTTTGCTCTGCATGGTTTCCAGGATTAGATTGCAAATGGCTTTGATATGTGCAGATACCTGCCCAGGAAAGAGCTCAGTAGATCATGGACTTGGGGTGGGTTTAGCCTCCAGCCGTGGACAGAAACTCTGTGGTGAGGCAGCTGAATGACAGCGAGATGGGCCATTATTCCAAGGCTGTGATTCCTTGCTCTGTGGGGAGCAGTTTGTGCACAGTGCTTCCTGCCTCTGGCCTTCCCAGCGCTTGTACAGTTCTTAATATTTCCTTCTTGAGCAATAAGAGTTTATGGCCCTAGTCTTTGTGGTTGATTAGAGCCCAAGTTTGTGCCCCTGTTTTAATCAGTGCTCATTTACCTTTGGCATCCTTCAGAGGAACAGAATGGTATGACTTTCAGTTGCCATGGAAACAGTGAGACTAAATGCACGTTTCCATGGCAACCTGCCATTATCTTCAGCTCTATCTGTGGGTCTCATTTTTTGACCATGGGGGTGGGGTGGTGAAAATGGGACTTTATCTCTTAAAAAAAAAAAATTTAAAAAAAGGAAAAGAGATGCTGCTGCTACTACTACCATTGTCACCCACTCCTTTCCTCCTCTGACTCAGGCTTGGGGCTGAGAGAGGCCCATGACTTCTGCTGCCATCCCATGCACTGGGACTCTGAGGTATTGTCTTCAGCTCCTTTTCTCCTTCACCCTTCTAAAAATAGAGCCGTTCAGAACAATTTGACAATGTTCCAGCACTTTTCTGAGCTCTTTGTTTCCTCAACTAATGCTTGCAAAAAAAGCCCTTGAAGTGAATTGAACTTTCCAACAGATTCCAAAGGTTAGTGTGTCCCAGCTCCTTTTGGTCCAGAGGGCCAAGGGTTACTTATGGGGTCTAAGACCTCTCTGAGGAGAAGCCTTTGCTAGGACTAGGGGTACCAGGGCACATCACATCAACCTCAGGAGTGAGGGACCTTCTTGCAAGAGCTGCAGCACAAACTGCTCCAGGAGGTCGTATCCACCAGAGGAATCAAAGATGATGCTTACCTGTTTTGTGTGTGCCTCAGGGGATGAAGGACAGAGAAATCGGATCTTTGCTGTATGATGGGTCTTGCAGACCCCTGGCCAGAAGCGCTCTTGGCTACTGCTAAGGTTGCTGCCTTCTCCAGCCACTGATTTAAAAAAAAAAAGGACAGAATATGCTGTACTTTGAGCAATTGCACACAGCTGTTCCTTAAGCCAGTGTTCATTATTCTTGTTCTAGCTAGCTTGACCTTTAGTAAATTCCTCTTATTCATGGTCTAATCTTGGTTACTGAAGGAAAAACTTGTGTCTTGCACTATTCTAGCCTGATGCAATAGAGTAATCTATGGAGGTGTGGTAGAGCTCTCCTTCCACATCTTCTCCACTTGCATTTCACAGGTGCTGAAATAGAATGATAAAACACTGTACATTCCAGAGTTAACATGGCAACTGCTGTGGTCTTCAGAATAGGTCAGCCAGGTGAGGCAGGTGCTGACACCTTTTCTCATGACGACTCTTTTCTCATGACGAAGAGCTGTCACAGTCAGCCTGCATTCGTATTGTCTCATGAGGAAGAGCACAAAGACAAGAGATCTGTACATTGCTGAGTTGGAGGATTTCACCCTGGAAGAAGTACTGCCTGGATACTGACAGGATTTGACTGGGGAGCTATTGCTTGGAATACACGGAGAATGGTCTCTTGAGACGTGGGAACCTTAGGTTGAGCTGAGGTGCTGAGCACTGGGACAAAGTCTTCATGGTTTGCATGGGCAGGAGCTTGCTGGAGGATGTGCTGCTGGTGCTGGACTGGGATGGCTTGGCTCCAAGAGGTGCCACGGCAAAGGGTATGGAGCTGCTGTGTGTTCTCCACATGCAAAGCGGTGGCTGTTCTCTAGGTGCTGTGGGGAGCTGACCTGTATGTCATCATGACGGCAGCGATAACCTGGGCTTTTGCTGCTGAAGACTGCCGCAGACTGGCTTGCAGCATGGGCTAGGACCGTAGGAAGGTTTGTGTGAAGGCTCAGCCCTGCTGCCGTTTATTGCAGAGCTGCACAGCCCGAAAGGCTTTAGGCTCTTCCCCGCGTATCCATAGCAGCTGAACAGGCATTGACTGAGGGAGTGTCATGGCCCCTCGTTCAGCTTCTTGGCATCCAGGGTCAATTCTCCTTGCCAGCATCCTGTACTGCATCCAGGCAAGAGTGGCCATGCTCTGGCCAGCACGTCTGGCAGGCTGCGTGGCAGGCTTCCCTTCACCTCCCTGTCTATCCATGCATGCCTGCCACAAGCTTCAGACCTGGAAGATTCATGCTGAATACAGAAACTTTTCAGGGAAGAGCTAATAGCATTTGGAAAAGGGAATTCAGTATCCATCTTCAGTGGCAAAGGCAGAAATAACAGGGTGATGCTATTGTTAGCAGAACTTCATCTACCAGCACCTGCAAAAGCTTAGTGGAGAGCAGGGAAGAAGAGAGGCTGCATGGCAGATTTCTCAGCCTCTTAATAAAATGCTTCCCCCTGCTGCCACTGTCCTATGTTCCCAGATAACAGGCATAGGCCAGAAATAGGACTGCTATGGTGAAAGCAGTTACTTAATCCTCTTGGAGCTAAGCAAAAATGTATCAGTGAAGAGCCAATTCACAGGGTAGAGCTGAATTACACAGGAAGAAATTGTGTCTGCAGATCAAATGGAGCTGTAGCACTGAGAAAGCAGAGACTAAACAGGCTGGTATGGAAAAACTGGGAATAGCCCAGAGAGATGCTCAGAGGTAGAAGGCACCAGGAGGTATTTCCTAAGCCCCACAGAAGCACAGTTTTGTGGACAGATGTGGCTGTTAGAAGGCAGGCAGACACAGCTGTCCAGGCATCCTGAGACGAAAGAACCTGGGAGGACCTGAGAAGACAAGAACTGCTGAAGGGAAAGGTTGTAGATCATGTAGAAAAAAGTGAATGGGATGGAGGAACAAAGAGTAGGCAGCTAGGCCAAGAGGATGTTGGGACTGAGTAGAGTATGCCCATGCCCCCAGGCAGCTGTCCCTCCAACACACAGCCATGGGGTGCCAGATCCATGAAGCTGCTGACCTGCTCTGCCTTGCACTCGCTGAACTTTGAATGTCAGCAGCCTGCAGGGTCCCCTCAGCAAACAGAAAGTGCTAAAGTTTCAGAGATGAAAATCAAACCTGCAAAAGGACTGGAAAATTACCTGGTTTTCAAGGGCTGGGCCCTGCTGGCCTGGAGAAAAAGGCAGCAGATCTTAAAAGCAAGGGTGCACTGAGGGCCTTGATCAATGTGTTACATGCTTAGGAGCATGGACTGGTTCTCCAAATGTGTAAAGTCTCATGTTGTAAGGAGTTGAAGAACAGACTTCTGACTGCTTGAGAGTGCCCTCTTCTACAGTATGATGGGCATTGTGGGTTTATGTCCTCTCAATCCTTGCTGGATGTGATAATTTTACAGGGCAGATGAGACCACTACAAGTGTGTTAGGTTGGAAAAGCTTCCTAAAGATGGGTTTATAGGGAAAAAGGAGGTCTTAGCCTTGCTGGGGCTGGTCCAAACACAAAGTAGTTCAGCAGAAGGACAGATTATTGAGAGAGTTGTTTGTCTCAAGGCAAAATGAGGGTGTATCTGGCGCAGCATATGCTACACTGGGCACAGAGAGGTCTCACTCCCTGCTTGAACTCCTCACCTAATGCTCAGGTGTGAAGAGCTCACTACATATGATGCCGCAAGCTTCTGGCCGAGGGAAGCCTGATTGCATCCTCCCAGTGTTGTGATTTGTGTCGCTTCCTTTGGAGTCTGCTGCTCATGTTTTCAAGATGCATTTGATTTATACATACTCATTCCCTTTCTCACAGGAATGAGTTTTGGTGCATGTCAGTTTCATGAGAGAAAAATTGATAGAGCAGGCTGCAAAGCAGCTGGGATCTTTCCTAGGAGAGCCGCAGTCGTTAATTATAGGAGTCTAACTAAACCCTGGCTCAGGCAAGAAGCGTTTTCTAGATCCCTCTCCTTTCTTTTATACCTCTCTGCACAGGTTGTCACATCTAAGCCAGCATTCCGGGTCGAGTCAAAACAACACCCACCTTTTTGAATAAAAATGGGATGCCAAGTGCAGGGAGGAGCTCCCTTTGTCTTCTTCCTGTCCCAAACTGGGGCAAAGGTCACCATACCTCTTCCCGGTGAGAGCTGCAGGCAGCACTTGCCTGTCCCTTGGGCTTGCTTCTGCTTCTTCCCTCCTTCAGGCAGCATGGTGAGTCAGCTACTGCATTACTAAAGGCTCTTCGGTCTGATCTGAGCATCAGCCTCCTCTCCCTTGCTCAGGTCTGTGCAGCCCAACTGGTACCTTGGGATGGCAGGTTCTCTAGGGGTCCATTTTATTAACAGAGTCACCACAGAACTAGGTATTTCGACCCCAAGCAGCTTCACGTGTACATCACAGGCAGAGCCAGCAGCACTGGAAAGGATTTTCTGTGTATTAACTTACCCCAGGGGAAAGAGAATGGGGGAAGAGAGGGAGAAAACATAACCTGGATGTCCTTAAAGGCCTAATACTCATGTGCCTCTCTGATATGTTTCTGGCTGATGATGCCAGTACAGGCCATGTTATTGCCCTGTTTCAGAGATACACAGATAACCTCATCTTAACATCTCTGGCTTGCTCACAACCTTTGCTTGTGTCACCTCATGATCTGTAATACAGAGATAAGAGTATTGCTTGCTGCAGCAGGAGTCTTCCTGCATTAACAACTAAGAGATGCTAAGAGGAAAGAGGGCTACGAATACACCTGTGGTAGATAAAGTTGATTTGGTCTCTTTGCAGAATAAAGTTATGTGTTTTCCTGAAAGTTTCACAGGGCTGCCAGGAGACCTGTGTGCCTAGCCAAGGGAGGTACTGTCATCAGAAGCTCATTTTGGTACTCCAGATGGATACTTGTGGCCTTTTGCTGGGGCTTGGGCAGGGAAAGAAAGGAAGGGGTGCACCAGCTTGCTAATTAAGAGACTTCCTCTCTCTGCTGCCTTTTTGCTGCTTGGAGGGGGAGGCAGAACCCGTGCCTGATGAGAGCCTCTTGCCTGTGCTGGGACCCCTCTTAAAAGCTGCTAAACATTTAAAAAGAAGAAAAAAAAAAAAAAAAGAAAAGAGAAAAAAAGGTCTGCAAGCACTTTGATAGTCCTCACAAGAAAGTGAAACAGAAGAGCCTTTGAGCTGCAAGTATAAGAAAAAAAACCTCTGTACATCACTGGGGGAAGCAAGGCTGGCAGAGCCAAAATCTGGCAGCAGTCCACAGCTGGTAAGGGGGGTATTTTTCTGCTGCAAGCTTCTGCCACGACTGGTGCAGAGACAGAGAGGGAAAAGCACAGGAGCCTCTGTAGGCAATAACTACCACCTCAAACTCACTGGGGTGTCAGTGAGAAGGGGAGGGAGAGACAGAGCTTGGCCGCAGCTCTCCGCGCAGGGTTTTGTCCCTCGGCTTACCCCCGCAGAGGTTCCCCAGCCTCGCCACATCGCACCTTCTCCTGCAGGATCCCTTTCTGCTGCGGGAGCCTCCCCCGGCCAGGCAGCATCCCCCTGCTCCGCATTCCAGGGTTTCCATAGCAATCTGTGGTGTCAGCTGCACCGGGAAGCCAGTGGAGGGAAATAAATGTTTCTCTCCATCCTGGGCCAGCAGTGGGGTGGGAGGAGAAAATGAGCATACTGGTGCTTCTTATGCTCCTGATGGAGGTAGCAGCATCTGGGCTGTCCCAGCTGACACCCAGCCAAGCCAGGGTGTGAAGGTGCAATAGGAATGTGTAGCTCCCAGGGGCTCTGCAGGGAAGGTTTTGGGGACTACGTGCAACCCAGAGCCAGGCTCACAGAACTCCTGCCCTGCTGGGGAGGCTACCGAAGCTGAAGGGATGCCACCCTCATTTTGTATCTTGTCTCGCAGCCTCTCTGCCTGCCACAGCCTGCTCCATTTTTTCCCCCTTGGTGCATTGTTAGTCAATAAAGTCAGAAGTTAATCTTTGGCTTTAATGGAAAACATGCTGGAGAGGCAGAAGCAGCCTTGAAAGCAGCATTTTTATTCTCAGGATGAGAATGGGGCACTGCAGTAAAACTCCAGGGAGGGAGAGAGGGGTCAGGCAATGAAGCGGAGTATGGGTAAGGCAGTGCTCCAGCAAGAAAAGGAGAGTCCCAAGAGAGCTCCCTATACCCTCGACATCATGGAGAGAGTAGATTTCATCATCTGGTAACCATCCCCACCCCTTCCCATACAGACACAAGGAAGGAGGAGACCTGCTCTTTCAAACCAAATGGACAACTTGAGGGGCACTTTCAGAAAATAAAAATGTTGGTTCAAACCACAAATTTCATAGTATTTAGCTTATTTAAAAAAGAACTTTAAAAGATAGGTCAGCTTTGAGATGGAACTGTCATGTTGAAAGAAAGCCAAGCTACTTCATTTAGAAAATGTCTAAACAAAATGTTTTGACATTTTCAGGAAAAAATTGTCCCATACATTTTCAGACAAAACTTGCTAACAAATGTGACTGAAAAGTTTGATGTCCTGAAAGCTACATTTTGAGGCAAGTTTGGCACATGCCAAATATATTTCATATGCTTCTGGGTGGAACTCAGGCATATGAAGCCAGGAGAGCTGCCTGGGGAGCAGAGCAGCCCAGGGATGCTCCATGCAGACTGGACAGATCCTAGCTGTGCCGAGGTCAGCTCCAACTGACTGCTTTAGAGTTTTGCCCTGACATGGCTCCTACCAGCATGTCTCTGCCCATGGTGGGAAGGGTGGCACATGGGACAGTGTTCTTGCTCCTGCCTTTGGCTTAAGCTGCAAGCTCTGCTGCAGGGGTGAAAACTGGGGGCATGATCATTTTTAGCATATGATAGTGAGGAAAGAAACTATAAATAAACCAGAGTCATTCTTCAATGGCTTGTGCAGCATAGGGAAGAGAAACAGAAGTTTCTAGCATAATCATACTCACAAAAGGGGATTCTTGGAGAGCCTGAGTGCATGGTTTTCTGGTTGGAGAGTGGATCAGGCACAAAGACAGAACACTATATCCCTTCCTGGCCTACTGAGAAGTGTACATGCTTTTCAGCAGCGAGATTAGATGTCAATAGGAAATTGCCATTTGCAAATGTAGTCTCTGCCTCATGCAGCACCTCTTCAGCTACTGCTAACCCTCTCCCCAATTCTCACCCGAGGGCACGAGCAGGTTAGAGAGGCCAAGGGCATGTGTCAGGAGGGGATTTGATAATTGCCCACATCAGTCAGGGCTGGGCTGGCTGGGCTTGTTCTGAGCTCAATAAAGCAAACCTTTACAAGGTATGCCATTGAGGCGGGAGGGTGACCAAAGCTGGTGCCAGACAGGACCCTCTGCACCATTTCATGGCTTAAATAGATTAACGTTTGCCCATCTCAACAACCTGTTCTGACACACTGGAAGACCTGAAAGTCTCTGACCTATTTGCATGAATTCAGCATTTTCCCATCTTCACCGCTTCTGCTCCCACTGCCTGGAGGAGGGAAGGAGGGGCTTGGCAGAGGAAGTGTGAGGAAAATGCATCTGCAAAGGTAAGAGAGAAAAAAGCAAGCAGCAGATGTGACTCAAGCTGTCTGCAAATCCCCAGTGGGAATGGAGAACTGCTGAAAACGTCTTCTCTGAAGCAGCTCACTCCAGGGATTGCCTCATCTCACTGCAACAGGCTTGACACCGGTGCTTCCAAACCAGTGGCTGCAGGAAAACAGTGGGACTGCAAGGTGTGACCTGAGGACCTTTCAGCCCTGACAGCTGCCAGGGACTTTTTTCTTAAGTCAAAGCAGGCTTCAGGGTTAACATCCTTCCCTTCTGGGGGGCTGAAACTTCCCACAGGCCCTGGCTGCTCCAACGTAAGCCATACATAGCAGCAAGAAATAGTGGTACAGCTTCACCCCAGGGCACAGGTCTTCTCTCTGTAGTTACTCCTACTTTAATAGAAAATAGTCCAAGAAATAAAGCTGCCTCTTGCTTGCAGACTGGCCAAGACTCCTTGCAGCAGCCAAAGACTATGGATCGGTATGAGGTGGCAACCATGACAGCTGTGTCACCTAAGGCAAAGGGATGGAAAGGCAGAGCAGCTGCACTCACTGCCTGCCTGGCTCCTAATGTCACTGCCTGCAAAGCCTTTTGGAAGAAAATACTGTTTGTTCTGACATTTAGAATACACTAAAAATCATTACAGTCTCTTCTGGAACATTTCAGAAGGTGAGGCTATTGATTTTAAAGCTCAACATGAGTTTTAAAGGGAGGTGAAATCTCCCCAGCTTCCTCCTGTGAACATCAACACCTTGTCTTGGCTGACCACAGAAGGACGTTTGTCACTGCACTGCCCTCCATCCCCAGTTCATCTCTGCCAGATGCCTTGAGCAGGGTTGTGTGAGGGTGCACTCAACTCTCCCAAAGCCTCTCAGTATGCAGAAGATGCTCAATCTTTTCCATTTTCTGGATCCATTAGGGGCTGGTAGTGTTTTTAGACATTTCACGTACTAAAACCAGCACCATATAAACCTGCTGCTCTTTGCTGCCTTTTAGTAGCTGCATTGCAGATGGTCCTAGATCCCAAGGACATGCCACTTCAGCCAAACTGCTGCCCTTTCCTTCACGAGGATTGCTTATGATGCAACACTGCCAATGTCCCCCAGTTTCACAGTCCCAGCTTACACTCTGAGAGGCTGGAAATTATTTTTATTTTGAAAATATTGAAAAATATTTTTATTGAAAAGTATTTCATACCCACTGTCATTTATATATCCTCATGACTTTCATGCCTCAATCTCAGATGCCATTTCCTCTGTTATAGCATACCATCTTGCTCTGGCTTTTTGTGCTGATGGCAACCAATAACTTTACTGGTTTTGCTCTAAGCACAGGCAGAGGTCCTCTTCATGCCTCCTCTTCAAATTGCACACTGTTCCAGCTTTGGTTACAGAGCTAGAGAGCTGCCCAGATTTTCCCTGTTTGAGCTTTGCCCTGTTGGCTGCTGGGACTGCTGTGAGCTCTTCTTTCCTCGTCAGCTTGTTGCACTGAGAAAAGGCACCAAAGACGCGACAGTGGTACTACACCTGACACAGGGTGACAGCCAAACTGTTGCCAGCTTAATCATAACCTTGTGCCATCGTGGCTTCAACTTGACTCTGATTTTCTTTACCAGTCTGGATACTTTGCACTTGTGATGAAGGAGCAGAGGTGATGAGGTGCCAGGTGCAACTGGCACAAGCAGTGAGGACTTAGGACCCCCCTGCCCTGGAGCCAGATGTGCTTGGGCACTGCACAGGGCTCTCTGAGACATGATGCCTCCCTGGTAGAGCTCCTCAGAGAATCCCTGTGCCTGTTGGGATCTGGCAGGTCACCCCCGTGGTGACATTAATATAGTACACAGCCCCTCAAACTTCTTCCCCGTCAGCAAAAGTGAAATGGAATTGCCTCTGCTGCTGCTCTGGAGTGAGCTCATATCTCTTGGCCCCTAATCAGAGCAGATATGAAATTTCTTATCTGTTAAGTAAACCAGTGCTGTACTTCAATCCATCCAATTATTTTTTCCAATAAGTGTAAGTGAGGGGGCTGGCTGGGCTGGCTGCAGGAACTCATATTGTCAGAAGTGTGCTGATAGTGGGGGGACCTTGCCCTGGTGGGCCCCTCACCCCATCTCATCCTGCATCTCATGCAGGATGAGCCAGAAACACCCAAAACATATGTTCTCCTGCCTGGCATGGCTCAGAAAGGAGCCTAGGGTGGGGTGCTGTGGGGGTCAGGCTGTCAGGCAGGACCTCTGCAGCTTGCTACTCATCGAGGTCACATCCAGGAATCACCCTCTTGTCCCTCTTGTCCCTCCACTTAGGCCTGTAGTGAAAGCACTGCAGGCTGCAGGCACTTCTTTCTGCACTCCCAAAGCAGAGACAACAAGTTCTCTGTTAAATGTTGGTCAGCTGGCAGAGCTGTCCTTGGAGACCTGTCCAGAGGTGACCCATCAGGCTGGAAACCAGGGACATCCCCTGTGACAGCGGCTCCTACCACAAGCAATTTCTCAGACCAGCACACCAGCAGCAAAAAAATGATGCTCAGATGGAGTAAGGGAAACAGCCCCTGCTAGCTCTGCTGTCCTTCCCAAGCCATTGGACTCTGTGCCTCCTTCACTGGGTCCCTGTAGTCACCTGAAAAGGTGTGCAGCCAAAACACTGGAAGTGTAGAAGTCAGGCCTTGGCTTCACAAGATGACAGATAAATTTTTCCCCAACCTTTTAATAATGACAAATGAAAGTGCAAAATAAGTCGATGCACTGCAGCGGTTGACATGAGTATAGCCACCAGTTCATTGGCAAACCATCTTCAGGCAGGAATTTGCAAACTTCTGCATTAGCAAGGGAAGAAAGAGAAACTTGTTCATTTAGGGCAGAAAAAGTTGATCTATATCTAATTGATAGAAATAGGGATTGACTGTTTTTTTCTCTAATCTTCTGAATTCCAGATTTTGAGTGAGTCTTTCCGTTATGACTGAGGTTGTGGGAAAGGTTTTGGGGGAAACCCAGAATCTTTGCTCTCTGAAATAAGGCAGGAGGGTACGAATTCAGCCCCAGACCAGCAGCTCCAGTGGTATGCTCACCACTGACCTTGAGCCAGCCCCACTTGAGGGAAACCTCCATTTAATACCCATCAAACTCACAGACCAGGAGAGCAAGCACTAGCAGATCACTTTGGAAAGGCAGCCTTGTTGCTGGGAAAAGAAAGCTAAGAGATGCAGACTTTATCCACAGTGGTACTGGTTCCCACCATTTTCTGAAAGGTTTTCTCCATATAAATGTTAGCTGCAAAGTGGATTTGCTCTTGCATTCTCTGACTGAGCAGTGTGGAAATTAATACAGTAAAAATGTAGCTATGTAGAGCAGTTCTCTGCTGACCTCTCAGCCTTCCTCTGATGGCAAGCTTTGAGTCTGAATGGGATTAATTTGGTTTCCTTCCCCATTAAAGAAGCAGGGTCCTGCTCATCCCCTGCCTGTCTACAGAAGAGCTGAGTGCCTAACACTGCCAGCACTGCCTGTATGGAAACACGGGCTGCAGAAAATCTGTTTTTTGGGAATAGGTGGTTCCTGATGAGATTTCAGCTGGGGTGCTCATTTGGACCCAGGGTCATGCATCATCCCTTTACCTTTAATATCTCCGGGCACTTCACCAAATCACCTCACAGGGATGAAGGATTTTCTAGGAGGAGGGAATAAAGTGCTAAAACCTGTCTTTAATATCTGACCATAGCTATCTGAGTCACAAGATGGATTTCAGCATTTCCCCCACCCTTTTTTTTTTCATTACTTTATGACACATTATTAGAGCAAAACCACCTGTGAATGAAAGGGAGCAATTCAAAACCTTGAAATCTTACATGAGTTCCCCTGCTGGAAGAGCACTTTAAGTACTAAGGGAAATATCCCATGCACTGGCTTCATTTCAGTCAGAAACCTCATCTACATTATCAAAAGTAATCAAACAGCTATGAACTGTTTTGGTCCATGGAAAACAGACAGAAAGTGATGGAGACAGCCCCCTCCCCTAAGAGACCAGCCTCTAAAAAGTGCTAAAACACATGAATGCTTCCAAAATGTCTCGTTTTCATGCAGAGCACTTTCTGGTAAAGGTCCTCCTGACATGACATTTCAAACAATTGCATTTTAGACCAGGCTGGCTCAAAAGCACGCAAGAGAGGCATCGCTCTGGGCTTCATTCTAAATAATGTATGTGGGTTGCTTCGCAAAATAACTGCAGGTGACCTCCTGTTTCTCAGCCCGGAGATGCCATGGGTGTGTGATTGGCCCTTGGCTGCTGCTGGCAGGGGTACCCTCATCTGAAGGAATCAAGACCACAGAGAAAGAGTACCTGCATTGTCAGAGAAAATGGCATGCTGAGAATTGTGGTCCTAAGTTTTAAACAAGGAGATTTAATGAGAAAGAATTTTCTTTAATTAAAAAAAACCCCAAAACCAACTACGTGACCACTGGCTAGTAGCCACTCCCAGGTAACACCCTGATTAGGGAGCCTATGGGCTTGGTGCTTGAAGCCAAGTCCTCCTCTGCTTTGCTTAGAGGTTCTTCAAACCTAATACACATTCTTCCAAAAAATAGAGTGCAGGTGTGGAGGACAGCCACATCACAGTAACTATCTTTACCGCTCACCAACCAAAAAAGTCTCCAGCAGGGCAGCAAGGGCTTTCTTCGACCTGTAGCACTGCACAACAGCCATCTCAGAAGCTGTTCATCCACCAGCAGTGATTGTTGCAGGATTGGTCCCCATGTCCTGTCCTGGGTGAAGGGGTGCAGGGCTGATTCCCCCCAGGTCCTTGAAGAGCTTGCTTTCAGGAGTGGGATCTGCACTTCTTCTGCTGTTTACATACATACAGGGGTTTGGGTAAATGCTAACCACTGGCTTGTCACTTTGACAGCAATGTTTGATGGCCTCTTGATGGCCTGTCAACTGCTGATAACAGCAACATCCTTACGCTTAGGAGCACAAGTCCCAGCATAATAAATCCCATGCTCTTGTCTAAGGCTGAGTGGCAGAGAGAGACAAAACTGGGTTGTTGCTGCTACAGATATGTCAGCAAAGTTGGGGGAGCATTCAGCAGAAAGCTGGTGGCTTGTGAAAGCCCTAATCCCACAGCTTTGATGGCCCTCACAGACTTATCATGACAGTGATGAGTTGCTGGGCTGGGCAGTGAGGTGTGCAAATCTCTGACAGCAAAAAGCAGAGAGGAAACAACAAACATCAGTGTCCTCTAATGGGAGCATAGAGGGACTGCTTCTTCAGTTACCATGAGGGCTGATCAAGAAGCACTGGGCTTGGTGCAAACTGTTCATTGGAAAACAAATCAAGGTAATGCATGTCTCAGGGCAGTGGCCTCAGGAAAGGATGGCTTCTGCACTGGGGGTAGAGTCAGAACCAGAGAAGCAGGTGAAGAAAGCATCCCCCTGCTTCCTGCATCACAGAGCCAGGGGGATTCACTGTGGTAAATAGCAACCTGGTCATATACATTTTCACAGCAGTGGGGGCTTCCCAAGGATTCAAGGTAATTCTGCTTTTGTAATGGCAACAGCTTTGATCAGAAGTGGCTTTCAGAGCATGTTGCAGCCTACCTGAAGAAACCCTTTGCCTATTATGGCTATTCCACCAGTGTACAAGGGAAATTAAAGAGTGAGAAGGTGCCCACGGACACAGAAGTTAATTTTCTGAAAATGGCTGAGGGTACATTTTCAAGGCTGAGACACAATTAGTTCCACCATCCCTGGAGCTCCACCACCAATCCTAATCAAGTCATCTATTGCTACTGCAGAATCCAGATATAATAATCTCTGGTCTAGCATGCCCCACTTTAACTTAGCCCCAACATCAAACACCCTTCTTTCTACTACATTGGTCCACTCCAGGCTGTCAGGGGTTAAATACATTGTTTTATGAGACACACATGTCTTTTTCTACTTGTTAAGGTGTGTTTCAGAGGAAACCCAGAGACCACACAGTCTCTGATGGTCTATAAGGACCTTGAATCTTATGGGCTTTGATCTATTATAAGGGCTGTGAATCAGGGAGTTGTTCCTGCTGTGTAGGTAGGTTATTTCTGCTCCTTCAAATTGTTTCCTATGCCCCATGATGTCCATCACTGAGTTCACATCCAAATTTGTTTTGTCAGAAGATAAGAAGGAATAAATGCAGCATCCCAAGGAAAGAAGTAGGTCTGAGCAAGAGACTGGATAAGAGTAAATGAGCTGCTAGAGCCTGCCATGTATAAAGTAAGAGTCCTGAGAGCCTGAGTGCAGCCATACCCCATGTGAAGAGCTGTAGCTTTTTGTGAACTTGATTCACAAACACCAGCATCTATTTATTAACTTTTTATAGAGAATTTGACCCATGTGAATGAAGCCTACAAACTCCAGCATTTGTTCTCATTCCAGGAATGTAAGCCATTTTGGAATACACCCTTTTTTCACAGGGACTCTGGAAATACGCAAAAGAAAAAGGAAAAAAAAAGTCTTGGAAGTTTTCCACTATTTCATTCTTCTTTCTATCAAGATCAGGAAAAAGCTGACCAAAACTATACCACATGGCAGAGCCAACACCAGCCAACTTTTCAGAATTGGCCCTTTTGAAAGGACACCGAATTGCTCACTACATTATTGGAGGTGGCTGGATGTTTGGTCTAGGTAAACCTTAATAGGTTTACCTAGTTACCTGTCCTTAGTAGGATCTCCACACCCTCAAGCCACTGCAAAGAAGATGTCCTGCTGTGAAGATGACCTGCCATATCCATGCCACACCACATCTTTGCAGAGAGCTGCACAAGCTTTCCTGAAAGGAAAGAAAATGGAGGGCTGGCCTACGTGCTCCTCAGAGCCAACAAGACAATGACCACTGGCTTTGTGGGCCTTGCATGCGGTGGCTGGATGCCCAGTGACATTTCAGGAAGAGTGGTGGGGAGGCATTGAAACAAGGAGTATGTAGTGGCCTCCTGGGCCAGCTCCAGAAGTTTCCTTTCCATGCACTGAAAGCACTTCCTTGGGGGTGCATCTGACTCAGCCAAAACAGCAGTGGGTGACAGCAGACCTCAGTTTGTAGCACTCAACTTGGAAACTGTTATGACGATGAATGGTACGTCACATCAAATCAGCACCTTAGAAGCTAGCAGCAGCTTAGCAGAAAGTTTTGTTCAAACAATGAAGCAAGCCCTGTGTTCTTCAGAAGAAAGGGCATCTGTTCATGAATGCTTGTCTAATTTCCCATTATCTTATTGAAACAGCTTATGCCACTGGAAAAGCATCTCCAGCATGGCTGGAGTTCAGCCAACAGTTGGCTACCTGCTTTGATTTACTGCTATCATCAAGAATGACATGTCATGTAGGAAAAGGCACAGGTATTTCAAGAGGAGAGACAGGTAAAGAACACTCCTTTAAAGAGAAGACAAACAGAATGAGCTGGAGCAGGGCTGGTGGCTCTGTGGGGCCTGACCTGAAGCCATGGTCAAGTTGAGATGTTAGGCTGGGGTTGTACAGGGGCTACTTGGATCAATATCCAACAAACCCTCTCTCTGGGGTCTGGATATGGTGAAAGTGAGAGTTTCTGTGTGGGGCTATGTGGGCTTTGCCTGTCTCTCATGGCCTTTGCCATGCCATGGTCATATCCATCACTGTGTTCGTCTGTTCTGTTTGCTTCCCTACTAAAGGGCTGCTGCCCTCAACCTTCCTTGGTGTGCTGTGTGCTGCAGCCAAAGTTCAGCCTCCGCATGAGCTCCCCATGAGTCAGTCCTCTGATGCCTCAAGAGCAGGCTGGAGGCAGAGAAGTGCTGAACTTTGGGCTAAACTTTACATCGCAGGCTCCAGATCTGCAGCAAAAAGGTTTCTTAATGCTCCCACCAGGAGAGTGAAGCTCAACTATGGTTATTCCCTGGGGCCAGGGCCCTTCAGTGGTATTTTCCTTCAAAGTGTAAAGGAGGGGCACTCAGCTTGTGTCCCTCTCCCTCCTACCAGAGCCCAGTGATTTGTTTCAGCTTCTCCATCTGTGTCACAGAGATAAAGCGATTTGCCTATCACTACAGAGCACTTGGTGTTGGCTGAGTGGAACGCACTCTGAGAGCAAGCCCTCAGCTTGCTTCGGTGGTAATATCATGTCTCCCCAATGGAGCTTAGCTGGGGGAGCTGGCCCTTTCTGCCATCCTTCATCACTTCTGCATTTGCTGGCGTAGTGCACATGCTCCCTGGGCAGGCTGGAGCTCTGCTGTTCTGCCTGCAGAAGAGCTGAAAAAATGAAATATTCTTGGGGTGCGAGGGGAGGAGGAAAGGGGCAGGGAGAGAACCAATGCCTGCTATTTCCACATCTCGGGTCTTTCATCATCATTATGGTTGTAAATGACAGTATACAATTTACCGAGAGATGGAAGTAAGGAGAAGGAGAGGGGAGAGTCTGGAAAAAGAAAGCATGAAGAGGTGGAGAGCAAGAAGTAAGAGAAATATGGGCACAGTTTAGGGAAATAAAAGAAAAGGCACAAGGAAGACCAGCGCCAGACTTTGGAAACAACAGTGGGGCAAGGAATGGATAGAGAGAAATAGGATTTGGCGTGGCAGCAGGGGAGACATGAGAACAGTTTTCTGGGAATTATCTGGAAGAGGCGGAAGCTGGCTGCTTCCCTGGTGCTCAGGAGTACTGATGGATTATTGATCGAGGGAACCTGACTTATTTCATCCATCAATATTTCACAGATGAGAAAGGCAGCTGATGTTTGGAAGGAGAAAGAGTGGGGGCTGTTGGAAGCCTGCCTTCTGGCTTCAGGCAGCAGTGGTGCTCATAGGGTTAAATCTGGGTTGCAGAATGCAGAGAGAGAGTACAGGGATTTAGGAGTCATCCAGCCTGATGGGACAGCTTCTAGAAATAAAAATAAAGGAATTAACAGATGTAGAGAAACTCAAGGGACAGAGAAATATTGTTTGTCTAACATGTGGCAGAGCAGGGCTTCTCTCAGAGGTTGAACAACCGTCTAAAGCTGCAGCCTGTGAACAATGCACTGATACTTTTTTGCTGAAGATACTTTTTATTTATATAAGCCTCATGAGAACACATACAAAATCAACATCATCTGCAAATATAGTCAGAGAATCTAAGATGCCTGCACTGAAATTGAAATGACCTGAAGGGCAGACTTTGGTTCACAGTTGAAGGTCAGAAATTTCTACAGTGTCTGAGGTTCTGCTCCCTGACTGAAGTGATTCACTAGCTTTTTGGCTAAGTGACTCTCAATCCCGTGACTTGATCCCAGCTCTTGGCTTGCAGAAGCACCTGCCTCACCTGCTGCATGTAGTCCTTGCAGAGTTCAGCTGGCCAGCTTCTTCCATATCACTTCTCTCTCTTCCAGCCTCTGAGCCATTTTCTCCATTCATTTGGCTGCAGGTTTTTTGTCCCAGCTGCTAGTATCAGGGCTGTGAGCACTGACTCTCTCTGCCAGCTGCCTGCTCACTGCCACAAAGGGCTGCGTCTCCAGGCAGGTAACTGCCAACCCTTGGGCAACTTCTCAGTCGGTTTCACATTTGCCTGTTGCCCTCATTCTCCTTTAACACTAGCAGTGAGGTCTGCCAGCAGCCTGCTAGCTGGATCCAGTCTCCAGGGTGCTTCCAGCCAGGGGGGTCTCTTGAAGTCAAGCACCAGCCCAGCTTCCGAGGCAAATGCTGCAGTATCCCAGTGTCAGGGATGCTGAGCTGGGATAGGTCACTAATGTGCATTGAGTGTTTTCTCCTTTGCACCTCCAGCTTTTGAAAGCAAGGAAGAATGGATGATCACCACCAGAACCCTGGCAGAGCAGAGTTCTTGTCTTCTTACCCTGTGCAGGACAGGCAGCAGCTGCTCCCCACTGGAGGAGCTGTGCTCCTCTAAGGCTTTTCTGAGGAGAGGCTTTGGGGGATGACAAATAGGCACGAAGCAGACTGGGATGGCAAGGACAAGTGCTGTGGAATCATGGGGACCATACTGACGTGTGGCCACAGCATGGCTGTGGGATGAGCTCCTGGGGATGGCAGGTGGGAGAAGCACCCACATACAGGAGTGAGCCCATGTCTGGGTGGATATGTGAAGGAGGCTGAAGGAAGGAGAGAGGGTGAAGCAAGGGCACTAACTGGGAACTTTGCAATAGCTATAGTTCCATGCTGCCTCCTTCACCTGGCCACCTCTGCCTCAGCACTGGAACCCTTGGAAAAGTCTAGGAGCTATGGGAGTCAAGCCATGGGGAGCTGGAGGGGCCCCTACCAGCTCCACAGTCCCTCACACCCTGGGAGATCATGTTCCCAGTGGGCTGCAACATCAGGTTGTCCCACTCCTTGGAACTGGCCTTAACTGGTGACATTCCTTAGCCTCTGCAAGGAGGCACTTTTCCTGACTGTGATCCTTCACACGGGCTTTTCATAAAACTCTTCATGTCTTGTAGATCTCAGATTAAACAGAATTTTAATGAATATTTAGAGTAATACCTTCAGTTGAAAGGATAGCCTCCACCTTAAGTGAAATCTTGGCTCTGCAGGTTGTCAGTGAGAAGCTTGAGCCAGGATTGTAGCCATTAGCGTTCAGGGCAATTTCAGGGCTCTAGGTTTTTCAGAAATTTGAAGAGAAAATGCCACAATTTGCTGTAATAGCCCAGCTCCCTTTAATGAGCAAATTAAAGGAAGTTAGTGCAGAGCAGGAGGGGGAAATGGGATGTTGAGGAGAATGGTAAAAACCTACCATACTAGCACAGAAACATTCTTCCTATGACATTCCTCTCCTTGCATCTCAAACTTGAGGCCAGTGTGGGCACCTTTATCCAATCCTACGCCCTGCACACCTAGCCCATGTCCAAGACTTACCAATCTGTTCTGCCTGGCTTTCCTAGGGTCTGGCTTGCTCCTCTCCATGGACAACCCTGGCTCTAACGTAGGTACTGGTCAAAGTCATATCTTGATAGCCCCTGCTCTGCAGCCCCCAACCATGCTCCTTTATCTCTGCCTCCTTCAGCCTATGCCCAGTGGCATCTGCTTCTGTCACCATGGTGTGGCATCTATGGCCTTCTCACTGTTGACTTCTCCTTGAATCAAGTTTAAACTTCTCATCCTCACCTCCCTAACTTTTTCCTTCCTGTCTTTTCTGTTTAGTTTCTGATTGCCCTTCCTGATCTCCTGACCTCTCTAACTCAAAGCTCTCCTGAAGGCATGTTTCCCTCTTTTGTGTCCATGCAATATCTGCTGCCAATGTATTGTCAGTCACTGGCATCTCCATGTGTTAACAAATGGTTCTTACTGAAGTACATACAGCAGCCAGGTGAGAAACAAGAATCACACCAATGGTGCAGCACCTTCCAGGCCCAGATCTTCTTGCTCTATAGTAGCACTGCAGAAGGAACAGCCTAAGGCGAGAACAGAGGTTAGACAAGAAATTTTGGCAGGAAGTTCCTGTTGCTGATGGAAAACAGGACTTCAGGACATCCACAGTAAGCACTGGTGAAGACTTTAAGGACCAGTGAAGCCAAGTTAGTCAGTCAATCGAGTGCTTTAAAGGCAGCAGAAGTGAAGATGATATGATCAGTGCAGCTCCTGCCAGCAAGCCAGCATGCTGCTGCTTCCAGAAAAACCTGCAAGGCACAATGGAGAAGCCCTGTGGAGAGGAAATTACAATAATTGAACCAAATGGCCATGTGGGTGTTTACTGCTCTCACAAGGTCATCGAGGGGGGCAGAAATCAGGATAAAGCCTGTGAAAATTGCACAACTGGGGGGAAGCACACAGAATGCTCTTTGGTACCCTACCTTTCCCAGGCTGGCAAAGCTGCTCCAGGACCCCCACACTTTGAAAGCATGCTGATGTGGCATGCAGTGCAGGGGAGCGATAGCTGGCTTTGAAGAACCCTGTCAGAGCAATTTTGCAAAGCTGGCACATCAGGCTGGAGCAGAAGCTTGTTTTTAAAAAGAAGGGAACTTCAGATAGCTGAGAGGTGCTGTGGTTGGGAATGATGTCTATCCTTGTCCTGAATGTGCTGTTATGAGGTGACCCTCTCTGGGATACCTCAATCCAGAGGCTATGAGGTCGTTTTGGTCTTCAGGCCTTACCTGCTTGAGCCCAGAGCTGTGGCACTCAGTCCACAACTCTGCACATGTGAGTCCTGCCCAGCTGGTGCAGAGAGGTGGAGGAAAAGGGCAGGCAGGCAGGCAGGTCCCTTCAGGACAGCTGTGATGCTATTTGCACTGATGGGTTTGACATGTGGTGTTAGAAACTCATCGATAGCTTTCGAAGAGCAAGAGGGCCTTGTAAAACACTTTTATTTTGCATTCTCACCTTCTAGAAATGTGTTTTTGAGTCTGAAATTGTAACTGTCTCACAGATAACAGTATCTTAAGTCAACTGATTACAGCAAAAGCCCTCCAAACTATAACCTTTTATGTCATAGCCTGGCACACTCAACGCTTGAAATACTTTCCTGTTTATAAATGGTCTCTAGACTGAGGTTGAGGCAGTTACTGGTACACCTAAATCTATAATCATGAGAAAGGACCCAAATAAAACCCAAGCAGCTGCACAGACTTCCTGCACAGTTGGCTCTTACAGCCGAGCATCCACAGAAAAACAAATATATTGGCTACTTCTCCTTAGGTTAGAGCTCCCCACTGCAGCCTAACTGCTTGTGAAAGTATCTCGGAGTCAGACTGAGTCAGTGTGGTACCATAATGGTTGCAGATGCTGTCCTTGTCACAGGTCCAGCTCGGAGGTTGTCCTGGGATTAGAGAGGCAAAGCTGAATGGGCAATTTATACAACTGCTGCTTCCCTCTGAACCCCACTGTTATATTGTTTTTGTCTCTGACTCCAGGCAATCATGCCACCCAAGGTCTGTAAGACTCTTTTTTTCTATTAATTTAACCCCTACAAGGTATATTAGCAGCTGATGTGAATGATTATTGGCCTGCTATGGACTTTAGATGATGCACCAGTGGACCCATGATAGCGCTTGCTCCTCAGCAGAGAGAGCACTGTCTTTGTGCTGCTGCAATGATAAAGAGGGAGCTTCAATTATAAACACATTTTTAGTAGTTCACCTCCTTCTGTACAAATACAACCTTTTGTTTCCTTCAGCTCATAGGTGGTATATTTTGTAAAGTTCAATAAAAATCTGTTTGTCTGGTCTGTATTATTCAGATAGGAGGGAGGTAAAGTGGTTTTTGCACCACAGGTAACTTCCAGATTGTGTTTCTTCTCTTCCTGCATTTCAATACAGTCTCCAGCACATCCCTCAGCTTCTCTGCTTATACTGGCTTGGGCTGCAAGAGCTAGCATCCATGGTTTGTTAGTGGGGATTTACACAGATCACAAGATTTGTTGGTAGGTTGCTGAGGGGGTCATAAGGTTATTGGAAAGAAATACAAGGTCTTTCTGTGGAGAGACAAAAATGGAAATTTTGACCTTGCCTGAAGATCAGAAATGGGTTGCAGATCCCGATTTGACATTAATGAGCTGAGAAGAGAAGAAGGGCCTCTCTGGAGGTGCTTGCCCTCAATTTATCTGCTTTCTCCCTATTAAAGCCGCAGCAGCTCCAAAGCCCACTTCATTTTGTCTTTTGAATAAAGAGTTTGATCTGAGTATTGTTATTTAATTTATTATTATTATTACTATTTAATTTATTATTATTATTTAATATTTGACAGCTGATAGTGCCTTTGGCACTCATTCAGAGCATATGGGCAAGACAAGGCCCTGGCCCTAAGCTTCGGGACCATGATTCCAGCTTCCAGTTAGTCACAGGACACCAGAATGCAGCTCTTAATGAAAAACGATGTGACGCATATGTGGTATGAGTCATTACAAAGTTAACTACTGTTACTTCAAGCCCAGACATTGCCAGGATCACTTTCCTCCCTGAAGATGATTCATGTGCCTCATGTGTGACAGTTCAGCCATTTTTTTGCTTATTCAAGTGAATTTCAATATTTTTCAAGCGCTTGGGGGGCAAAGCCCTTCTGTTCCTGTTTCCGGAGCTGAATAAAGTGTTCACAGCCAGTTTCCCATAGACATGATACAAGAAAAGAGGAGAAAAGGAGAAGCCCCGAGATCTGCAGGTCTGTGTGCATGAGGGTTTGCAACAGGAGGGTACCCCAGCACAAGGCCCAGTCCCTACCCCAGCCACAAAGTGGAGGTTACCCAAAGCGCCCAGCTGCCCATAAGCTGAGCATAAACCACGAGGAGAGGGCAGGAAGATGCTGGAGGGTCTGCAGGAGGCTGCAGGATCCCGCAGACAGGGATGCAGCACACTGCTGCCCCTCCTCTGAGCTAGCAATGGACTGAGTACAAATGGAGAAGGTTCCTGTGGTCCTCACACAGCTGTGTTTTGGTGTCTTCTTCCTAAACCTGCTGCCTGTCTTTCATCTTGGGCTTTGGCAGCCTTGTAAAGCTACATTTCCAGAGACCTTGCCTCCTGCCAATAGCTGAGTGAGGAGGTCCCCAGGGTTCAGTCTGCCAGCCTCTAAAGAGGCTTTATTCGGCAATTAGTCAGTGGGGAATCTCCTTTCAAGCAGGTGACTGCCACTGCAGGTAGTCGATGTCTTTGCTGGGGTGGGACTTAAACTTTCCACAGCCACATTGCAGCATGGAGGCAGCCTGAGAGCCCTCAGCTGCTGTGGCTGCTATGTCTCAGCCCCTAGTTGCTGTGGCTGCCCTTGTCCCCATGTGCACAGGCTGGGACACATCCTTGCTCAACAAAGCCTTTTTGGGCAGAGCAGAACAGCTCTAAAAAATGAGAGGGAACAAATAAAAAAAAAAAAAAAAAGAAGTAGATGAACCTTTGAGGAAGTGAAACATCGCAGATCAGGCCCTGGTGGGATTACAGGACTGAAACCTATTGGTTCAAAGCCAGCTGCGGGACATAGGGAGTTCACTGTCTGTCATCTCCTCTCAAAACACAACTCAATCCTGCTATTTTCTTCTTGTCCTTCAAGGCCCCAGGGACTAGTGACTGCAATCTGTACCAGCAGCAGAACCAGTCCTGGTAGCAGGAAGGCTGAATCATGTTCATCAGCCATTGACCTCATTTCCATCCTGATCAGAGCTGGGCAAAGTTTGCCAGGCAAGTACATGTCATGGACTTCTGTTCTTGGGAATATTTGTGTCAGAATGAAGTCTTCAGTTTATGCCTTATATTCAACATAATAGGATGCACAGACAGATCTCAAAGACCCTGCCCTGGCCCAAACACATTTACACTTTTTTCAGCTGAAGCTCAGGAAGAATTTTTGGTACAGGCTACATGGGAATACAGGTTTGCAGTTGTGTGGCTTTCTTCCCTTACTTTTCCTCATAATTCAGAATTTCACCTTCAACAGCAATCTCAGCTCTGTCAGTCAGTGACACCATGCAAACACTACACGGTTGCAGACTCACAGTGCATCAGGCTGAAAGAACCACACTAAGGTCTATCCATGGCAGAGAAGTAGTCCCACCAGCCCAGCTTTATTGTTTTTTTTTTTTTAAGAGACTATTATTTTTCTTGGCCAGATTTACCACAAGGCTCTGGCTGTAGGCAAAAGCAGCCAAAGCATATGGACTAGCTATTCTGGGTTTAGAGCTGCCTTGCTTTGCCAGAATGATGCAAAACAGCTAGACAGCACACAGGGTTCCCTTCCCTATCCCACTCATCCTCCAGATGTCTGCTGTTTGCCTTAATATCCCCTACATCACATGCACGCACCCATATATGCCACCTTCTTCTCCTTCCTTGCCTTCCTTCAGATCCTTGTACATCCCTATCGGCTCCTTCACTCTCTCAGCCTACACCTCAGCTGACCCTGGTACCAGGAGCATCAACTCTGAAGGGGACATTTGGAATTCATTGAGGTCTCTTGGCCTCTTGCATAATAACTTCCATGTCCTGTCATCCCAGGTGGGATGGGCATCCAAGAGGCTCTCCAGGAGGGTGGGAGTTTGCTGTTCAGTGAGGAGCTGGAGATGCTGCCACATGCTTTATGCATCCAACAAACCACCCTGGCTGAACTGAGGAAAAGGTCCCATTAAGGGCTCTTCACAGCATGTCAATTGAGAGCTTAATTACCACAGAATTCAGGTGCTCTGAGCAGCTTTCCAAAGGCACCTGCCTTCCCTCATCCATCATCTGCCAAAAAAAAAAAGAGAAGCAGCCTGAACACTGCATTAGCACTGCTGGCAAGTGGTAGGAAGAATAAAGTCCCACTTCAATATGGCCACACAAGACACTGGCAGGGCCATGAGGGGCAGGGAAAGGGTAAGACGGAATTTCCCAATGGATTTTTCTGCATTGAAGAGTGTTGTTGTTCAGCCTCCTCAGAAGCTGATGTTTACTGAGAGGGAGGAAGACCACATTAATCCCAGAGGGATGGTATTCAAATATATTGCAGACACAGGCTTCTTGGGAGATTTAACTAGACAGGACGTTGGAGATATCTGTGTTACCAGGTGCTAATCATAACAGAGGACTGACAAAAGTTTGATGCTGGTCGCTGCTTCATACAAGACCTGCAGCTTATGCCTTGCCCACTTCTGCCTTCTAAACAGACAGATCTCCTTGTAAACACTTTAAAACTTCAGGGCTTGGTGCTTTACTTTTACAGAAGACTTTATTTTTTAAACTATATTTTCCACAACAAATTATCTGAATCTGTCTTCTAATTGAAAAACCTCAACTTATCCATAACAGCTGAGTAGTGACTCAGTACAGTACCAACACAGCACAGTAATATTTTTATTATTTTCTGTATCCCTCTAAGAAAGCAATCTGACAGCATGTTGAGGGTTTTTTTTTTCCTCACCACTGTACATTAACCAGATGGTTTTCACTCTATTGTCCACAGATACACCCACATCCTTTTTTTTCTTCATGCTTCCAGTTAATTTAGAAATCACTAGTGATCATGAAGTGTTGAAGTTGTTCCTTCCAATATGCTTTACTTTCTCCTGTCCATGCTTAATTTCTTCTCCCACCATGCTGCCCAATTAATTAGCTTTGGCTGATCCTTCTGAAGCTTCTATCAACTCTACATTTCACTAATCTGATCATTTTTAATAGCTGCAAATACAACTTTAATCTGTTCAGTGCTCCCTCCAGTCACCAGAAATAGCTACTTAAATCCACCCACTTATTTTGCTAGCGCAAGGGGCATCAAGTGCCCAAGTGCCTTGGATAAGCAGGTTGTGACTGAGATCCTCTGGTCCCGCCGATGTCGCTGCCTGAGCAACAACATCCAGTCATCTCAAAAGTGATTTATTCCCCTTTCTTCATGTCTCTGCTCTGTGTTTCTGTTTCTTTGACGATTCTCTGCAGCTGAGTCCCCACCTTTGCATTGGCCTTCCTGTTATTGGGGGGTTTTAGTAGTTTCTGCCCCTTTCTAGTGTAAAATCTTTCATCTCAGCTCTCCTCTTGCAACAGTTTGGCAGGAGTTCAGGCTTTCAGCCTTGAGTGATCTGGGTTTTTTGGCTATCTATAAAGTAATTTTAGCAAATTTGTCATAACATGTTTATCTGTTGCCATCCCATTGTGCTGAGAAGCCACAGTGTGGTCCCAAGGAGGCCCTGGTGCAGGCTCTGAGGGTAGCAACAGATGAAAACACATGAAACAAAACCCCACCTTCAAGTACAAGGCACCCCTGAATAAAACAAGCACAGCCTTTTCCTAATTTATTTTATGGCTATGGCAACATTTTTTTCTCTTTTTTTTTTTTTGAGGAGGGGGTGTAATTTAGCTGGTATAACAAGTCCAATGTGATAGTGCGTCAGCTAATATTTAATGTAATGAGATCTCATTTCCTTCTGCTGGATGGGCTCTTGCCAGAGGTCTCCCTTGCAGCTGAGAGCAAAAGGACATTTTGTTATCCATTTTCCTTTCATTTATCCCAGCGGATGCATAAATACAAGAAATTTCAGTGGAGCAGGAGGCTCCATGCGTTTTGCTGCACTCCCTTTGGAGTCTGTCCCTTTTCCTTCTCTGGGTAGGAAAGTTTCTGACTGACAGCTTATCCTCAGTGTCCCAGAGGTGGTTCATCTCTGACTGTCTCTTCTGGGTCACAAAGCCCTTTTGCCTCATATCACCTCTCAGGGACACCACCCTTCTCTAATCTGGACTGAATGGTTATAAAAACAAAGCCTTAAACCACATCACTTAGGCTGGTTTTCATCACACCTTCATAAGCACCAGCATGTACATACAATATCTGTGCATGCCTACATTTCTTTCAGAGCCACACGAAATCACAGAGACTTTGAATTGAGATGCTAATGTCACCTTATCATCATTAAAGCAGGAGAAACAGTGCTGCAGTTCTGCTGCTAAGCAGTGCATCTATAAAAGTTGGCTAGGGCTAATCCCCTCTTGCCACGCAGTTGCAGTACCTGCCTGTTAATTCAGTGATGTGTGTGGCTGGGGTGAAGGACAGAGTGGCCACCCCAGGCTGACAAAAGCAGCTGGCAGGGACTATCCAGGGACAGCTGTGGCAGAAGTGACCACGCACACTGCGGCGGCAGTGCTGCTTCCACCAGCCACCCTCCGCTGCCTGCTCACTTGCCTTCTGCTGGGTGCCTTTGCTTTGTCCATTGATCAAATTTTTTTTTTGTGCTCCCTTGTAGAATGGATAGAAGGGGTTTCGAGCCCACATCTTGCTTCCCTTCACCTCCACAGCCTCTCCAGCCTTGCCAAAAAGCTGTCCATGAGCAATGAAGCCCTTTTTGCCTTGAATTAGTGCATGCTGACTGGATTGGTGCATGCTGCATGGGATCTGATAACTGAAGCAAACAGCAGGACCAGGAAAGCAGGCAGCCAGTAGTGGGCTGCGCTCCAGCTGACCATATTTCTACATTCTCCCAGGGATGCTACTGGGACCATTATGGGGACTTTCACCTGGGGATGGGAATTGCCACCAAACCTCCTTGCTCCTAGCTATGCAACAGCAAGTCTCACTGCTTCCCCTGCTTCCTGACAGGGCTGAAGCTCACTCCATGCTCATGCAAGACTGGAGACTAGGGTTGTGCTTGCGCATACCCCAGTGTGCTAGATGTACATGGCCAGGGCTTTGCTTCACATCTGCTGGGAGTTTGGCTGAGTTGGAGTTGCTGGAGGGACCACTGGAAGACATCTGCTCCATCTCTCTGCCCCAAGGCAGTATCAATTACTGAGGCCATTTCCAAAGGATGTCTCTAGCCTGGACTGACAGGCTTTGGATGATGGAGATGCCAGCATGGTCGGCTCCTGGCAGAGCAACACAGGGTTGGGCAAGGGCAGGCAGCTCTCTGCCCACACTTAAATTGGTCCACCTGGCTGGACTAGCCTTTCAGCCATGTGTATCTGCTAGCACTTGTCCTAGCGCTGGGTGCTCCTGAGCTGGGAGAAGCCACTGGGGGGGCACTTCAGGAGGTTAGGAACAAGCAGGGAGACAGTGCAGGGCTCAGGGAGCTGCTAGAGCATGGGAGAGCAGCATCGGCTCCCCGGGGCACTACCTGTGCTGGGGGTGGGGGTGGTGTATGAAGAATGGCTGGCAGGAGCTGTGGTGTCATCTTCTTCTGTGCTGGTGTAAATACAGATTAACTCCACTAACCAGAGTTATGCACAGGTGTGTGTGAGGGAAATCAACATCCCACCTGGGTCCTTACAGAGACAGGGCAGAAAAATGTCTGGCTGAGCCAGTATACGTGTTTTCTGTCCCTGGGATATTGCCTCCAGGCCAGGCTGCCTGACCCTTCAGCACAGGCTCCACCAGCGAGAAATCCTTCAAACTCTGCTTGGGTCTTTCCCTTGCCGGGGGAGTGGGAAGGGTTGTGCCCTGGGAAATGCAGAGTGGAGAAGAGAACGGAGAGAGTTTGCGCTTCGTTACCTAAAGCAGCAGGAGAAGCAGCCGCGCCGGGAGAAGAAGCGGTGGAGACGCGCAGCTCTCATTAGCGAGCCTTAGGCGCTGGCGATGCCACCGCCAGCCTGCGAGCGCGGCGTCCCTGGGCACGGCGCTGGAGTGCAGCTCTGCTGCAGCTAGAGGGCTGCGCCGCTGCCGCACAGCCCGCGCCGTGCCTGGTGCGCTGCCTGCCGCACAGCCCGGCGCCGGCTGGGGACCTGCGGCTCCGCTCTCGCCGCTCCTCGCCGGGCCCCGCCGCAGGGCCGCCGGACTCGGGCGACAGGCCGCGGCTCGCCCGCAGCCGAGTCGCGGTTATGCCTGCCGCTGCCGCCGCCGCGCCACTTCTGCCGCCGCAGCTCCAAGTTGGCGGGTGAGCCCTTCCTCGACAGCAGGTGAGGACCGGCGCTTCGCTCCCGGGGTGGGGGGGACGGTACATGCCCGCCCGGTGGCGGGCTGGTGGGAGCCTTTTCTAGGGAGGAGGGGCTCCTGGAACTGGTCCCCCAGGCTGTTCCCCTGGGGTGGCAGTAGGTCCCCAGGGAAAGCCAGCCCGACTTGGCCTCAGGGGGTCAGAAAACCTGTCGGGGACTGTAAAGATGAAAGGCTGCAACCTGGAGAAACCAGGACACAATTACCTGATCAGAGCCTCTGGAGTGGGCAAAATGTAAGGATTCCAGCAAAAGTTTCGGAGGCTGGATATGTCAGAGCAACGGCAATGGCATCTCAGAGACAGACAGCCATCGGGGCTCCCTCCCCGGGAGAGGCAGCCCAGCCGCGGGCTTAAGTTCAGGGGATGTTTTCCTTTTGCCGAGGAGCTTCAGCAGCCGGCGGGGGACAGTCCAGCGCCGGCCAGCCCAAGTATGCATTCCTGGGAGGCACCCGGGTAGGGTGACGGTCCGGGAACCCTGGTCGAGAGGGCTATTCCCAGTGGTGTGAATTATGCCAAGAAAATGACTCCCCTGAGCAGCACTGTCCCCTTATAGCTCTGCGGTTGCCGTCCCGGCCGGTGTCTGGGGTAAGAACCTCGCATTCAGGAGTTTTGGAGGGAAGCACTTTCCATCTCTGCTAAGCACCTGTTTATAATTCCTTCTCCGAAGCTGCTGTGGGTTTTGCAAAAGTCGTGCTGCTTTCCCCAAACCCACTTAACTGGGGTATCTGCTTTGCTTCTAAAAAAATAAACTCCCTTTTCATGAGCTCAGGATCTGCCACTGGTAGAAACGTTTTTCCCAGTAAGGTAGCACTATGTAAATACCAGGGATAACTGGAGAAGTGGGGTCTGAGCCTATCTGTAACACACAAGGAAAAAAATGCCTTGGTCTCTTGGGATAATAGCTGGTTACTTCTTAAGCTGTCAGGAGAAGGAATCGCCCAAGCCAAAATGTAGCGACTGCATTTCTCCAGCAAAAGTTTATGTCATGAAAATGGCTGGCAGAGCTAAAGCTTTGGGTAGCTGAATCTGCTTCACTTTGACTCCCTGAACTACCATTACAGGCAGGTAATAAACACCATTATTAAAGAATGAGTAATTTGCTGCAGCTCCAGCATGGTGAATTTGTACAGCTGATCCCTAGTTTTAGTGCTACCCAGTGCCTCCTTGCCCTCAGCCCAGCCTGCAGATGTCACCATCACTTGCGAAGAGGCGACCAAGCGCTCAGCAGAAACTTGCCCACTGAAACCCCTCTGCCACCTGCAAGCTCAGTGAAGCAAGCCCCAGAGAGGCCAGTCCTGCTCAGCCTGGCAGCCTGTGGGCTGTAGGGAAAGGCCTCTGGCATGACTGTGGCACTTCTCACCCTCCTGGTTTGTCTGTCCCTTTCATGGCCACTCTGCGTGGAATGGGATGTACCTGCAGATTCCCAGAAGCATCATCAGTGTCAATAGGGAGCCCAAACCTCTGCTCGTCCTGCCCCTGGCTATCCCTGCTTGGTGCCTCTGGTGCCACCCCATCTCCATCAGCATTAGACACCAGACACTGGTACCCTGTGCCCCTTCTCCAAGTCTCTTTTACCCCTTCATTGTCCTACCTCCCATTTAATATCCATGCTTTGAATTGTTTTCTAGCTCCCTTGCAATCATGGTCCCTAAATTGGGCAGATTTCAGCTCTTGGCCTATTTTCTAAAGCCCTGTATCTGAGCCTGGGACTGCCAGGATGTGGCTCTACTGCTGCTTTCAGGGGCGTAATTTCAGGCTAGGTCTTCAGTCAATATTCCTCTATCCATAGAATTAGTGATGGGCAAATAATTGACTTTTCCAGCTGAAGGGCCAAGCCACAGCATTGGTGGTGGGGGGTGGAAGTCCATTATAGACATTATAGGCTTCCTCCAAATTGCATTTTTGTTGCTGCTTGTCTGTTAAGTGCAAAAGGCAGCAAACCATCCCGAATGCTTTGCTCAGCCTATGTGGGGAGGCTTCACTGATCCCCAGCGTTTTTCAGGTGCATCACTTAAACCAGCTTCCTTTTAGAGGGAAATGCTTCAGGTATCTTGAAAAACAGCCAGTCACAGCATTGGTCTCCAAACTCTGTGTCTGGAGACTCAACTGTTGGCATGAAAAATTGGCCCAGGTCATGTGTACACCAGCTTGGAGATGCAACACTGTGTGAGGTGGCTGTGCTGGTGCTGCTCCTGAGCTGGGCAGAGGCTTCTCTGCAAGCCCGTCTGGCTTCTTGGGGCCTCTGAGGCAGGGGGCATAGAATGAGAGTGCTGGGATTCATCCCTGCATAGCAGGGACATGCTGGGATGGAAGCACAATGAGCAGGATGTCCTCAGTCAGCCCAGGAAGGACCACTGCTCACCCAGAGCAGAGCCACCTCTTGCAACATGCTAGAACTCTGGATGGGTGCAAGCAGCAGCCTGAGCCCTGTCTTGGGAAGGGATGTTCTAAATCCAGTAGAGACGTGGGTAGGGGAGAGAAATGGGACAGGAAGAAAGGGAGAGCATCCGTACAGCAGAGGTAGGAGTAGCGCAGAGTGCCCCTCAGCCAGGCCTGGTCAGGACTTGACAGGATCATGGAAAAGAAAATGTGACATCATTTTGTAGCATCTCTTTCCATACCATATGGAAGATAATTTAGCATCATCCTCTACACAGTCCTGCTCCTTCAGGACTGTAGGATGGACAAGACCTGTGGGAAGGCCAGGGGCAGCTGCTGCCATTCATCTCGCCATGTTGTAGAAGACAGAATAAAGCTCTTCTATAGCTCTTGCCAGTATGAGCTGCCCCTCCTTACACACAGAAGGCACACCTCCACCCAAGGATTCAACTTCTTTAGCAAAAATGAATATTAAAAAGAGGCTCAAAATTTAGCTGACCAGATTAATAATTTAACACCTTGAAGTTTGCATCAGGCTGCAGATGTTGGCCAGAGTAGGAAGAGATCAATCAACTTATTTGCTTGGAGAGGAGACCAGCTTACTGCTGATAAATACAGGCTGTGTTTGGAAACTTAGGGTTTGGAAAAGTAAGCTAGAAAGGTGTAATTTCCACCACATAAATTCATTTTTAAAGAGAGAACAGATCATTGGCAAATGAATTAAACATCTGAACTGCGGAGGAGCTCTCTGAATTCCCAGGAGAGCCAGGCCACAGTAAGCAAAGTGGAAATAGCCCTGAGCTTAAAGCAGGCAGATGGTGGATAAAATAAACAGGACAGTGGGGAAAGGAGGGTGCCGGCATGCGCTAGCCTTGAGGGTGGTTATGAATCATTTGAGTACGGATATGTTTTAAACAGAGACAAATGAGCAGTCCTTAACAGCCGTGTTACATTGCCAGCTTCGATTGATAGGAGGAGGATTTGCAGAGAGATGTGAGGATGTAGTTAGGTGCCGTGGCTAAGCTGCTCTATTAGCAAGCCACAGATGCAAAGGGGAAGACATCTCTGTCCCTTCGACACCAGTTGCTGCCTGCATGCTACATCCCTGTCCTCATCTTGGTCCCCAATGGTGGACGTCTCTCAGCTGGAAGAAAGTCAGGTCCTGTCTGCCAGATCGCTTCCATGCTGGGTGACGGACCATGGCAGGAAAAATATCCCTGGTGTGTGGACCACAGGCATGGCTCAGGGACAGGGTGGGCTGCAGGGCTTAGGGGCACAGGGCTCGTCCTGAAGGAGAGCATGAGGCACATGTCTGCTCCAGCACAGGGTATCGCTGGTCCCTGAGGGAGGTGCTCATAGTGCACCACAGGACCAGGCAGCTCAGAGTGGTTGGGGGAGGGAGCAGTGGGGGGAGGATGGGATCCCAGGGCAGCAGCAGCCATGAAGGAGCAATAGTCTGTGGGACTTCACAAGCAGGAGAAAAGCATTGGAAGTAGAGATGATGGGACTGGAGCAAAGGGTATTGGTGAAATAGGACAAGCTGGGAGAAGAGCGTTGAGCCATCTAAGATACCCATGGTTTTCAGCTCAGTACTGTGTATAAATAGCAATAGAGAAAACCTGATGTGAAATTGAGGACTGTAACTACTAGCATAAGAAAATCAGCTGTGAGCAAAACTACAATCCACAGGCATAAGCATTTGTGCATCTTCTAGCAGCAGCAAGAACGTACTGGTAATAAACACATCTCAGGGGAGCTCTGTTAGCTCTCCTGTGGGATGCTTCATTTCCCATTGGGCACCCCAGGCAGGGAGCCTGGTCTTGGCAAGAGGTGAGGCTGCCTCTGTGCTAGAAGCATCTGTGCTTCCTGGAGCCCAGGAGTTAGTGAGTTTTGCTCCCAATATCTCTACGGGCACAGACGTTCCTAAACAGGTTTTCTCCTCTGAGGGTAGGCTGCCAATACTCCTCTGTCCAGACAGCTTTGTGTGCCGCAGCCTTAGTGTATTTCCTTAGGACAGTTCTGAGCTGAGGAAGAGGAGGTTGAACTTCCCAGTCTGGGTTCCCATTTCCCCAGGCCAGTGATTTGGATGCTGCAGCAGACAGGAGAATTCTCTCTCCCCTACCCCTGGGCTGGCATGTCGTGGCCGAGATAAGCATGACTGACAGTCTCCCAAGCTACCTTTGCTGGCTCATGCCTCAAAGGTCTGGAGATGCTGCAGGACAGCCCCACCAGCTTCCCTGTGCGAAAGTCATTGTTCTGACCTTGACCTCCTCCCAGCAACCCTGCTGGGTCCCCAAACAGGAGCACCTCGAGTGAGAGCCATCAATCAGTTTTGTTTGGCCTCACGCCCCTTAAAAGCCCCTCTCTAGGGGCTTCTTGTTGTGGGTGCTGCAGGCCTGAAGGCTGTTTGGATGCAAATCCACCAGGGGTGCACCAGGGCTGAGAAGACAGCCCCAGAGTGGCTGTCGGCACCTCCAGAGCTTGCCCATCCTAGATCACATCCTGGCCTGCTTCTCCTGTACAACGCAGCCGGCCAGGTCACCTGCTCTGCTCCACCTCATTTGCTTGCCCCATGGCCACCCCACTGCACCCCAGCACCGGGGCAACCTCCTGGAGCAGCCCCTCCGTATTGTCCCCTGTTCTCCCCGGCCCCAGGCACCTAAGAGACCCACACCCAGGACAGCTTGTGGAAGCTCCTGACAGACACCTTATTTACTTGTTTGCGTCTCCAGCTAAAAAAAGGATGCTTGAGAGAGTCCAAACCTGCTAATTATGCACCTAACCGCCTACACAACCATGTGTTTTATCACCATCACCCTCCATGCTTCCTCCTTCTCCCTTTGCCAGCTCGGTGAGCGCTTTCCCCCTCTCCCTTACCAGAGGGATGCAGCCCAGCGTGGCACGTCCCGTGGCCGCAGCCGTGCCAGTAGCTTTGGGCAGGCGCTGGGCTCCTATCAGCAGGGACAACGCCAGCCATGGGATGTTGAGGCGGCGTAGCCGTGCCCAACGATATAGACATACAGGCCCGGGGCCCACGTTTTGCTTGCAGACACCGTCCTGGCCCCGCAGTGCCGTGGGGTGGTGCTCTGCCGGGAGAAGCAGGCAGGGCCCGAAGGAGCAACGGACTCCCCCGTGCTCTGCGGTGCGGAGCGGCAGCCAAGTGACAGGCTCCGCTGCGCAGCATGGAGCGCCTGGGACCTCTAGCGGCCACCTGTCCGAGCGCCAGGCCCGGCCGACGGTGGGGGGCGGGCTGGGGGTCCCGGCCGGGGATGGGGTACGCGATGGTAACTGGCCACAAGCGCCCTGCCAGCCTTTGGTGCCGCTGCCGCAGGGCTCAGTCTGTTCGCAGGCGCTGCTGGTTTGAGGTTGAGCGTTAGGAGCGTGTCTTTCCGGTCGTTGGAGGCGGTAGATAGAGCTCACACTGCTCCCCTGCTGATGCTCACGGGCAGCTTGGCTGGCTTGCTAGCCCTGGTGCTGGGAACAGGACGGTGGGGAGCCCGCAGACCTGCAGAGCCCTTAGCCCGGCTCCTCCAGAAGCAGTTCGGCTAGTCCCTGCCAGCCCTGGGGAATGGATTTGCTGTTTCTTGCCATTAGTAACAACATTTTAGCTCTGAGCACAGCTGGGTTGAAACACTACTGCAGAGAAACATTTTTATCAGGGAGAATAAAGACTCGATTTCCACCTGGAAATTGCCCAATTTGACTTGTGAACCTTGAAAAGCAGCCCATTTCATCCCAATTCTCTGAACAATTTAGTCTCTGTTGGAGCCAGGAGACCATTGCCGAGGCAACTTGTCAGGAGATAAGAACAAGTGCTTTATTCACTCCTTTCTAGCTCTATCAAATTGGCTGTAGCGAAGTTGTGAATTAGATGCTCTGTGTCATGAACACCTCAGCCGCCCTCCCTCCAATCTATGTCCATGGGCTCTGTGTCACCTTCCTTCTCTCCTGGTCATTACGACTCTATCCCTCCAGCAGCTCCACAGTCCCTTTTTCTTCTCCATTTCAGTGGCCAGGGCCCGGCTCTTTGCCTGGGTCAGACATTGCTTTGCTTTCCCTTCCTTGTGCTTCTTGCCCACCGTTTCCCTGGTGAGGAAGACAAGCACCCTCAGGAGGGCTTGCGTGTTGGCTGGAGCCTAACTGCTTTCCACAGCAGTATCTGCAGGGCTGATGAAAGCACTTCCTTCTCCCCTTGAGGTGCGCTTCACCCTGTGGGGCTCAGGGCTGGTATGTGGCAGGTATCCATGCTGCCATGCAGGCTCCTAGGGTTGAGTGAGGGCTTGGTTCATCCCTGCCAGACATACTGTCCACAAGCCCTCACAGCTATTTCTTCATCCCCATATTCTCTATACAGAATGCCAGCTTCCCTTTCTCTTAATGCTTTGCCTTTGCTTCTCAATAGCTTTTGCAAGCTAGTTTTCTCTTTGTTTGAGTCGCAAGCTTGGGTGCCCAGAGGCAGAGGTACTATGCTCTGGCAGGACTTGGGCCTCTGCCTAGAAGTCCCAAAGCACCTTCTGAGAACCTGCAGGAGGGTCCGTCCTCTGGGAAGGGAGCTAGCCACCCCTCCTGGGCTTTCCTGCTTCATCAGGAGTGGACCCACCTCTGTCCCAGTACAATGGCAGTTGTACCTGGCTGTGATGCTGCTTTCCATTAGCTGGATCAGGAACAGGCATTTGCACTTTCCCCTTCCCTTGGACTGGCCAGGGCATGGCAGCACAGTGGGGCACCACTCCCTGAGGGCACCAGCCTCCCCAGGTGTTGTTCTGAAGGGGAAAGCCTTTGGTCAGGATGGTCTAACCTTCTCTCTTGGGAGTCTGGGGACACACACCGCAGTCACAACCTGCTAATGAGCCCGGGAGGCAAGACAGAGTGTTTGCTTGACAGGGTAATTAAATGATGATTGATTCTTGGAACAGCTACTTAATTCATCATTAACTGGGCTTATCATAGCTGGCATCTGTGCCCAGGGTCTCTCTGAGTGCTGTGCTGCTGTTGTGGTGGCCAGCAACCTAATCACCTCTCACATAGGAGGAAAACACTCAGGATGGTCCTGAAGGGACCTGGAGTGCCCCAAGGGGTGTGGTGTGGAGGTGAGACCCATGAAGCACAAAGCTAAATTTTTACCTCTTTATTTTCATGCCTTATTTTCCTCCTTTTATCCAGTACTCACCTTGAGAAGCTGGCAGTACACGATGCAGATATGTGTTTCCCACTCTACTGGGGACCATTGAAACTGGCCTGAGGAGCATGGGGGGCTCTGCCACATGGGGCAGTTGTGGGAGCAGCTGTGTAGCAGGGGAAGCCGTCCATTAGGGAGCCAGCAGCAGATAGTGTTGATGGTAGGGCCGCAGCAATAGTCCAGCTCAGTCAGGGTATTGGCATCTGCCTCCTCCCAGGTGTGCCCTTCCCCTAGGCTCATGCTGTGCATGTATGCTTGTATGTGTGCATCCTCCCTGCACACCTCAAAGCATCTCCCCACTGTTACCTGCTGCCTGTACAGCCCAGACTAGCTCCATGGGACTGATGAATGTTCACACTATCCAGTCACATTGGTAATGAGGACAGAGAATGGCCACTCTTTGCCAATTTTGTCTTTTATGCCTTCCTTGCTTTCATCTGCTGGTTTTACTCCTCTTCCCCCAAGCCTGGTTATTACCAGGCTTACTTTATTACTTGGCTTACTTTATTACCAGGCTTATTTTATTAAGTCCCTGTGTGACTAAATTCACTGTAGGATTCAGATAATCCAAATGGGGTCTAGGGACAACGGCTGGGCTGGTTTGGCTCTGTCCTTACCTGACATGCACATGGGACTGGTCTTCATCCTCCCTGCCATTCCTTCTGTAATGTCATCTCTAGAGGTTTGATGGCCCTTGTTTCCACCTGCAAACCCAGACTGTTTAGCACATGCAAGCACATGTGCTTGTGCACACAGGCACGGTCTCAATGTGATGCACTGATCTTAGTGACTAAGGAGTGGGAGGCATCTCTAACCCCTCTGGCACTGGGACTCTTCACATCAGCTAACATAGAAGGTGGTTTCAGCCTGGCTGCTTTCCAGCAGGGCTGAGCATGCTGCAGAAGGCATGCTGTGATGCTGGCCCTTGGCACCACCTCCCCACTGGCTACAATTGCTGGGAGTGGGTGCCAGGGCTGCACTTGGTGATCTCTTTGCCTATTTACGAGAAGGACAGGGAGATCTCCTTCTGCACTTTCCCCCTCATTCCTGCAGGTCTTCTGCTCCATTGTGTTCCAAGGGAGAACATCCACCCCAACTCCTGAGAGTGGAAGGCAGCAAGGAAAAGAGAGTTTACTACAGGCAAATCATCTATAATCCCAGAGGGTGCAAGACTAGCAAGGACTAAAGTTTTCTAGCTGTAGCCCTGTCTTGTCCATACTTTATGCAGTGCAGCAGCCTCTCTTGCCCTGCTCTAGGGATAGCTCCGAGGCAGTTTGAGAGAGCAGAGAGGTTTGGACTCTCCCTGCTCTCCCAGGGTGAAGACAGCCCTGCAGAGCCCACATTTGCAGAGACTTCCCCATGCTTCAGCAGTGTTTTCCTGCTGTTTCTCTTGCTACTCACACTGTTACTCTTTTAAATTATGTTCACTCAAGCATATTTGCTCCCTGCAAGCCCTTCCTGCCTCTTCCCCCTAGCCCATATCAGCCGGGTGTGTCCCACCAGCCAACTACTTTAACATCCTTCAGGATGCCCAAAGTCAGCAGAATCTGTGTCCGGCAGCAATCCAGCTGCATAGACACACTCTTCCCACCTTGGTACATGATCCCTGCTGCCTCCTGAGCTGCCTTCTAGGTTTCCAATTCCTCCTTGCTCCATTCCTCTCTTTACCTTCCATGCTCTGAGTGTTTCTTTGTGCTCGCCACTGTGAACATATGGCTCTGCCTCACAGCTCTCTCTCTCCTCTAACTCACTGCTGAAGACCTGAAGTGAGCAGAGCAGCCTCACCACAGGCAGCACCCAGTGCCCGGTGGCCACCAGCCTGCCTGCAGCCTGTCTGCTGGTGTTTCTCGTTGCATTTGGAGCCAGCTCCCTCTGGCACCTCCCAGCAAGACTCCATCCTTCCCCATGTGAGTTTGCTGCCAGGAACATTTCTTGAGATTGTGTGTCGATGCCCTACCAAAACTGTAAACTTTCTCTTGCTAGAGCTAGGCTTCTGCTCCTGCTTGGGCTGCTGCTCTCAAATGACACTCAGTCACTGGTCTCTCCTTTCTGTTTCGTTACTGAGCAAGATGTTTTATTGGAAATCTAATTTGCATGTTGAGGTAAGAAAATAAGAGGTTCGTGCTTCCCTTGCCTGAAAGCCAGGATGAAGCTTTGAGCTTCTCTGGGTCTGTGCAGGAAATAAAACACTCTGTGGTACAAATATGCATCTACCTTAAATATTTTGAAAATACTTATTGGCCATCTGCTGCATGAGCCATTACAGGCTTTGTTAGTAAGGCAGAAGGCTGCAGAAAGCAGAGAATGGTTTTAGGGAGGGAGAAGTAGAGGGCATTTTCCAAAACGTGCAGAGTTTCAGCAGAGTAAGAATGCTTTTGAAAGCTCTGTTTTCCTGAGGAGCATTCCAAAATGTGATGACTGCTGCCAGAACACAGCCCATCAACGGGGCCATTTAAAGCCAGGTACAGCACTCAAACCTACACAGTAGAGTTGGACCAAGATGATGGGACCACTTAGTCTTTTCATGCTCTGGAGTCTTCAACTGGAACTTGTTTGTTTATATTTTCTTCTTAAGAATAAATTTAAAGCCAAGGTATTGATTTAAGAAAATTAATCAATATTTTACTCACAGAAAGGTTTATTCTCGGCGCTGGGTGCGCAGGGGATATCTCCACCAAAATACGCACACCTTGCTGCTTGAGCCGTGCTCTATTTATGCTACAAAGTATTACATATGCAACAGGCTGCCATCTACAAAGTATTTCAGGTGTACAATTGAAACTATCAACACATCTACAAAGTATTACATAAGCAACAGGCTATCATACACATTCATATACCACCACCCTAGGTCCCCCTTTGTTATACACCAACTCCCTCCAGTCTGTCTTTGTATTTGGGAATTGAGATGTCAGATTGGAGATCGGGTCCAGCTGATCTTTGGTTTTCTTTTGTGTTGTACTCCACACCCAGACTGTCCCACTATCTTGTAGATTGTCCCATCATCCAGTCTCAGCAAATATACAATGTTAGTTTCCCCTTAATCAGTATTGTCCTCTCTATCAGAAAGCCTACTGGGCCTCAGGGGACCATATAGGAGGTGGAAGCATGTCTCTTCTACACAGCAACCTCCAGAGAAAGCAGTGATGGAAGTCTCTAAGAAGGACAGGGACATTTGGGGTTGCAAGGCAACAAGGTGGCATGGTCTAGGAACTGGTAATGTGCTAGAGAGCACCTTTAAAATATGGGGCTGAGGTACTAAAACTGCGAAGTAATTGTTCCTCTCTCCTGGGTAACGCTGATATTTCACTACACGTTTTCTTTGTGCCAAGGTGGGTTGGGAAGCCAAAATAGCAAACGCTCCTCTGAAGAAAAAGGTTTGAAATATTTCAGCTCAGAAATTTTCATGGGAAAAAAAAAAAAAGGCAGCACAACGTTTCAACACTCTGAAATGCAGGAAGGGGGAGGGGATGAATTTCCCTGAGGAAGAAACTCATGTTGACATTTGTAGCCGAGGGTCCCCTTTGGACTCAGTATTTTCTGAGACCAGTGGCCCAGAGCCCAGAGCCAGGCTTGCATGGCTGCCAGTGTACGCAAAGGTGGAGCTGGTTTAAACAAAACCCTGATGTGACAGGTCATTTACTTAAATTGTCATAATTTTAATGCAGACCATGGGGCCTCCCCTTTGACCCTCTCATCCCTCTGTTCCTCCACGCAGCTGACTGAGCACCCAACACTCCTCACCCAGGCTAAACACCACCTCCATCTCCTCACAGAAGCCTCCTGGCTTCCCTTGATGGCTGGCTGCTCCTGCGCCAGCCCCAGCTCAGCCTGCATGTGTGATGCCTGGAGGGCTGTAATTTGTCGTGTGACCCTCTGCTTTGGGAAGTTGGGGAGGCACCTCACAAGTGACTGTCAGCCTCTTACCTACTTCTTTGCTGTCTGTTAGGCTTTGTCACAGTACACATTATGAACCAGCAGCAAAGATGCAGTAGGTCCTTTCCTGTCAGGCTGCACGTGTCCATCTTAAGATGCATTATAGATACAGCAAAACCTCATTTTAATCCAGTCTGAATCAGATCGTCTTGTTGCAGGGCTGCATCCTTATCTTACTACCAGCTGGGGAGAGATAAAGTGATGCTCAGTTTGCCAAGATAGCATTCAAGCCATGGAGAGGTGGGGAGGGTTCTTGTTTTCTCTAGCATTGCCAAATCTTTCTGTTCCCACTAGCTTCATCTTGACATCGGCTCTGCATGGGTGAGAGGCTTTTCTACTCCTTTGCCTTGCTGAAATAACAGCCTCCTCCCTCCCATTCTTTCTGATCCCACAGGATCATTTTGCCCCCGGCACCGCCAGCATGGAGAGCGTGCGCGAGCTCCAAAACCCTCTCTTGGCCAAGGCCAATGGGCACCTTCACAGCAGCTATTCTTACCACCAGCATCACAGCCAGGACTATTCCAGTCATCACTGCCAAGGGAAACTGTATTCCTACATCCTCCAAAACACTAGTGGTGCCAGGACTCACCAGCTGCTGGATGCCAGTTCCCTGCAGCTGGCTGTTGAAGCCTTGTATGGCCCCAATTTCATCCTTGTGAAGGATGAGCCCTCTCTCAAGGCCAAGGGCAGCAAGATTGAAAGCTGTGAGACAACTTTTACGGAAAGCAAAGAGGCTGCATCCGAAGGTCCCAATGGGCACGAGGTGCAAGGGTCCTGCCTGGTAGAGAGCGACATTCGCATCCAAACTGTGTCCTACGAGGTGGAGGAAGAGGAGCTCCAGGAGTATGAGGTGAGCTTTGCCAGGTGGGATGACACCAAATTGCTCAGGTAATTCTGGCCATCAGGCAAATTCTTAGTAATTCATTTTCCTTTCTTTCCCCAGAGCTTCCCCCCTAGACCCTACCACCTCCTGCCTCACCAGCCTCTCCCTGTGCACCCAATATTTCCTCTTCCCCCTTATCATTTCTACTCACTTTTCCTCACTGCAGACTTCAGGAGGTCAGCTTCCCTGAGGGCACCATGGCTGCCTGCTCACTGGGAGTGAAGGGGAGGTAGGGCGATCTCTTCAGGACCCTCAGGACCCTTTGATAAAGGCAGCATGGCCACCACTGTGGCACTTGAGCTAAGAGGAAACAGCTGTCTTTGCATAACAGCAAAATTCATATGCCTAATGGCAGCAGCTGAGATAAAGCTTTATGTATAAAGAGAAGATGAATCTTGCAAAGCAAAAATGAGTGCTGGCAAAGTAGCCTCATGATGTACTCTGTGCCCCACCATGGCTCAAGCAACGGTGCAGAGGCTGGGAACATCATCCAGGACTTTGAGAGGTAGGAGCAGGTCCCTGGACCCGCTGCAGCTGACATCTGATGACCCAACACAGCTCTCCTGTGTTTGATGCTGGTGGTGTGGCCTTTTCAGATGGCAGCAGGGGTGTCCCCACCTCTGCGTCCCTCCCCACCCAAGACAAATTTCTTCTAGGCTAGTCTGCAGCTGGCCAGCTGACCACAACCACTCTGAGCAATGCACATGCTAAGGGGACAGGACACATTGCCCCTGTGATGGAGGTTCCAATTCAACTGCTTTCTCTCACTTGCTAAATTAGTTTAGCAGGATATCGATCTCTTAGTCCCTAATGGGGATAAGGTACTTTGTTTAAGTTTGTTTAAGCTGACAAACAGCCAATTCTGCCAAAGCTGAAGATATTTCAGTTTAAGGCTTTCTGTCTCCCAGGGAAATCCCAGACCCCCAGAAAGCGAGCTCAGCATTTGCTCTGGCAGGGAGCCGAGAATCCACTCCACTCCTGAATTTGCTGACCTACATTTTTTCTCATCAAATGGGACTGAAGAGGCTAAAGTATTTTCAAAACCCAGTCCTTGAATTTGCAGGTGGGAAACATGAGGCTTTGTGACAGGCCCAGGAGAGAGCAGGAGCTGGGAGGAGAGGGGCTGAGATGCAGGGTGGCACAGGAAGGTGGGCATGTGATGAATGCATCTGTTTTTGCAGAGTGACTCCTCCAGCGACAGTGAAAGTGAGGATCATTTCCTGATGCTTCCTCCCCGGGACCACCTCGGCTTGGCCCTTTTCTCCATGCTGTGCTGTTTCTGGCCCCTGGGGATTGCTGCCTTCTACTTTTCCCAAGGGGTAAGTTTTCTCTTTGCTTGCCTGAGTGCACTGAGTACTGGAGCAAGCACCCTGCAAGCCACAGCAGCCCTGTAGAGAACTGTGGACCTTTCTGGCTCTAAGGGTGATCTCTATGACATGCCCAGACCCCTGAGGGCTGAGACAAAGGGTGCTCCTGGCTCCCAGATGTCTCCATAACTGTTGTGGGGTTGCAAGTCCTCCAGCTCTTGTCTGGGTTAGTGGAGGTCAGGCTTTTCCTTTTGGTTTTTCAGGTGTTATTTAGGAAACTGGGCTCCCCTTGGCTCTTTGTCCAGCTTCTCACCCTCCAGCCAGGCTCCGGAAAATGACATTTTCCCACTTACCTTCCCATTCTTCAGTAGCACAGAGGTCATACACCATGACCCAGTCTGAGGCAGCTGTTGCCCTAGGAACCGGTCTGCCCTGGAAAATGGACACAAAGGGGAACCTGGTCTCCATATTACACTACAGCTCCTCTGTTGCAGTTGTTTCTGACATACATTGGCTAAGATGTGTGAGCCAATGCCAGGCTGGCAGAGGCTGGAGAGGGTAGTGGCCCTTCGTCTGCAGCAGCTCAGAAGAGCTGCTGCCTTCTTGACAGCTTAGCCCAGAGCCTGGGCTCACTTGCATTACTGTTGACCCAGAATAATTCATGCAGAGCCAAGGGATTTTTTATTTCTTAGACAGATGCTACTGTACCAAGAATAGATGGGGCTAGGCATTAAGAAGTTAAATCAAGATGATAGAAACAGAAATGGAAAAGTATATAACATGAGTACCTGGCACAGAGTCAGTGAGAGGCAGGGGAAACTTTAATTGATTAGAACCCAGAGAGGTGGCTGATTTCAGATTTTTCCATGTGGTGCAGGGTAGCACAGCACACTCTGCACATGCTGATGTACGTGGTGTGATTTATGGCTAGCTTCATTTGCTATAATTACCACTTTTGTTCACTCACTGAGGCAAGGACCATCTCTTTATTCAGTCTGTGCACAGTGAATGTCCTGATTGCCACATGCCACCTTGAACACAAATGGGTAATACCAGAGTAGGTCTGGATGTGCCTTGAACACTCAGAGAAGCTGGGAGTTGCTAGGCTAGAGAGCCAGCACCCACACCTGTCTCCATCCCTGGCTCCATCATCCCTTCTATGGCAAATATGCTTCAACTGAAAACCCTATGCAGGCAAAATCAAATGGCAGCATAGCCAGATCAATGGGCCACGCTGTCTGGAGTCAGCTCCCTGAGACTAGCCAGTATTCGTTATATGTCTGTACAGGGTATATTGATATCTAGTTGGTACCACACAGCCATCACCCCATACACCAACCATTTGCCTGGTCTTACAAGGGTCCAGCCACCCACTCATAGCTCTGGCTGAGTGTCCAGATAGCTGGGGCTTTCAGACAAACAGCCAAAGCCCATGCTTCTCTTGGAGTCAAAATCCACAGGGAAATGTGTGTAGGTGGCGCTGCTATGCTGAGCCCTTCCAGACCGATGGATACATTTCTGTCTGTCCCCAGGGTTTGTGGGTCACAACGGCCAGGGAAGGGGGGGCTGGCTCTGTAGTGAAGCGACTGCATGTGGGCTAAAAGGCCAGGTGGGTACTGCTGTGAGCAATTTCTTCTCCTTCCAGACCAGCAAGGCTGTCTCCAAAGGAGATTTCCATCTGGCCAGTTCAGCTTCCCGCCGAGCTCTCTTCCTCGCCGCGCTCTCCATAACCATCGGCACGGGAGTGTACGTCGGGGTGGTGGTAGCGCTGATCGCTTATCTCTCCAAAGGGGGCCACGTATAGCTGCTGTCCACACATCAGCAACTGTCCTCAGCTGCCAGCCCTTCTGGGGTTGAGCTTTCCTGTGGAGCATGGGGCATCAGTGCCTGCAAGGGCTGCTTGCATGGCCAGACCCCAGCTTGGGTGCACTACGCAGGCTCTTTCCTCTTTCAGACAAACAGTAGAACCTTGTTTTCCCTGAGGCTGTGAGATGCCACTGTTGGCAGCGGGGAACTGGGCGCTGGCCTGGCTGCTGGCATCAGGAGAAGCATGTTTGTTTGCTGGAAGACATGCAGGAAAGATGCTGCATGCCGCTGCTGAGCTGGTGCCATCACACCTCCTCTGGGGCCATGGCTTCCACCCCCAGCCCCACAACCAGGAGATCCACCACTGGTACTCAGGCTTAGCCCATAAAGGGGGCATGCAGGGATGAGAGGGCATATGGCACCAGGGAATGAGCCCTGGAGGCTGGTGTCCTGGGGCCTCTAGACTATGGTGATGGGAAGTGTGTTCTTATTTCAGTGCCATGGGGCAGAACCTGACCCCTCTGCTGCAGCAAAGCATGGACATGACTGAAGGGTATGCTCTCCACATCCTTCTACATACAGACCCTTGATTCAGGGGACACCCAGTTACTGGCCCATCCCAGGCAAGAAAATGAGGAAGGCAGGCCGGTGGTTGCACACTGTCACTCCCATCATTGGAGAAAGCTGACAAAGACAGCAAGGTTTTCTCCACATTAATAATGACTGTCATGATAAATGCAAGTCAGGGTCCCCATAAGGTTGCCATCCCACAGTGCTGGGTCCTGAAAATACTTGTAATGGCAATTTCTACCCAAGAAATGACCTGGGAGGGCTGGGATCTGAAGGACTCCACTCTCAGCACTAGGGCCTTATGCACAAAGAGGGATGGAAAGAAAAGGCCAAGATGACATGCAGAGCCAAGGGGGGAGTGCTGTTTGCAAGGGATGAGATCCATGGGGGGAAGACTTGGAGGGAGCCTGAGACACAGGGATGACCCCAACATTCTGCTTCTCCTTGCCTTGGAGATGGGTATCTCCATCCATCTGAAGGCTGTGCTGACAAGGAAAGCCCACACATCGCTGCTTACATCTCACTTTTGCTAATTCATGTATCGTCAGTGACACATCAAATGCTTCAGAGGTGAGTGTGAAGATGATGACTGCCCCAAAGGGCTGGCATTAAAAGGCCCTGCCTCAACCCTCTCCCCAGCATCCACCTTAACTCTCCCTTGCCATGGCCATGGCTCCCCTGCCACACCTCCTTCCTTCATGTGCAGGATGCTGAAGGCAGACTCTTGGTGCCCGTCACCCCTCACCAGTGTTTCTGGGCAGGCTGCAGCCAGCTCTGCAAGAGACATGGCATGTTCCTCGAGCTGGGTGCCATTCAAATGTACAGTTCATCCTAGAAAAGCATGTTAATGTCTGCGATTGCTGTTGTACTTGAGCTGTGAAAGAGAGAAGCACATCAGAGACCTGTTCAGAAGCTGCTCTGAAAGTTCTTATTACGTTTTATAACATGGAAGAGTAATAAAAAAAGCAGGAAAAGAGACTCTGTTTATAAGGACATGGAGCTGGCTAGTGAAGGGGTGAGCTTTGCAGGCCTGATGAGCTCACTTAAACCTGCAGGTGTTTATGCAGTTCCCCAATGGAGTTATAATCCAGCTGATGTTTGGGCAACTCAGAGGGAGATAAATGTACTGCAGCGTAGATCACAGCAAGCAGCTAGAGCTGGGAGTGGGATGGTGGTGTAGGCTTTTTACCATGTATAGATGGACAAGAATTAGGGAAAGAGCTATTGTGTGTGTTCAGGCTGCTCTGTGTATAGTAGAAACATAAAATAAAATGTGCTCAAAGAGGGGCAGAAGAATATGAATATCAGGAGGGAATAAGCAAGTCTTGCTTCTGATGGTGGACAAAGAGAGACAGAATTTTCAGAGAATGAGAGGGGTGTCCAAAAGAGATGAGGTGGCTTAGAGGGAAGAGATGAGGTTCACCCTCACTCAGCAGCCAAGTGACGGTTTTCATTCCCCTCTACTTCACATCGTCAGCCTTCCTGGGCTTCTGTCCCTCCAAATAACCAAGCAGGACAGGAGCACTATTTCAAGAAAGGGAAAGTCTGTGGGTGCCCATGCAGGAGGGGTGACCAGACCCACTGCACCCTCTAGCTCAGTTCCAGCCCTGATAAAGCCCTCTCTGCCTCTCCCCCTTGAACACCCTCAGCTGAGGTGTGCAGGCAGATGCTGGAGGGCAGGGGTGGGGGGACCCCTGCTGATTCTGGTCCAGACAAAACCATCAGGTCTGCTAGACCAGAATTGGCAATGAGAAACCGTGTTTGCTATGAATCTGTAATTTTGCTGGCTAGTTCCCACTAGAGGCAGCACCAGGTGGGGAGCCACAGCCCCCAGCCCACTCCCTCTGGGCTCCCAGCCCCCTGCACCCCAACCCACCTCTTTGTCTTTTTTTAATTGGAGATGCACAGGGAATGACCCGGCTAAAGGGCCGACAGAATTAAAGTGTTTTATGCTAATAGCCCGAATCTCTGATGATCTTGTCAAAGGAGGGGGGGAAGGGGCTGTGCCAGAGCATCCCTAAGGGGGGCATTATGCAAATGGAGAAATTAGTTGGAAACAGCTTGAAGGGAAACATGTGGAAATTGAAATCCGAGGACCAGCATGGAGACTGCGACTGAATAATATTATAGGCTTACAGCTTTTGCTGCAGCTGCCTGAGCAGAAGGGAAGGAAGCATAAAAGGCAGCGAGGCACATCAGCTGGGGAAGACACAAGTCCCAGAAATTTGATTTAGCTAAAAAAACAAACAAACAAACAAATATAAACTAACCCCTACTAGAGGGTGTGGAAGAGGTGACTCTTTGCCCTCTCCCTGTTGTCCTCCCAGGAAAGTGGTCCCTTTCCCAACCGGGAGCCCCAGCACCACAGCAGAACTTCATAATGTTCCTGGTCCCGCAAAGGATACTCAGAAACTTAGGACAAAGGAGGAACAGCCTTGAATCGGTTGGACTTGATGGTCTTAGAGGTCTTTTCCAACCTTAACAATTCTATGATTCTATGAGTTCTGGCCTGGCAACATGTCTAGCCTAGAAAGCAAAAGGGAGCACAGGTGACCTGGCAGGTCACAGCTGTGGGAGGACCTGCGAAGGGCAGGGGATGCAGAGATGGTCTGCACCTGTGCAGAGGGGCAGTGGTGGAGTGGGATTCTTGGTGGCTAGCAAGAGAGGGTTTGGGGTTCTCTAAGCTGCGCAGGAGAGGAGAGTGTTGGTTAAATAGTGATGTCCTACAAGGGTGTACATGGCAACTTGCTGTTGTTCCTTGCACCCCAGAGTTTTCTAAAAATATAAGCACAAGAGGTGCTTAAGAGTCCCATGATGTAACAGAACGAACCCCCTTTCTCCTTTCATGAGTAATTAATTATCCACAAATTAGGACATCTATTTCTAACTGAGCTCCCTGTCAGTGGGCTGCAGGTGCCTGTCCTTGTGGGTGCAGGTGCTGCCTGGCATCTCCAGCATAGTCAAGGTCCTGCAAAGCCCTCACTCCAGCAACCCCGTCCCATTGCCTCCTGCCCATTGCTCCCTAAATGGCCCTGCCCTGGCCCTGTGGCCATACCAGCACCCACAGCCCTCACCCTAAACCAGTGACACCAAGCGACAGACACAGAAAGTCACCAGAAAGCCTATCCTGTGCCCATGCCCAGACAATACTTTCTCATCTCACACCCTAGGTGGCTTTTGGATTATGAGAAATGTCATCACCCAGATGCCCTCCTGCTGTGAGGACAAGACTTTGGGGATAGAGCCAACCCTGCTCCCTGAAGCTACCTAAACATCCTCCCTATTCCTCCCTTGCCCTGCAGATGCTTCTGGCTCAGCCAGGAGGTCATGGCAGGGGTGTCTGATGTGTGCTGGGGTTTGGTTTCTTTTCACAGCAGTAGAAGACATAATCTTCCGGCTTGGGCTCCTTCCATAATGTTGCATCAAGGTGAGCACCTCCCAGCAAATATTTCTCTTCAGAAGCAGCTAAGGATGGGGCAGATGAAGTCCATGACAAGGGCAGGGCTGGTCTTTGACTATTGCCTCCTTCTGGGATGCAGCCAGGGAGAAAGCTGCTGAAGAAAAAAAGCACCAGTGCCTTGGCCACAGATCTGAGCAACTATGAATCTGTGTTACCATGTGCTTCCTCTAGCTCTGCTTGTGCCACTTGCCCCTTGGCAAGTGCTGTGGCATGCCAAAATAGGGCTGCTGACTACAGACTGGTGCTGGGGATTGGTGATGAGTAATGCAGGGATGAGGCTGTACTGGATCTTGCTCCTCTTCCTACAGGGGTTAAGCGAGAGGAAGGAGAAGGGAAAAGTGTGGTTTGTGGGGGACAAAAGACCCTGTGAGGCCTTGTCCCTGGCTGAAGGGATCCCCTAGGCCACTGGTCCTCCCGCATCCCCCCAGCCAAACTGCCTCTCTTCAGGGAGGGGCATCCCTGAGGTGGGTGATGTGGAAAGCACTGCTGTAGGACATGGTGTGTCCTGCCTGCTGTGTTCCATCATCTACCTGGGAGAATGCAGCCCCTTGCAGACAAAAAGACACTGCCTGCTCTTTGAGCAGTGCCCATGGGTGGGGCAGTATGGAAACCAGTGCTGGTGGGGCAGAAATGCCTCAATTCTCCCTCATCTGTCATCGAATCGTAGAATTGCAGAATGGTTTGGGTTGGAAAGGACTTTAAAGATCACCTAGTTCCAACTCCCCTACCACGGGCAGGGACACCTTCCACTCGACCAGGTTGCTCAAAGCCCCATCCAACCTGGCCCTGAACACTGCTGGGGAGGAGGCATCCACAACTTCTCTGGGCCACCTGTTCCAATGCCTGACCACCCTCACAGTGTCCTCTGGAGACTGCTGAGAAAAGAGACACAGGGTAATAGAAGCAGAGTAAATCTTTCACCTTACTTAATGACACAGTCAGTGTTTTTCCTTCCACAGTAATCCAGTAAGGAAATAGTTAACTATCTGAGATGGGCAAAAAAATTGTAAAAAGCATTTAGCTGTGCATCTCTTCATTTAGCTTATTCTTTCTCCTTTGCTCCCTAAAACCAGCCTGCAGCAGAGAGAGCACAGGGAGGCACAGCCTGTAGCAATACCATCTCTCCTGGGGCTGGCAGGAGAGGATTTTTGCAGAGAGAAGCCAATTAAGAGCCATCACTCAGGCATCAGCTGCTACAAAATCAGGAGGCTCATTACCTCTCCTCTCCACACAGATGTAGGTACCAGCTCCCTCTTTCAAAGCCTCCAGTAGCCACATGTTCAGGAACACACTGGTGGGGCTGGGCAAGTGGTACTGAGAGGGGACAGAGTGCTAGGTGGGGCAACTTTGCTGGGGACAAGGCAGATGCTGTCCCCATAGCCCACCATGAGCCATTGGGTTTGCCGCAATGCCAGGGGAGGGGGTTGGTTGGTGAAGGTGATGCACTAGAGGCATTAGCACCACCTTCCACTGCTCATCTGTCCCCCTGCAGTGCCAAGGAGCTGTACACTTGCACAGCTTCCTCCCTGCTGCCCCCATTCGTCACCTTGCAGTGTCCAGATGCAGGGATGTTTGGGGGTGTGCCACTCCTCTGAACTGACCTCAGTTTTGGTGTAATTGCTGCCCTAGCTGTGTCTCAGAGCCAAGGTTTTTGCAAAGGAACTACAGCTGCCCTTTAGAAGGTGCATCTTAAAAATGAGATTTAAATATCCTCATAAGTGACACTTGGGGGCTTTGGAGACTCAAGACTAACAAGTGCCAAAAGTGCCTGGCTTGGTACCTCCTAGGCCAGTCAGGGCCTGTGTCCTCCCATCTCAAATGGGCAGAAGCTCCCCTTTAGCCAAGTTGCCTTGAGTATAGGAGCTGGTGCTGCATCTCCAGCTGTGCTAGAGGGTGGGAAAGGACAGGGGCAGTGGTGGAAGAGCCTCTCTTCTTCCCCCACCCACCACGCTCCGTATGGCTGGGATTTTTCCATTTCTTTTTCTCAGCAAGCAAAGAAGAAGCCACCTGGCCCTTTGGGAAGCAGTTCACATGGCTGATTTCTGCTGACATTGAAAACGCACTGTTTCTATTCCATGTGCACGGAACTCTTTTCTGCTGTTAGCTCTCGGCTCTGGTGCCAGCTGTGTCTGCCCAGCTCCCCTTCCCCACACTGTCATCACAGCTGCCATGAAGAGGCTGAGCTGCCAAGTTCTCTCCCTGTATGGCATGTCTTCCCCACCACTGCTCCTCTCTGAAGTTTCCTGATTCATCCTGTGCTTCGAGAGTACATGCTTCCAAAAGTGCCCTAGTGTCCTGCAGTGACCTCTCCAGTGCTGGGCACAGAGAACACAACCTTCCTGTACCCTATTCTGCTTAAGAGATTTTCTAGCTGCAGGGCTGCGCTCACTTGATTCCCATCCTTGGGAGCCTTTTGGAGGCTTCCCAGCAGAAATGCCACTGCTTCACAGGGATTCCCTCTTTGCTTTGGGAGACATGGCACTTAACTGAATTTTAATCCATTCAGTGTTTGCTGGCTTAAACTCTCAACCTCCCCCATGAAGTTGGACTGGCAGATTCATGGTTCACTGGCAAGGGACATTTCCCCAGCTCTACACCTTCACGTATGCCAGTGTCAGCCACAGCTGGACAGCTCTGACTGCACACTGGGAAAAGGCTGCCTGCAGCACCTGTGTCTTCACAGACGGGTAGACAAGTGTCACAAAGCTTCACAGGCCAACAAATAGCCAAACTACATGGTTTTAACTGTGTGCCTGCCTGAAGCATGGTGCTTGAAGTCATCTGTGTCATCTGTGATTCAAATGTGTAACAAGCACGTGAAACCTGGTTATCAGAAGTTAGCCCCTCAGAAGCCATAACAGGATGGAAAGGAAGAAGGCCACCCTTCCTTTGGGGACACTCAGCCTTGCAAGTGCCTCACAGAAGGGTGGCTACCTTGTCCTGGCACAGATTGCTGAGGGAGAGTCCTGCAGGCAAGGGATCCAGAGCCAGCACCATCCTTCCTGCTGCACAGGTAGCTCACCACCTGCCCCCTGCCCTCACTCACACAGATGCAGCAGTGCTAGGAAGATAAAACTTTATTCTCAAGCATCTGAGTTTGGCAGGAGGTATCCATCCCAACTTGAGCTCTCCTACTTTCTCTCCCTGTCCTGTAGTTACTGAAGCAATAAAGGAGAGGGTCAAAGAAAGAAGCCAGGAAAGGAGAAATGAAATGCAAATAAATGCAAGATCTGCCAAAATATCATCCTCAAAGTAATGTATCAAAGTCTAGGCACAGGCAGTAAACTCTTGACAGTACTAGGCTAAAAAGATGGAAGATTTTCCTTCCCAAAGTGCTTTCACATCTAGGTATTTTCTCCAAAACTCCAGTGTTTTCCAGATGTTGACTATGCTAAATTAGCATTACACATCAGGTCATTTGTTTTCTAGAAGATGAAAGGCAGGGAATGCTGCATCTGGACCTTAGTCAAATCACTGGAGTGGTGCCACATTGACAGTTAGTTGTCAGGCGAGGGCTGGTTCAAGAAAGCTAAGACAGATATTAATGTTTTCATTATTTTAGAAGATCTGTTGTGCTGGAGGGCAAAATCATGGAGGATCCATATGGATTGGTCTTCCGTATTTTCACCAGAAAATTGTCATTGGAAGGAGGGGTGCCTTGGTGCCATTTGCTAAGGAAACAAAATCAGGGTTTGGAAATAAGAATAGTAAGGAAATTGGACTACCTTGAAGGCAGGAGGGGTGGAGATGGGATTAAATGCAGGGAGATGTGATGAGGGGTTGCCAGCAGGAATCACTGCAGCAGGCAATGAGCTCCTTGGTCAGCAGGGACTGGGGAAAAGCCTGAGCCATTGCTCCAGCATGAAAAATGCAGATATGATGTGAAGACCTACAGGGCAAATTGGTTCAGCAAAAAGATTTGTGAAGGACAATGTCAAGGCAGTGGTGGGCCACAGTTGGCCTGTGGGAGACTTTTTCAGCCACAGCAAGTGAGAGATGAGTTTTTATGAGAAAGAGACAGGGAGGATGGTAGAAGAACAGGCAGCTGCGACCTGGCCATCGCTGATGTAACCTGCAGGGACAGATTAGATGGGTCCCCACAAATATCCTGGTGGCACAGGAGGAAATGGACTCTGGTCTCAACAGCTGTGCTGAGTCCACAGCACTAGTTGCTTGTAGCCTGGATCTATGGAGGGAATTACACAGGGGAATGATCCAAAAGATACATTTTTTTCCTTTTACTCCTCATTTTCTTTCCTTCCTTCCCCACACAGATCTTCTTGATAATGAATTGGTTTTGCACTTGTCAGCTCAGGAGCAGTTTTGAATGGTGGCACTGACCTTTCTGTCCTCCTGCAGCTGCTACATCTCCACTCTCATGATCTCACCAAAGCACAGGAGCTGCGTCACAAACTCCAGCACTCCTGCTGCCTTGTGATGCTTTTAAGACCAAAACTATTGCTCTTTACACCAAACTAGCTGCCTGTGCAAATCTTGAAGCAAAGCAGTGCTTAGGCTAAAGCATACCAGCTAAGTGCTCCGAAGCTTTGCTTGAGCATAACTGACTATTTCCACAGCACAGCATCCAGGCAGACTCCTTGGTGGTGCTTCGCCCACCTCCTGCACCTGCAAGCCCCCTCATAGACAAAGGGCTGCATTACTGGCAAAACAGAGGCCTAAACTGCAGTTAGGTAGGGGGGCTGCTCCACCACGGTTTTTGCAGACCCCCAGCTTGTATTTCACTTACCTTTTAATTTCCATCTTTGCTGGGGTCAGTGCTTTTAAGCACCTGCTTGTGAGGTAGATTGGGTGGTACCTGAGCTAAACCTCACTCCATGCATGCAATGAGATTTACTAGCCAGTACCCAGGAAGGTGGTGTGGAGCAGCTGAGGCTGCCTCAAACTCACAACCCACCACCCACTCAAGACAAGAGCAGAGTGACAGGTGCAAATTGAATGGTGTGGTTTCCTCCCCATTTAAACTCAGCCATAAACTACATGAGTACTACATGAGTAATGAGCACCTACCTTTTAGGTGGTATCAAGTAGTAGAGACCCACCATGACTCTTCTGCTATCAAGGCACTGGGAAGAAGCAATGTAAGGGCACGTCTAAAACCCCTGGAGGGAATAAGTATTATTTTCCTACCACGCCCCACCCATGCATCCATCTAAGGGCAGAAAAACTCACACACCTAGATCTCAGGGCTCTGTCTTGGGACCAGTGCTCTTCAATACCTTTATCAATGGCATAGACAGTGTGAGTGAGTGCACCACCAGCAAGTTTACAGATGACACAAAGCTGAGTTGTGCAGTTAACACAAAAGAAGGAAGAGATGCCATCCGAAGGAAACTGGACAAGCTTGAGAATTGGGCCCATGTGAACTAAATGAAATTCAACAAGTCCAAGTGCAAGGTCCTGCACTTCAGCTGAGGCAATCCCAGATGTGAGTACACACTGGGAGAGGAACTTATTGATAGCACCCCTGCAGAGAAGGACCTGTGGGTTCTGGTGAGTGATTGCCCACTTCCAGACCAGAAAGCCAACTATGTCCTGCTCTACATCTGAAGAGGCATGGTGAGCGGGTCAAGGGAGGCGATTCTGCCCCTCTACTCTGCCCTCATGAGACCCCACCTGGAGTAGTGTCCAGGTCTAGGGCCCTCAGCACAAGAAAGATGTGGACCTTCTAGGGCAAGTTCAGAAGAGGGCCACAAAGATTATCAGAAGGCTGGGGGCTGGAGCAGCTCTCCCATGAGGACCAGCTGAGAGAGTCAGGGTTGCCCAGTCAGGAGAAGAAAAGGCTCTAGGGAGACCTTACTGGGGCCTTCCAAAAAAGGGAGCTTATTAAAAAAAAAAAAAAAAAAAAAAGGAAAAAAAANNAAAAAAAAAAAAGAGGGGGAGAGATTATTTACATGGGCAGATAGCGCTAGGACAAGGGGGAATGATGTTAAACTGAAAGAGGGGAGATTTAGATTAAATGTTAGGAAGAAGTTCTTTACTCAGAGGGTGGCAAGTAACTGGAACAGGATACCCAGAGAAGTTGTATATGCCCCATCCCTAGAAGCATTCAAGGCCAGATTAGTTGGGATACTGGGCAGCCTACTCTACTGGGTGGCATCCCTGCCTATGGCAGAGGGGGTTGAACTAGACAATCTTTAAGGTCCCTTCCAACCCAAGCCATTCTATGATGATTCGATCTCTTCACCAGGGCTCCTCAAAACTTCATGCAATGATGGGTGAAGAGAATTTAAGTTCAGCACTGAGGAGAGATTCATTCTGCAGTCACACTCCAGTGTGAAGCATGCAGTGCTCTCAGTTCAGAGAGATTCAACTGACTGGAAGCAGGAAAAGCCGTCCCTCCACCCTGCAGAGGACTGGGTAGATCTCACCAGAAAGGCTCCCCCAGACTCTCCTGATGCCCATCTGCCCCAGCAGCAGCTATTAGGCCCCCAATGTGTTGTGCATGCTGATTGATGCCACAGCTGGGCATAGCCTGCCCCAGCATCAGAGCCACCCAAATGGGGCCTGTGTTAGCACCCATGACCAGAAAACCCACCCTCTGTGCTCCTTCCTTTAGCTCAGCCAAGAAAGGCCATGCTTCAGGGGGCCTCACATCCTTCTTCACATCACTACTGCTGCTGAAAGGAGCTATGTCCAGCCTCCAGCAGTTTGGAAACATGGGTAATCATTCTGAAGTAATTACCAGAACTCCCTTGGAGGAGTTCTCTGGTAGCTGATTACTCCAATTACTTCCTGACACACAGAGCCCAGCTGCCCAGGGCTCTCTGCAGCAGCACACAGCACTGCTCAGCAGCTTCTGGCTGCCTGCTTGCCTCCCTACACAGGGCACCCAGTCCCAGATCCACTCCTCTGGGACTGCATAGTATACGCTGAGGTGGATGTGTTGGGGCAAGAACCCACCAGCATCAAGTACATGAAGGTAAGTAGCATCTGAAGATGCCCCACCAGCTCAGCACTGCTCCTTGAGAGCTTCCCTACCCCATAGCTCAGACCCTGGGATGCCACTGGATGGCCTTGAGCCTCTTTGTTCAAGCAGTTTGCTGTCCATGAAAGCTCAGCATGGATTTCTAGCACAGGTCCCCCTCCATGTAAGTGGTTATTGGTCAATGAAGAGAGTATGTGGGGCAGGAGTGGGCTGAGTAGCAACTGGGAATTGCAGGAAGAAGAATAAGTTATTTGCAAGCAAGGCTGGGGGGTGTTACTACATTACAACTTCTGATAAGGTCATTGAAGTTCCCTAGTCTCCTGCAAAGGCCTGAGAGTAAGACAGACCAGACAGCCTTGCTGTTAGACTCAGCCTCAAGGGCTGATCTTGTAGCTGCAGGCTCAAGAAGCTCACCTCTCACCTTGGGCGCTCCAACACCCAGCAGCTTTGTGGAAAATAAAGAGTAGGTACTGCAGTTATCACCAGCCTCCTCAGTGTTCACAGCCAACCTCAGAACCCTTAGAGCTCAGCCCTACACAGCCATACTGACAGGCACCCCAGAGGAGCTCACATGCTAAAGAGACAAGGGTTTTTTTGAGACTCCCAGCAGAACGAGGGCAGGCAGGGTCCCCCATAGCACTGCATTCTGAAACACCATCAGAGCAGGGGAGCAAACAGCTGGTTTCAGCCTCTCACAGCACCACCACTTCAGGGACAGACCACCCACTAACATCTCAGACATTGCCACTACACAAAGCTGTACCCACTGAATCTCCCCCAGCCTTGCATTCAATCTGGTAGGCAAGTCCTAACCTCTCCCCAGGGAAAACACAATACCCGCCAGGCCTCCAGAGCACGACCAAGCAGATGGTTCCCACAAGGTCTCAGGAAGCAGAAGAGAACCTTCACAGGAGAAGGAACTGAGGTGACTGCAGGCTCTCCACACCCACAAGCCAGTTTTAGAAGCAGACATGGAGGGGAAAGCCTTGCACAGAAATCACACAAGCAAGAGGAAGAAACTGCACAGGACTAGGAGGTGAAGAGTTTTTATTGCTTTGGCTTCTTACAAGTGAGATACATGCACCTAGGCTTGCTGCAAGGAGACACCCACATTTGCATTCAGCTTTCAGCATGGCACAGAGAATGCAGGGACACTGGGCATACAACATTCAGTCTTTGCCTTCTCCAAAGCATCAGGGAAGAGAGACCCTAGGAAAGTAAGGCAGCTGTGAGAAAGTAAAGGACTGTGCGAAAGATCATTGCTACAAGATTAGAAAGGTCAGGGACAGCTTCTCCAGAGCCTGCAAAGGACACTTGCTCCTAGCTTAGCATTCCCAGCAGACTACAGTGGCAACACAAAGTCCCCTCCACAGACAAGAGTAGCCTCTGCTCCCTCTAGGAAGCATCAGGGAAGCCATAGGCAGGTATTAAGACCCAGAATGCCAAGGAGCATCTATGCTGACCCCAAGTGAAGCTTTTAGTCTCCTTAGCTGTGAAGAATCCAAATCAAAGATGCTCCTCCAGTAAAGTGAGCACTCCCCAAGGCCCTTCTCACCTGCAACTGAACCAGCACTGCTGTGCTTACTGAGAGGATGTTGGCACCTCCGTGCTCATCCTGCACATCCACATTACTCATTCAAGCAGTTGGCCAGGGCAGAGAGACCTTCACATCCTCCATATCAAGAGGCCTGGCAGCATCCTGTGACAGTGTCACAGTACTCCCTCACTTGCTTACCACCACAAACCTTCAGGCCCTCCCCTATGCAGCAGATATGACTTCTCCTTCCACTCCTCCCATCTCTGGGAATAGGCACTGTGCAGATGCTTCTATACCCGACTGAACCACACAGAAAAGAAGACCAGAGACTCAGAACAAAACAAAACCAAACCAGAAGTTAAAGCAAGGCCCCAGCCCAGGCACACCACTGGAGAGCCAAAAGGCATGTCAGCAGAGAAGCTAGGGCCAAGCCAGCTGGCATCCACCACTCAGGCATCCACCAGTGTCAGCCCATCATGCAAAGCACGCTTCCACATGTAGTAAGTGGAACGTGCTGTGAGTGGGAAGCGGGCACTGAACTCCTTGTAGGTGGGGAAGGTCTTCGACTCGAAGCGCTGCTGCAGAAAAAGCTTGGCCTGTGCCTTGAACTGGGCAGTGGCAATCACATCCATCACAAACATCCGGCTGTTGGCTCTCTCCGACACGGCATAGCCTGAAACAGTGGCATTGTAAGGTGTAGCTGGCACTGGCTTGTTTAGCTGCTTGGTGGCCACCTCCATGTGGCCCTGGGGCTTGAGGCCTGGCTCCACTCTCAGAGGTGCCAGGGAAGCCACCTGGTTCAGTGGCTGGCTGGAGCTGGTCCAAGGCAGGTGATGCTGTTTGAGGGCCTGGCCACTGCCCTTCCAAAACCAGTAGGCTGTGGAGGAGAGAGATGGGTAGCGCAGGCGGTACTTGCAGAATGGCAAACGCCATTGCTGGACCTGCTTCCTGGCCACATCTCGCAGCTGCTTTCTCCAGCACAGAGAGGGCCTGAGCTGCAGGAGACTCCTGGGTGCTGCTGGCCGACCTCCATTAAGCCTCTTCCGAACAGGCATGCTGCTTGGCTTCAACTGCAGGAATGGCTTTCTTATTGCTAGGGGTTTCTGGTTATCCAGGGGAGATTGGGAGGGTTTGAAGTTGGGGTTCTCTTTGATTGCTTTTCTTCGCCAGTTGTAGTAAGTGGACCTGGAGATGCCAGGGAAGCTGCGCTTGAAGCACCTGTAAGGCACCAGAGTGTTCATGGAAATGCATTTCTCCAGGTAGGATTTGGCTCCTTGCATGAAGACTCCTGCATGGACGGGGTCTAAAGAAGGACTCTGGGATCTTAAGCTCCCCCCTGAATTTGCTGGCTCATCCACATCAGCCTTTTTTGGGACATCCCTGTGAAGCTCCTGCAACCTGTGGGCCTCAGTCAGAGCAGAGGCATCACCATTGACCATGCTCTGCATCTCATGCTTCCAGGCATAGTATGTGGATCGGGAGATTTCTGGAAACATCTGTCGGAAGTGTTGGAGGGGGATTATGTTGCCCTCCTGAAAGCAGGACTGGAGGAAGTGTTTAGCTGCAAACCTCGCAGCTGCTTTCTGCCGGTGTTCACGAGACTGGCGCTTCCAGCGATAGAAGGTGCTTTTGGTAATACTGTACCGGTCACGTAGGTTGGAGTAAGTCAGCTGGGGGTCGCTGTTCAGCAGCTCAAGGGTCTTCATGGGCTGGACAGGAGGCTCTGCCAAAGGTATTGTGGGTTCTAGCTCCTCCAGACCAACCACGGCCACAAAGTACTGTGCTTTGAATACCTGCCGAGAGAGCTGCTGCCCTGACCACATGATATGGAGCGTGGAAGTTCGTGGGCCACACTTCCTGGGCCGGATGAGCCGGTTGAAATATGGTCGTATCTTCAAGTTGCTCATTGGGTAGATGGAATAGATATTACATTGGAGTACTGAGGCAAGAGCGTAGACATGCCACATGTTGGCAAAAGTGCCAGGAAAACAAGTAGCTTTGATATCAGCATCAAAAATGGCCTCTAGGATAGCCATGGGGAGGCTGGTCATCTCTGGAGTCTCCTCAGTGCAGAGGGAGTAGCGGGCAGCCTGCAGCATCACCTTGGAGTCAATCATGCCATTCAAGTAGTATTGCTTGTGCAGTAGCATCTCCACCACTGTACGCACCTGCAGCTCCAGGCTAAGGCTAGGGTTGCCCCAGAGCAACACACTGGCAGCCTCAAAGAGGCGGTTCCCCTCACCTTTGCAAACCAGAGGCAGCATGTTACTTGGGGCATCCTCAGGATACAAGCTCCTGGCTACCCGGTCAACCTCCAGCTCCTCTTGGAACTGCCTCCCACAATAGCCAGGCAGAGAGAAAGATGAAAGGGTCCTCTCTGCCTCTAGCACAGCACTGGTGAGACCTTCCAGACCAAAGCATTCGGTGGCTTCCTGCAGCTCCTGCAGCACAGACTGCACCAGCTGGTGCCGTTGAATCATCCTGGAGGATGAAAAAAAAAAAAAAAGTCACCAGAGATGAAGGCAGTGCATGCTCCAGACTGCCAAGGACCCGGCCTCCAGGCCCCGTTCTTCCCCAAAGGACAGCATGGCAGGAGAGGGTAAAGGCAAGGCCATTGCTTACCCCTCCACCCACACTCCTAAGGACAAAGGAGGAAGCCTGGGTCCCCACAGGCAGACCTGGAACAGGGACATGGGCTCAGCTTGCTCTCCAGTGACCTCCTGTGGGCAGCACGCATGGCACACAGCCTCCCGAGACACTTTTCTAGGTGAAACTAAGGAGCGACTGCATCTATTAGAGCTGGAACACAGGTCACCTACTGGCCTCGCATGCCTGGCTTTGCACCCGGCCTCACTGCTACACCTGGCTCTCCCACCAGTAGCTCCATTCCTTTCATTTTACCATCGTGCTACCAGCACACTCAGAGAGAAGAAAGCCTCAAAGGTGAAACATTTGCACCTCTGAAAGAAGATAGCTGTGACAGAGCAACACTTCAGGGGAGCATAGAAGGACCTGGCTCAAGGTGTTCAGCCCAACAGAAGAAAGGGCAAGGAGCTTGCCCCCTCCCTCGGAGCAGGGCACTGCCGCTGCACCCACTGAAAACTGCTGTCACAGAACCTGCTATGGGAGGAAGAGCCGAAGCCAGCCCAAGCCACAATTGCCTGAGCTGACGCTAGATGTCACTTGCTGCTCAGCAGACACAAACCAGTATCACTAGCTAGGGAGCAGCCACAAAAGGAGAGCTTCTTCTGGAGCTACCAGGCAGAAGGCAACCCAGAAGTGTAAACAGAGCATGAGCAGTGGGTGAGTATTTCAGAGGCTGTATGGAGCCCTTTTCCGTCCCTGAGTCCATTCCCAATCCTGTGCTTTCTTCTGCATGCCAGTTTCCACCTGAGCAAACCCAAAGGGTCAAATTTGCACACCTCCCTTTGTCAGCTTTGGTCCAGATGCCTACGTGGCTCTGCCCTCACCACTCCAGGAGCTTTCATGACGACTGCGAATCATACGCCCACGATTCAGGTCCATCAGTGCGTCCCTCTTCAGCATTGTTTTGCCATCAGCCAGCCCAGCCTCTCCTTGAGCCAGTTTTCTCCCAGGGACTACAACACTTCACTCAACCAAGAAACCCAATCTGGTCCATTTTCTCCTAAGGCTCATTAATATGCCACCCCCAACATGTAGGGTATCACTTTGTAATCTACCCGATTCACACCCCAGCTGGAGACCCACCTTCCCACAACACTTCACAGGTATCACCATGTACTCACAGCTCTACAAGGAGACAGGGGAACAGCAGAGCCAGGCAGGAAAAGCAACAGCTCTCCAATAAAGCTGACCTCCCTCCTGACCTCTCCTGATTCTCAACCCTGCACTCTGCTGCCGATAAGGTTATTAATTGCTGTAGCATCTACAGCTCCTGGCCATGACCAAACCGCAAATGAAACAAGGTGCCACTGAATCACATGGCCACATCCCAGATACCACACTGCTAAGAGCCTCTGTTCTGCTACTGGCCCTTGCCTTTGATGATGACACAGTTAGCCACCACATCAATTCCCTTTTCCTCCTCCAAGTTCCTTCACAGTCTCCTGGGTGTGAGGAGCTAGGGCTGTCTCTTACAGCTGTTCCCACAGCTGTGGAGCATCAGGTATCAGAGACAACACAGGAGAATGCCCGCAGCTGTGAAGCAGGGGAGATAACTTGTCCTAAAAGCCGGGTGTGAGCAAGTATGGGCTTGTCACTTTGGGTCAGGTCTGTATTGCTCTCCCAGATGTTCACAGAAATTCATAAAAGTTTATAGAAATTTTTTACTAAGCTCACGGTGAACAACATGTGCTCAAGAAGCTGAAGCAAAGGCATCCCTTGGGAGAGCTGAAGGGCTGGCAGAGTCCAAGTCCTTCTTCTCCATGGCCTACAAAAACCTTCTGAGGTAGCCACCTCCCCCCACCAGCAGCCGCTACCACCTCTTTCAGCCTCTGCAGCCCAAGCACTCACAACCAGCAGAGCCAGGAAATATAAGACAAACTTTTCCCCTGTAGGGGACGAGGAGCTGACAGGCTAAGAAACACCAGCAACAACCCTGGTCTTTACAGCCTGGTGAGCATTTCCCAACCCTTTATAGCTTGGGTGGAGAGGGAAGTCAAAAGGGATGCACTGGATTTAATCCTGTCCTTCAGCATTAACCCCACAATCTCAATGTCACTGCCAGCTCCTGCTGCCCAGAGCAGCAGGATCTCAAAAGCAATCCTAAGGCAAAATCTGCAACTAAAACAGCAAAGGTGAGCTCCACAGGCAAGGTGGAGAGGGGCTCTTGTTAGCCAGAAGCAGAAGTTAACCAAGCTGCAAAAGGAACATTTTTCCTTGCATATCCCCAGCAAAGCCAGCTGAACATGACAGACAAGTACTCCTTAAATCACCTCAGCATCAAAAGTGGATGAAGAGAGCTTTTTTGCCACTGATAAAGGAGGCTTTACCTAAACTGGCTGCTTTTGCATTATAACAGATAAGCAAGCACTTGCAGATCACGTTCCCTCACCTGAACTGATGGGCTGGTGGCATCCAGTAGTGCAAGTTCCCTGAACCAGCCCCAAAAATGCTACCACCAGCAGGAATCCAGGAGACCTCAGCCCCTGCTGCCCTGGCTGCCGGCACCTCACAGCAGCAGGGCTGCCCATGCACCCCAGCCCAGCTGGGTTGGGTGGCTCGCTTCCCAGCCCCAGCTGTGGGTTCAGGCCATACCAGTGGTAAAGGCTCCAGTTTGAGAGGAAGAGGTTTGGCCCAGTGTAAGTCCACAACTGAATCACAGAAGTGATCTTCTCAAAGATTGCCTAGTCTAGAAACATCACCACAGTAGAAATCCTGAACAGATTCCGGTGGGTGAGCAGCACAGACAAGTAGAAGCAGCCTCCTTCGTTTGCCAACACGCACATCTCCACCGGAACCCAGAAATGGGGCAACACTTGGCTGGAGAGGGAAAAGCTATGGACCCGCCTTAACCTAGGCCAAACCGCTGCAGCTAAGCCCGGTTTCAGCCGTTTCTCGGGCAGGGGCACTGAGTGCAAACGGCGCCTGACAGCCGCCTCCAGCGCCATCCACCCGTGAGAGCGAACCCGCGCCTGCCCCCACAGTCGCTGCCACCTCTCCCGAAAGCAGCGGAGGCGGCTCCGTGCGGTAGCCCCCGGGAACGGGGACAGCCCTCCACCTCGGGTGAGAGCACAGGCGGCAGCTCCTCTCACCCGAGAGACAAAGGGACGAACAGCCCTAGGACAGGGAAAAGGTCGCCGATGCCCGGGCACCCTCCGAGCATGACCGACAGCAGGGCAGGGAGGGGCAGAGCAGGACCGAGCGCCCAACCTCCAAGGGAAGGTGCCCGCCGCGGCGGGGCAGCCAGCGAAGTCAGGTCTAGGAAGGGACGGCGAGAAACCGCGGCCCCGACGCCGCCGCGCCCAGCGCAGTACAACTCCACACTCACCTGGCTCCACAGGTCACAACCCACCCGCACCCTCGGCCGCCCCGCACCTTTAAGGGCGGCGGCAGGAAGCGGCGCGGACCTGCCGCCGCCGCCCCGGTGCCAGCCCCGCAGTGACCCTCGGGAGCGGACGGCCGCGTGCGGCGCCGGGCCGAGCCGGGCCGGGCCGGGCCGCCCCTCCCCGCCTGCCCCCTCCTTCCCCTCCCCCGGCAGGAAGCGGGCCATCCCCGCGGCCCCGGCCCAGATGAAAGCGGAGCGGGCCGGGGGTCACTTCCAAAGCTAAAGTGATAATGGCCATTGTCCCGCCGCCGCCGCGCTTAAAGGGCCCGCCGCCCTGTCCCGCTGCGCTCCGGTGATCCCCGGCGCCCTGCCGCCCCACAGCATCCTCCTGCCCCATATCCCACCCGAGCCTGAAACCTCATGGCAGCCGACGGAGCACACTGGGGCTACGGAGTGGGAGCTGGGTGTCTGCATGGGGCATCCACGAGGAGCAGGCAGGTCCCGGGCGGATGTCACTGCAGCCGACAAGGTTGGCACAGCCTCCGTGCATGTCTGACCCCTGTCCCTGCTCGCCTAGCAGGGCCTGACCTAGGCCATGGTCCTTCCACCGTATGGCTAGCTAGAAGATAGTTACCCTTTCTTTTTCCCTTCCTAAACGATGCCCATCTTCCCCCTGGCAAGGAAATGCTGGTGGGGACCCCGGGCTCGTAGGGCTGAGAAAGCTCAACTCTGCTGCTGCTCAAAACCTTCTTGTCTGCAGGAGGCACCTAAATGATGGCAGCCTTTTTCCTGCCCTCAGCTCTGGGCAGCCTTTTGGGCAGGCTTGCATCTGCCTCTCTTCCAAGCCATGCCTGGGTCCTCAGTGGAGCAGCCTTTCTCCTGGCTATCTCTGCCCTGCTGTGTCCCCAGCCTAATCTTGGAAGTCCCCCTCCTTAACTCCTGCTCGCACAATGGGTTCTTCGCATCTCTCGGACATCACGTGAGGCTGTGCAAACAGCCTGCAAGCCAGGCACTTACTCCGACATCACCAAGCTGCCAATGCCAGCTCCACTCCACATCCTCTTCACAAGTCCAGAACCCACAGAGCTTCGTTCAGAACCCGCCTCATCCCAAGCTACACCACCCCAAAACGGGTCCCTGAGGATTCTCTCTGCTCTTGGGTGTAAGAGTTGGGTGTGTTGTAACTACAGGGGCACAGCTTGGTCAACAGGGAGAAGTTGGGCTTTTCAATGATCTCTGTGTTTCATGTCCGCTGTGTTGTGTAGCTCCAGTTGCAGGCAGCATCTGGGTTCTTCTCCTCAGCCTGCCCTTGGGGACTAGCCTGAGACCCAGCACAACGCCCTCCCCCTGTGAGGGGCACAAAGTAGCTCCTGATGTCAGAGATGGCAAGGGCTTCCTTCCCTGCAAGCCACCACCTCTGGGGAACCTCACTGTGGCACTCATTTCTGCTGCAGCATTTGGGAACAAAAGGTAAGGAGTGCTCCTGGAGACACCATGTATGGGGTTCTTGTGCAATTCAGGAATAAAATTAAACACGGACCTTTCAAACAGGACAAATGTGCCTATCTTCTTCTCCTGCTGCCCTCCCTTCCATGTTAGACCAGGAGCAAACATTGCAGCACATATCAAGGCACACCTTTGCTGCTGTTCATCCTACCTCCCCCAGAAGCACAGAGTGGTTCTTTTTCCAACTTCTCTTGTCTCACATCTGAGCCCAGCAGAGCAGGGGGAGCCCAGGCTGGGAGGGTTTGACAGGAGGAACAGGCTCCCTGGAAGCTGTGGACTGGCTGTTTCTTAGTCCTCCCAGCCTCAGTTAGGAGCCATCACCCCAGCTGACAATGAACCCCAGCCTTCAGTGCTCAGAGGGGTCAATCTCACTGGATGTAAAAAAAGCTACAGTGCAAGGCAGAAAGACCTAAATCATCCCCTGATGCACTTTTTTTCCCCTCAAGCAAACTTTGTATCTCCAAAGCCAGCTCCACTCTTGCTCTCAACCTGGCCAGTCCTGGATCTTCTGCACAGCAGGCTGGTGTTCATATCAAGAGCTGCCAAGTTCCCCTTCTCATCCTTCATCCTTTCAACTTCTTCGGTTGCAAATGCAAAGTGGTGCTCACAGGGCAGTGAGACACTGGTAAATGCCAGAGTCAGCAGGGTCAGTGATTAACATAGGAGCTGGAAAACACACAAAGAGACAGCCTGGGCAGTTCTGTTATGCAGATGACTGCACACACGGGCTTCCAGCATACAAACAACTAGTTAGCATTTTTCTGTTCCTTGGAGGAGTTCAGTGGGGGACCAGAGTGCTCCCTGGTTTGGTGAAGGATGCTTCAGCATGACAGTAGACTGTGGAGACCTTTGCAGTTTAGTTCTTTCTGCCAGGAGCTTTTCTGCCTGTTGTGCTTTAACTTACTTGCTACAGCCCATCCTCTATCAAACGAGGCCCAGAGCAAAGGCATAGAGATATCCAGCTGCATGTGGGTCTCAGGGCACTGTGTTTCCAGCCATCCTGGAAGGCAGTTTTTACTGCTCCAAGTTTGGGCATGGAGCCTTCTCCCAGGTCCAGAGCAACCTCCATATTCAGCAGCTAAAATTCTTGTTGAAAACCTTTCTCATGAACCTCTTGAGAAAGGGTGTCCCAAGGACTTGGTCCTGGGTTCTTGTATAAGGTAGAGCTTCCTCTGGTGTTGACACTTGAATGTGACAATCCTCACAATAGCATACATGGGGACAACATTGAAACATTCGGTTATCTACCCCAGCAGGGAAGCTCCCCAGTCCCACCTTCATTCCCATCTAGGGGACCTCCAGGTGTGGAGGGAGTCAGAGCACCCTATCCACTTCAGTGCTGTCCATTGCTAGACCAGAGGAGATGATAGGATATGGCTGAAATGCCTGGAGCAGCCAAATACAGTTCAGGCAGGTCAGATTGTGGACTGGTTGCCAAAAACACCTCAGGAATTGCAGCAAATTGACCCAAACCATTCTATCATCCATCTATGATCTATAAAAGGGCTACATGTGAGCTTCCAGGAGAGTCCTAAGCATCTGCTGTCTTTGCTGTTTTTCTTCCCTGTGCCTAGCATTTCTTTACAAGGAAAGAGCAATGAGCAGAGCTTGCAGCCTGAATTGGCAACAGAAAAAGGTTTGCAGCAGCTGCAGTCTGCCCATGAATAAAGTGGTTCTAACCCCAAGAGGGACCTGGAAAACATGGAAAATGTCCCAATTTTTACAGTAACTTTTTCAAGCTGAATTGCAGAAGTGTCCTGTTTTGGGGTTCACATTGTCTGGTTTCTCATTCCCTGCCCTGAAACCGCATCTGGATGTATATTGCTCACATCTGCGCTGGAGCCCTTAAAGGGATTCTTAGACAGACAGGCAGTTGGGCTCTGCAGAGAGGTCCTGTGTGGTACTCTCCTGTCAGTACATGCCCTGGGAGGATGCTGGGTGCCAGCAGACAGATGAATTTGTTCAGTTCTCCTCACATCATGCTGAGAAGGAGAGGGAGAAACTCCCTGTAGTTTTCTCCAGGAGCAACGGAGCTGGAGTGATTGAATTACAGGAAATGATGCACAGAGCAAAATCTATTTAGTGGTGCTGAAGTGAGAACTGGTGGGCAGGGACATCCAAGTGGATAAGCCTCAGTGAGAGCAGTTAACAGGGGTGACTTCAAGTATGTGACTGAGGACAGAGGGATGGCATAGAAGGCAGAAGAATGTGGCCTGAACTCTAGGACAGCTTGATGCCAAGGCCCAGCCAGGAGTTTCATCTCCCAAGTGAAGCGGAGAGCTGGTCTGGAGGCTAGATTGCATCTTGGACAACAGACCGGAGGACCCCTAAGGCTCTCACCTGTTGCCCTCTTCTCCTGCAGCAACTCAGAGCTCAGGAGCAGCACCCCTCAGTGCTACCTCCTTTCCATCCTGTGGAGAAGACTCAGGGCCCACATTGTTGTTTTCCTCTCTCTGACTTAAAATCCCTCCCTGTGGGATCAGGGGACCTCAGTGCTGTCTCCTGAGAGTCACACAGAGTACCCTGTCCCTCTCCTAATGGTGGCTGCCTCCCAGTTCATATTCTGGGTGATGTTAAGGACTGACCAGTCTAGTACACCAGGAGTGCACAGGAGAGCCAGGTCTGCCTGTCCTCTGCCCTGGGGGTAGTGGAGCTGTGAGAGCAAGTCCCATCTCTAATTCTCTTCTGCTCTGCTTAGGGATTTTTCCCCTGCTGGCTTCTGTCCAGCTGGGCTCTTCTTTCCTGCTCGGTGAGATATGACAGAAGGTTCAAACTTGGTGGTGGCACTGTGCCCTTGCTCCTCAAGGCTCCCTGAGGCTCTCAGGAAAGTATTAAATGTGAAGCACCACAGCGCCAGGTGAGGACCAGGAGTTTTGGCCACATCCTGGAGTCCTGGCCATAGGTGGGAGGGGTGGGGGAGAGCCGGGAACTGCAGGAGATCCAAAGTCAAGATCAAAGTGTTTCCCTCTGAAACCCTAACACTCTCCTTCCCTCCCACTTGCACATAAAAGCACTCTGCCCTCAGCAGACTCTCCGCTGGGGAGGGTGGGTGGAGGAGGGGGCTGCTTTACCCCTCACTTTTCCTGTGTTACTAATAACTCTTCCCAGAGGTGAATGATGAAAATCCTTCCATCCCGCCTCCCCTATGCCTGCTTCCTGCCCAGATCCAAAGGGCCCAAAGCCATTGCAATGACTGTGAGTTCAAGGCAGACCTGGTCTGCTTTGGAGTGTTACCAGCTGATGCCAGCACAGGGGAGATGCATCAAACGAAGCCTTTGAAGTGTACAGTAGAAGGACACTGTTAGAGGCAAAACACGAGGAAGGAGGATTGAAAAGAAAGCAGAACAGTTTGGCCCACAGGAGGGGGAAAGGCTAATTAAGGCATAGAGCATGGAGGAGGAAAAGGCAGAATCATTAAGATATCACAGCAGGAGCCAGTGTTGTGGCTCCATGGAGGTTTAAGCCACGCTGAGCCTGGCCTCTGCTGTTCATTGAACCCCCTTGGTTCTCCATTCCCACCCTCCACTTCAGGGTGTCACAAGAGTGTGGGAGACTCTGTCAGTCAGTTCAGGTCACTGGTCCAGCTGAAAAATCAGTTGGTTTAGTTCATACCCTAATACAGACAGAGCTCAATCTCAGGATATCAGTCTCCATTACCGCTTCCTTACTAGTGATCAGAGAGAAGGCTAAAGCTTGCAGGTGATCCCAAACTGACGAAGCTGCAAGCTCCAGTGAGGACAGGCAAATATAAAGAGGCTGGAGTCTGGAAACATGGACAGGAAATGGTGGATTCTGTTTTGGAAAGCCCCAGAAGACAACAGTCTTCTGGCAGTGCCATGGGGGGCAAGAGGATCTGGACTGGGGCTTCCCCCACTCATCCTGAGCAGGGGGAAAATGCTTCAGACAGCAGGCAGAGGAGGATGGGGGATGGGATGTTTCACACCTAGCAAGCAGGAGCAGATGGAGCCAGGCTCAGCACCAGAAGGAATCAACTTGCACTGCCACAGGGAGACCAGGACTTAGCAAACTATGCCCAGCTCTCCCTTCCCCGGGTCCATGGCAGACTGTTTATTGGTGGGTTAGCAATGTAGAGGAGTTTTCTCTTGGGTCTGTAGCTAGTCAAGAAGCTGAGATATGGCCCTGCAGCGTAAACAGAGCCATACGACCCTGCTCAAGTTGTGATTCCCCAGTCCTTTCCCAAGCCCTACCCCCAGGCACACTCTGAAATGGCCGTGGTGTTTGCTGGGGGAGAAATGTGAGAAGTAGAGCTGGAGTGCTGTAAAAGATGCAAATGCTTCTGTGCTGAGAGCAGCTCTTGAGTGTCTAGGGCACAGCCTCGGCAGGGGGGATGGAGAGGCCTGGAGAAGGCACTTCTCTTTTGTTCTTGATCTTGGCTGCCTTAGGAGAGGTCCCAGGAAAAATCCTAGAGCTGATTCGCTGAAGGGAGCTCACAGCATGTGCTTTATCAGGTGGTGGTCATGGGGTGACAGGGACAGGACAAAAGACAGGGAGGACATAGGAGGAAGGGTTTGGAATAGACAGTTGTGGCCATCTCATCTCTGTGCCAGATTGCTTCAGTGCTGGGAACCCATTTCATCAGCAGGACAAGGAAGGATGAGGGAGCAAAAGAGCCAGTTCAGTCCTGGTAACAACAGACAAGGTGACACACAACTGCCACAGCTGTAATACTGTGCCGCGAGAGGATGTGACTCTCTAGGAGCAATCATCATTCTGGTCTGATGCAACAGCTGAGAAAAAATCTGATCCTTTTAACACAAAAATTAGTCATCGCTAAGGTCAGGTTTTCAGAGAGCTGATCTCTGCCCTCTGGAGCTTAACCTTTAGGTATGACAGATAGCATTGTGAATTCCAGCAGTAAAAGAGCTAAGAGAAGGGACATGAGGGCAAGGAGAAAAGGATACTGTTTAGGAACAAGGCCATTTGCTGAGGAAACAGATACGCATCTTCTTTCATCCCTGAACGCAGAGAGGTTGTGGAGTCTCCTTCTATGGAGATATTCAAAACCCATCTGGACGGGCTTCTGTGTGAACTGGTCTAGGGAATCCTGCTGTGGCAGAGGGGTTGGACTAGATGATCTTTCGAGGTCCCTTCCAACTCCTAATATTCTGTGATTCTGTGATCTTGATTTTGTGCTTTGTAGTGCCTGAACTGCTGAGCAGGTAGCTGCAGAGCAAAAATGAGGGAGATGAGGATGGGTGAAGAGAAAGAGGGCTGGGAGGCAGGGAACTGGCACAAGAAAAAAGCTACTTGATGTATGGGAAGACAGACCCATGGGGTATGAGCAGAAGCCCAAAGACTCTGCAGAAAATACGGCATCAACAGGATGGTAGGTATGAGATGCACGAGGAAAGCAAGGACTCCAGCTCATAGGATCCCTCATCTCTTATCATCACACTCACCCAGAAATTTACTTCTGCTGGAACACTTATTAACACAGAATTTGGGTGACTACCCAAATTTGGAAATAAAATAGCGGGATTCTATTTTAAACTTAGGATCACCAAGAAGCCAGAGAGGGTCAGTTCACTGACAGCCCATTGCTGCTTTATCAAAGTCCCTCCCTACCTTATACCCAGGGTTTTGCAGTGTCCCACTCCCATTGTGCTGGAAAGCAAGAAGCTTTTTTTACTGCCATTCACCATCACTCTGGGGATAGCTGTCTCGTACAGAGCTCCCAGCTTGAGAAATCCCCTACTGACAGTGGCCACCACAAGTTTGCATCCTTTTGAAGCAACCTAAAACTTCAGTGTCCACCTCAACATAACCCAAACATGAAGGAATCACCCCTGCTCCTCCTTTCGATCTGCCCTGTGACAAGTGGGCAATGCCTCCTGCCCACGGGGACTGTCCCTCTGCCTCTGGGGTCCCCGGACCAGGCTGCTTGTGCTTGTCAAGCTCCTTCCTCAGAAGAGGCAGCACTGCCCTATTTCTCCTGCCTTACTACCTGTAGCAAACAGGACTAGTCTCGGCCCTGGAGCCATCCCAGGAACCACGGCCCTAACAAGCCAAGAGGCCTCTGGGCTTAAACCCGTCCGGGACCCTGCAGCTCTGCCAGCGGGCAGGCTGTGTTTGCAGACAGACAGTGAGCAGGCGACGAAAGACACATGAGCACACCGCGCAACACCCGCCGGGCCCCGGCCACGGCTGCATGAGGAGACTGCGGGGCCCGGTGGGGACGCGGGCTCCTTCCCTTCCCCGCCCGCAGCCGCCAGAGGGCGCTTGTGTCCCGAGGGCAAAGCGTCCCCCCGCCAAGGGGCGCTGCCGCTCTGTGGCGTGCGGAGAGGCGGTGCTAGAGGGTGGGATCGCGACGGTGACGTCGCAGCCGGAAGTGGTTGGTTGCATTAGTGGCAGTCCGTGTTCGGGCGTCATGCAGGGCGAGGAGAGGTGATGAGTATTCATGTCGTAGCGCCCGCGGGGGTGGGGCCTCGCCCGGCCGTGTCCCGCCTTATTCCGCCGTGTCCCGCCTTATTCCGCCGTGTCCCGCCTTATTCCGCCGTGTCCCGCCTTATTCCGCCGTGTCTCGTTGCGCGTTGATGGCGGGAGGCAGCATCGGGGCGAGGGGGAGTGGGGCCAGCGGCCGGTGAGAGGGGGGCGGGCTGGGTCGGGAATGCGTGAGGGGCAGGCTCGGGGATGCCTCCGCGGCCGATGGCCAGGCGGGGCGCAGGGGAGGTGGGCACCCCGGAGACCTCACTGACGGTCCTCACGTATTCCTCTGTGGCAGGCCTGCCCCCCGGCTGGACGGGCTATTCCTGCGACGATTCCTGCGGTTGCAGGCCGTGCTCTTCCCGGGGTGGCCGTCCCCGAGCACCCTGATGTTCCTGACATTGCTCTGCGTCGCCTTGCTGGGTGAGCCTGGGGCAGGGCAGGTGGGAGGCTGCACCTCACCTCTGCTCCCCCTTCCTGTTGCTGCAGTCCCTCAGCCTTTCCCATTGTCACCGCTGTCTTCCCCATGCTTTTCTCTTCTAGAGCAACTGATTATTTACCAGGTCGGCATCATCCCCAGCCAGTACTATGAGGTCCTAGGCAACAAGGACTTCCTTGGGTTCAAAACACTGACTGCCGTTGCTCTGACTCTGATCGTTGTGAACTCGACGGTAAGACAGGCCAGAGGCTCCTGTGCCTTGGAAAGGGAAGGGAAAGCTGCCCATGGCTCCCGGCATGATCCTGGTGGAAAGGATCACTAGTACAAACTGTTAGTTTTTATTTCATTTTGGAAAATGCTTGTTCTTCTCACTCATCTCTTCCCATCTGTCTCCTTGCCCTCATTCCAGCTAAAAAGCTTCAACAAGTTTATCTGCAACATCATGTACGTGAGCTGGAGGAAATTGCTCACTGAATATCTCCACAAGTGCTACTTCCAAGGCCAGGTCTACTACAGCCTGCACATGCTGCGTGAAGACATCGATAACCCGTAGGCTGCCTGGGTCTTCTCTCAGCCTCTTTCTTGGCTTCTCCTGGGCTGCTCCATGCTTTTTCTTGACTTAACTGTTTCTGGGTAGGGGCTGGAACCCTAGAAGCTTTTGCCATCTAGGCAAAAATACCCTCTTCTGTCCTGGGTGGGAGTTGGTCCCTGTTGCTGGGAATTCCTGTGACTGCTTGTCATCAGGATTTTAGGACTAAGATGTTTCTGTTGTTAGGAAAATGGAGGCCCAGCAGACCAGGGATCATCCAGTACTGCTGTAAAGTGTGCTATCTGCAAATCCAACCCTTCACGCTTAGCTGACATTGCAAAGGACCTGGCTGGAGTCAGAGAGCACTTCCTCTCCCTGCAACCAGAGTGTTCAGATGACCCATCTTGTTCCGTTTGAACTTCACCAGAGTCTCCAGCTGAACAGTTTTGTTTAGTGGGTTTTTAGTGGTTTTGATAACCTATAGGAGACATGTCCAGGAAGGATTTTGTTTTCGACTGTGCATTTCCCTTTTCCTGTTACTGCGACGGAAATGTCAGGAATGTCAGGGGTGACTTGAAATAGGAGGAGGAACACTCAGTCCTTCCTTGCTTATGCCAACCCACCCCTAAGATTCCCTTCCAGTTTGCTTTGTGCACTGTCCTGCTTACTACAAAGCTGCTGATATACCTGAGCCGTGCAGTGAGAGTTGAATACTTCCTCACAAGTGCATGCAGACCCTGGCCTTCCAGCCTGTCCTTGCACACAGGACACTTTGAAGAGTTAAAGATCCTACTTTAGACATAGTGTGAGAGGTAGAGGCTTTTTTCGCCCCCCAGAATTTAAAGACATTATTATTAAATATTTGCCAGAAACCAGGGAATAACTTCTTACAAATTGTGTGGCTTTATACAGTTGTTTTGAGATGCCAGGCTCTCCTTCGCTGAAGGTGACATCTCTGGTCTAACTGCTGTGCTGGTGCTATCTCCCACATTGATGGCACCTGAGGAGGCCAAGACGTGGGTCCGTGTTCGAAATGCCTGCCTTGTAGCGACTCTTAACTGTTGCTAACAGTGGTGACCTCAAGGAATTTAAGCAGCCTCTGTGCCTCTACTGCCCAGTGCTCCTGGCTTCCTGTCCTTGCCCCTTTAATACACAGCTTGGTGGTCTGTGTGGCAGCACAGTGATTTTGTGGTGGATAGCTCAGATGTCTTTTTGTCTGTCTTATTTTCTCAGGCTTTCCTTGTTGTTCCCTGGCTGCTTCTCCTGGCCCAGTGCTAGGAGACAGCCCGAGTAAGAGCAGCTAGCTGTGTACAGGGGTAGCAGCAAGCAGCCCTTAGCTTGGGTCAGACAGCCAAATATGAAATCACAGCTTATAATGCTGATGCACTTTCCAGCCACCATTGGGGTTATTCCCACACTCGTTAAATGTTCATTTCTGATGTGTTTTGCAGTGGTATGGAATTGCAAGGAGAGGTTCAACAGCCATGGGTGTCACCAAGGCTTGCAGCACTTCAAAGGCAGTGTAGAAATTGACCATGGCCAGAAGCTCCTTCATGCCTGTCTCTTCCTTTGGGGACAGGGGCTTGGAGAGGACAGAGGGCCCTCATCATGTGATTATCCTGCTCAGGTTTATTTTTAACCAGGGAATGTGTTCAGGTTGTGTGGTGAAATGCATGAGATAACAGTGTCAGCCTGCTCCGTAGTGATTGAGCCAGCTCTCCTGACCTTAGCAGACTGAATGTGTGGGATTGCTGAGGAGTGTTTTTCGTTACCACTGTGCTTCTGCTCAAACTTCAGATTTTATTGTTTGATGTCTTTTTTGGTGCCACTACAGAAAGTCTCTTTATCTTGCAATTGAGAGAATTCTTTTCCCTTCACCAGGTACTTAGAGAATAAACTAGAGGGACACAGTGACCTCCCATTATGCAGTACAAACCAAACTTGAATGTCAGATGCACTTGAATGTCATCCATCTAGAAGGAACAAAGAGTGGGTTCTGAGTGGCATTCAAACACTTATGGTTCCTAGCAGAGCATTTGAGTTGATGTTTATGTATTACTATTACATATTGCTTCATAGCTCATAAAAAGCAATACCCTGCCATGAGTCTATAGCATGGCTTAAATTACAACTTTATGGGAACAGTTACAGTCTGAAGAAAAGGAGAAATGATGACTGTAAGGTCAGTCAGAGTGAGAGCTACCTCAAAATTAAACCCACTGCTGTTCCAGGACTGCAAAGGAGTTAAGAAGTATATGTCCTTGTGGTTGTATCTGCACTGGTGGCTAAGCAGGAGTCCAGCCTTGCTCTTCCTTGTGGACTCCACCATTCACAGTCATGGCCTGTCCACCTGTGCCTAGCACATCAGACTGAAGTCCTTATCCATGTGCTCTGGACAGATGAGATGCTGAGGGTGTGAATATGCTGAAATCCTTTCTAGTTAGCCAGGTGCATCTTATGCTTAGCAGTGGGATAGACTGGGTGTAAGGGTCTGTCACCTCTGCTGCCGATGGGGTGACGAGGCTTGGTGCACTGCTGCCTGCTCTTATGGGATGGGGTTGGGTGGAAGCACTTTCTTCCTTGCAGCAGAGGGACCAGAGAGCACTCCGTGTAGAGCAAAGGGGCCAGCTACTCTGGCAACATGGCTTTGTGGAAACATCTGTAAATATTCCACAGCTGTTGAAGGCCTGGCCTGTGCTGTAGTCAGTCCTGGTGGCTCTGGTGCCTGAGATGCATCCCCAGTGCTGAGGGTTTGGGAGTAGTTTTTAGTAGTACAGGATGGGTCCACGAGGGGAGTAAAGGGCAAGGATGCAGTGACCTTAATCACAGAGTTGGACAGTGTTTTTGAAAGTGGGACAAGGGGTTAATACAAGGAACAGGGTGAAAGGGAGATGTTCTTCCTGGAAGCCAGAAAGGTCGTTGGGTGCATCCTGCCAGGCCTTGGAAATTGTCTCCCTATGGTGAAACAGGTCACAGGTACAGGTCCCTCCCAGGCAGGATTTTTCTGCTGCACCCTGTCCTAAGTTCAGGCAATGAAACAGCCTGGCTTGTGCCTTGTTAGGGAGTTAGTACTTCTTGCTTCTGAGCTTTAACAGTGTTGTCGGCACTTTGTATTGAGCAGTGACCAGCGCATCAGCCAGGATGTGGAGAGGTTCTGCAAGCAGCTCAGCTCCATGGCCAGCAAGCTCATCATCTCGCCCTTCACACTGGCCTACTATACATACCAGTGCTTCCACAGGTAAGGACCCATCCTGGCCCTGCTTTCACGCCTCTTTCGTGTGCTCTTTTTTGGAGCCTCGCACCAAAAAACGTAGAGATGGATACTTGTACATGTGGGTGAGTGGTCTCTCCACTACAAAGGGAATTCTGCCTTGGGGATGCTGGGTTGTGCAGTGGTCTGTGAAAGCCAAGAGAAGTGATGGTTGAGGGCTCTTGCTGCTTGAGCCTGAGGGTGCTGGAGTGTCATTTTACTTGGGATTATTAGCTGACCTCCCTTTCTCCTCCTTTGTAGTACGGGCTGGCTAGGCCCGGTGAGCATCTTTGGGTACTTTGTCATTGGAACAATCATCAACAAGGCATTGATGAGCCCAATTATCTCTAAACTTGTGCATCAGGAAAAACTGGAGGGAGATTTCAGGTGAGTCCCAGTGGGGCAGCATTTTCACTGCCTTTGGAAGCTCCTGCAGAAGCTGCATTTTTGTCCCTGCTCAGTGCTATGTACACAGCTATTTCTCTTGTCTGTGACCTTCCCCACACTCAAAGAAACCTACCTGGACACTCCTGCCCCAAAGTTCATGTACTGAGCCCCCTCCACTCTTTTCATTTCCCTGTGTCATGGTGTGCAGTGTCCTTGGTTCAGTTTCCTGGGTCAGTCTCCAGGCTGCTTGCCTGGTCATTGCTGTTGCTAGTGCCTCTGCTTGGGCATTGGATGTGTTGAAGAGAACTGCGTGTGGAGCTTTCTTGGGTGCAGATGCAAGTTCAGTGAACTGCATCTACTAACAGAAACCAAGTTTCTGCTTCACCACCACTTTCATGAAGTGCCCGAAACAGTACTTACCATATGCTCTGTAACTCATCTCTTTCCCTTCCCCTGTAGGGTTGGCTGAGTGTGTGGCAGGGGATTTACAGATTCCTCTGGGGCCAAGGGCATCCAGAGACAGCAGCAGAAGCTTGTGTGGCACAGGAGACCCAGACCAGGGCCATTGGTTGTGGTGATTCTGTGTGATGGAGGTGGAGATGCTGGGCTAGCAAATAGGAAGTCCAAGGGCTCAGAAGATATGCACTGAGCGTGGATACCCAACAAATGAACTACTGAGCTAGCTCAGAGTCATGTCACCTGGTGCTAAGCCTTGGTCTCTGATGCATTTTTTGTGCCTATTATTTCTGTCAAGAGTCACTTCAGGTCAGTGCTCTGACATGCAAGATGAACGTCATCTTGCAAAGATGTTAGCTACATAATTCACTGGATATTTGTACATAGTCTTCATGACTTTTTCTGGTTTGTTCAGGTTCAAGCACATGCAGATTCGTGTGAATGCAGAGCCAGCTGCCTTCTACAGGTTAGTGGCATTCATTTATTTATGTCCTTATAAGGGTCCTCCCAGGTCAGAGATATCCTTGTTGTATTCATGTATCCCAGAGGAGTCTAAGTCCTCTTGCTGCAGCCAGAGCTTTATGTCCTCTGCATCCCTCTGCAGCATCATACAGTCCTGACACTCTGTTCTTCTTTGTATTCTGCACATTGTATGCAGAAATGCTCCACAGCAGCTGAAGACAACTATTTTTTCTCTGCCTCTCTTCTAACATCTCCAGAGGCCTGATACAAATTCGGTGCTGGCTTAGAGACCATTGCTAATATTTTGTCAGGTCCTTACCTGGAACATTCTGTGATTGCTTGAGATCTCATTGCATCTTGTCAAGATGTTCCCCAGGAAACTTGTTGCAGGTTGCTTCTGGCCCTGTCTGCTGCTAACCTGCATGTCTTCTGTGGATGTGCTAGCTGTTGCCTGGCCTACTTAACTTTTGGCCTACTTGCTTCTCTAGGTTGGTCTCTGTCCTTACCCTCCCAACACTGTACTGCTGCTCTCTGATTTGCTCAGTGCCACTTACCCCAGAGCTGAGCATGTAGTCAGGAGCCTGGCAGCACCTCCCCATGTAGTGATGCCCTGAAGTTTGTTGAGTTGCTGCTTGGAGCCTTTAAGGCATTTCAAAGAAATGGCTAGAATCCAGGAAAAGAGCCATGATTTTACTGTAACTTTTGTTGGGGTGCCTGGTCAGAGGCAGGAGGTTGTTGCTCCTCTCTTGTCATGAGTCTGTCTTTGCCTTCTGTGTTGTGAAATCATGCTTCCATGAATTTAAGCAAGCAGCAGCTGTCCTGTCTCTGGTCTTCCCTGCTTGTAATCTGTATTTAGCTCCTCACATCACTGAGCATTTCAGGTGTTGTGGTGCTGTGCCCATTGTGGTTTGTTTCAAGATCACCAGTTTCATAAAGGTTTATATTGACAAGCATAAAACTAATTTAAATAACTGAAATAAATCTTGGTTTGCTTTGGCAAGTTACTTCTTTGTGGACTGGTTGATGGTAGTTTTTCTTAATGGAGATGATACTCTTAATTACATGCCCTTATTTAAGCTGCAGTGCTTTTCCTCACAATTTTGCATTTTTGTATTCTATTGCTAAGTAGAAAATGGAAAGTGAATTATTATACCAGAAAACAAGAGTGTCTTACTTCAGTACAGTTCATTAGTAGAAACTTGGTAGGAAACTAGAATTTAATTGAATTGCACAAAACCAGACATTGTCATGGTATGAGTATGAATTAAAAATAAAGGCCTTTTTTAAAGGGTTGCATTCCTAGAATCCTGCAAGAGGAGCAGCACGTGTTGAGTGGCTGGTTATGATTGCTGGATTTCTCTGTCTTGTAAAAGCTTTAGATCTTGGCTTCTTGCACCTGCCTAATCATTGTTTTTGTAAGGGAAGATGCAAAACCTTAGAGCTGTCACCTTATTACTTTGGTTTCTAAGCCTTTGGCAAACTTAGCTGTAAAAGTGGACTGAATGGGAACTAAAACTGTAACCCAATACAACCTTGTCTGCATAAGAAATAATAGCTTTAGTCACTGGTGCCTTCCTTGCCTTTAACTCCTTGTGCCCAAGGCTTTGTGCTTTCTGAATACTCATTAGCGAAGATTACCGCTCAGTGGTTATCCAAGAGGGATTGTAGGGCAATAATGCCAAATTGGATTCTAACTAGACATATTTTTGAGAAAGAAATTGATTTTTTTCTAAGAACTGAGAATCTTTAGAACTAAACCAAAAAAATCTTTATTTGTGTTTCCTTTGTGCACCCCTTGGCTCTGTCTTCTCAGGCCCTAATGACTCCCCTGTTGCATGGACTGTGATGGGGGCATGGATGTGTGCTGGACACAAGTGTGTGAGTGGCAGGGGCAATAGCTGTGGCAACAAGTGCGAGCCTGGAGGACACTTACAGCTCTGTCTGTATTTTGCCACCTGAGGGCAGCCTAGCCCTTGTGAAGAAGCAGAAGGAGCTGCCATGCTTGCTGAAGGTGGTGCTTTAGAGCCGAGATGTGCCTCCTTGCAACTGGCTCAGCCTGGCCGTGGGAGCATCACAGCTATCTTAGGTGATGGGTGACTCCCTGATGCCCATGGAGATACCTCTGGGAAAGGGGGGCGGCTGTGGGGTTTTGGTCACCTGCACTGAGGGCTGCAATGCTCAAGACTTGGCTGTGTCCCACTCTTCTGGTGGGGAATGGGAAGAGGTGGACTAGGGCTGTCAGCCACGTGGGTGGTATTGGCTTGTTGTCACCTCCTGGACTTGCCTCTGCCCTCTCGTTTCGGGCTCCAGCTGTGTGGTGGTGCTGTCCTTCTCTTCCAACCAGGTTCTGCTTGGAAAGAGTGTGTGACCTTGGGTGTGTGTTGCTCCAGACTGGGGCCTCACTGACAGTGTCTGGCTTTGCCTTACCTCCTCCTGTGTGCAGCAACATCCACGGGCTCTGGGAGGGATACATAGGGCTGCTTGTTTCAGTCAGAGTTTCTTGGAGAAGCTCTTTAGGGAGGTCCTCTTCGGTGTTTGTGTCCTGCTCAAGAAAGAGCTTGTTGCTTGGAGGCTAAGGTGCCAGACCCTTTCCAAGGCTCAGTCCTAAAGCCCATGCTTTGACCTGATTGTAGTGCTCCTGGGATGTCTGTGGCATGTGTCAATCTTATTTTACAGGGCTGGGCAAGTGGAGCACATGCGCACGAACCGAAGGCTACACAGCCTGCTGCAGACCCAGAGGGAGCTGATAGGCAAGGAGCTGTGGCTGTGCAGTGAGTAGGGTGTTCGGGGGGTGGGGCATGTGGTAGCTCCATCAACATGGTCTACAGGCTTGGAAACCCTACTGCTAGAGAACCAGTTTCAGGTTTTCCTTTCCTGCCTCTTGCCTTGAGGGTGAGCAAAGGGTGCCTCCTGCAGTCCTAATAGAAATCCTCTTGAGAAAAAGCACACTTGCTTTTTTTTTTCACTTGCTTGTGAGAGCAAAGTTATGGAGGACCCAGCTAAATAGAAGCCCCAGAAGGGCAATCTGAAGAATCTGTGCTTTTTTGAGGGGCAGGTGTTCAGTGGCCTGGAGAGCGAATGGCTTGATCTTTGGGGAAGGAGAAAACTCTGTATATGTGGTTGGGAGCTGTGGAAACTTCTTTCCTGTAGAGCCTGTCCCTTGAGCGTAGTTGTCCCCTGAAAATGTCCCTTCTTGCATTGTCACTGGATCCAGGTCAGGATGTTAACTTTGTAGAATTCATAGAATGGCCCAGGTTGGAAGGCACCTTAAAGATCATCTACCTCCAAACCCCTTTCCATGGGCAGGGGTGCCCCCCACTAGACCAGGTTGTCCAGGGCTACATCCAGCCTGGCCTTGAACACTGCCAGGGAAGGGGCATCCACAGCCTCCCTGGGCAACCTGTTCCAGTTCCTTGCCACCCTCTGGGTAAAGAATTTTTTCCTAAGATCTAATCTAAGTCTTCCCTCCTTCAGTTTGAAACTATTCCACCTTGTCTTATTGCATTCTACCCAGGTGAAGAGTCTCTCTCCCCACCTTTCATAGGCACCTTTTAGGTCTTGGAAGGCTCCTATAAGGTCATCCCAAAGCCTTCTCTTCTCCAGGCTGAACAATCCCAACTCTCTCAGCCTGCCCTCATAGAGGAGGTGCTCCAGTCCTCTGATCATCTTCATGGCCTTTTTCTGGACCTGCTCTGAAAGGTCTATGTCTTTGTTATGCTAAGAACCCCAGAACTGGGTGCAGTACTCCAGGTGGAGTCTCACAAGGGCAGAGTAGAGGGGCAGTATCACCTCCCTTGCCCTGCTGGGCATTCCTCTCCTGATGCAGCCCAGCATACAGTTGGCTTTCTGGACTGCAAGTGCACATTGACCACTATCAAGACAGCTCTTTCTTATCTCACAAGTATAATGCTCTTCTGGGAAACCTACGGGAGGGAGAGGCCTCAGTGCAAGTGTCTCTGGGGGAATTTGGGGTCTTAAGTCTTTCTGCCTGTTCTGTGCTCCAGACAGACTTCCTGCCCAACCATCTCAGAGAGCTTCCCTTTGTCCTTGCTTCTGTTTCTTGTGAGTCAGGCAGGCCCCTGAAGAGTAGAAGCAAGCAAAGTGGCTTTTGCCTCGCGGTCGTTCCTGAGCTGTGTCTGGATTATGTTTCTCTGCTCAAGGTGCCCCAAAGTGCTCTTTGCTTGGCAAATGGATTTTCATCCTAGTGCATGTGCTGTTCTGTAAATGGGTTCCTGCTCTGGTGCATAATGAAAGGCTGAGGCAAGACCATGTGTCTTCCTCTGACTGGGCTCATGGCCTGCACTTGAACTTGGCTGGGACAGAGGTTACTACTTTAACTCACTGTCTTCTCTCAATATGGTTCTGTCTAGTTGGGATCAACACCTTTGATTACCTGGGCAGCATCCTGAGCTATGTGGTCATTGCCATTCCTATCTTTTCTGGGGTCTACAGTGACTTGAGTCCAACAGAGCTCAGTGCCTTGGTCAGCAAGGTGAGCAAAGGGTCATCCCCATCGTGGAGGGTGAGTGGGCACTGAGCATGGAGGTTGTGTGTGGGGCTGGTGACACTGGGGCTGGATAACCTGCAGCAATTGATCTGGTTACACTGTCCCTGGCTGTGATGGCATGGAAATGGGAGCTTGGAGCCAGCTGGTGTATGATTAATCTGGATGTGAGAGCTGTGAAGGACTTATGTAAATAAGTGTTTCCTAGCTCAGACCTCTGTGCCTAAAAAAAACCCCAGGAGGCCAGAAAGCCTTTGGCTTTATGTGGTATGGGTGGGGATTGGGTCTATGCAGTGTTGCGGGTGTGGGTTGTGCCCTGGGCTGCTGCCTGTGGTTAGCCTGGCCACCCATAAGGCTGAGCTGGCTTCATTTGCCTTCCTGACCTGACTTATTCCCAGATACCCAAAACTGGCTTATGATAGAGAGCGCGGAGCTAAAAATAGCTAAGTGGGCACTGCAGGCTGAAACACCCTGCTCTGAGCCTTATATGGTACTGGGGCACGATTGGTGGCATGGATCTGCGCAGCTTAGATGGGATGAGCATGCTGGGCCCCAGGCTGGTCAGCAGGCACTCTGCAGACACCATCCCTGGGTGGCAAACGTGTCCTCCTGGTGAAACCTGCTGTACTGAGCAGGAAAGCCCTACTCCATCCAAATACAATAATCTGCTTCACTCCCACTGCCCTGGGTGACTTCTCCACTACTTCAACTTACTGGGATTGCTGATGCGGCCAAGTGTCTAGACTCCTTGGCTGCCTTGATTGCCAGTGATTGAGGAAGGGGCAGTGCCCTAGCTCTGTGCTGACCCTTGCTCTGGTGTGTGGTTTCTCCCTAGAATGCCTTTGTTTCCATCTATCTCATTGGCTGCTTCAGCCAGCTTATAGATCTCTCCAGCACTGTGACCGATGTAGCTGGCTACACTCACAGGTGAGCTTCTCTACAGGAAAGGGAAACACATTAAAAAACTCTGCCCAAGACTGTGCTAAATAAGTAGGAAATAGTTCTTGGAGCAAGCACAGAAAAGTTTGGATATTGTGAGGAGGCTGCTGGAGTTCCTGCCAGATCTCTGGCATTCCTGCAACCTCTTGTTTGTCTAGGATTGGTGAACTGCAGGAGTCCTTGCTGAGCCTTGGCAGAAAAAAAAAGGATAACTACTTGGAAGCCAAAGCCAGCTGGGATTTGGATGGGTGAGTCTCCTCTCAGCAACTGGCTGGCTTGCAGCTTACATGTTAGAGTATGGGGCTATTTAAGGGGTGGAGGTGGCCCATGCTATAGGCCAGACTGTGGCCTGTTGGTTGGAGCAGGCAGTGCTCACTGTGATTTGTCATTCCTGGGGTGTGTGGGGCAGGGCTGCTGTCAGAGAGGCATAGGACGTCTAAGGTGCCTAATCTTTGCCAGTCTTAGCATGATTGTTTAGCCTCGGATCTCTCCTCCTTTGTCTTGGTGGTCGCCTAGCAGCCATTCTGGGGAGGACTCAGTACCAGAGGACACAGCTTTCCTTCTGGAGCAAGTGACACTCTCAGTGCCATCCTCTGGCAAGCTGCTCATCAAGGACTTGAGCCTCAGGATCTCAGAAGGAAACAGTGTGATGATTGTGGGAAACACTGGCACGGGGAAGACGTCTCTCCTGAGGGTCCTTGGGGGACTCTGGGAGAGCACACAGGGTAAGGACTGCTGTTTGCCACAGCCTTCTATTCCTTAATCAGGGCTGCCCTGAGTTTGGAAGGTGGCAGTGTGGATTTGTGAGGCCAGTGCCACCTTATTGTGGTGAATGTGTTACTGATGCACTGAAGCCATGCATCTCTATTGCATACTTTGCTCCTGGCTCTCATAGCTTTGCTCTATGTTGCAAATACCCTTTTCTGTTGGATACTTCATGGGGCAGGACTGCACAAGGGGAGGGAGTTGCTGGCTGGCTCTGCAGACTTGGCATGACTTTGTATCTCTGCAGGGAGCATCAAAATGCTGACCTGCTTTGGCCCTCGGGGAGTAGTGTTCCTGCCGCAGCGGCCCTTCTTCACTGATGGAAGCCTGCGTGAGCAGGTAAGCCCAGGGGCTTCCTCTGCTCTGGCCCCAGCTCTCCTCCCAGCTGTGGTTGTGCCCTGCAAACTTGCGTGCTGCAGAAAGCATTCTGTAGAAAAGACTCTTCCTCCAAGAGGAAGAATGCCTGTGGCTGTTCATTCCCTCGTGCCTGAGTTCATGCCACTGCCATTATGTCTCTCATGGACTGTGTCAAGCTCCCTCTGACATGGCTTCTTTTGCTCTGCTAAACAGGTGATCTATCCCCTGAAGGAGATCTATCCAGTTTCAGGTATGTGGAAATTCATTACCCACCACTGTGGTGTCAGGTCCCTGTCCAGTATCCAGTACAGCTTCTCCCATACTGTGCCCCATTATGAGTGCTCATCCATTTCACTTTTGTTGCTCTCTGCTTTTCCCTGGAAGACTTACTTTGTGTAGGTTAAGGTCAGCTTTGTGTTCCCTTCCTTTTGAAAGGGAACAGATTCTCTTGATAAGAACATATTCTCTGTGCAGTGATGACAAGCTGGCTGTGCTCTGCATGTTGTCCTAGACATAGGCTGTATGTCAGGGTACCTTGCTATTGGGGTGCATTTGATCTGTCTGGTATAACCTTCCTTAAGGAAAGCCATATTTGCCTTTGTCTCATTTTCCATCCACCTCCATCTTTCACTGTTTTATTTCAATCTTTTATTTCAAATGATGTCCCAGGGCCTTGCATGCTGTCAAGGCGAAACTCAATGGATCCTTTCTCTCCCCTGCCATCTTCCCAAGCCAGACCACATGTGGTCTGCTGCAGTTTGCAGATGTCCAGGTTTGAGCTTCTGTCTGAGTGGAGTGTTACATGCTGCTTTCGAACACTTGGGAGTCTTAATTTTGCAGAGAGTAACTACAGCCATCAGCTTCTGCTGTGGCTCTTCAGCAGCTTCAGAGAGGTCCGCGGCAGATGCTCAGCACTTCTGCTCAGCTTCCATAGCTGCTGATTGCCATCTCAAGTGCATGTTCTGCTGCACAGCTGGTTCACCCTGAGATTTTTCCCATCCCACACAGGACCCTTTAGCTGGCTGTTACCCAAGCCCTGCTCCCATGACTCCACTTCCCTGCAGTGTGTGGTGGGCAGTCAGCCATAAAAGAGCAGCTGGTGGGCAGGGCCTAGGCAATTGAGGCCTGGATTTTTGTGTTCTGGCTGTGTCCACATGTGACCATGGACTGAGCTAAGTCTCAGATGTATCTGTGGATGCTGGCTAGCTCTCAGCATGCTGCTTACAGGCATGCTTAACATTTTTAAGGTCAGTCTTTGGGAGCCTTTTGTGTCAAAGCTCAGGACCTGATATAGATTAAGGGAACAAATCAGCTACACTGGACCTCAGGAGATCCTCCACTCTTTCCCTCCTGCCCCGCTGACTACTCTTTGCAGCTGTGGCCTCAGCACACACTGGCTGTGCTTATGGTTTACTGCTTTCACCTCTAGGGTCTGCAGATGATGAGAGAATTGTGCGATTCCTGGAGTTGGCTGGACTGGTGAGTCCCCAGTAGTGCTGCTGCCTTCTTGGCTGGTGCCACCAGTGAGGGAAGAAGGGATGAGGTTTTGTGGCAACACAGCATGACTGTGTGCTGGACATATGCAAGGATATCATCTGCAACTGGGATGGAACTTTCCATGGGACAGGCAGAAGAGGAGGGATACAGAGCAACTTCAGCTCAAGTGGGAAGAGAGAGAGTAGCAGGAAGGGGGTGGTTATGCTCAGGGCTGTGGGCTGACAAGACTAGTGGCTGCGTTCACAAGTCTATTGTACTCTCTGCAGACTGATTTGCTGGAGAGGGCTGGAGGACTGGATGAGCAGGTGGACTGGAACTGGTAAGGGAGCTCACCATGTACATGAATTTGGGCGATCCCTTTGGATGGGGAACACTACTAAACAGATGCCCATTGCTGCTGGACTTATGAACATCTTTGTCCTGTGGAAAGTGGGCAGTGTATAGGGCCAAAGCCCTCATGCCCTAAGCATCAATGCCAACTATCACCAGCCATGTTGCTCTGGAGGCAGCTGGCTGTGCATAGGGGTGCAGAGCCAGTCCCAGTGTCAAGGGAGGAATGGGGGATGCACAGGGACAGTTGCTTGCTGGGATCTCCAGTATCTGCAACTGCGAGCTCTTCAACAGACAAGCTCTTTGTTGAGGGAGATTTTGGATCTCGACCATGCTGCAGGTATGACATCCTGTCCCCAGGGGAGATGCAGAGGCTCTCATTTGCACGGCTCTTCTACCTCCAGCCCAAATATGCAGGTGAGTGACTGCAAAAGAAAAGAAGGAGGAGGGGAGGGAAGGGGAAGGCAGGGCCTTTGGTGTAAAGAGAAGCTGGTAGAGACCTTATGGAATCCTTTCTTTGCTAGGAACGTGCTTTGTCTTGGCCATTGTAATGGCTGTGTAGCACAGCAGGGTAGCATACAGAGGTTTCAGGGGTGAAAACATTTCATTATCTATGTGAAGGGTGATAAAAGACATTCTCAGGGAACCAGTGATTAATGTCCTTGGTCCAGATCCAGTGGCACCTAAAGAAGGCCCCTCTTAGCATGCTCACCAGTTACCATGTAAAGAAGCATGCATGCTAGGGAGCGTGGCATCAGCTGCTGTATCTGAAGCTCGTGAAACTCTGTAAGGTTGTGGGAGCAATGTGGGAAATTAGCTGTACCACAGCAAAGAAAAGACAAGGAGCAGTGGGAGAAATGGTCCTGAGAGGTCACAGAATAGCTTACATTAGCAGAGGGGGGTAATTATTTTGCACACCTAAATTGCTAGTGACTGCTGGGGGCTGTTGAAGGACTTATCATGAGGGCTGGGGGGTGTGTGTTTGGGGGTGTGTGTGTGTATAGCAAGCAGCCACATATAAGTACCCCTTTTCTCCTGAAGCTTGATGCTTGACACCTCAGTGCTGTCTAGGCAAAAGGAACCTGTGGATTGCAAATCAAAAGCTGTAGAGATGATATAAAACAAATTTAATTTGTCTGCTCGAGATCTGTAGTATTTGCCCTTAAGTGACAGGAAGGTGCCTCAGGCTGTCATGGGTGCTGCAGATGGGATCTGGGCCATAGGGGTGCCCAGGCTGCTGCTCAGCCTGGTGTTTTGGCAAATAGCCTGCCTTGAGAAGGTCTCATCTTGGCCTTCACAACAGTGGGGATGAGGCAGTGGCTGGCGGCTGCTGAGGAAGCAGCATGAGGTAAACAATGTTGTTTGGGTGGGTTGGCTTCTGAGGAGGTGCAGCTTTACCAGCTGAGTGACACCAGCTGTGCCAGAGAAAAATCGGAGTCCTTGGGCCTCTTCTTACCTTCCTTCTGCAGATACTGTTTGTGAACTCTGGTTAATATGTGAAATGTTCTCAGCAGTTGCTCTTTTGCCTGTGGGGAGATGACTGGTCAGGAGAGGGTTTGTGGGGCTTACAACTTTTCTCTCAGTGCTGGATGAAGCCACCAGTGCCCTGACTGAAGAAGTGGAGCAGGAACTGTACCGTATGTGCCTTCAGCTGGGAATGACGCTGATCAGTGTGGGACACAGGGCCAACCTGGAAAAGGTGAGATGAGACAGTGCCCCACACCTCCCTGCTGGTGGCAAAACAAGTCGGGTAGAGAGGGTCCCTGACAAGCAGAGGGGAGTGACTGAGGCTGGAGAGCCTCATTGTGGAAGCCATGTCCTTGTACAGACATCCGTCCATTGTTCTGTTGTTGAATTGCAGTTCCACAGCTGGATTTTGAAACTTCATGGAGAGGGAAGATGGGAGCTCACTCGATGTGAGAAGATGAAGCAACTCCCAGCTGGGGAGGGATGCTGAAAAACATGCCCTTGTCTGGCGACCTGCAGAACTTGTGCATGCATGAGAGAGCTCTGAATAGCAGACATGGAGCTGCTGAGCCAACAATGGTCAGCAAAAGACTCATCCAGCACAAGATCAGTTCTGGATTTGCTGATGGACACAGAGCCAAGTCTGAACTCACAGTGTGGGGTTCTGCCAGAACTTCTGCCATTCTTCTCCCAGCCCCCTTCTCCTGCCTCCCTGCTTCTCATTGTGGAAAGGGCTGAACTGTTAGGCTGCCCAAAGAGAAGACGCTGCCTCATGGGGCTTCTAGAAGCAACAGCAACAGGAACCTCTACTTGTCCAGGATGCAGTGGTGCAAGGCTAGGATGCAGCCTCCTGTTCTGCTCTCTGTCTTACTGGGACCTCTGTCTCTGATACACAGCTCTGCAGAACAGACTTCTGTACCTGTGGCTTTACTGAGAGTTGTGCTCCCCAGCAGAAGCCATAGGATGCACTGTGAGGGGAGAAGAATGCTGGCTGCTCTTCTTACGACACAGGATTACAGGCCAAAGGAACATACTTGTATTAAAATCTGGGGCCTGTTTTCTATCAATGTTTATGGAGAAGAGTGAGTATTTGTTAACCAGGCTGCTGCATCTTTTCCTTCTGGGGTTTGCTTTGGAGGAGATTGTCATATATTGGCAATGGTCCTGGACTAGACTACTGCTGAACAGCAGAGCAGAGGTAGGAGTAATATATCTATCTAGGACTGGACATCCTGCCCTGCTGCTACCTCCACAGCTACTGCAAGGCACGAGGAATCCCAAAGAGGGCTTTTGGCCCTCTTACTGTTCTGCCTATAATGAGTTACCCGTAGGTGTGTGGAGATAGAGGTTTTGAGGGTCTGTGTGTTGCAGAGAGGTCACTCTGAAACTCCAGTAGAGGTATGGTCTCTGAGCACTTAGTGGCCACCAGTTGCTAAGTGTCATTTCTGGATATGGCCTCAGTTCTGCAGTGGAGGAGCAGGATGTGGCTGCAGGCAGAGGCAAGCTAGCAGCTTTTCTGTCCCTCCACCAGGCGCTTGCGTCCCTCTATGATCTGTTGCAGAGTTTCATGGTCATCCAGAGTGGTTAGGTCACCAAGCTCACTGGCTTTGTCCTCCACAATTTTCCTTAGCACCCGACGCATAATCTTCCCTGAGCGTGTCTTGGGTAGCTGTTGTGTGACCTATGACAGGGAGGAGCAGAGCTAAGGCTGAAGGAAAGGGAAGGGCCAGGCTGCTGGGGTGGGTCTTGGACCAGCCTGCACAGGTTACCTGAACATAGTCTGGAGCTGCGTACTTGGCAATCTTCTTTGAGATCAGCTCCCGTAGCTCAGCAGCAAGAGTTTCCTGCATGTAGCCACTGTCCTTCAGCACAACAAATGCATACACTCCTGGCAGAAAGACCATCAGGTTGCTGAGCACAGTGTGCAGCATGCTCCTGGGAGCTTTTCTGGACCTAGTGCCAGGAAAGGTCCCTTTCTTCCGGTAGCTTCAAAGGGTGCTCTCTAGCCTGAGCCATAAGTGGTTTTGGCCATGATGCTGCTACTGCCACCTTACACAAAGCCCAGCTGGTCTTGTGTAGACTGATCTCAGTGCCGAGATCCCACTAACATGCTGTATGATGTTGACACAGCATTGCTGCCAGGGGCTAGTGTGACAGTGCCACTTCCTGCTGCAGTGCAATAACCTTTGGAGAGGTGTTTCAGGGGCAGGAAAGCAAGCACCTTACCTTCTCCCTTTATCTCATGTGGATAGCCGATGACAGCAGACTCTGCGACTGCCACGTGGTGATTCTGGAAGAGAACAGGGCTGGGGTTTGGCTCAATGCTTTTGGCAGGCTGGCTGCAACCTGGGAACTGCCCTGGCCAGGCTCGGCTGCTGCAGCACATGGTAGTGCAGAGAGATAAAGAAGGGCCTTAGATGGCCTCTGCCCTGTTTCCTTCTTGCCTCAGCAGGTCTGTTTGCAGATGTGTCTTTCCTCTGCCCCAACGACTTTGGGCTTGAAGCTTCTAGACCCTGTGCTGTGCCTCCCAGGTTGCTCCACCAGGTCCCACAATCTTTACTAGCCAAAAGATGCTCCTCCTTAACGTGCCTGGCTGTTGCTTTTGGATTCACCTGCTTAGAGCATCAACCTTATCAGGCTTTGTCCCTCCCTTGCTGCAGAGAGCCAGAATGTGAGGGGAGAGGATGCAAAGCTCTTCCCACATGCAAAATGTGGGTCCAGCACTGTTCTGTACTACTGCAGCAACAGTGTGTTTCTGCCTGCATATTTCAAAGAGGTTTCCCCAAGTACAGGTTCCCACCAGTGCACCTTTACTCCCCTCAGATTGCTTTACCTCCCACTCACACATCTTACCAGCACATCCTCCACTTCTGCAGTGCCCAGCCGGTGTCCGCTGATGTTGATGACGTCATCCAGCCGTCCTGTTAGCTGGTAGTAGCCCTCACGGGTGCGATACACACCATCCCCAGTGAAGAAAAACCCTGCAGGGCCCAGAATCGTGCCATGGTCACTTGCTGCAGTGAGCATGTGAGCTGTTTGCCAGCTTCACTCTCACCTTCCCCCCTTCTCCTCAATATTGGCACCAGGGCTCATGTACTCTATTCCTTCATCAGCTGCTCAGGGTGAGCAGTTGTTTTAACCTTCCTTGTTAGTCTTCTGCCTCTCTTGATACCTGCTCTATCATCAGGCTCCTTCCCTCATTCTGCAGTGCACTGGCTAATGCCCAGTCTTCCTTATCACCACAAGCCAGGGACGCTTTGCTTCAGTGCAGGTCATTGTGGTCCTACTGCTTCTCTGCCTCACATCAAGAGACACACACACACTTTCAAGCTTGTTCAGTGCCCCTGGCTGAGTGACAGAAGCTAAGAGATGTGCTTGAGAGGACTAGGGGCAGAAGACAAATCCACTGACCTAAAACCACATGTGATCCAATGGGGAAAGTTGGTGAGACAGATCCCTTGCCAGGGCAGTGCAGAGGTATTGGACAGGGGGAGATGATGGACCCCAAAACTGTGGAGGGTCTGTGGAAGAACGAAGCAGCAGTACCAGCATTCCTGAGTCCTGCCCCTGTAGCAGGCAGACCTAATTATACCCAAACAAGCAGCTCTGCAGGGACGTACCACACGCTTTCCTTACCTGGGTAAGGTGTCAGATAGGTTTCCATAAACCGCTTGTGATCATTGTAAATGGTTCGTGCCATACCTGGCCAGGCTTGTGAAATGCACAGGGCTCCAGAGACATTGTTTTCCAGAAGGACGTTTCCCTGTAAAATAGTTATATTTTAGCAAGCATAGCTGAGGAGCATGGGATTTTTAGACTTTGCATATTTAACAACCCTGTGATGGAAATGTCAGGTAAGACAGAGAGGAGAGTTATGTGTCCCCAACTCCAGTGAGATATGCTTAGTCTTTCCTGGCAGATGTCTGCAGCTGTCTACCATGGTGGGATGCAGGGCTCCTTCAGAGAGGCTGGCTGTTACTGGCTGTCTACCTCACTTTGGGAAGATGTGCCAGAGAGACCAAACACAGCCTATCTTGTCAGAACAAAGCAAGCTAGACCAGCACAACTTCTGCACTGCTTGGAAGAACAGGTTCCCTCTTAGTCCCTTTCCAGTAAGGAAGGTTGCCAGAGATGAGCAGAAAAGATGCTTAAACATCTCCGCTCCTGTCAGCAAATACACACTGCAAGTGCCTGGGGGACAAAGGGCTGAGCCAGTGCCTGGGCTGCAGGTTATAAAGATACCTTGTCATCCAGGAGGGAGGGGCTGATCCCAAAAAAGGGTCTCATAGCCATGCCTGGAAGAATTTCAGCTCCAGGATTAGAAGGACGGGGTGAGATGCAGATGCCTCCTGTTTCTGAAGCAAAGGAAACTGTAATGCTCATCAAAGTCAGGGACAAGAGGAAAGCCATGTAGCACTGCTTGGCCAACAGCCTTTGCCCTCGCCCTCAGTGTATCCTGCTGGACCACAGGCTGGAGCTGGATTTGCCAAAGAGCTGGGGAAGACTTTTTTGCAGAAGATCCTGCTCATTCAGTTCAGCAGAGATCTGCACCCTATCATCAACTCCCCCATGCTTCTCTGGGTTAGCTTTAAAGGTCATTTCTCTGTTTCATGTTTTAGTGCCTGTGTCCCCTTACAGCATTGCGTGTTACTAACAACTATTCCCACTTGGCCAACATAGCAGCTGGTCACTCAAAGCCTGGGAGAGCAGAAGCTGGAATGAGGGGTCATACGTGTCTCACCAGTTTGCCACCATGTGTCCACTATTGGGCACCGTGTCTCGCCAACCACATGGTAGTACCACTCCCATGCCTCCTTATTGATGGGTTCTCCCACTGTGAGGGAAAAGACAACAGGACAGAGCTGAAAAAACAGGTCAAAGACACAGCTTCCCAGGGCCTGCTTGCAGAGCCATCCCTAAATAGCTCTGTCTCCCAACTTCACACTCTCATGTACTGCTGCTTTTGGCATCTGTGGCAAGAGGCACAACTTGATGCCTAAGATTTGTTGCCCCAGCCCATGCCACCAGCAGTTACCTGAGCCGAGCACTTTGAGAGAAGAGCGGTCATACTTCTTCACCCATTCATCGCCATATCTCAGGAGCATGCGGATGGCAGTGGGTGCCCCATAGAACTGGTTAATTTTTAACCTCTCCACTGTTTCCCAGTAGCGGCCTGGAATGAAAACGAGGCCGGTGACCATCCACACAGGTCCTCCCAGCCTGAGACCAAGATAGAGAGATAAGAGGTGAGAGCAAGGGCTCTCTAGCTGTGCCTAGACCCTCAGCCAAGTTAATTCCACACTGGGAAGGGCTAAAGCAGTCCAGGAGCAGCAACAGCTCCTTTTCCATGTCATCTAGCTCTCCTAATTTCCTTGCTACAGGGAAGGACAGGAAGAAGCAGCTTCATCCTTGGAGAAGCAACAATGGCTTCCTAACCAGTGGAAAAGACTCTTCCCCTTGCAGCTCTCTGCTGGGAACAGCCCATGATCTGCTCGTGTGGCAGCAGAACCATTGCTGCCTGTGGTCTGGCATCAAGCTACCAGCTGGCTGCCTGCTGCAGGTCTCACAGGTTGGCTGTGGTGTGTCCCAGCTCCCCTGAGGTACATTCTCACTTACCAGGGTTAGGATGGATAGGAGTGCTTTCAAAAAGAACTGTGGTGCCACCATTGCAGAGGGGGCCATAGACCATGTAGGTGTGCCCTGTGATCCAGCCAATGTCTGCCATGCAGCCAAAGATGTCCCTGTCCTGGTAGTCAAACACATACTGCAGGAGAGAGGAGAGGCAGTGAACAGTACAGCCTGGGCCTACCCTCACGGGAAGGAAGACAACCAGGAGTAGTGTACCCTCTCTCAGCCTTATGTTATTGCATCCTTGCATCTTTCCACCACTCCTGCATGGGCAGTTTCTTCCTGCAGAGAGTTTTTTAAAACATGATCAGGGAAAAAAAGTGTGTCAGATGCTTTAGGAAGGTGCAGGAGACACTTAAAAAACCCCCAAACAAACAACAAACCACCAGCCAAATTTGCTCTTTTCTGAAGGAGAGATCTACATCCTTTCCTTTCTTATACTGGTGGCTAGACAATGCTGATCCAAGTATCCTATAGCATTAAAACTTTCAGGGTTAGGATGGTCCCTCCACACCTATATGACCGCATGGAAGGAGGGGAGTTGTAGGCAAGAAAATGTGGTGGAAGACTCCATGAACTGTCCCCTGGCACTGCTGGGCTCCAAACACACAGTAAACACTCAGGAAAACCCTGAGCTTAGCAAGGAGCCCACTGTAAGAGCACTGAGGCAAGAAGAGGGACCATGAGATGCCTTGGCTCAGAGTTGCCCCAGCTTGTCTTCAGGAGTTGGCACCTCTCCACCTCTGCAGGGAGGCAAAAAGCAGAACAGGCTCTTCTTCCTGCTGCCCCATTTACTCCTCAGGAGACTCTTGGCTGCAAGGCTGGAGTATGAGGGAATGATGCCTGCCCTGTGCAGGGCAGAACTGAGTCTCATCAACTGTCAGCAGTATGTCCAGCTTCCAGCATTCTCCTTTACTGAGCACCAGGAAAGCTCCTCAAGGGCCAGCCTCCTGCTAGCCCATCATCTAGCTTTCTGCTCTGGCATCTGCTGTTTCAGACCTTTCTGTCTCTTCCTGCAACTCCCTGACTTGCAGGCTGCCAGCTGGGGACTCCGGGACCTCAAGTGTTCCAGGGTGCTTGTAATAGAAACCTCTCCTGCTCGCTCTGTTTCTTTTTCACTGAGCAGTGAATTATGGTAGCAGCAGTCTGCCCTATCCAACAGAGAGATCTGAGCGTGCCAGCCCTGTGTCGCAGTTTCCAGCACTCCTGAGCGCTAACGCAGCCACAGGCTGCTCACTCCTGCATTGCCAATCTGGGATGGCAGCCTTGGCTCTTGCAAACAGCTCTGATAGTCTCGAGAGCGTCACGTATCGTGCTCAGTACCTCTATACAGACAGCTTAGCTTACAGAACCAAAGGCTTCCACACACATGCTGCACACACCCCAGGAGATCTGGCCTGCAGCACTAACAGCGGACAGACAAGACCTAGCCAGGCCTTAGCTTGCTGTCTCATAGGGTGTATGGTATGAAATGCTACCAGAACTTCAGACACACAGAGATTGAGCCAGACTGAAAGTTAAGAGACTGTTCAGAGAGGAACTCTCTTCTAGGGGACTCCATATGTCTTAGGAAATGTTCCTTGCAACCATTCCTGCAGCCAAGTGCAGGTCCACGATGTGCTCAGCACCCTTTTATCCAACTCTGTTAGAGTTTGCTTTAGGCATGCTAGAAGTTAAAGGCTTTCTTCTTCCCAAAGAATACCCACTGTCTTCAGGTAGAGACCCTTTCTCTTGAGAGCACTCACCAGCTTTTAGAGATACCCTCAAATGTGCCCCTCCCTAAAGCACTGCCTTCAATCTCACACCTGAGTTGGGTTAGTTACACTTAAGGAAAGCATGCCAGAGTTTTTAGGAGCAAACTGGTTTCTTCCTTCTCACCTAGTAACATAAAATTACACTTGCAAGGCTGAGCATCCCACCCAATGATTCAGTTTAGGATAGGGCAGTGAAAGAAATAAAGCCAAGAAGGTAGCTTACAGGAGTATGTGTTTGGGAGGCCCTGCTCTGAAACGTGTGGCCAACTACCTGTAGGCAGATGTGCCATAGTGGGCTGAAGCCCTGGGAGGGCTTTCCAGAGACTTTGCTCTGGATCAAGATGAGCTCATGGTGCAACAAGGCAGCACATCTATTCTCTGCACTGCATATGAACTGCTAGCACTCTGTAGTTGGAATCCATTACCTTGTGTGTGAGAGCAGCAAACAGCAAGTAACCAGCTTGGGAATGCACTAGACCCTTGGGTTTGCCAGTACTGCCTGATGTATAGAGAAGGAACAACATGTCTTCACTGTCCATGGCAGCAGGCTCACAGTACTCATCCTCCTTCATCATCTCCTGCCAGAAAGAACACAGCAGATCTCTCTTGGAGTCTCACAGGCTTCCTGTGTTGTCCCTGTACCCACTTGCACACCTCTCATCTGAGCCTCCCTCTGAGCACCTGCACCACCCTGCTCCCCCCACACCATCCTCCTTGCCTCTGCACCTCCGCTACCCTTGCTTGCAGCCTCAACTCTCTTTTGCCTGGCTGAGCTGGCAAACACTCCTCAGCCAGAGCAGACCTGCTGAGTAAGAAGCAGCTGTTTTTACACTGCTGATGCTCTGACCAGTACAGAAGTCTTCCAGGAAGCCTTTCTAGTATTAATTACTTGCAGATGGGATGATCAGAGGAAGGGAGACCTCTGTGCATCTCCAGGGAGATAACAGAAATGCATGGCAGGGGCTCACCTCTTCAGAAACAGTGCTCCATGTTGGCAACCTGGCCATCCTGTGTTCCATAAATAATAGGCACATGAGCAACCTCACTGCCTGCTTTGTAGACAGAAGCTGCCAGCAGCACTCAGAGAGGCTGCCAGGTCTGCCGTCAAAACTGTGTGTAACAGTGCAGTGGCAACCCAAGGCTGGGCTCGCAACATGTCAGCCCATGTCTGGGTGTTTCTAGCACTGCTCCACCCTGCTATGAACCCTGGTTTGCGCGGCCTACCCCTGACAGTACAGGCTGATGCTGAGGGAAGAACCACGTCCTAACCTACCCATCCCAGTGGTTTCTGGAACTGTCCTAAACTTGTATACACCACCAGCTGCCATTGCTGCTGCAGGACATGTCGTGTCAATATCAGCAAAATTGTCATGATCAGCCAGGGCACTGTCTTCACTTGGTCTCTTCTCCCAGAGTGGGCCAGGGGAAGTGACACTAGCACTGGACAGCTTCTCACCTCTTCCAGTGGCACATCCAGGGCTGTCATAGGAACCTTGCTGTCTGTCCTCATAGAAACCAGAACCCGTTTCACTCCTGGGCACTGCTTCACAGCCTTGTCCACTGTCTTCTTTAGCTCAATGACCTTGCCACCTCTCAGCCCCTGGTTCACTGTGATCACAGTTTCTGACTGTGCTGCAGAAGGCAGAAGAGCAGCATGAGTAACTCTGTCCCTTTCCATCAGTCACACAGAAGTTTGGGTCTGCCATGACCCTGCACCTCTCCCTCTGTCTCCCAGCCCCTGTTAGTCATGACCTCCATTTAGCAAAAACAGCAGCTTTGCATTTTTGTTTCCCATTCATTCCTGCCTGTGTTGCATCCCCTCAGAGGAGATGCTGTATCCCAGCCCTTCAGTCCCTCGGGTGAAGGAGAGAACTCATCTGTCCCATGGGCTGAAAGATGTTTAATGAGCCTATGCCATTTCCTGGGTGATAATCCCTACTCCATGGCCATACATCATGTCAGGACACCCTCAGTTAGCTCAGGGAGTTTTACTTAGAAAACCATCGCCATCAGCAGAGCCCTGAGCCCCACAGCTGCCCAAAAAACAAGCTCAGCGCTGTTCCCCAAGGGAAACATGTCCTTGTTACCCACTGGCTCTTACCATCCTGGATCCTGTCTGCAAGGGACTCTGCACTGAACCCGGCGAACACCACAGTGTGCACAGCTCCAATGCGGGCACAGGCCAGCATGCTAGCCACTGCCAGTGGGCATGGGGGCATGTAGATTGTCACCCTGTCGCCTCGTTTCACCCCTTGCCGTTTCAAGGTGTTCCCCAGGCGACATGTCAGCTCCAGCAGTTCCCTGCTTGAGGAAACAATAGCACAGTCAGAGACTTTCTTGCAGTCTTGCCTGTGTAGATAAAGTTGAGGGGCCCCAGAATCATGGGTATGCAGCTTACATCCCTACACACCCTAACCCTCCCATGCTGGAAGTCCATGGGAGAGCTGTAAAATGTCAGTGGGAAGAAAAGGAAGAAACAGTTACTAACATGGGCCATTATTTATGGAAAAGAAATAAATCAGAATGACCTCTGTACAGAGCCTGACACTCTCACTGACCAGCATGAGGAGCAAGCCATAGGGCCAGCAATGGCCACTGGCAGTTCCTTTGGTTCAGCAAGTCCACAACACATCAGCTAACATTCCCAGTGACAGCCTGCACATTTCTTATCAGCCTGTACAACTGGAGCAATGCAATACTCTGCAAGACTGGAGGCTACACATGGGGACTTACATGTCTTCCCCCATGAAAACATGGCCTCATGCTTTGATAAAGCTGGGAAGGTCAAGTCCTCCAGAACTTGTGCTCAGCTGTAGGAAAGCAATGAGCAAGATAATGCCTCTCCCAAAGAAGCATCCCTCCCAGAAACCATGGCTTAGCTGTCAGTGACTCATTTCATGGAAGGGCTCTCCATGCAGGGAGATTGGCAGGGGTGGATGGTCATGTTTGTTGCATGAGGCCTGGAGCCAGGGAGGAAAGAGGGACTTGTTCTGTACATAGAGTGATTTAAGTGAATTCTGAGGTGGACACTCAGAGAGCAGGCAAACTGAGGTGGAAGGTGTGGGGGGGGGCCCCAGACCAACTTAATAGGGCTGGACAGGCAGTCCCTACAGAAGGCCAGACTCAGCAGTGTTGCTGATGTGCAGATGAGTATGGGACTTCCCAATACCCATATGGCTGTGAATCTGACCTTTCTTACTGACCATTTACCTGCAAGTTTAGACATCAGGCACCCTGCTGGGAAGGCACACGTGATTTTCGCATATGATCTTACCTACAAGCATTATAGTGCTGCCACAAGGGGCTTACATCTTCTTTCTTGGCAGGGTAGGGACCCCTTGGGGCCCAGAGGGTTAATCAGGTAGGCTGAAGTCTCAAATCAGCATAGGCAAGCCAACATCCCTTGTGAAGGGATGCTGCATCCCCTCACATGACACACAACAGCAGACCAGCCCTGTTCAGTGTTCATGGCATGCTGTGATACCTCTTGTACACTTGAAGGTACTGACCTGTATGTGACCCGCACCTCCTCTCCTGGTTCATCCTTCTCCCAGATTAAGGCCACTTTGTCTGGAGCTACATGGACATGTCGGTCTAGACAATTCACTGAAAAAGACAACCCAATTTCATTGCTAGAGCAACCCTCAATGCCTCTTAACTCCCATAAAGCCAGAACTGGCAGTCCTGTTTTCAGGTCAGAGTCAGGGCTGTGTGTGAGTCTTTTTAGCATTAGCCTTGTGCATCCACTGAAACAACCTTTGTGGATACCAGCCAGCAGACCACAAGCACCATCTCAAGCCTGTTACACTCCTCACCACTCCAATACCTACTAATCCTCACTATCAGCTTCCCTCTTAATCTCAATTTAACACAGTCCAAAGCAGAAACTGCCTGAAGTCCCCCTGAAGGTCACATCTGCAGTGCCTTGGCAAACATTAACTCAGCCATCACTCCACCTAGTACTGCGTTGCAGTTGCCTCTGGGGTGGACTAGAACAATTTTTTAGTGGTGGTGTTTATAAACAACAAATGTAGGATGAACTGAAGATCTACAAAGGAAGGCTGCAAGGTGCATTTGTCCATAGAGAAGAGTCGGGGCTAGGACCGTCCCTGGCTTTCCAGGGACATGGAAGGCTGAGGCCTTGGCTGTAATTCTTCCACTAAGTTTCAGTGTTGTTGACAGCTGCAGTTTGCTTAGAAGCCTTGTTCTGTGTGTTCATTAAACCTGCTATTGAAGTCATGGTATGATGCAGCAGCCCCAGTTTGCATACTAAAAATGCCTTTTTATCCTGAACATTTGTACTTTTCCAGGAGAGAAAGAAACACACAGAAAAGGGGGACCAGTAATATCTCAAATCCCAAAGGCAAATAACTCCTGCTCTCCTGCCCAAACGGGCTGTGTAAGATCTGATTTCTGAGAGGCCTGTCTTGTATTTTGAACCCTGGGACCAACAGCACTGTTAGCAGCATACAGTGTCACCAGCCCCTATGTCTTTCCCTGGTCGGTCCCCCAAGGCAGTAATCCCAGCACAGAGAGGAAGGGCCTCCCACAGCTCTGAGGACTTCCAGTATCACCCATTGCTGCTGTATTTTGCTGTCTGTCTTCACTGGGCAGGGATAACCTAGTGCAGTGCTGCCTGCTAAATGCACAGGGTTCAGTGCTCTTGTTTATGCTCCTAGACAACAGAGCTGCTGTGCTGCTGTGGGATCCACAAAGGCTAACAGACAGCAGCCCAGCTTCCAGGACAGCCCAATCCAGCAGCAGTCCCTCCTGTGAGACCCAGTTTCTCCCTGGGGACCAGCCACATCCTTACACTTCAGCCACTGCAGGACCAACCAGACCTTTTAAGGATTTGCCCTCCCTCCAACCCTTAAACTCTGTGCTCCTCTGATCGGCTTCTGAGGCCAAAGCACTTCACAGAGAGGCACACACAGGCACTTGATGGTCTCCCACGTCCATCTCCCTCCTTACCTGCCACGTTCAGCTGCCCTCCAAGAAACCAGGAGACCTTTCCCTGACGCAGATTGCAGTCCTGGACAGAGTGGAAGGGGCTGATCCAGGTAAGCCGACTCCTCCCTAGCACTCCCCAGAAGGCATCCCCGTGCTCCACTGACACCTTGTACAAGTCTTGGTGGTCCTTGGGCCTGAGGAAGGCGGGGGCTTCAGGCATGTAGGCAGTGAGGGGCCCATGGCTCCAGGCTCGGGTAGCTGCCAACACAGGGGGGCATCTGAGAGCCCGAAGAAGAGCTTTTGGGCAGCAAGGTCTGGCCAGCAGCCTGGCCATCGTCTCAGGGAGCCTGGGTCTCACCGGGGGGGTGAGCACCTGGAGCCCTCACAGCCACTTCAGACACCCAGTCTGGTGGGAGGTGGGGCTACGTCACCCCAGCTTGACTGAAAGTAAAGCAGCTCTCCCATGGAGGGAGCCTGGGCGACCCTTCTCCCCTGCCTTGATCTCGTCCTCTCTTGCAGAGCATTAAGGGAAAAAGAAATTCAATCTCTTTAAGGGAGGAGAAAGGGGTGGGCTGTAAAAATATTTGGCTGAAAATAACCTTCATGCTAATCTGAGTCCTGACGACTGGTCTTGAATAAGAGCCAGGTTCAGTGAGTGCCTGAGCTCTCCAAAGGACCAGCCCAGCCCAGACTCTACCAGCCCACTCCAGATCCCTCTGCTTCACCCCTACTTGCCTCCCTCCCACCTCCCTTTACTCATCTCCGCCCCCTCACTCCCCAGAGTCCCCTCCCACTCCCCAGAGTCCCTGCAACTGTAACACCTGCATCTTCCAGAAACCAAGACGGCAGCCTGAGGCAGCTGATCTGCAAAAGTTAGGACCATCTCCATGTTGGGCTCGGGTAATGAAACAATCCCCTCCCCAGAATTAAAGCCCATTCCCTGCAGAGCACTAGGCTGTGCTGTCTCCAGTGGGCCAGGGAAGGTTCTTCACGTGTAGCTATCTGCTGAGGAGTGGGGGGATATCCCATCCCACCTCATTGTTGGGCAACCATCAGAGTGTCCTCTCTGGCAAGCTGGGTTGGGCTCTCTGCCTCCTCCCAAACACTTCAGATTGGTGTGTACCATAGAGTGGACTGGGAGCACTCAAGTAGGGCATGTTGTGGAGCAGGGAATGGTGTTTTGGCCTGAAACACTGCAGCCCATCTTCTCACAGTGAGACCTCACACCATCCAGTACAGCAGAGCTAAGTTGCCTCCCTGCCTTGAAACAGCTTTTTTTCTGCCTTCCTCTCCTTCAAGCCCTGTACTGGTAGTGGTTTTAAAGGCAGAGCTTGGGGGTTTCTTTAATTTCATTGACCAGGTTCCCCTCCCTTCCTAGGGAGCACAAGAGAAGAGCAGAAAAAGTCTCTCCCTTCAAGCAGGACTGTTCTCAGCCAGGCACACCAATGGGATCAACAGCAGAGACAAGATTGTTACTGGACCTACTTTTTGCTCTTCACAGTGCGACACCACTCATGGTCTGCAGGGCTGATATTTTTGTTGAACAGGCTGGACACCAGTATGGGAGACAGGTAGTATTTGATGTCACAAGCACTCATCCCAGGCCACACACCTGGTTTGTGTCAGAGCTGCCCCCAGAACCAGTTAAGGACCTACAAGGGCTCTGTTCCCTCAAGGAAATGTAGTTCTGTGGGCTTACAGCTCCTCCACAAAGTCAAGCCCAAGCAGCATTGTCATTCCACAGACAAAAGTTTCTAATTTCCTATTCACATCCGCTCAGCCTCAGCCTTTTACCCCTGAAAGACGTAAGTTTTTCTTCCATCAGACAATCCCCAGATGCCCTTAACAGGGTAGGCAAATCTCAGCTTCTTCTCTGACAACTCATTATGGTCTCCCATTGCTCTTGAACTGGAGCTCACCTTGCTGAAAATTTCTATTGGTGCTCTCCTTCTCAACAAGCTCACCTGCACCTACAGCATCTGGCTGCTGCCTCTGCTCATCAAGCTGGCTAGACCCTGCAGCCTACTCCTGGCAGAGAGGCTGAGCCTGCCCAACGGTCAGCCTGGCTCCCTTAACAGTAAGGTGTGTGTGGTATGGGGTGATCCAAAGCATCAAAGCTGTTCTGCATGCTGAAATGACTTTTTCTCTGACCAACTGTATACACTGATGCCTAACTTCTGCCCTAGGTACAATCACAACCCTTTCAGTCGTGTCTTTTACTGCAAAGGCGGAGCAGCACCAAAGTCTTATCTTCTCCATGACTGAATAGGGAGGAAGGTGTAGGTCTGTCTCTGTGCCACTTTGGAGCTCCCACCTCTCACTAGCTATGGCCTGATGCCCAGTCCCCTCTCAGCTTTGGCTGAATTCCCCCTCCTTGAACACTGGTGACCAGACACAGTATTCCCGTTTAGTTTTATTCTTGTTCATATCTTTACAGAAAATGGCACATAAATCACAGATGCTGGATGACTAGAAGTTGTTACAGCTCCATATCTCAAACACCTCAATACTGAATTCTTTTCTCACTGTATATACATTATTTACACACCATGAGCTATCATCTAACACATCAAACGACTGTGGGACAAAGACAAACAAGGGCTGGATGGAGAGGCTTAACCTTTGACAGAAGAAAAACAGTAGCTCTGGAGAAAGGATGATCACAGCTGAAAACAGGACAGGAAGGGTCGCCTGGAAGTCACTGTCCTACAGCTTTTGGGAGGGAATAGCGCCTTACTGGAATGGGAAAGTGATGGTACCATGGAATGGATTTGGCTGCACAGATCTGCATGGGCTTGTGTGGGGCTTGTTGGAAGATGTATGTACACATTATGGGGTGTATGTGCATGGCTGTCATTCCCTTTAACACTTAGAGGGCAAGTTGGACAAATTTAATTCAATAAATACATTGTGTGGGTGTTATTGTCTCACCTGGAATAATGTATTCAGTAAATAAATTCACCATTTGGCCCCTCCTCAGGGGTACAGGGCTTTGGTGTTTGGGGCAGAGAAAGACCCGACTGTGGTGACCAGCCCTGAGGGAGCCAACGATGTAGGCTGGAGTCACCTTGAGGTGCCAGGAGAGACCAGGGTGTTGTGCCTGCAGGCTAAACCAGCCTCTCCCTGCCAAATGGAAGCAAAACTCATCTGCTCTAAAGCTGCAGCCCCTTCCCAGCAGAACTCTATGCTGGGCATGGAGATAGAGGTGGAAGGTGCAAACCACCCTGGAGAGACAATTGCCATTTCATGCAAACACTGCTATAGGCTTGTCCTGCCGTGGCCTGGGCCAGAGGCAGATATAATGGCCGTAGGAAGGTACCGGGCCAGCCTGGAACACAACACTATGAGGCGCCAGGGGAAGGGGCCCAGGCAGCGCTGGGAAGAGATGTGCACCAAGAAGGGGCATGGCAGAAGAGGACAGGCTCACTCCAAGATGGCAGATGAGGTCTGGGGCTGGAAAAGGAGGAGAGAGCCCCAGAGCTGGTCATGAGGCTAGAGGGACCCACAGCTCCGGTGTCCTCCTGGGTTGTGAGGATGATGGGACACTTTCTGGACCCCTAAAAGGAAGGGGTGGAGGGATGAGGAAGGCCCAGTGGGGCGGAGGAGCAAGGGGCAGGGGTATGCTTGAGGAGCAGGTGAGGGGCATTCCTGTCAGGCAGCCACAAGTGCAGAGACTGAGGCCTTGCTTCCCAGGCAGGGATGGCTGGGGGGGCCCGGCAGTCCAAGTGGAAGCAAGGTCCCTGGAGGACACAGTGTCTGTTGGGGCTTGTATCCACTGCCTCTCCCTGCCTAGATCAGCTTCTCCTCCTTCTGCGACGAGTTCAAGTTCTCCGTCTGTCTCTCATCCTCTGGTGCTGCCATCTCCTCCCCTGTCTCCAGCTTCCTGCCTGGGGCCACCGGGGTGTCCCCGACAATGGTCCCCAGGACTTTGGTGCTGTGCTCCTGAGCTTTGGCCCTGAGGGCAGCAATGCTGTTTTCTCTCAGTTCCTCTTGGGAAATGGTGGTTTTGGGATCCGGCCCCCTCTCTTCCTTGTCACCTTTGTCAAGCTTGGGCAGGGCCTGGCGCTCCACTTCCGTCTTCCTCCCCGCCTCAGCCGCTGCCTCCAGAGACTTTTTGTGCATCCCTAAAAAGAATTGTTGGTATTCGGGTTTAGAAAAGCGCCTGGGCATGGGAAAGCCATCTTGAACTGAAAACAGCAAAGATAAAGAGAGGCCAGAATTAAGGAAAAGCAGAAACCCTCGCTTCACACAGTAGTCACAGCGAGCCACTCGCTCTGGCCCCCGTGCGAGGTCAGCCCAGGCAAGGCAGCTGCCTGCAGGGGCATCTCAGCTCCAATATCTGTGGCCCTGGGGCTGCCCACAGAGGCCTACAATTATTCTCCCCTTTCTCTCTGTGAACCTAAAACTAACTTGTCCCTGCATGGGGACAAAGGTCTCAGAGAGCAGCACAGTTGCCTGAACTTTACTGAGGCTGGGGAGAGAGATCCCTCATTGTCTATTTCTGTATCAACGTGCTCTTCACAGAACCCACCCCTCTGCCTCTCTCAGCTTCACACAGACAGAAGGACAGGACAGCCTGTCGTCAAGACACCAGACACTCGTTTTGGGGCAGAACCAGCCTGAAAGGTCAGAAAGAGGGAAGCAAAGAGCAGGAGTGTGATAGGGTAGCTGCTACCTCTATGTCTGCATGGAAAACCAAGCAAAACTAGGCAGAAACGTGACTCCCCCAGGTGCAGAGAACAGGAGGAGGTAGCAGCGTGTTCCAGTGAGGACCTGGGGCAAGGAGAGTGCACTTGGAGTCCCAGCACTCCACCCAACATCATAAGGTTGGATGACTCAGACCAGGATGACCTGCATTGGGCCAGGTCCCTGCTCCAGGGCTCATCATGAAGGAGGTGCAGGTCATGGGAGATGAAGGTTAACACTAGCTTGAGCATGGGCGGGAGGGGGACAAAATTCCTGCTCTGACCAGATCCTGCAGGTCAGGATCCAAGGATGAGCAGGGATTTGGGATAAGTGGTCAGACTTTATTGACAAGGGCTGTTGAAGGATGGGGTGGTGGAGAGGGAGGGGGGAAACCCACTGTACCACCCTCCACCTATGTTTTTGACATGGCTCCAGTTTCTTCCTCACATTCCCCCACTTTGTCTGGACCCAATTGCCATCCCCCCAAAGGCAGCTGCTCTCTTACCCAGGAGCCAAGGGGCGCAGGACTCCATGATGCCATCCTTGGCAGACTTGAGGATGGACTCAGGCAGCGGGATGGAGTGACGCACCATGGCACCGTAGAGCCCATACTCAGCCATCACACTGCTTCTGCCCCAGCACTTCTCCCTCTTCCGCCACTTGGCCCGGCGGTTCTGGAACCAAACCTGGGGCAGGTGACAAGGAGGAACATGTATTTTTTGGGGGAAGAAGGTGTATCAGTCTCCTTCCCTCAGAGCAACACACATGTGCTTATGCAGTGAGATGAAGGTAGATGTGTAGATGCTCTTCCTGAAAGCACTGCGATTTCCTCCATCAGGCACTAGTCTCCAGGTATCCCTCCCTCCTACCCCCTCCTTGCAGAAGCGGCGAGGGCCAAGCATGAGGGTAGGTCCCATCCCTCTCCGCAGGATGTAATTAATTTGCCATTGCGGCATCTTTTTCTTGCAGGTTTTGACTCTCGTGCCTAGGGTTTTCTTTCATTATTTACTGGGTGTCTGAGCTGAGGCGTGGGGCTGCAGGCAGCGGTGCCTGCAGGGAGGGCTGGGATGGGGGAGGATGCTCGGGAGAGGCGGGAGAAGGAGGAAGCTGATCTGTGCGCTTCTCCCTGAAATCCCAGTTCGAAAAGCCCCTCATCTTCTCAGAAAATTGGCAGAATAATCTCTGAGCTGTGACCTGGGGGGCAGCGAGCAGAGAGGCGGGCGGCAATGGCACGGGGGATGCTCGCAGAAATCTATTAGCGCTCTCTCTCCGATTTCCATCCCTCTTGTCTCCCTCACCCTCCTCCCTCCCCTGTTCCCCTCCCTTCCCGCCGAGCAGAGGCATCAGCTTTAGATGAAAAATTGCTCGAGGTCTATTCAGAAGGAGGCAAAGGAAGAGTCAGCCCCAGGGGCAGCCCAGGCCTGATTGAAAAATAAGTTAATTTCAGTTTGAATCGATGGGCCTCAGGCACTGAAATATCACGGGAAATTAAAGCAGCTGGTCCCCGGGGAACCACACCATTGACCTGCGCTAATTAATGCCATAGAGTTACCAGGCCCCTCTCCGAGAGGCAGCCCCTGCCTCCCCGCGGACACCCCAAACACCTCCTCATTTAACTAATTAGACTCGCAGAAAATTGGGTGTTAATTTGTTTAGGATTTTTTTTTCTCTTCTATTTTTTCCCCTCCCTTTCCCGGGAAGTACATGGCAGAATGGAAATGAATGGCGGGGTCTCGCTGGCAGATGGATGCTCGGGGTCACTCCGCAATCTTCTCCGACTTGATTGCTTGATTAGGTCGTTAGCACATTAAAAAAAAAAATTGCTTGCCGTCTGGCGCTGGCCTGATGAGTGGGATGAGGCGGGAATCGCCTGGGTAATTTATCTTTTTATACGGCAAAGAATTTGATTTCAATCTACAGATATATGGAGGTGCCTTTGACACCTGTTTAACATTACAGAGCTGACAGTTTAACCCTCTCTTTTCCCCACTGTTTGTAGCCGGAGAGGAGCTCAGGCTGCAGTGGGGAGCACTGGGGGGCTGGGGCCATGGGGACCACAAGGCTGATGCTACTGAGTCGTGTCCTGATCTCAGCTGACAAGGCAAGCTCGCCTCTTCTATTTGTGCAGAAGGGAACTGCCCAGCACCAAAGCCTTAATGGGGACAGAGCTGCAGGGTAGGTGGGTGCCTTTCTAGTAATGGTGACAGCCAGCCTTGGCCGTTCCTGGGAGCCTGGCCCCACAGGAAGCTCTGCGGGGTGGGGTGGTGGTCCCAGAAGCTGTTATGCCAGCTTCTCCCAGCAGAAGACACTCTGGGCATGCTAGAGAAGATTTTACAGCCAGGCTGCTTCACCACACAGCACGATAAACAGTCTGATTTACACTTTCATACTGCAGACATGTAACTCCTGGACCATGGATGACTGTGAATCCACTGGGGCCTGAGCAAGGACCCTCAGGAGCATATAGCTTTCTCTCTCCACCTGCTTCTCAATGCCTGTGTGACACACAGGGTTGCTCGGTGGTGCAGTCAGCAGGATGTCTCACTCCAGGCCACATGCTTCTCCCACTCCCAGAGCTCAGAGGGCAGAGCTGGAAAGGACTGACTCAATCCCTCTCCAACATCAGCACAAACCCCTGTGGTTCCTTCTCACCCACCAGACCTGGGCAATGGGGCAGACACCCCCAACAGCTCCACACTGCAAGGGGGCAGCTCAACTCACCATGGCCAGGAGATGGATCTTGCTTGCTCTGCCCTGGATAAACCATCCCTCACCTCTATCTCCTGTGGCTTTAAGGAGAAATTCCTGCACAAAGGCTGGCACCTTCAAGTCTTTGTTGAGGCTGCAGCAACACCTTTCCATGCACCCAGAGTGGCTTGTAGGGCTCAGCTCTGCAAAGCTCTTCTTGTCAATGGCTACCACACCCGGGACCTCAGCCAGGAGCAAGTTTTTCATTAAGTATCAAGTGAGCAACTTTTTAGACTCTCCTCAATCCTCCTTTTCCCAGGTGCCTCTTCACTGCTGCTCTTACCACCTCTCCCTTTCCCCTCTCTCCTGCCTTGATGCTCCAAAAATTCTCCCCCATGCCTTGTGCTCCCCTGCGCTTCTCCCTGGCCAGGTCTCAGCCCGACTCAGCACTCTGCACAACCACAAAACCAAACCCTGCTGTCTTAGAGCATCCCCTCTCTCAAATGCTACAAACAGCAGAAGCTTTCCCAGCTGGCAGCCCAATTTTCACTAGAGCCTGTGGAAAATTTTTATTCAAAAAAATGCACAGAGAAAAGTGCATCTAGACAGTGGAAGTACAATCAAAATTATCTATGGCTTTCTTCTGAATGCTATATTTTAATCTCAGCCATCTAAGACATGCAAAATCTATGCTTTGAAGCCAAATGGGAAAATAAAAATTACATTAACACCTCAGTAAGATTATTCTGAGATTTCACAAACCAATTTTTTGTCATTTGATGGGAATTTCCTCTTGGTTTTGACTAGGGAAAAAAAAGTTTGAAATCCCAGAATTTCTAGCAGAATTACTTTCATACCAGAAGCCATATTTTCATCTCCAGTATGAAGTTGAGTGAAGCCAATGGTGCTCAAATACTGAATATTGCTGGGATCAGACCCCAGCACAGCACCTCTGCCACAAGCCCATGCTGAGGAGCACAGAGGGAAGGTCTCCAGCATGGCACTAGGAGCCTCCTTCAATTTCAGATCAGCAAAATTATTCCCTGTGGCCCATTCTTGGGATATTGCCCTCATTCAGATTGCTCCATTAGTGGGACTTTCTTCTGGGAGATCTCATTGCTTTCTTCAAATTTCTTGACAAATATTATATATAACCAAAATTTTCCCATCCCTTGATTCTGAGTTGAATTGTGCACCACTTTTAGTAATTCTGTGGTATTTTCAGCTGTGCTGGTACATCAGCCACAAATTCCAAACATGCACTTATTTATTATTGTCACCTCACTTGTCCTGGAGGTTTTACCCTTACACTTACATTTAATCTTTGGTTTGGTATTCCATGTCTTCTTTGGCTGCTTGTTGTCTTTGCTTGGAGATAATTGACTCTACATTTTCCTCCGGCTCTGTAAAATTTAGTCTGCTTCAAGAAATGTTTAGGTTTGTCCACATTTCCTCTTGCCCCTTCCCATCACATGGATCAGCTCAGCTTTGTAAAATGCTTTACTGTGTGACTGTGTACCACACACCTTCCTTCTCACTTGCTTTCATATGGTTTTCTGTTGCACAGCCCAGAGTATGGTGAAAGATTTTTTGTGCTTCCAGACTTCACAAGCAGTGGTGAAAACCCCTGATGAATTTTAGACTGGACAACATCAAGTGTTTGTGCAAAGGGATCACATTCTACTGTGCAGAGTTGTCTCTTGGGCCAATGCACCACATCTTAAGATGATTTACAGCTTTTTATTATCACATGAGCATCCTCTAGAAAACATGGGAATCTTACTCCAGGAACCTTATCCTCAAAAAATGGACAATAAAGAGGACAGGTTTATCTTGCTATCCACCAGAGATTTTAGCATGTAAGTTTAGCTTATGCATGCATGTTTGCTGTTTAGCAGCTCAAAGCCCTCTCCTGGGCTGCTCCCGAGGCTTGCCAAGTGCTGCCCTTGACGCACAAAAGGCTGGATCTGGGGTGGTCATTGCTGTGGTTGAGCTGGGGGAAGGAACCAAGCATGCCTCTGACAATGCTGTCAGACACCCTCCATGCACCTGCAGCAGGATAAGATGATGCTTGCTGCACAGTACATGCTGCATGTTGGGTATGTTTGCACACCCTGCAGAAACAGCAGGTTCTTCCATATCCATGGGTTTTGGCCCCCTAGGCATAGAAAAGCTGCAAGACCAAAACCCATCACCTTGCAAAATCTGCTGTCAATATGAAGCAGGCAAGTAGAGGGCGGTAACATAATACCTCGCTCAGAGAGGATCTGCCTATCAACTCAATGCCTGTCACTTGGTCAGAGCTGAGCATCACACGCTCTCTAAACCCACTGGGCACATCACACTGACACTATACTCCAAGAGCAGCCATAGCCTATGAACTGAGATAGCAGCAAACACCAGCACCTTCAGGGTCATCTCCTGGATCCTTGCTCCACATACCTGTTCTTCTGAGGCCCCCTTACCAAAATCGGCAGTATTGCAAAGCCTTATAAATGAGGATGTTTCTAACCTTCCTCATAATCTAATTCTCACTCTCAGTGCCTGCTGCCCAAAGCAATAAAAGTTGAGGCACACTGTGCTCAACTGCTTGGTTGCAGTATTTCCGAGACAAGACTGACAAGGTTATTCTTGCCAGTTTCCTCCTCTGAATCACACATGATGACAGACAATTCTTCGAATTATTGATGATGCAGAAGAGCAAATTGTAGTAGTAGGAAGCTCTCATGTTGCAAAGGGATGTGAGACTCAGTGTGTCCTTGTTATCTGCATTTATCATATTAGTTTGTTTACCTAATCAGCTCCTGAAATGTGTCTGCTAAAGAGAGAAATGTCCCTGAGGTTGGCCATAAGCCAGGAATCTGAATTAGAAAAGGGATACTTTTAGAGGAATCTAGGGTGTTACTGTGTATTGTTTCTGTATTGTTTAAATCTAAAATTTTCACTGGTTACACTAATTTTCTTGGCTGCTGCTTTCCAAGCTGGGGCATACAGGGAGGAGAATTGGTAGAGGCCTTTTTTGTCTTTCTAATAAAAAACCCTGTTATTCTCCCTGCCCAAGCATTCCTCATCTCTTAAAGGAGAACTCCAGGCTAGATAACGGTGATTTTTTGCTACATATATCTCACTTACTACCTTTGATATAGCATTTCAGCAAAGGTCTTTCCAAGTACTGAGCTTTATGGAGCACAAGATGATCCCAGGCCGAAGCATGCTGAAACGTCCACTAGATGGCCACAAGCAAGTGCACATCCATACAAACACATACACATCACTAGCTCAGCCAGCACATGCCTTTGCTAGGCCTGCAAATGGCTTTTGACAAACCAGCAACTAAGGCATGGGACAAAATCCCAAGTCCCCCCAGCAGCAAAGCTGAGATGGTCTTCCCCATCCAGTGACTAACAGAAATACCTACTTTGCTCTTTACAATTCCCCTGGTGCAAACCTTCAGCTTCAGGGAGCCAAACGGATGCTCAGTATGATCTCTGCAAAGTCTTTTCTGACACTGAGCTCTTCAAGTGATGACACAGTAGAGAAAAACTTTGTTGCCCAGCCAGCCAGCCTGTGGGCTTTCTGGACTTCACCTTTGACATTGCCTTGGGTTGTAATTCTCTGGCATGGTCCCAGCTGATGTGTTGGTGCTGATGGCTTTCTGAACTAATGCGCTGGTGCCTATCCATACTCTTCTAGAGATCCAGACATCTTGGGCTGAATCATGCAGAAGCTGAACTTCTCATATGCATCCACCAGATCTCTTCCCTGTATTTCCTTCTTCCCCAACAGCCTGTCATTGCTTTTGTCCCTTTCCCCACCACACTGCTCTGGACTGATCCTGTCACCTCACTGTATGCACATCAAAGCATTGGTACGGAGAAGCTCTGTTTCTCAGTGCAAGGTCTTCATACCTCTGTCTACATACTGGTTTGCCCTCTCTTGGTCTAGAAAAACCTGGCTGATCCCACTACTCCCTTCACAGCAGAATGCTGCTCCTAAAAAAACATGCCCAGCAGCATACCTGTCACTTCCCCACTCCAGCTGCAGACCAGAGAATACCTCTATATTACCTCAGCACCCAGGGCTCACCTGCTGTCTCAGCACTCATTTTCTTTATTACAATTACACATCTCCCTTTGTACCTTCTTCCTTTCCAACCCAAGACTCCACAACAGTAGTAGCCAAATTTAAAACCTCCTCTGAAAAAATAGTGGTGACCGTACCTTCATATCGGAGAGACCTGGTGTCCCTGGCTGGATTCAATCTGTTGAGGCAAGCACTGCAAAGAATGGCTCCATACCTTCCTCAGAGCATGTACCCATCCACATTTACAGACCCTGGGGCTTGCCACGTGAGTGTAAGGTCTGACTTAATCCTGGGTCTTCCCCAAATCCCTCCCCAGTACCAATCACCCCAAGAAAGCCTTCCCAGGCTGCTGGTGGAGACCGAACCACTTGTGTAAGCCTAGAAATGGTTTGTTGCTGTCTTTACAAATGTAATGTCAAAATTATTGGCACTGTTTATGGTGACATCACTTTCTATGGCTGGTATAAAGTGGGTATGAAGTTAAACGAGAGCAGTAAATGTTGCACATGGGCTGCATGGCTGATCATAGGACTCATCACCCCTCCTCTTACTAAACTCTGGGAAAATGCTTTCTGAGCTCATGTTAGAAAGAGCAATTCCCGTACAGAGCATGACAAGAGCCCTTCCTGGTAGTAGCTGGAGTCGTGTCTGATCCACTTGGCTAACAGATCCTACCAGACATACTGAGACAAGCTGTGAGACAGTACTTACCCCTCTCAAGCAAAGATACAATGGCTCATCCAAGCTTGCTTCTCCTCTAAGCTAAACTAGCACAGGATAGATATTGAATATGGGGTCAATATAGTACCCATCAAAAATCTACATGCTATTACCATGTCACCAGTCCTACAGGCCAGCCATGCCTCTGAGTCCTGCTCTTAAAAACACTATATGGATCAAATATAGCTGCTTGTTGCAATTTATCTGACTTGTGCAGCCAAAGCTGTAAAATCCCTCTTGACCAGGGAACATATTAAACTGTGTCCCCTTGGCAAATCTGTGGTTTTCACCTGACTTCAACACCTCATGTGATGTTATGTTTTCTCACTTTCTGTAACCTTCAAAAAATGGAGAACCTCATCAGGTGAAGGGCTGCTATCTTCCTCAAAGAAAGCCCAATATATGTGGTAGGTACCAGTGGTTCACACTTGATCTGTGCAACACATGTGCACAGCAAACGCATCCCTGAGACACTGACTTCATCATGGCCAGACCATGATGCCAGCTGACCAGAAACTTTGCTGCATATAGGCTGCCAGATGCTGGGGCATAGCAGATAAACACACAAATTCCATTCTTTCTAATACACTGATTGAAAAACAGGAAACACCAGGGGCGTGGGTACGTGATTGTCACAGGAAAGCTGGCAAGAGTGCATCTGTCACCCTAGTCCACACAAATCCAGGGAGACATTTGTCATCATCACAAAGGCTGATATAGCACTTCCATCCCTTGGGTGCTTACAATGCCTGTCTCCATTGACCAAGCTGCTATCCTGTCTGTATAATTTCATTTTGCCTACTTTTCCCCCACTAACACTGCTCTGCAGGTCTGTCAGAGAGGAAACCTTAGCATAGGTCTTCATAAACATTCTTATGTGATGCACTCTATGAACATGCATCGATACACCATATTATCACCTTCCTGTTAGAACAAGGCAAGTCAGGACAGTTGGAGGAAAAAAGTCACATCCCCTCCATGATGCCTTTCAATAGGCACCAAAATCAGATCTTGAGATGCCAGCCTTCCTCTGGGGTTGCCCTTGCATGCCAGAAGCAGCTTCACGTGGCCCTTTCCTTTACCAGTACACACATTGCAAAGGGCAAAGGTGTGCTTTGTCGTTCTCCAGAAACCAGCTTAGAAGCCAGAGGCTGCGCACCAGCAGGAGGTGGTGTCTGCAGCACTACCTGGTGCCCACCATTTCCTGAACTAAGGATTAAGCCCGTCTCTGCACACATGGGTACAGCCTTCAAAGTCCCCCCTGAGGGCTACAGTATAAATTGACCAATGTACTCTTGGTGTGCTGATGCATTAGCTGGAAGATACCTATAGAAATGTGTTACATATTGTAACATGCTACATGTTGTAATGTTGTAATAAGTTTCCACGCAGCAGCTTGGATTGAGCACCAAAAGGAGAAAGTTGCAGTCCTTTACAATCTTCCCTTAAGAAGATACACAGTAAGGATTGTGTTTGCAATTCCTTGTCTCAAGCAATAAGAAGTATCTAATCATCTAACTTCAGCACATTCCTCACCACAATCTCTTGAATTTGGGAAAGGAGAAGGACTACTAGAGCCAAAGAGCATGCCAGAACAGCAATCTGACCTCTGACCACCAACCAAGAGATCAGGACTGGTAGTTATATTGGCTGCACTGGGGTGGCCCTTCAGTGCTCTACTCCTGCCACATGCCTGCTCCTGGCTCTACAGATTCCTCAGCTTTGTGTGCCCTTAACTTTCTTTGGGTAATTCATAGCTCCAAGGCTTCTCACATGACACCTTACAGCTGCAGAAGACTCATGCTCCAGGCACTGGCTGCTGCTGTGCCACTGACACTTGCAGCGGACATTGTCAGCTCAGGCTGGTGTATACAGGACAGCTAATGGTGTGACCTGCAGAGCTAGCAACACACAAACCACTCATGGCTGCTGCTCACACCAGGGCAGCACATCCAAACTCACCAGGACATTCTCAGATGTCGTCCATGTTTAGCCCACTCAATCTAAGATATCAGATCTCCCAGGCACAGGCCCTCCCTCTGTTGTCAATTAGCTACTGAAACCTTTATCACTGTTTATCATGACCAACCATGGTCATCATTGTTCAAATCAACTAACAAATGGCAGGGTGCTGCAGTGATAGTCATGGGGGACTCTGAGTTGAAAGAATGGCAGTGAAACCAAAGATACAAAGGGCCTAGAGATATCAGAAACACCTGATGGACATAAAACAAGTTATCTTGGAACAGACATCACCAGCACACCTGGATAAGACTAGCATCCAGCACAGATACTCATCATATACATTTACATGGATAGGTTGGCTAGATCCTTCCAAAGGTTTGTTTCCCAACACCACTCACAGGTCAGGCTCCCTGTGGGTGAGTCAAGCAGTGCCAATAGAGAGGAAAGGGTAGCATGGATGAGAAGGTATTGCTTCTGCAGCTGCAGGTGAGCCATTGCTTCTCAAAGGTGTGGGTGGGCAGCCTGGCTGCGCTCGTCTGGCTGAACAACACAGGTACAGGCTAACCCAGCCCAGCAAAGTGCTACTGTTATCCACCGTGGCAGGTCAGCTCCAACAGCCTGGCAGGAGTCAGTCAGTAGGTTACTTCTAGACCACAAAGAGAACATAATCCCAATGTTTATGAACATGTAACATGCGTGCCATAGGCTTTTATGTAAGTCACAGGAAAGTGACCAGGTATATGCAACCTTTCACTTGCACTCCCTTGCTATCAATTTGGAAAGAAAACTGCAGCTCAAAGGTCTAATAACTGCCAAAGAAACCAATTGAAACAGAAAGTAGGGAGAAAACTGCTTCTCATGTCAGCCAGGTCCTAAACTAAACATGCTTTCAGGGCAGCGCTTCTCAGAGAAGATAGAAGAGTGCCTAATGCTGTCTCATAGCCTCTGATGAAGGTGGTCTCTGGAAGCCACCTTTGCTGTAGGATATTGTAGCAACAGTTTGTTTTCAACCTCAGTTTCTCTTTTCTGCTCCACAGAAGAATCTGCCAGCCTTGCACACAGGGAGATAACTGCCATCTGTATGTCTGTTGAGGACTATAATTCTCAACAGCCTGGTGCACGAGGTAGATGGTAGTATTCTTTTTTTATACTTTTGCACAGCCATGTGTGAAGCCTGGCTCACAGAACATCCACAAAACAGGACAATGAAAAGGCAGAGGAGATTTATGCTGCCAGAGAAGAATGAGAAGAACTTGTTGAGATGTATCAGGGTAAAAGATAAACAGTACAGAGAAAAACAGAACTATTAAGACAAAGGAGAGAATAAATTAACCATGTCTCTGAAGTGCATGTGTTATTGAACTGTTAAAAAAACCCCACCTCTATTCAAAGTCAGGAAAGGAGGAAAATTTTATGATAAAAGGTCATTAAAGGAAATCCTAAACACACAACCATCATCTGGTTCCTCTGCCAGGCATCCTAAGGCTGGAGGGAAATTAACTATTGAACTTGCTGGGCTGCCTAACTATCACATTAAAAATCACTTGTGGAAAAGAGTATCAGACCAGAGCAAAGAAAGTTGATCACTAAAAGAAGGAATGAATTGAGGTCTGAAGTCTGTCCAGCACATAGATTTAGGGCAGCCTTTCCAGAAGAGCTTAGGTGATTGAGGAACCACAGTGCCTAGGCTAACTCAGAGAAGTATTACCCTTAAAACACTGTTGTTAAGAAAATGGGATAAACGTGGGAAGACTATCCAAATTGTCACAGCCTGGCCACAATGAGGAAAGTCCTTACCATGGCACTCCACAGCAATGGGCGACTGCATATTTTGTTGACTGCCTGTTTTTCCTCCTGCAGTGAGCTTAAGTGCCCCAACACTTGAAGGTATCTCACCATCAGTGATGGGAGAACAAGGAAGAAGATATCACTGCAAAGCCCCATTTCTTTCTTGATACTGTGGAGGAGCACACCAAACTGTCCCTTAGCTGTGACAGCCATAAACATCTTACAAGGAACAGGGCAGAAGGCAAGGACAGGCAAGTTTGGGTTTATTTGTTTTTCTGTCCAGTTTAGAAATTTGTCAGTGGCTGAAGCAACTCAGGGACTGAACACAGAGGGATGAGGTGGTACCCAGGTGTATAAAATACTCTGTACCTCTATCTCTGCAGTAAAAGACACCTTCCGAACTGTGCCTACAGCCCCAGCTGTAGCAGTGTAAATCCCACAAGCTGGGCAGATAACCTGTATGGTCTAGCAACCTTCAGGAGAGTCCCCACTTCATAGTAAGCTGAAGAGACATTCCCAGACCTCTGTTTTTCTTCCTGACTCCTGACACATTTTCTTCCTCTGCCCAAAGGCAAGTGGTGTAAGACATCTCAGTAATTCCTTTGGGTAGGATTGCCTGGGCCCCTGCTCTTGCCTACCACCCAGCCCCTGTGTTTGCAGCTCTGGCACATGGACCAAAACCAGGCCATAAATAAAGGATAATCAAAACAATCCATTACAGAAAGGACCAAATTAAAGAACTCTTAATTGAAAAAAGGAAATGAATATAAATTCAGATTAACTGAACAAGCATGTTATTGAAGAGGCAGCAAAGTGGATGAACTCCTCACATACCAATTAAAGACACGGAGGCAGAGTTGCACCATACGCCACGAGAAACACTCATAATATTCTCGCCAAGCCAGTAAATTTGATTAGTTTTATTACTCTCACTTGTATACTTCCTATATTTCTAAAAGCATAGGGGAAGGTAATGACACTTATCTGGTATCACACTGCCCCAGTGGTCTGGAATTATTGGCAAAGCTAGTCAGCACTCTGTTTCATGATTAACTTCTTACAGAGCTTGTAGGGTTCTTAAAAATAAATTAAGATATGGAAATGGTTGGCTCACACAGCAGCAACATTTTCAGCTTCTCTATCACCTTGGTGATCTACCTCCAACCATCTTAATCACCCTGGTAATTTCCATCTGGCTACATGGTATCTATGAACATGCTGTATAGAGAAACAGGGGGGAACCTGCTGGTGCTGTGCCTCATGCTGGACTCTCTTCTAAGTATGAGAGTCACCTAAAGTTTTAGCAAGAACAGACAGGTCTTCACTTATTAAGAATAAAGGAGACAAGCATAATACACCACCATGACTTTCTGCAGCACTAAGAAATCCCCTGGCAGCCATTCCAGGCATAAATTCAGGAAAGGTCAGTAACTGCATGGAGCAATCATTCCCATCCCACACTTGTGCCATGGGATTAGGACTGCAATTCAACACTCTAAAACAAGCAGGAAAGAATGGTGGAAGGGGGAGAAGCCAGGGATGCTAAAACTGTGTAAAGCCATTTTTTCCTTCACAATTTCATCATTTTTCTTGAGGGGACCCTATGGGTTCACTCCTGAGCTCCTACTTAGTGGAATACAGCTTCCTCAGGCCTTTTTGAATTATATTCGCTGTGTTCTGCAATACAAAATGTTTTTGCAAAACTGAAGAGAGGTAAGCATCTTGTTCTGGAAAAATACTCTTGGTATGAATGCTTCTCTCCAAATGATTATACCTCCTGATTCCTCCATCCCCATACAAATCTTAAAGAGCTACAATGTTTGTACTGAATTGTGTTAATCTGATATCAGCTAAACTAATACATTTTCAATCATCATTTTAGTTGGCTTTGATTTGGTTTTAGAAAAAATTAACCTCTTAGATGCCTGGAAAACCTTGCTGGATACAGAATCCACTCCTCATATATAGCACCAGCATCTCCTTGGGGTTCCTTTTGCTTATGTGAACAACTTTATTTGTCCAAAAATTCTTCGTCCATGTAATTACCATACAATCATTTAACAACAAGAACTGACAACTTTTGGCATTTTTATTCTCTTTTTCACTTGATTAGTTCCCTTCAAAAGTGAATCTAATGCCCCACAATGGCAGTCAGGATTTTATTGTTTGGAAATACTGCACCGATTCATTAATTTGTTTGATCAGCAGGAGACATACTGTAACAGCAAACATAGACAGTCATTTCAATAACCCCAAATCAAACTGTTACTGAACCTTAGTATTGTAGATATTGGTGGTGTTTAAAGCTTGAAACTCTCACACATTAAAAAATTCAATAGGGAGATCATCTAAAATCTACACATTATGCTTAAGAGTGTCTGTCTGCACAAAGATTTAAGTCAGGTGTCAGAATACTTGGCAGTTTGAGGCCATTTTGAACACTTCAAGTTGTCTATTAAGGATATACTTCCCCATAGGAATCTACTTACCTCACCTGAATTTTACAGAATGGTCTGGGTTTATTCTAATAGCAGCACTTCAACTGCCCTCAATATTCTTTAAAATACATTGATTAATGTAGCTTTTTTCAAATATCTTGTAAAATGGCTACAGTGACATATAGTCTGACTTGTGCAAAGTGTCGCACCAGGAAAATGAAATTATTTTCCAATGCTGCCCAACAGGAAGATGCTCATGTTCCTTCCAGGAGCAGCCAACTCAATATGAGAGGAAGATGCATACAATGTGAAGGATTTCAGCCTTAAAAAAAAAAAACCAACCCACAACAAAAAAACAACCCACATTCATTTTCTTTTAAATGGAGGATTTGACTATTTTTTCCTGAATTTAATGTTCTCTCAAACCAATAACTTTCTTGGACTCTGATGGCTATTTGTAGTATTCTGCTGAAGGTTTTAATGCAAGTAGTTCCTATATATCATTCTCTCAAATGTACTCTTTGAATGTCACTTTCATATTGAATCTCAGAGGTGATTTACTTTCTCTTTGACTACTATCTCCTGAGAAATAATTTCATGAATGAGAATAAGGGATAGATATCACTCTTACATGTGGATCTAGTGGGAATTCACATGAAATGCTGTAAAAGTCCACAGCATGTGATGCTCACAACAGTCTTAGAAAACACTTTCATTAATGACCTCTGAAAGGGAGAGAACAACATTAAAAAATGGGAGGGACTACAAGGCTACAATGAAATGCAAAAAATAGAGATGCCTTGAGCAGTTAAACTCATACAAGGGAAAAATGACATTAAATTAAAAATATTATGAAGAATGGAACAAAGATTCATCACCCTCTGGCTCTTCTAAGGGGCATTAAATTATGCTAATTGATTCAAAGCAAGACTTCTGCTGCAGAATATTAAGATATTTACATGTGTTCAAAATCCCAGGAGGCTACCAAAGTACTCAGTAAGCATCACTAGATAGCTGTTCTACTCTCATAGTCTTCTCTAACATCCACCTCTTGCCAGTGTCTGAGCTTGTAGGGCCACTATTATGCTTATTAGACAAAGTTAAAAAAATGCCAAATGAAACCCAGAACACTAAAGGAAAAATTAAGGTTAAAAAAAGTCTACCTAAAGAAAGCTTGAAGTGACTAAGTTAGGTAAACAGAAATAAGTAGATATAGAAGCAAGAAGACTGGCACTAATCTGAAGCTGTTTCTGCAATGACTTAGAAGCCCAACTGAACTGGTGTGAACACAGCTGTAGGTATTTGTTTGTTTAGCCCATATCTGGGGCTAAACTATAGCAGCTGCTCTATCACCTGATGACACCTCCCCAGGCAAGAAGGGAGATTGGGAAAATGAGAAGAGACTCATCAGTTGAAATGAAAACAGATTTAATAAACAGTCAAACTAATACCAATGGAAATATAAAGTATACAAAGTTATACTCAGCCTAGTGAACATGAAGTGGTCACCATAAATGGGAAGGTAGCCCTCAGGAGTAGAATGGTAAGCAAGCCCCTCCAGGGACAGAGAGAAGTAGAGGAAGAAGGAAAAGGAGGAGCAGGAATAACCCAAGCATGAGACCCTCCTATCATCAGCAAACTTCCCACTTTACTCTGAGTGACATTTATGATCTGGGATTCACCTGTGAGCCAGCTCAGGTCTGCCCTGGCTGACCCTAAACTCCTAATAGCCTGCAGACTATGTCTGGCCTATGATTCTGTTCCAGCAAAACCAAGACAGTATTAAAAATCATCAACAAATATTATCCTAAGAAACATTAAGGGAAGCCTCATTTGAGGAGGCAAATGCAGTGAAGGTGCAGAGATGGTCCATACACCTCACCAGGACTCACTCATCATTCCCACACTGAGGTCCTACCCACAGCAGTACTAGCTACCTGTGACATCTCTATGTATCCTTCTGTGCCCAAAGAAGCAGAGATGAGCTCTTTCCCTCCCACACTGCCCACCGAGACCTAATGGTTTGGGAAAATATATTTTGCCCATACCACCAAGACCTCAAAACGCTGCTGTCTGTCCTTGCACACCAGTTCCCCTTCAATGATTTAGGATTCTCCCCGTTACATATCCTCCCCCCACCCCCCAATCACTAGTACAGCACAGCACATGTCAACATACCAACACTAGACACAAATCTGCCAAGAACAGCTGATCTGGCTGCCTACCCTTCGAGAGCAAGGAACTACACAGCCCAGGGAGCTTTATTCAGAGCAATGTCAGCTTTCCTATAGCATCATCTTTTCTTCAGGGAGAACTGAACATGGCTGAGGGGAGCAGGATAAGGGGATCCAAGAGATATGATTACCTGTATCCTGTCTTCTGGCAACTCTGTTTTCATGGCCAACATCTCTCTAGCATATACGTCAGGATAGTGGGCCTCATTGAAGGCCTTTTCCAGCTCCTCCAGTTGGTAAGATGTGAAGATTGTCCTGAGGGGAGTAAAACTCTTTGATCAAAAAAAAGTAAGAAGCAGCAGTAAAGATGACGAAGAGTCAGAGAAATGGACACAGAAGCTACAGAAACCTGGACAACCTGCTAATACATAGCTTTCCCCCATCTCCTGTGTTTCTGTGCACAAAAGGTCAAGTGCCAGGGTGACAAGAAAAGCAGAAAATGCCAGAAGACAGCACTTTAAACAGTTACAAATCACCTTCCCTTAAGGGAACTCTCTCTGGAGACAAGGGCAGTGAGCACCTGCGACCTGCAACTATGGCAGCTGCTCTTACATTTCAGACACTGCTGCCCCTTGTGAGGATCCTGAGGGTGTCCCTATCCCTCATTTTTCCTCTGATAAGAGAGTGCACCTACCCCTGACCTGGCTTGAAACCGCTCCTTTCCTCCTTTTGCTTTCTGAGGTTTCTTAACCCTTTGATTGTCACGCTGAGATAAAGCAGCGTCCCCAGAGCTCCTCGCCTGGGGAGGTACTGAGCTCTTCCCCAGCTCCCGGTCCTTAGCCTCTTCTTATTTCCTCTATGATCAAATACCGTGTCGTCGTCCCCCCCCCCCGAGCTCTGGTCCTTGGCTGACTCTTCCAAAGGTTTTAATCACTCTGCTCTCCACTGCTTCTCACCAGCCGTTCCCAGTGAGAGACAGTGCCAACTCCCTTCCTCTGCCTTTACCCTGGTTGCTTCCACTCCCATATTCCATTAGCTGCTCCCTGCCAGTTTGCATTACTCCATTATCCTCTGGAAACCCTCCTGGACCGCCCTGAGCGGGCAGCAGCTCAACCTGCCTCTGAGCAGCCAGTTCTCACCCCGGGACAACCAGATTGAAAAATCAGCAGCTAGAAAGCCGAGGTGGATGAAAGCCCTTCTCCAGGGGATAGGTGAGAGTCCTTGGGCCACTTCTACTCCTCCGAGAGTTAAAACTCCCACCCTCTAACCCTTCTGTTATACAAAACATGATTTTTGATAAAAAATTACAACCCTCCAATGGTAAAAAACCCTAAAACCAAACAAAACCCCCAAAACCAAATCAACCAAACAGGACAAAATAAAAACAACAACAAAACAAACCCAACAACAAATTGCAGCCTTTGTTTAAAGTAAACATCTAAATATATTATAAAACCAAGAAACAGGTAAACATCTAAATATATTATAAAACCAAGAAACAGGTAACTCTCAGAAGGGGGATGGAAAAAAAAGTATTTTTAAAATACATCCAAATTTCAGACAAACCTTACAATTCCAGAAAACAAACAGAAAACCTCAGAAATATCCTTCACTATTCAGAATCAAAAGGATTCCACCAGATCAATAACATTACTAACAAAAGCAGCATGCAAATGCAAGGGACCTGCCTGCAACCAGACCCTTCTTTACATTCACTCATAAATCTATTCTCCTTTCAAACAGTTTTCCTTTAGCTCCAAAAAATCTGCGAACTCTAGGGACAACAGAGGCTCATTAACTCCTGTATTTTCTGTCTGGGACCACAGGTAAAATTATTGCAATTTTGATCCAGTTTAGATCTCAAGGATTCCTCTCTACCCTTCTGCGACAAGAGCACAGAAGCCCAGCAAGGCTCACCTGCGGAAGTGGTTTGCCTGACATTTAGCTGGAGTTTTCTCTTTTATCTCTCATCCCTGTGTAGCCGCAGCCCTGGTCCATTTGCTGTCCCTTTTGGTGTTTCTATCCTGCAGCTATTTGTAGACTATTGGCCTGTCATCTCCCAGCCCTTCCTTCCTACAATGAGAGCTCTTAACCACCTAGTATAGAATATACAACTATAACTAAATGTTGCAGGTCTGTTTCTGCCTAGAACTGTTAAAAAAACAAATCAGACTTTTCTTTCCTCTCTCCCAAGCAGACCGTGACCTGTACACCAGCCCCTGCTGTGTTTTCACACAGCTTTGTTCTGTCCACAAAGAAAACAAACCCATATTTATTCCAGAGCACACTAACTAGGAGCATTTGCCTGGGGTGGGAACCCGGTTGGAGATGAGCCCTCCAGATCAAGTCTCCTGCGGCACGCATAGCAGGACGTGTCCTGCGACAGTAGATCTCCTTCCACCCTGCATACTGCTAAGCTTTCACTCGAGCATCTTTTAATCCACCCTCCCTATACCGTGGCAAGGTTGATTTAATTATTCCTAAATCGGTGAATGGTGTCTGGCCTTCCTTTGTCCTGACTCTCCGGCCACTGCAACGCCAGAACCCAGCGCGGGATTTTTCGTTTCTGTTTATAAGGCATAGACAATCCAACTCCCATTTTAACTGTGGGAGAAGTCAGGCAAAGTCTATCACCCGGACTGCTCCCGGTGGAAAACCAGATCCCCTCTGGATCTCCCAAAGTGGATATTCTTTTCCTTAACCAATTCTCCATCCTTCTTCGGCTTCTCTGTAAGCTGTATCTGAGTCCCAAATATTTAATCTATTGGCAAAACATTTATTCACAAGTAATAAAATACGCAAATCATTGACAGAAATTCTCTCTTGCTGACCAGCCAATATTAAGATAGGTATATGCGAAGCAAGGAATAGGTTTGATTATTTCGAACAGATTGATTTTTTTCCCCACCAAACACTGATGAGCTACATCCCGCCCAGATGGTCCTGGGCTGCTCACGTTTGTGGCTCGGGATACCTGGATTCGCACACATAAAAGTTAAATAAAACGACACCTGTGGCCGATCTCCCCTGCTCCCTAAAGTCACATCGCCATCCGATTTATTTTGAATGGGGAGAAAGAAAATAAGAAAGGGCCCAGGGGAGAAGCCGCAGGGGTGCTGAGGCTCTCCAGCTGCCGGTATCGGGAAAGGTATTGCTCTCCACATCGGAGTGGGGCAGGAGCGGGTCATGCCCGCCGGGGCTCGGCCTTGCCGGTGCCTAGTACCCTGGGGAGGAGGACAGCAGGAGACGGAGGGGTGGCGGTGGGTCTCTTACCTGTGCCGCCTCTTCTTTCGTTTCTTACTCTGGTTTAGGGAGGATTTGGATATTTTGCGGTCGCTGGAAGAAACATCCTCGGAATCTGCGGAAAGACAGGCAGCGACCGTGGAGTCGGCGTTCCCTCCCCACCGGAGACCCCCGGGAAGGGCCAAGCTCGGTGACTGCGCTACCTCCGGCGGCTCCGACCGAAGGTTTCGTTGCGATCGCGCCGCGGACGGTGCCCGCCGCCGGCCGCTCCCTCCAGCCCGGCGCGGCCCCAGCCCCGGCCTCAGCGCTGCTCCTAGTCCCGGCCCCGGTGCTAGTCCTGGTCCAGGCGACTCGCGGTGATCCGCCCCGGCCAGGGAAGGTTCTGTGCCGAGACCGGGCTCTCGCTCTCCCTTTACTCCCCTGGAGTCGTTTGTTGGGGCTGCTGTTGTGGCGCTGTTAAAATGCCGAGCCCGGCAGGCACAACAAAACCGTAGGAAAATGGGGGAGCAACAGCCCCCTCCCTGCTGCCAGGCACCCACGGCCCCTGCCCCAGCTTGGGCATTCCGGACTTGCCCGCAGAAACACCGAAGAGGAGAGGGGCAAATTGAGGTTTACGGAGCTAACAGTGAAAACAAAAATATTCCCAGGAAGAACTGGTGTCTGTCCGCAGCTCCCCAGGGGTACCCAGGCAGGAGAGAGCTTTAAGGGCAGGGCGGCGCTGCCTTTCCCCAAAGGGAGCAGCCAGGGAACGGAACCGGGACCCATATTTCGATGCGCACCTCTCTCCTCCGCCGAGGTTGGCGCTTCGGCCCCGTTCCTGCCCGCGGCTCCCCGACACCTACCCGGCACCGCCCGGCGGGCCTTGCTGCTGACGGGAGCTCCGGCCACCGTCCGGGTCCGGTACCCCGTCGGGCGGCTCCGGTTGCTGCCGGGAGGAGGCTGTGTGTCGTACCAGAGGCCAGGACAGGGTGCTGCTGCCTACCGCTCCGGGGGGACCCTAGGAGGCCTGGGAGCGGGCCTGCAGCAGGGTTACTGGAGGCTGCTGCCGTCTAGGAAAGGGACGGCCCCTAATTTCCCGGCAACGAGTTGGAGCCACTAGGGCCGCGGGAGGACCGCTCCACCAATTCTCCTGCTATACCCGAGCCTGGCGCTCCCGGTCGCGCTATCATACGGCGGCCGCAGCCCCGGAGGAACTGGGTATACTGTTCTGCCCGCCCGCCCCTCTACTCCTCCTAAGGATCGAAACGAAATATCTTTCCTGCCTCCGGGTATGGGCTCTCCCGCCGGGGCGCCAGGTGCCGGCGGCTGCCAGGGACGGGCGGCGGCGCTGGCGGGACGCTGCGGGGTCCCCGGGGGTCGGGGACGTGCCTACCTGAGCTGGCTGTCTGGCTGCTGTCCAGCTGTCCGGGGGCCCGGGCCAGGGGCTGCAGGTGGACACTCTGGGGGTCGGAGAGCACCTCCAGGAAGGTGGGCTGTGTGTAGAAGCCAGGGATGCCGCCGGCCCCCAGCAGCCCCATGCCTACGCCGCCCACCCCGGCGGGGCTGAGCACGGAGCGGGCCGCCAGCAGGTGCCCGGCGGGCAGCGAGTCCAGGGCGGCCCGAGGGTGCGACGGCGGCTCCTTGTTCAAGCCTAGGATCTCCTGGATGCCGAAGCCGGTGCAGCGGGGAGGGGTGGGCCCGGAGCTGGGTTTGGCCCCCGCCGCGGGGGGCGGCGGAGGCTGCGGCGGGGCGGCGGCCGCGCCGTCGGGCTTGGGCTTACCGGGCAGGCTGGGGGCCAGCGCCGCGCCCGCTTTGCCCGTCATGCTGCGTCCGGCGGTCCCTGGTGCCCGCTCCGGGAATGCCTGGGAGCCCCCGGCTCAGGCCCCTTTTATCCGCCCAGCCGGGAGCCCGAGCGGGGTCAGAGCTGCGCAGCCAATCACAGGGGCCAACCGCGATTAGGGATGCCAAAAAGCCGGCACCGGCGGCGGCGGAGCCGCTGCTCGGCGGGATGGGGCTGGTGCCCGCCGGCGGGATGGGGCCGCTGCCCGCCCCCGCGCCGAGTAGGGCCGCCCCGGCGGGGCAGACCCCGACCCTGCTTTGCTTTCAGCCGTGCTGAGGGAGGTGAGGTTGGGGAGGGATGAAGGCATCTGCGATTCCATAAACACGGCTCCAGCCGGGCCGGGGCACCGGCCTCTGAGGAGAGACGCGCAAAGCAGCCGCGTGGGGAAACACCTGAATCCCAGGTTTTCCTGCTCATCCCATACTTTGGGATAAATACGGGTCAGCAGGGGGATAAGGGTGCACGAAGGAGACATAAGGATTAAAGACGACCTGTGTTCCATGAAAGGATAGAGCAGGAAGCATTGCGTTTTGGAGAAACATCCGTCTTCATGCCATCAGAGGTGGTGAAATAGCTGCTTGGATTCCTCAGACACCTCTGCCCATGAGCATGGTTTCTGAGCCACACAGTTCTACAGAAACTGAGAGTGCCTTTCACCACCCATGGGCAAGATACCACACAGCTCATCCCTGACAGCCCTACCCCAGCCAGAGACATTAAATTAAGAGAAAACCTGAGGCATCCTCTGTTTCACTCTAGCTGAGTCAACAGCTCCACCACAGCATGTACCTCGATAGTGATAATAGTCCACAGTGTGGTTCCTCAGTTCTGCTTGTGGTGGACAGTTAATCAGCAGGACACCAAGCTGTGTCTGGGACTGAAGCTCCAGATCAGCACAAAAAGCCCATCTTCCATCTCAGCTTCAAGGGGAAGCAGTTTCCTGTTCCTACTCTTCTCAGCTTTGCAGGCCACTGGGGTGGTCCATCAGGCCTAACATCTCCTGCCTTCCTCTGGAGAGGAGGCTTTCCTGGTCTTTTCTGGAGGATTGCTGTGCCCAGTGTATTATGGCACAGCAAGGGCTGGGAATTGTCTCTGAAACTGGGTGGATCTGTCACAGGTGGTATGGTTGCAGATTTTTTTTGACTGTCCACAGGCCATGTCCTGCATACTCTGGGAATCCTTATTGAGAGTCTTAGCCTGCCAAAGGACTGGGGCTGCTGCAGGTGCTGGATATCAAGCCTTCCCTGAGCAAACTGAGGGCACCTCCACCACGACGATGACAGTATTGCTGAAGCCATCTCCTGTCAGATCTGTGAGCAAGTCATGTACCTACTTGGTGTTTCAGATATTGATGTGACTGTAAAGCAACTTGTGTCTCCACAGTGATGGAAATGTTTCATAAGAGGAGAATGAAGACTGCCAGGGCTCTGCAGGGGCCAGCTGCTTCCAAAGGAATAAGGAGCTGGGGGCCAAGTGTGATAAAACCACCACAGAGGCAGGATCCTCCCTAGCCAGAGCCCCATCCCATCATACCTGATCAAGGCTTGATCTCCCTCTGCTCTTCCATCTCCTCCACAATGACTTGTAGGTCCTTCCAGCACATCCTCACTTCTCTTGGTCTCCTCTGCATGTTCTCCCAATGGAAGTGACCACGCAGCTCCTGCCTATATCCATACAGATCCTGCCTATCTCCTTTCAAATGCTCTAAGGGGAAAGATACTTTGATAGAAGTCTCAGTACATTTGTATTTTAGCAGTGTTCTTTAACTTCAGGGAGTATTGGTGATCTACTGAAGTTGCAGGCACTAGGCATTTTTGCATTATCCTTCTAACATATGTTGCACTGTAGATGGATATCAGACATGATAATGCTAATATGACAAGAACAAACACTTGCTGCTTTAATAAAAACTGCTGAGACTTAGAGTGACTAGAGCTACCTACCCACAGATGTTGTAGATTCTCTCTGTCACATAAAGTCTTCAAATCAAGGTTGAAAGTCTTTTTAAGGGGTGATCTATAACTCACTCAGAAGTTATTGGCCTGATGCAGAAATTATTTGGTGAAGTTTTGTAGCTTATTTTATGTTGAAGTTCAGGCTACAATGTTGTAATGCTCCTTTCAGGCCCTAAAATCTTGGACTCCATGGAGCTCATGTTGCCTGTTAGATATGTTCTATGTAAAAAAAAAAAAAAAATATTCTCCACATATGAGCTTCTGATGTCTATTCCACTGTCCTGTTGCCAAGTTGAGCAGATCTTTTCCTTTACATGTCAGTATATTGATTTCTAAATAATCACTGGATACATAAAGTACACCTTGACAATGAGATTATGGCCCCTGTTATGCCCACTGCTAAATGCTCTCAGCTGGCAGCTGAGCAGACCTCTCTGTTTCTGCTTGCTCTGAATTATCCTGGTAGTTTTCAGTTGCACCTCTTTAACCACTAGGTAAAATCCTTGTCCTGCTGGAGACAGTGGAACCTTAGTCACTGACAATTAACAGAGCTAGGATTTCACTTTGCGTAGCACTTCTGGCATTTTACTTTTCTTCCATTATACTACTTCTGGTGTCCTGACACAGATGCATCTGTATTTCTCCTGTTGCTTCTCTCCTGCAGTTGACCATGTCCATTCATGCCACATGGAGCAGCCAGCTGCTAGGGCTAAATCACACTGCACCAGAGGCCATTCCTAAGTCAGGCAGTTTTCTGTGGTAAGGACAGAGTGACTCATGACACATTTCTTTTGGCATCTTTCAGCTTGAGGCATTGGGCAGCTCTGTCCTGCTCAGGACAAGGGCTTAGACATTATATTTCCTGCATGCATGGGGCTGCTGAGGGGTAAGGGTTGGGCATCAAGGCTTTCTGTTAGCTGAATATAACAGTTAGTCCCAGCTACCTGTAAATCAGAGGGAAAATTTTAACCCTTGGGCCAAACTGGAGTGAGTACTGATGTCAGTGCCCCATCACCTCTGATTACACCTCCTCTTTCTGATAGGGGGAAGTGCTGGATGGGGCAACACCAGAGGTTCCTTGCTGCTTTTTCTCATCCCCTAAAACAGAAGCAAATAATATGCAATGAATACGTGTTCTGTCTCCTTTTGAAAGAAACTTATTAAAAGTTATTCTTATACTAATCCAGACCCTTAGTATAGACAGGCTCTTAACTATCCTGGAGCAACCAAGCTTATTTTTGTTCAACCACTTTCAAGTGTTTCTGGTGTTTTTTCATTAGAAAGTAGCAAAGTGACCAGACATGGGCTATGTCAGGGTACAAGCAAATGAACTAAAATCTGCTCAGCAGAAATAATTTTAAAGACAGCTAAAATGTGGCATAGGAAAGTAATGATGCTTGACCTGGACATCCTAACAAAGCTGCCCTGAATATATCTATTTGCTTGACCCACCGTGACTGTTGACCACCTCATTAGCCATTTAATTCTAACAGTCATTTTTGGGTGAGGGTGTCCTACTCAGTTCTAAATAATGCTTATAAGTAACACAGATAAATTATACACTGTGACAAAGGATTTTCTCTGATGCATTGTCCTTTAACTGTATAAAGTGTTCCCTTTTCTTGATTTATGAGAAAGAGGAAACTTGGGAATCAATTTGATGTCCTTTCCATCATCAGGTGGCAAAATATCCTGCCTTATTTAAAGAAAAAGACATCTGTGGGTTTGAGGGAAAATCCAGGGAGATCTAGTTTTGTTCCAGGACATGGAGCTTTTAAGGAAAATATATAGCAAAATGTTACTAGATCCAGCTTCTTCCCATAGGTGTGTCCATAGTGAGGACACTATACAAGATAAAAGAAAATATCTAAAGCAACTTCCTAGCCAGTCCATGGAATGGGTTGCACCCTGCTGTACCTGTTCTGGGTACTGAGCTTCAGGACTGATCAGGAATTCGTGAGGGATCAGAGAAAAGTGTCACGTCCAGAAAGAATAGATTTATTTGGTCTAGGGAGAAGATAACTGAAGTGAGATACCATCAAGTCTTCAAATACATTTTTAAAAATGTAGCAGTGGTAAGCTTCCAAAATTGTCCACTACATATATATATATGTATCTCCAGGATATACCTAGGATAGTAGATACAGTGGACAATTATGAGATAGCTTAGTTGGTAGCAAGAAAGTAGGAGAAACTCTCTAACAGTAAGGAGAGTGTTAGCACAGGATGTCTATCCTCTAGGTCAGGCATTAGGACAGGATGCCTACCTTGGGGAAGCTGTACTGGGTAGGTTTAAGATCAGGTTACACAGACATCTCAAATGATTAGTTTGTGTATAGTGGATCCCACTCAGAGCTGGGGGAAGGACTAGAGGGTCTGCCAAGGTCCTTATGAGATCTAATTTCTATGTTTCTGTGAATATGAAGTCAAGATGCCAAGAATATAATTTATTCCATTGCCATTCAGAAGAAAGAATCCTTCTACTAAGGGTGAAGTCCAATGATCAAATTTGGGAAGACAAGTGGCTTTTTGTCCCAGAGTAAGCACTCTTGTTTTCCAGACCTTAAGAAATAACTAAAGAAAAAATTATCTTACCTATAAAATTGCATCAATAATCTTAAAATTTCAAAGGGAGCCTTAAATGATGCTGAGGAATCTAAGCAGCCTAAAGCTCCAGGACTGTACAGAACATGGGAAGGCAGATCCCAGCAGTGAGGATGAGTTTCCTCTCTGTCTTGCCCCACTGCTTTTGACCTGCTTAGGTAGCAGGAGACAAGAGGAAATTCACAGCTCCCAGACCTCTGCCCAGGGTTTCTGTGCTCAACATAACCACCCTGGGTGCAGCTCCTCTTTCCAGTGTGCAGCAAGCTAGGGTTCCAGGTCCCAAAGGTGATTTTGCCCAAGGAGGCCAGCTGGGTGAGCTCTTTAGGGACACTCCTCCTCAACAGGGTGTTTCTATAGACAGACACTGTCCAGGTCCCAAACTGGGCACCCTACACCACCCAGCATGAGCTCAGGGTGACACTGGGAGCTGCCATGACATGTTACAAATCCTGCAGCACAGTGGCATCTGTCATCCCTTCTGAAGATTGTGAGAAGACTAGAGACATCCAAGATACACAGCCTCAGCTGGGGCCAGAGGAAATTTTTTGGAAGACATGGGTTAGTATATCCTGAGATGTGCATGGGTTGGGGGACGCAGTACAGGGCCATGGTAAGGCGTGGGTAAAAATCACCTCAGGGAAGTGGGGTCAGGAGCATCACACTTTCAGAAGTACCTTCTTCCCCACAGCTACTTAGCATGACATCCTGCTTTCCTCTGTGTTCACAGAGGCTGTGCAAGCCCCTGCGCACCAAGATGGACCAAGACTGTCCAGTGGCCTTCTTAGTCAGAACCCTTTGGGGAGGGATTTTAATTCGTGTAAATGAGTGTTTTTAATTTGTTATTCTGGCCTTTATCTCTATTACCATCTCATTTGCTTTTAAACCTAGTTTTCCCATCCTGACTGAATTCCATTTGATGCATTAGGAGTAATTCTCTTCCCAAAGGGTTAGACATTTTCTCTCCACATAAAAGTCGCTTATTTTGGATAAAGAGACGATTAGATTTATCTTTAATATTTTAATGGCAGCCAGGATTATTGGGTGGGCAGCCCTGGTTTCGGTTGTTGTTGGGGGATTAGACTCTAATAAACTCTTCAGATTGGGATTTTTTTTTCTGTTTTGCACAAAGTACTTGTATTTATTTAAAAAAAATTCACTTCTTTTTGAGTCATAAATTCCATTTGCTGTTTCCTATTAGTATTAAATCAAGTTGATTAAATTCGTAGTGACTATTTGCACATATATCTTTTTAATTTTAACATCCACAACATAAAATCTTTAATGGTGCAATTTGAAATACCTGCAACATACATTGCTGTTGCTATTTAAACAGATGGAAATGAGGATTCTGAAGAATGAGGGAGGGAGAGAGGAATGGATGGAGAGATGGACAGACAGATGGACGTTGAAAAGGGATGAACTGACTACCCCTGTCACATGTAATGTTAAAGATTTGGGGGTTTATAAAGACATAGAATTTGGAAGGAGCTCTCTTCTTCCCCTCAAAATCACCAGTATCTCTGGCGAGCAAAAGATGCTCAGAGCCCTTCTAGGGCTGCAAGCCCAGCTCACCGCTCAGCCCTTCCAGTGTCAGGAGCCAGGAAGCTCCCTAGAAGGTGGCATTTGCTCAGAGCAGATGTTTGCAGGGCTGGGCGGGTGCAAACCCAAAGAGCGGGCGCCCTTCACCCCTCAGGGCTCCGCACCCTGCCTCGGCTGTCATGGATCCTAGTTTAGGCTAATCGGAAACTTGGTAATAGAATAAAATGTCAGCAAAGTAGAAATCAATAAGTGTTAATGCTCCAGGACTTTCACTGCTGGGCTCCCCTCTCGGACTCCCCCCTCCCGCACCATCCTGTCCCTTTGATTTCAGTCCCTTCTCTAATCCCCACCTCATCAGCTCCGGGAAGGGCTGATCTGCAGCAGAAAATCCCTCATTCGGGGCAAAATCAGCTTAATTTACAGCAATTTGTAGCAGGTCTTTGCTAGGATTTGAGTCTCAAAATTATCCCGCGGGTGGGGGCCGTAGCCCCTTGCAATATGGGCAGAGATTTCCCCACTCCTCTGTTTGCAGAGATTTGTCTGGCGAGTAATTACAGGCGCGGGCGCAGGCCGGCCCTCAGCCCCAGCCCCTAGCTCCAGCCCCTAGCTCCAGCCCCAGCCCCAACCCCGGCTCCNCCGGCTCGCCGCTGCTGCCGCCCCTCCGCCCGCGGGGCCTGGCACCGGGCTAGCGGTCGAACACGCTGCCGCCCGGATTAGCAGCATTAGCAGCCAGCGCTGAACAGCAATTAATCATTTGCTGGTAAATACAAGCGGGAGCCTCCCCCGACTGGCGGGGAGGGAAGGGGAGAGGATAGAGGGAGGCTGCCGCCCCGGCGTGCAACAGAGCAGTGAAGAGAGGGAAGGGCTGGGGAGGGCCGGATAGAGGCACACGGGGACCTTGTGGCCCCGGGACGGGGGATCAGAACAGGCAACTTTCCTTCCGCTAATGCCGCTAATTACAGGCGGCAGCTCCGGCGTCGGCCGAGGAGGGATCCCAGGCACGGGGACCCTCTGTTCCCCCAGGGCAGGATGCCGCCGGAGCAGCTTCCCCCTGGCCCCGCTGAACATGGCATCCGCAGCTGCTCCCGCGCCCCCGGGACAGAGCCTGCCCGCGGAGGACAGCTCCCAGGCGAGCCCCAGTGGAGCCGGATCTGCTCCAGGCTGCTGCTGCTTTGCACAGAGACAAGGTGTCCAAATCCGCAATCCCAATAATCCTGGGGAATGGGTGTCCAAAGGGGAATGTTATTTGGAGTGCAAGTCGCTCTCCTGAGAGAGAGAGAAATAAAGCATCTATTGTCATGATGCGTTTAGGTGTCTGGTTAGCAGTTAGCTTGGTTACCTGGTGACCTGCTGGGTAAAAAATTAGCTTGAGGTGAAATAGGAATTGCACACAGTAAATGAATTAAAAGCCGAATAATTAGTGTCCACTGGCAGGTAAGTTTTGAAGATGAATTGCCTAGAGATTGGTTCTTGGTCCATCGTGTAGTATCTTTCAGGAGACTTGGAAGAAAATATAAAATCAGTGCTGGTAATGTTTTCTACTTGACATAAAAATTGGTGGAGTGATAAATAATGATGGGAGTAGGTCAGTTATACCGAGCAATCTGGATCACTTGGCAGGCTCTGCTCATTTGAACAATATGTGATTTTAATATAGCCAAATGTGAGACCATATATCTCTGAATAGAAAATGAAGGTCACAGGATGCTGTCATGGGAAGCAGTGGCTCTTAAGAGGATGGAGGAGATGTGGCAGATAATAAAAACCAAGCATGGACTTTTGGTGTAATCTGCTCCATCATAGCTACGCAATTTTTGGCTGTATTGGCAAGAAAATACTAACTGGCAGGATAAGGATGGCCTGGGCATCCCAAGACCATAATAGATTCATGTTGTGTCCACTTCCGGTGTCTGTACTTCTGCAAATAACACCAAAGAACTGGAAACTATTCAGATGAAACCTTCAGGAGCAACCCGTGAGCTGGCAAACTTGCTGTAGAGTGAAAATGTAGAATGAGCCATTCAGCTTGTTAGGGAAAAATCAGGAGGTGGCTTGGTCACCTTCTGTAAGTAGTTAGGAGAAACACTTTCAAAGGGTGGAAAGTCCTTTAATTTATTAGGTAAAGGCATATCAGGATTCATGACCAGAAGGTTAAGCTAACTAATTCATAATTAAATGAATTAATATTAATGTTATGTAAATATAAGTATTAATAGAAGGCCTGAATTTTTTGCAGTGAGGATAATTAGTAAAGTAGGCAAGACATTTTAAAAAGAGCTGTTTGTTGGAAAAAAATGCTGGTTTAATGGAAATGTTTGAGGTTTTGACAGAAAAATAGATAATTGCTTACAGAAATTCTTACAGCAATATATTTGGAAATGGTTTGTTTTAGAAAATTGTTCTGAAATGTATTTTCTCATGTTAATTTATGTGTTTTCATTTTATATTACTGTACTATTATCGCATTATATCATGAAAAATCATTCAAATCCATTTTCGTTTTATTTTCAAACTGTTAAGTACATTTGCCACATAGTACTGAATGAATACTAAATTGATAGGAAATTATTTCATTATAACAGGGGAGAATCTTCATGCTGCCAAAAGTGCAAAATATTTCATGTGTCATGAAGTTTCTGATGACCTTAATAATTTCAAAATATAAAGTTGGAATCACTATCTCTGTTGTCAGTCATGATGTGTGTGTATACTGCAGGCAATACTCACTGTCAGCCATTCCTGCTGACCTGTAAGATTAGTAGAAAAAAAAAAGAAGTTACAAAACAGTATTTTCAAATTACAACATTAATTCTCCAGGGAAAGAAGACACTTTAAAATGTTAGAATTCCCCACAGTATGAGAATACCTGATTTACAACCACCTCTAATATTCAAGCATTAAAACTGTTTACCTGAGGAATGGTCTTTCCACTTAGGCCTTCTAAAACATGTGCTCCACCAGAAACAAAGCTTACAGCCTTGGCACAGGTCAGACTTGGCAACTAATGGGTCTGTCAACATTGAACATGGCTTTAGGATCCAGAGTGCACTCTGGATGTGAAGGTACCAGTTGCTGAGCTTTGCATTGTGCAGGGGTTCAGGAGATGCAACTTGGTGTCCTTACAGATGAAACGGGATGGGAGAATGATGCAGTGTGGGTGCCTCTTCTCAACATCATCCATATACTAATAGGTCCAAAATCCGTGGCACCAGAGAGGAGCTAATCCAAAGAAAACACTCCAAACATCCACAGTTGAGGTGCCAGGTCTTCAGCACCAATAGTCATCAATGACTCCCAGCCTCCACTAATGAATTAATAACCTGAAGGGCAGACAGAGCCATGAAACATCTAACTGAAGGCATGGAGCCAACAGAGAGTGTGGACATGGAGAATTAGGGTGGAGGGATGAAGTTAGAAGATCTCTCATCCAGGCAAGCCCAGGAGGGTGTAAACAGGTGATATTCCCAAACCAGGGCTGCATGGAGGCTTGCTGTGACCCCACAGTACCCTTGCTTCCTTGGGCAAGGAGGAAGGTTGTGCTCTGGCTGCCCAGACATCTAGCAGCAGGTATCACTTACACAACCTACACTTGGATCATTGAAGTCCCATCAGCCTTCTGCTTCCCTCTTAATGACCCAAAGGACTGAGATGGCAAAATGAACCCAGAGTACCCTTTTGTTTCCTTGGACTCTGTGTTAGCAGCCTGGATATCTCATGTCTAACCCAACTTCAGGTTGCGTGAGATAGGTCCATGGTTTATCACAGCCTCTTTCTCATCTTACATACTTGCATAGTATCTTCCATGTGCATGTCCCATTTTGATGGAAGATAACCTCTATTTAGCACATCTCTGCCTTTATCCTTGTGTGGAGCTAAGCAGTACCACTGCAACAGCACTGCAGGACAGCCCACCTTCAGGTCAGCATGGAGCTCTGAAAACACTATAGTCTCACTCTCCAGGGTCTCTACAACCCAACCTAGAAGAACTGAAAGAGCATTTTGACAGTCTGAGGTGAGGGGAAGCCTTCACCTGTGCTGTGGTTCTGGTGTGGTAGAACATTGACAAAGCTGCCTCACAGCTCCTGCCAGAGGTTTGGTTTGCAAGGCAGAGGTGGAGCACAGGGGAACAATCTGGGATGTAGGCATCTTTGTTAGATAGGAATGGATTAAAGAGACAAGGAAGCACTTTGAACTGAAGGAGGCTGTTTGGAAGCCCTGGAAGGAAAACAGTGCTTCCTCCTCAACTGAGGCTGGGAAAAGCCAGTGGTGCAGGATGGCACCGCTCTCTCTCCTGGATGGCATGGAAGGAGTATCAGCTGGAGAAGGTACTGCACTTGGAGTTACCCAAAGAAGTCATCTGGCTTCAGCATATTAAAAGCTACTGCCTTGTAACAAACTTAGGATAAGACTGAGCCCTCAGCTGATGCCATGCCACTGCCCTTCATCTTCAGACTCCCAACAAAACCTATGCTGAAAAATAAAGCTAAACATTGCTCAGGTCATTGCAATATGTTCTTAGATTGCAGTATGTTCTTTGTTGTATATTAAAATCCTTCATCCAAAAACATCCATAACAGCCTTCAACAAAACCAGCTTCAAACTGATACACTTCCAGAGGCTAATAACCATTAGGAAAGCAGATACCAAAACCCTGATGGAAAATGCGTGCACACACACACACACACAAAAAGGTAGAATAAAAAGGTATTGTGTGTTAAGGGTTGCATTATACTTCCAGTTCACACATCCCCTAATGTAAATCTAAACCTGGGAAAATTGTTAAAGAAACATTTCTTAATCTCTTTAACTGTGAATATCTGCAACAGAAATACCAAGGTTCCTAATACTTTCGTATGGCTTCAGAGACGGATTTATAAAAGAGAACGAAACACTTTTTTCAAAACATAAAGCATTAATATACCTCCAGTAACTATGGATTGTTTTGCATTAACCTAAGGGGCAGATTTGCTGCCTCTCCTGATTTTATTGTGTTGAATAATACTCATAGAAGCCAATAGAACTACTTGCAAGTAAAATATTCCTCAAAAAAAGTTAAGACTACCAAAACCAAATCATATGTAAATAATATCCTTCAAAGTCTGTTGAACATGTCTTCTAGCCACAGAGCACTTAACATTTTAATTATCAAAATTTAATGCTCACTGCAAAAGCCCAAGAGTCCAAAGTTTTTGAATTAAGTCCATAAAAAGTAAATATATTAGGTTGAAAATTATGGAAATCTTTAAATAATGTATTAAGCTTTTTTTTTAGTAAGCATTAGAATGGCTTTTGTTGGAGTTGTTAAACTTTTTGCAGCAGTGTTGGTGGAGAAACTTCTTAATAAAAGCTGAAATTTTCTTGTAATCTCTTGATTCTTACAGATATTTGTGAAAACCACAAATACAGTGAGATGCAAGGCAACATCACAAAATTTGGTAGCAATATAGAAATTACAATTAATTAATTGTTTTGCTTGCAGTGACCTGTAGAGGAGACATATTACCTTAACAAGATCTTGACCAGCTAGATTCCTTTGGAACTGACAGACCAACCACCCTGGAGTTACCAACTAAACAGGGACTAAATATGGACACTGTGCTTCCAGCACTAACATAGACTAGCTCACCAGAATAAACCTCCATAAACATTTTTGAAGTGCAGGGTAGGCTTTCCACAGAAAAAACAAGATAGTTGACCCAGACTGCATGTTACTGGAACAACAAAGTAAATCTTCCCATTTACATTTGTGCTAGTGAAAAGGGATGAATGACAGGGTAATCAAAGCTTCAAGCATTTTGCAGTAATTAATTTCTGCTATTTTTTAAATGAGGGGTTTTTTTGGATGCTAACGTTCTCCAAACTTATTTTGTGAGCTATTTGCTGGTTGTTAGTGAATTAGCTGAATTCTAACATTCATTTCCTTTATGTCTATAAATACTCTCCTATTTTAAAGAAATAAAAGTGCACTAAAGGGTAAAATTACCACCAACTGCCATCACAGTGTCATCAGTGACCTCAGCAAAATGATCTGCAGCCCATTAAATCATATGTTAAATTTTCTCTCTGGGCTTTAGACCTCCGATCTCTGATCTCTGCTCCTCCTTGGTACAGCCAGCAAGGATTACACTCTCCAGCTGCACAGAGACAGGCTGGATACCTCAAAAAGCAGCAGCCCCTGTGAAGCTGGCAGTACAGTCTTTACCTAAGCTGAGGAAGTCTGTAACAATTAAAAAGGCAGAGAACTGATCACCATACCACTAAAAGAAACTCCTCCTTAAAGTTTTATTTTACTAAGTGGTGAAGAAGATAATAAAAGCACCAAGGTACAAAGTATTATTTATATCAAGTGATTTGTTTTGAATTACATTCATAGGATGTTCAGATGCCATAGTAATGAACACAACATAGAAGTCTAGATTAGATACCTCAAACAGATTTGTGTGAATAATATTATATGCACATGCTTCCATGCACAACACTGCTGTACCTGAAACATTTGTAGTCTAACCATGCTTGGTCCTTCTCCCCTCCCAGTTAACTCATACATTTCTGCAGCAAAGCCAAGATTTCAGACTCAAATTCCTGTGCAAATGCTGAGCCTGATGTGATTTCACCAGTGTCAATGGGACAGGATACATCTTAGTATAGGTGCAGCTTGGGAATGTGAATTTAAATTGATGCTGCAGTAACATAGGAGCTGGTTCAGTTGACTTTCCAAACACAGCAGTTGTTGATGAGTGATGGAGCAGCCATTTATGGACTAGTTTTGGGGGAAGGGATATGGACAGAAAAGTGAGAATATAAAGACACCATCATTAACATGGCTTTGAAAGACAGGATATTAATGAAAATGAACACTTCTGCTGGTCAGACCTGCAAGGACATCTCCAGCTACACAAGTGTATCAGCAGCTGGAGGGACTTTGGCTCTGTTAATGTAGGTAAGTACAATGAGGAGGAGAAAGTGGAGAGAGGGCATAGGAGGGACAGAGACCAAGAAATGAAAAAGAAAGAAGAGAGAGGGGAGAGAGAGAGGAAAGAAAGGGCAGAGAGAAAAGGGAAAAGGAGAAAGAGAGAAAATGGGAGGGGGGAAGAAGAAGAGAAATGGGGAAGGCGAGCAAGGGAGACTGTATTTCTATAATTACTGTGGATTGGCTCGGATTAAGGGCAACTAGCTATCTCTTGGTTTTTCCTTTTTATATAACAACTAATCTCCTTCTAATCAGTTATTATTAAATTATATTCCATTTTTAATTCATTCACAGATCATTGGTGGCACAATTTGGACATCTGGACAGATAATTGAATAGAGATAATTTATGTAAATGAGGAACTGTTGTGTACAGGGAAGGGGGAGGGGAGATTTTGGCTTCTGAGGCCAGTGACCTAATGAGGAGTCTCCAAAAGCTGTCCTTGCTCCCTGATAGGACTCAGGTGTGAGGGGGGATACTGGGAACATTTGAGCATTTTGAGCTGGATATTAGCACATGTACAGAGGCCATCAAGCCTGAGCTGTCTCAGTTGATCCAAGGGACCAACCTGTATTGAACGTCATTTCTTCCAAGGCTGAAGACACCAGCCAAATAGGTATCTGAAGACACTCAATGCTTCCCAGGAAGAGGTTGTTTCTAACCTGGATCTTTTCTCCACCCCAATTTACAGCACGATGTTCCAATGCTTCACTGATCTGTCTGTACGGCTGAGGCAGCAGCACAGGAACTACCCCATCTCAGTTATCACAGATTGAGCTAAGCAACCTAGGGAAAGGCCGTGGGTGATGATGGTCTCTCCTGGGGAGTAAGCCCCCCAGCTCATCCCACTCAAGTATGCTGGGTGCCCTGATCCAGGGGCCAAGACACAAAGCAAGGCCTGTCTCAGTCACAGACACACCAGCCTTCACAAGTGACTGAGTGTCATTTCCCTGTGACCAGAGGCTGTTTGCAAAATTAAAATGTCTCAGAAGCTAGCCACCTGCCACTAGTGCTGGTGGGTGGATCAACACGAGCCAGCTGCCAAGCCTAGAACCTTGTGCAGGCCTGCTCTTAACCCCAGGGACTATTTCTTATTTCTGAAAAATACTTCTGTGCTCTTTGATAGACATAATCTGATTCCTCATTGCTTGTCCTGAATCCTGAATTTGCAAATTGGGGAAAACTTATGCAGGTGGCCTTCAAGGAGAGCTTTCATAATCAAAGGCAACAGACAAGCACCACAGAGACTCTGGACTTCCATCACTGTGTCATAACAGTAGGAATTAATATTGTGTCCAGTTCCGGGACCCTCAGTTTAAGAAGGATAGGGAACTGCTTGGAAGAGTCCAACACAGAGCCACAAAGATGGTTAAGGGGGTGGAACATCTTCCTTATGAGGAAAGGCTGAGGGAGCTGGGTCATTTTAGCTTGGAGGAGACTAAGGGGTGACCTTATTTATGCTTTAAAATATGTAAAGGGTGGCTGTCAGGGGGATGGGGTCAGGCTCTTCTCAGTGAAGCCCAGTGACAGGACAAGGGGCAATGGTTGTAAGCTGAAGCATAGGAGGTTCCATGTGAATACAAGAAAAAAGTTTTCCCGGTTGAGGGTGCCAGAGCACTGGAACAGACTGCCCAGAGAGGCTGTGGAGTCTCCTTCTCTAGAGATATTCAAAACCCTTCGGGACACGTTTCTGTGTTACCTGGTCTAGGGAACCCTGCTGTGGCAGGGGGGTTGGACTAGATGATCTTTCGAGGTCCCTTCCAACTCCTAACATTCTGTGATTTTGCTGTGCGTACTGAATTCCTTTAGCAGTATGGAACTGTTAGAGGAAAGGAGCACCACAGCTGCATTCAACATATGGGAAAACTACTCACAAGATTTGTTTGTCAAAATAAATTCAGGTTGAATTGCCAAGGACACAATCCAAATGAAATAAACTGGTTTAAGCGACCTTCTTGCCCAGGGTCAGAAATACACCGGGCTTTGTTCAGCTCTATGGTTTATTTTGTTGATTAAAAAGTTCCCTTTTCATGTCTGTCCTTGAGGTTCTAATTAGCAAAATGCAAGATTGCCAATGAGAAAATCATTGTGAATTTTCAGATAGGAGCTATCAATGAGAAGGAGAATGAGAATGAAGCCAGATGACTGTAAATAATAGGCTCTAAGTGTAACTGTCAGGTGGGACAGAAGTTCTCCAGCAAGGAGAGTTTAAATCTGCCCTTCCTCAAGTCTTCAAAACAATGTGGGAAGCAGACCAAGCTGCATATTAGTGCCATTTGCAGATGACACTGAGCTGAAGGAATTTGTACCCATCAGGGGGAGAGAACCAGAATGCTGCTTCTGAGAGAGGTTGGAGTCAACTCAGCGAACTGTGATGGGGAAGAACCCCAGAGCCAAACATATGCCCAAGAGACAGTCAGACAGTGAGAACAGCTGGAAATAAGTTTTGGTGCGATTAAAATGTACCTTTGCAATATGACAAAGCTCTAAAAAGGATTGCTCCACGTTCAGGAGCATGACATTGTGTGGCTGCTGAATGCCTTAGGGTCTTGAACCATTTTCCTTATGACCATAAAACTCTTTTGGTAACTGCTAATACAACCTGTTATGAAGGGATTAGTGGTTTTTATTTCATTCTTTGTTTTAATCATATTTTATAATAGTAAGATCTCTTTTCTGTTGTAGTGGAAAAGCTTCTTAAGAAAGGGAGCATTGCTGTGTATCCAAAGTGTATCCACTTTGGCATAGTACATTTCCTCTGCCAACTTATTCAGCAGCTAAACCTTCTCCATTTCTCATTTGTCTCCCTTTCCTCTCCAGTTCCCCTCACTTTATCATGGACTTAGTCAACTGCATTTTCCCAAAAGAGCAGGTGGTCCATGAAGAAAATGCAGACTCAGATGTAACTGAGTCTCTGAGAGAGCTTTGAAGACCAGAAACAATATCCTGGCTTGGCAGACAATAAAAGTGAGGATCAGCACAACCACTGGAACACAACAGTGAGCTGCTCATAGTGGCCCAAAGAAAGATGGAACCTGAAAATGTGTTCACTTTTAATCCAAGGCCCATCTGGACAAGGGACCATGATCATCTCATGGTCCATCTCTCATCTCAAAAGAAAGCATGAAAGGCTTTTTGCTCCTCACATAGATAAGGGCATGTGGAACATCAAATGTCATACAAGGATGTGATACAAGCATCCCAGCTTGTATCAGAAATAGTATGGCCAGCAGGACTAGGGAAGCAATCATCCCCCTGTTCTCAGCACTGGTGGTGACACACCTCAAATACTGGGTTCGGTTTTGGGCCCCTCACTACGAGAAAGACATGGTGCTGCTGAAGCATGTCCAAAGAAGTGCTACAAAGCTGCTGAAGGGTCTAGAGCAGAAGTCTTCTGAGGAGCAGCTGAGGGAGCTGGGGTTGTTTAATCTGGAGAAAAGTAGGCTGAAGGAAGACCTTATCAATTCCTAAACTACCTGAAATGAAGTTGTAGTGAGGTGGGTGTTGCTCTCTTTTCCCAAGTAACAAGTGATAGAACAAGAGGGGAATAGTCTCAAGTTTCACCAGGGGAGGTTCAAGTTGGATGTTAGGAAAAATTTCCTTACTGAAAGGGTTTTCAAGCCCTGGAACAGGCTCCCTAGGGAAGTGGTGAAGTCACCATCCCTGGAGCTATTTAAAAGATGTGTACTTGTGGCACTGAGGGACATGGTTTAGGGGTGGACTTGGCAGCTCTGGGTTAATGGTTAGACTCAATGATCTTAAAGATCTTTTCCAATCTAAATGATTCTATGATTCTATTCGATGAGCAGGAATGCATGGGGTGAAAGAAAGAAAGTGACAGAGTGAACATACAGACTGAAAATAGCTGGGAATAGAGAGAAAGGGGCAAGGAGAAAATTTCCAGTCTTTATTTGAAACTCCATTACCTGAGGTGGATACTCATTCCAGCCTGATACATTTCCAACCTCCCAAGATTTCCCTGAGGAAATGTTGCAGAAATAGACACTTCTATTAAGGTATATAGATAGTTTATAGTAAGTCCTTAAGCCATCACTTGATTTAGATTTTCTATCAGGGAGGAGCAGTCAGGTCAGTTATCTGGTGGTAAAAAGGGAGGCAGATGCTCACACCACTGTTTTAACTGTAGCAGTCATGCTCAGTTAGTCATGGCTGGCATAGCAGTGGTCTGGGTGGCATACCCCTGCCCTTTTCTTTTAGCCAGATCCCAAAAGATGGTAGGGACCAGCACTTTGTCCATCTCAAGAATTTAGTCATCGCTTAGGTCTGTGTCATCTTTCATGTCTCTACCCTGTCATCATTCCTGGTTAACAAGCATATGCTGGGGTGTGAGGGGAGCAGTGATATGTTCAGTGAAGCAGTGGCACTTTCTTATGCCTCATTGCTCTCGCTCTCTGTGTACTTCCATCTCCAATATAGCAGAAGGTTAGATGGTAGATGTCAGAAACAAGGAGATGGACTCCAAGAAAATGAGAACTGGAAAGCCATCTCTTCCTCCTCTCTGCCTCGTGGCATGACCAGCTATACCTGTCTCATTCTTGACAGATGGACAAGCATCTAAGTAATCTGTTTCAGTGCCTCCCTTGCAGTGTCTCTCTCTCTCTCCCCTCCCCCTTCCCTTATTTTTTTCTGAATTTTGCTCCTAATATCTAGCCCAGACCTCTCTTGCTACAATTTCCTGTGGACTTACCTGACTGCCATGGGAACAGAGGAGACTTTTCCCTCTCTCTTTAAAAATTTCATGCTTGGGGATTCTCTTTTATCTCCTCTCATTCTTCCTTTTTCCAGTTACACAACACCACTTCTTTCAATTTTTCTTTGCAGGACATGTTTCAGACCTGTGATTATTCTTGTTACCCTCCTTTAGACACCCTCCAATGGGTCCACATTGAAAGGCTGTGCCAAAATTGGGCTCAAAACACCAGCTAAAGTCTCACCAATTCTGATTAGAAGGAAAAATAAGTTCCAGAGGTCTTGACAGCTGTAGTCTAATTTATTCCTTACAGTAGGAGGTTTGCTTTTTTGCAGCCACGTACTATTTTTGACAGGGCTTGTAATCCATTCTAACTCCTAGTCTCTGTTTGGAAGAATTGCTGCCTAACAAGTTGTTTTCCAACTCCTGTTTATGCATTTCACTTCTTCTGCATCACCAACATTCTTTGCATGGTTTCTTACTGAATTCCATCTATGTTTTTTCAATGACTTTCCCAATTTGCCAAGATGAGTTTGAATCCTAAGCTTGTCATCTAGTGTTCTTAAAATGCCTTCCAGGTCTATGTCTTCCTGATGTGCCTGCTCTCTCCTTTGTCATCCATGTTGTTAATTAAATCAGTGAGCATAACCAGAACCAGATTAGATCTTTGTGGAGTTATTCTCAATATATCCTTCATTTTGATAGTAACCCACTGAGGACTATTTGCTGAGCACAGTTTTTGAACAATGTTTTAATCTATCTATCTTATTTATATTTCCCTAGTTTTCTGATAAGGATAGCTTTTGAAATGGAGCCTAAACAGCTTATTGAAGTAGAGTTACACAACATCTTTTTCTCCCTCCTTATCTACAAGACCTGTTGCCTTGTGACAGCAAGAAATTAAAGTGATTGGAAGGGAATGATCCTTGACAAATCCACACTGAATGCAGTTGATTGTCTCATTTTGTGTTTGATAATTAGAGATAACTTGATGATTTATTCCAGAATTTTAATGGGAGCAGAAATTAAGCTCATTGGTCCATAAACACCCATCACCCTTTCCTTCACTTTTTAAAGAGCAATGCCTGTGGTTTTCCTGTACTCTGCCACATCTCTACAGGTTCTGGAAGACAGCCATTACTGACTCTCAGGCTGCTGTAGCCAAATTTCTAAGTGCCTACAATGAAGCTCATTATACCCAATAAATCTGAATGCATCTAACTCAATAACATTACCTCTACCATACTCTTTCCTTATTCTACGCCAAGATCTTACCTCTTTATCACTGTTATTAGTTTCTCTAATGTTGTCTTCTGTCAATAATTTTCACTCCCTGTTGAGCAGTGATCCAATATTTTGCTTAGTCTTCCTCTTGCTACTAATGAATTTACAGAATGATTTCTTGTTCCCTTTGATTATCCTGCTAGTTGCAAACTGATTTTATGCTTGGCCTTTTTGATCGTGTTCCTGCATGCCTCTGCTTTTCTTCTATACTCACTTTTTGTGCTCCAGTCTACTGCTCATCTTCTTCATCCTTCCTTCACAAGTGAGAGATCAATGGGGAATTTGTGAACTAACAAGCCTGGTTTTAAAATATTTTTTCCTATTTTACCAGGAAGCTGCCCCTCCTGGAGCAGAGGAGGACAAGGTGGCTTAGATAGATAAAGCTGATTCTGCATGAACTTGCTGTTCTTCCACCTTGTTCCAGGGAAAGAAGAAGGTTAAGGGGCAGGTAGCAAGTTGACAACTGGATTAGGAGATGCCAGAGGCAGGGAAATAGAGGAAAACTCTTTTCCCCACAATTATATTCATTGTCAAAACAACTATTTTTGATATTATTAAAGAACATAACCGTATCTCTAATGACATTTGTCTGAAGGCAGTGTAGGCTGCACCCACAGACACTGCAGCCTGAGAAATTAGTTTGCTACTCCAACCTGGGTGAAGCTGGTTGCTCTGATGCTCAGTTCATCAACTAACAGTGGTGGGAGTGGGTAGGTTGAGGAAGGATGGGAAGACATGGTGCTGTGCTGCAAAGAGGCCCTGCTCTGCAAGGCACTGAGGAACAATGCCAGGCCCTCAGCATGACCTTGTACTGTGGCCCTGTCACCTCTCACTATGCCACCACCAAGCCCTCCTCCAGCATCCCACCTCAGCAAAGCCAGGATCTGAGTACATGGGCAGAAGGCAGGATGCCAGGGTGAGGTCCTCCTCTGTTATGTTGCTTTGCCAATGCTGGCCCATACTCCTGTCTTCTCCAGCGTCCCAACACCAGTGTCCTTGCCCCTTTATAACCTCTCCTGCAATTTTGCCCTGACAACAGGCCCTCCTCTTCCTCCACCTCCTAGGTACCCTGGGGGTCTAACCAGACAGGTCCCCTCCCCGTGCTACTCATTAACACCCTTCCAAATGCAGACACCACCAGCAGCTCCTTTCCCCTCCAATCCCCTCCCCTTCCCTTCCATAATCTATCTACATATTAAAATGAGTTTGTCCCTGATTTACATGCGTAAGAAGGGATGTAATAATGAGGACGTAGATTAGAAGATTTAGCACAATCGTTTGTGTAGATTGTGTTCCATCAAAGGGCAGCTCTGACTAGCCGAGATTAAGGAGCAAACAGCTGCCGCTGGAATTCAGTCCATTTGTTTGTTTGCTGTTTTCTCTCTTGACTCCAGCAAACAGTCTCATTAACATGCAAGTGATTTGCCCCTTAAGCCTTTTCCTGTTTATTATTGGGGGAGTTGCTGAGGAGGGCTTTGTAGAGTCCCTGGCCCAGTTCTGAGAGATCGACGTGCAAATCAAGATTAAAGTGGGAAGTAATTAAAAACAAAGAAGGAGCCATGACACCTTGGTCGCCTCCTCACTTTGAGGGGTCTTAAAGTTAGGGCATTGGGAGAAGGTGCAGGGTGCAGGAAAGGGAGTGTTGCCACCATGCCTCTGTGCTCCGGACTCTTCCCTTTCCTGATCTCCTTCACTCCATCCTCTGGCCCCCCCCTCCTCAAAATGTCTGGTTGTCTACTAAACTCATTTGCAGCCTTTGCTTTAACAGCTTCGTTTGGCGGCACCTTCCATATGGTCACTTCTCGCTGCCCACCACAGCCTTGGGACAACAGACAGTATGGCCTGCACAGGCCTTTAGTGCAGGCTGTCTGGGTCCTCCACCCCCTCAGCACTGGTGTGCCTGTCCAGCATCATGACCCCACCAACAGACCCTGCAGACTTCAGCATTTACAGTAGGTGGGGGACTGGGACACGCAAGAATCATTCAGCAGCCATGCTCACAGGCACAGACACAGATGCTGGAGCCACCCTGGTTGTGAAGGGTAGCTCAGGTCACTGGAGCAACATTGGGAACAAACCAGCAAGGTGTCTGTCTTTCAGTAGCACCCAGCTTCAGCTGGGTGACTCTGCCGTGGCCCTGGGGTGAACACTGCTGGTGAGAGTGCAGGGACAGTGATGGTGCACTCATCCACCAGCTCCCCAGGGTCCAGTGCACCCTGTCTACAGCTGGCTAGGAATGCCTACCACAAGGAACAGCATGAAGGATTTCCTGGGCACTGAGAGAGGCTGTCACATAAATCCCCTTCAAAGTAAGCAGCGCTTTCTTGTCATCTATCAGAGCACTTACTGTGCCCCTGGCAAGACAAGTAGAAATACAATGAAGCCTAGAAACTTGCTCTGGGAAGCAGTAATGGTTATTAAGTATATGTCTACACAGACAAGCAGGGACCGATGCAGGTTTGATCTGGCTGGCAGCTGGATCTAGCCTGGCAGCGTGGAGCCATGCTGGAGCATCTCCACACTTAGCCTCATGTCTTGGTCACCCTCAAGGCTCCTGGCTCGGGCACAGCTGCTTCTGGACCCAAAGCAGCTCCTGTCCAGGAATACAGCATGTTTGTACTTTGCTAAGCAGACTTGCATGCATGCATATGCACATACACAGAGCACCAGCATGCGGCTCTTTACCAGGTGCCACATGACACTGAATGGCTATGAAATTTGTGACCTTCTTTCATGCTTTTCTTAAGTGCCTGAAGTTGACAGGCTGTTGTGCACCTATCTATGGAGGTCAGGGCCAGCAGGAGCTCAGGAAGGGCAGCCGTTTCTAGGTTAGCCCAAAACCCCTGGCCTGGGGTGGGCTGTCTGTTGCTTTCAGTGAGGTTACCCAGTTACTGCTGAAGTTAGTTTCGCACATGACTGAGGAGAGACTGCAGCACTGCAGAGAGGTGATTGCATATTGCATTGTAATGAACAGGTGTAGGAGAATCATGATGCACTTTTTAAATACTTTCTAACCTGAGTGCTTTAATTTTTATAATGTTGGAGTAAAGCTGCACAAAGGGTTCCTCAGGAAAACTCATTCTGCACTTTGCTCCAGTTATCTGTCAAGTCCAGAGAGGGTCACGTCTTTCATAGTATTGGTTGCTTTGAGCAGCAGTGCCTTCCTCTCAAACCACTTCTGCTACTTGCCAGGACAATGCAGCAAGGAATGATCAAACTAAAACTTGTCCAGCCTCAATGTTACAGCATTGTGCAAAGTAAACAAAGTGGTAGTCATGACCCTTACGAACACCCAGTGGTGTCTACAGGCAGAATGGCAGGCTGGTTGTCATGAATTCCCTGCTGTTGTTTCTAACTCACTGGCCTAAACAACTAATGAAATAGAACTTTCCTTTTTCAAACTTATAACACATCCTCATTGCTTACCCAGCTGTTTTACTGTGCTTATTATGACAATACTGTGGGGTTGAAGAGCGTTTTCCCAGCTGAGGCACTAGCTACAGAAGAGCAGTGTGTGGTACAGCTGGAGTGGCCAGTAATGTTCAAACAATGTCAAGGATAGGAATAAATGTACTTTCTTTTCTGTCTCATACCTGAACAGCCACTGGATTTTTCTGATCTACTCTGGCACTGCCTTTATGCCCTCCCTCCTCCTCTGCAGGAGGTACCTCCCCAGATAGCGTCTGAGTTCCAGGAGTGCTCCCTGAAGAAGTGGCCATATGCAGCCCCAGCAAGGCAGTGCTTGGCTGTATTGTACCTTACATGCTCACTTGCTGTACAGTCCCATCAGCAGAGAGGTCTCCAGGCAGCAGCAGCAGCAGAAGCAGTGCCCCACCAGCAATAACAATGCCTCTCTCTCTCTCAGCACGATTTTTCGACCTTTAACAACTCAGCCCTGTTGGAATTGATTTTCAGTGGATCATTGAAAGCTGCTCCACCAGTCCAGCCCTAAGAGATTTCTGCTTCCTGCTTCTCTGTTTGTTTTTTGGCTGTTTGTTTGTTCTTTCTTCATTTCCACAAAGATAGAGTTTTGGTTTATAATGGATTAAGAGTTCTGTGACCTGGGCACTTAACCTTATAAACACTTCAGCCCTCTTTGCTCAAACACAGCACAATTAAAACAACTGCCAGTTTCTTGGGTGGAGATCAGATCTGGAGAACTT